>JAJIRX010000555.1:0-600000 GCA_023853785.1 Psilocybe azurescens | reverse complement strand
AGGAACTCCATGATGAGATAGAGATGCGACGCGTCTTGGAATGAATAGAAGAGCTGAACAACCCAAGGAGAATTTGATTCTGCCAAAACGTCTCGTTCTGCGCGTACGTGAGCGAGCTAAATGACTGGCATTAGCTGTCTCTGCCAATGAGAAAAGTAATTGAACCGCACCTGATCTTTTTTCAACATTTCATCTTTTTCAAAAGCTTCATAGCATATATCTTCCCAGTGTCTGCTTTTGCACAAGCCTAACCTAAATAATAAAGGTGTCATTCAGAGATTGGCTTCAGAAACATAAGTCAAGATCATACCTCTCCAAAGGCACCCTTTCCAATGACTTTGACTGTACGGAAGTCGTCTAGTCCAAGCTTTGTTCGTTTCATGCGAAGGAACGTGGATTCCTTTTTCCCAAGCTGCTGCAGCTGGCGATTCTTGCGTTCTTCAGACATCAAGCTCTCTGTTTGCAGACGCCTTTCCAGCTCAACTCGCCTGTGAAGATATGAGCTATGAGAACGTGGCTTCGGAAGTAAGGACACATTGAACCGTACCTCGTATTTCGTTCGATGGCGGAATCAACTGCGACCTTATAATAGTGCTCCAATTTCAATTGTGCGCTCTGCGCTTTAGTCATTGCACCTTCGGTAAACCCACTCAGGTTCCTGTCGAAATACACATCTGGAGGGCATCAGTGAAACGGTTTCGCTATCGCTCGGTTGAGGCGACTTACAATCAGACGATTTACTCGCGCCATTACTACTTGGGGCACCCTTCCCTTGAACTTGCGATTGCCTTTGGGCATACTGTTGTTGACTGTTGGAGTTGGAAGCAGACATGATGTTTTGATATAGTTCAGTTCATGGATTTATGCAGTAGTAGTCACAGAGCAAGAATGGATCATGGTTCTGTAGTTGCAGGCACCCCTTGATTCGCGATCCCATTTGGAAATTCGAGGCTTGACTCGCCAAACTTCGTGTCTTTCAGGAGTCAAATATTCAGGAGTTACCAGGCTAAAGCAGTAACTTGATGAAGGAATCGCGTTCGAGTCAAGATTTGGATTTACATATTCAACGTCAATGGATACATCTGAGTAGAGTTCTAGACTTAAAGATGGGAAGCTTGTACATATACATAATATTTGATACAGTTTATCCTTCACTAAATCGAGTGGGAACTGGGTACTAGAAAAAATGGGAATCGGAACTGAATAGGCGAAGTCATCGAAGGGGATACCGGTCGCTTTGAGTGCTATAAACACTATCGCGTGAGGAGCCAGACGAGTACTGAGAGAAACGGTTCGAGTCCGTTGATGAAACAGGGCGTGGAGTATTGGGAGTACTATGATAGTGGGAGGTGGGTCGTAAAGGTGATTGCCATGCAGACGGAACCTGAGATTGTGGTCCGTTTCTGAGTTGTTGATATTGGTGAAGGTTCGGCCCTTGCTGATTAGCTTGTTCATATGGCGGGCTTTGAAAAATAAACGACTGCATGAGGTTTCTGGAAAAATTGTATCTTCGATGGTAAACTTACGCCTGGTAGTAAGTATCTCCTTGAGAAGGCCTTATGGGCGCCATTTTGGAAGATACAGAAGAACTAAAAAGAACGGGTCAGTCTACATAAATAATTTGCCATAACTTCCACTCACTTGTAGAAGGAATGTGCATCGTACTGTGCGTTGGGTTTCGCAGGGGATGGTAAGCTGCTGTGTATTGCTTGTATTGCTGTCATTGGAGCGTTAAGAGTTGCCTTTCCGTACACAACCGATGGATCGAATTGCAGACGAGGTGTGGGCGGCGAGTTGATTGCTTCTGACCGGCTCCGCGTATGACTGGCTGGTCGCTGAATTGCACTATGAGGCCGGGGTGTCACAGGTAGAGACTGTCGAGCCGGTGGATATGGTTGGGAAGTTTGGTAGTCACGATAGGGATCGAAGGCGTCCTCGTCATTTCCTGGATGTATAGGGCCGGCGGAGAGAACAGAGGGAGCATAGGATGATGTCCGGTCAAATGACGGTGGAGGTATTGAATGGATAGTAGGGATATTCTGATGTTCACATGTCGGTATTTGTTCGCAATAGACGTTGGGAGAGAAAGGACCTGCGCTGGAAGAGCCAGGAATCGATTTGCTAAAGGTATGGCAAGAGTGTGCGGAGGATTTGCTTTCTAAGGGTATCTGATGATCTTGACTGGTGTATGAAGAATCATAATGCGGCTGCGATTTCTTCTCGATACGTAATGGTACAATCGAAGGAAGGCGGCGGATAGAGTTAGGTTTGTCATCCTGCGAACTCGATTGATGGTTAAGTGGCAAGCCATTGCCCTTGGAAGAGGAAGAAAATGATGCTGGGCTGTTCACGGTATTCGAGCGCACTGATCCCGATGGCAGCGCCGGGGCTCTTTCGAACGCAGTTGGATCGTATCGCTCCCATCCATCCTCATCCACATTGGGAGCTGGTGTGAGTATAGATAAGGTTGTTGCTTGCGAAACCTTTTGATCGAATTCTTGCTCAGTATAGGATGGAGGAGGGGAAACGTAATCGGAATCCATATTCCTCAGACGTGAGGGTTAGGGAGGAAAGAGCCAGTAAACATCTTAATGGCATCCCATCCTTTGCGGGCCTGGCGTCAATCCAGAAATGGTAACAATATGCAGCGCCTTCCATGTCGCACCTCATAAGTAAAAATTCCCACAGTCAACCCCCTTGCTATTGGGCTATAGGGGCTTACAGTAACGAAATCGATTTAATGCTTCAATTGTAGAGAATTAGTAAAATTGCATGTGTAAGTAAGTACTGGCAATTGATTAAGCAAGTCATATGGATGATTTCGAAAGTAATTTTGTGATTTCAGATTGTATGTTTACTAACCCTCCGATGTATGTGGAGATTGAGTTATTTCGGTGGTTACAAAGGTCGAACCTCCGATGAGTACTGCTCAACTTTGTCGCCGTGATTTTATTGTTCTTGGCCTCTCAATGTTGGGCAGCACTCCATCCAATATGTAATTAAATCATTGATGTCAATCTGCGCCAGTGCACTTAGAGGTTTGGCTTAAGGCATTGTGAATTACCAGATTTTGGCATTGCGCATATACAAGATCTTTATAAGATATATATGAAAGATTTGTTTCTGATAGTTATAGAGACAGAATGTCAAGGCAGTGGAAATATATATACACATGTTGAAATTTACACTTCAATCCCTTCTAAATTTGTTCCCTGTTTGTACGGTGAGAACAAGCGACGATTTATCGCGCAAGGAGGTACGCACCAGTTTAGGCAGCCGTAGGTAGACATCGGTGCCTGGTAAATGAATTCATGTCAATACTGCATGATAACTTACATGCGTGAGATTTACCCCAGCCATCTAAAGACACCAGATCCAAGGTGCCTCCAAAATACCTATGCTCAAATGAGTTTATAACCTCTATATGAATAGAGTCATGCGTACGTTGCATATATGTTGCTCATAGGTAGGCCAATTCCAATTCTGGGGTGTAGCAGTTCACTGGAGGTCGTATCTGAAGCAATAGGGTCCTGAGCGTGTGCCTTGTGCCAATTCCCGACCTGCTCGTCGACCGTAGCCCGGAGACCATTTTCACTTGCTGTACGAAGTGCACCTAGCCGAGAGTCCTCCAGCCTTGTCGCATTTCTTACATGGGAAAATGAGAATAGATCGGAGGCCTTGGACAATTGATCATGAAAGGGCAATCCGCTACCTAGCAAAAGTTCAAGGTACAGATGGTAACGGGGCAATAATAGCCATACCTTGATCACTTATTCGAATACCGACGTCATGCTCGCCAGCAACTATGGTCACCTGTATAGACGGGATTGAAGATTCGTTTTGATGTTTGGAGTAAGTTGCTAGCATGGACTATTGAAATCATCAGAAATCCAGGACAAGCATACTTGATCTAGAGGCGTACGTTCTTCAATAGCTCAAAGATGATATATCTAAGGGCCATTTCAGACATGGTTCTCAAAATCTGAGCTCAAAACATACTCGAGGTGTTCGCGAATATAGGCAAATGTCGTGGAAGAATGACCGTTGACCTCCACGTCAGGTAGTTGAGAAGAGTCGCTGGGCCCCGAAGAGCTCATGATCCATAGAGGACTCTCCTTCAAAAGCCTAGAGCATCTTTCGACACTACGCTTCACGTTAAGCCCCGTGAAGATGATGCCTACATGAGGTTCTCCATTTGTTTCGCGGCCGCGACCAGAAAAAGTATCTGAAAGGGCGATATGATGTTCAGCCAAGACACGCCGTGAGATGCGAGATATCAACATGCGGCGCATGAACGAATCAAGCTTGTCAGGCGGTAGATGAGGTGACGATAGAGAGAGTCCAAGAGAAAGATTGGGGATGACTGGGGCACTGGAGGATGTTAACTTTCTTTATCTAGGCGGATGTATGTCTCAATAAGGGCTTACTTACTGTTCGTTTAAAAGAGTGCCCACGAATTGGCAAAATCGATCGTTCTCTGCAAGGGAGGTGACTTTAGGGTAATTGCGAAGCCTATTTGGATTTGGGCACAAGACGACATTTGAAGCGCAAGCAAACGCACTTCTCGAAAGCAGACCAATAGAGCTGTACTCGTATTTAAACGAATGCAGGTTCAAGGAAGTCGTTAACAACGAACCTCGTAAACTTTGGCTACCCCTTCCTGAGTCACAACTACATATGGCAAGGCTTGCAGATCCCGCAACCTGTGAGCAATTCGGATGGGCAGTTCTGTTCGAACATAGTTTGCACTCTGTAGAAAGACGTGAAAGCCTGGTATAGGATTGAAGAGATGAACATACAGTTATCAATCGCTCTTCGTTCATATGTCGACCAAAATAGACCTGATTTAGGAGAGAGTGAACTTTGACATCTGCGTAATTTGTGATGGTTTTCTACGCACAAGTTGGCGTAAGGTCAGCCTTTTCGCCTCCTTCGATGCATAGAGCTCAAGTTGTCTATTCTGATAGAATAGAAGGGCCGACGACTGCTGTTGGATGGCCCGACGTATTGTCTTGATTCCACATACAATAGGTAGATGTCCGTTGCCAGACTTGAACATTCTAATATCGAAATGAATGCAGCATGGAATGCGTTGCAGGATAATTTTGCAATAGAAGACAGCGATCAAGGTTTCCGGTACATCGACGACCTCGAACACTAGGACAGCCAGTGGCCCAGTGCCACTGGTTGCCCGGACCGACTCGATAAGTGATAGATTACGTAAGACTAACCACCCTTGCAACCTTGACTCGAGCTTGAACCTTTCAACTCCTCCCTTGTACTTACTCTTACTCTCCCAGAACAGACTGGTGTCTTTCTCCTCCTACTTTACATTAACGACTTTACTATCGTCGACGGCTCTTGTAGCTCTTCTTATCATTTATAGCGTACCTCATCGTATTTCCCAATTGCACAGATGGCACCCAAGGCGTCAATGGCTTTGCTGTTCCATCCAAAGAAAACCCCCAGAAAGGACACACAAGCTCCGTCTCCCAAGCCTGGGTCCTCAACCCCGAACAATAGGGCAAAGCCTTCTCAACCCCCAAAGAAAGAGGACGAGGACGAGGAGGGACTGAAGCTTCCTGAAGGACCATTTCAAGAATACAAGTTACTTTCCTCTGTCCTTAACGGTTGGAGATACGATGTTATGAAATTTGACTCTCGTCGTCCGGTGGACATATTCCAATGGACTCCACCCATCAAACTCAACAGAAAGGATTTGCGGCGGGATGATAGCAGCGCGAATGCTGTTCCTGAAGCTGTGGGGCCCATGCTTGGTGCCGACGGGAAACCTGTCATTGGGGTGGATGGCAAAATGGTCATGGTGGATGCTGAAGGACGCCCAATTCATGCGTCGGGCGGTGCAGGGGGGCCAAGGATAAGGGCAAAGCTGGTGGCGCCAAGAAACGGTTCCAGCGGAAGACAAGACAAGTGTTCTTTGTTCCAGATGAGGTCCGTCAGCTGAGGAGGGAGGAAAAGATATCCATGGGTTTTGGAAGACTCTTCACCTTCGCAGAACGAGGTATGGACGGGCCAAATGGAAGACGCCACTAAGGCAGAGACGCACGCCTTATTTATGCCAGCGGCGAATCAAGTCTTCAAGTTTGTCCCCGCTCATCGGTGGTATAAATTTCAAAAGCGTCTCAAACACGATCTCCCCACCGACACCGCGAATGTGGAAACACTGGTATTAAATACATTGTGTACAGTATCTATATCACTAATGTACTTCTTCCGAGCAGTACAATTTAAACCAGAAACGAGATCCTCAGCAATGGTTAGCTACTCGCAAGGGTAAAGCCCCATCTTCAGCTACCACTGCGATGTTCAAAGCCGAGGCTGAGGGACGGTCCGGTGGAAGCAGCTCCGGTGGCCAAAGTTTGGGTCCAGGAGGTCGCAAGCTAAAGACTGTGGATAGTGGAATGGATCACCTGTTTGATGATGGTGAAGATGGAGATGGCAGTCAAAGACGCAGAAAAAGGGAACTTGGTGAAGAGGGGGACTTGGACGAGCAAATATACGAAGAGGACTTCGCCGATGATGATGAAAAGATGGAAGTTGACGAAGATGATGAAGAAGCCAAAGAAATTGAGGTTAGTCTTATTGACCACTTATCACTGTTATGCAATTTAATGAATGTCGTTTTTGTAGGAGCGACTCAAGAAAGAATATAAAAACGCCAATAAACAACGCGAGGCTGGTGTTGACGAATCCGACGATGACGATGACGAACCTGGCCAAAGCAAACAAGAGAAAGCGATGCAGAAATTGATACGGAAAACGGAAGGCAATGATGCCTATGATTCAGAAGATGAGAAAAACCCTTACTTTTCTGTCAGTGTTACCTCCGCTTGTTTTCTTTTCAAATTCTGACTGAGCATGCAGGGAGAAGAGGAAGAGGAAGAGGAAGAAGAGGTCATCCCCACTGCAACCTCTGCTATACAAGAGCAGCAGCAGCAGCAAGTGGAGTCGAGATCACAAACTCCAAAGCCAACGCCCACTCCTCGACCAGTGGCAGCTGTAGGGACATCTGCACCAGCTTCTCGTGCGGCCTCTCCTACGCTCTCCCCCGGTCATGGTGGTCATTCTGTGGTCGCTAAACGTGCGACAAGTCCCAAGATTCCCAAACCGAAGACAAATATCAGTCGAGGCAATAGCCCACTCGGAGGGCAGTCGCCGCTTAGGGGCAGCAGGGCAACAAGCCCAGCCGCCGACGTGGTTAATGGCCAAAAGACAGGGATGAAGCGTAAGGCAGATGAATCGCCAGAGAAGGCCACCTCCAACAATCATGCCAATGGTGGTGTCCCTAAACTGAAAAAGCGCAAGCCTGTCGCCGCCGTCTTCCCTATCGCCGTTTCTTCCGCAGAGCTTGAATCTATGCTTGTAGATTGGTTGAGGAATACTGCAAACGCAACGACCAGGGATTGCATTCATCACTTCACCCCTTACCTGACGGACCCAGATAAGAAACAAGAATTCTCATCGATGGTCCGAAAGCATGCCATATTAAAGAACGGCACATTGTCCATAAAGAGAGCAGGATCATCGGCACCTTCGCCACCTGGTAGTTGAAATCGACATGATTCATTCAACTAGTTATCTGTTAATTTTGAGTCCATCGGGTCAATTGTATGCATACCCCGTTGATCGGCTTACTCGAATATTTATTTATGTGGACGTAGCATTACTGAATAACATGATAACATGGTCATAGTATAATCTGATCTTTATGGCTTTACGAAGTAAGACACGGAGGATATTTTGGGACCAGCAGGGTCTGTAGCCCCTTGCCATTATCTGCCAATCGCTCATATATAGCAAAGCCCGCATAATGATGAAGAACAATGAATCAGATGATGAGCTGGAGGTCCCCCACTCAAGACGCATTCTAATCGTAAAAGTCATTCGCCGTTCACCATCACATCAAATTATCTCTAGTCTCTTAGTTGTCCCGCTGGACATTAATTCAGCTACTTGGACTCAGAGGTGGAGAAAGCGGTGGCCTGTGTTTCAGCGCATAATGGTTTCCCATGCCGAAATCCGGCACACAAGATTTAAATGTCTGACGGGTGACCTCCGTTAGAGCGAAGCTATACTCGGTCATGTTGTATGCTCGCGTCCATCCACTATAAATTAGCCCTCATCCACTACCAACTGGCAGAGAATACTCAAGGATGTATTTTGTCTTATTCTGACGACGAGACAGTATGGTCGTTCCAAGTTATATCGTCCTTGGCCTTTGCGTTACGGTGGTTTCTGCCGCACGGGACTCAGATCTTCAACTGGTCAACGACTGCTGAGCACAGAATGCCTTGCGGCGACGACTATGTATCGACAGAGGTCTACTTAAGTACTTATAGTGCGTAAGCTACGATCATGAGGGTTGCCTCAAGCGGATTAGATATAAAATACAGGCGCTTGAAGCGATGACTTGCCTATTGTTCGCCCCACCTCCGTCCTCTCACCCTTCCTGCGTGCAGGTAGCATCCTGCGGTTGCTTTCCCCCGGAAATCCAGAGCTCTGAGAACTTCTTGTGTCTTCTTTCCACATTTCGATCGGCTTTGCCGTGTAATCGACACTCTGTCTGCTCACAGAATGCTTTCCCCAACAATTTATTTTTTCTCCTTCCTAATAATGGGCGTCGCAGCCGTACCGACGCGTCCTACCACTGACGACCCTCATCGTTCCCACCTTTCCCGCAAAGCGCTTCCAGAAGACTGGTATCACGATCAGGATCATCCAGTCCACGCGTTATTTAAGCGCTCGCATCAAGGCGGCTCAGATTATGCTCCTGTAGGCACTCCAGGTATGCCCTTCCTATACGTATTTTGCACATTCAGATTCACTGATGCTTCATTCACTCTATAATAGCCTGGGCTAATGGATATCCACCTGGTCCCCTGACCCCGATTTGCTTCCAGCAGAGTGGGTTAACGCTCTCGATGCAGCTGTTGCAGCTGGAAAGATCCCGGATATCCCGCAATCGACAAATACTCAAGGGGTTAGTCCGGCCTACCCCTTTGGCGTCAACCCCAGTAGCCCCCAGGTTTGTTCCTCAACATATAAATGTCGAATTCCAGGTGCCATCTGGGACTCTCCCGATGGCGTTTTTGCGAGCTCTTTTGACGATGGCCCTACTCCTGTCAGTCTCATGTTCATTTTTTATGTGGATAGATATTCAAACGTTTTGAATTAGTCGACGCCAATGCTCGTCGATTTCTTGACTTCAGTTAACCAGACTACTACACATTTTATGATTGGCATCAAGATGCTCTACCATCCCACGCAGCTCTTGGCGATAATTAATTCAGGGAATGATCTTGCAGTGCACACCTGGACTCACCCTTACATGACCACTCTCAGCAACCTTCAAATCGTGGGTCAAGTACGTCCATCTCGATCTCAATTCTCATTCTTCTGTTGACCTTTCATTTGTCTCACAGCTCGGGTGGACAATGGAAATGATATACAATTCAACGGGAGGCAGGGTTGCAAAGTACTGGAGGCCCCCTTATGGTGATTCAGATGTAAGAGTAAGCGCCATTGCCAAAGAGGTGCGTCATTTATACTAGTTAGCAAGATTGGGTCATCCCACAATTGTTATGATAGGTGTTTGGCCTGCAGACTGTGATATGGAATTACGAGTGAGCTGAATCACCCCTTTAGCCTCGGAAACTATTAACTAAAGAACGGCTCTTAGTACTGACGACTGGAATGGAACACCACAATCGATAGGAACCGCCATGACAGGATTTCTGGCCTGTACGTTCAACTACTTATCGTTTCTGTAACTCATTCGAAAGGAAAATCTGATTGTTCTCCTTCTAGCCCCCAAAAGTCCAGGTCTTATGGTTCTCCAGCACGAATTGACAGACATGATGGTCAATGCGTTCATTGCTGCGTTCCCTCAGATCATATCGAATGGATGGAGTTTTGCTTCTCTTGCCAAAGCTTTAGGAGACGGCCGCGCCTATCAAAACTCCCAAAACTCGGATTCTGAAGACGTGTACCCGGACGGCATAGTTTTTCGGGCGGAACCTTCCCATACGACGGAGTTGACTGCGTCTCCTACACCTACAGGATCGTCGACATATAGTGCAATTTCGCCTAGCGCTTCAGCAATAGCTGCCATCGGTGTTGGTTTGGGCTCGACGAAGAGTTCAGCAGCTCTCCGAATTATCCTGTCCACATCCGCCCGCATCTCTTTTCTGATATCCTGCGTAGCTAGTGTTCTCATTCTCAGTTCATAATAGCCTCAACAATACATCGATGGACTCTTCTATTCTACATATTACAACTGCTTTCTTCCTGATCCTCATATACCAGTAGCGGACTTTCGCTTTCGTCAGTACTTGCTATTTATCTACTCACGGACGTTTTTCTACTTAAAAAAAACCAAATTTCGGGACACCATTCATTATCCTTGACCTCGCGACATATACGTAATACCTTAATTTCTTACCCATCTCCCATTGTATTCAACATAGATGATATTGTTCACCCAATATTAATCGATAATCCCTCATGCTTTTGCGACGCACACTACCCACTGTACGAATTGGAGCGGCTTTTATAGCTAGAGACTCTGGCAAGACTGCCTGTACTTACTAGATGGTTGAAGAAGTGCTGCTAAAGACGTTATACTTACCTTGCCAGAGAGCATTTGTAAATTTCAATCACTGAGTTGATTTTATAGCGAAGCAAGTCAGAGAGAACCATCATTTGTCATTGCTTCATGGGTCGTAAATATCGTTAGTAAGGCCTGAGACAGGAAGTGATCTGGGGTGATATGTTTTGTGGAATACAAAAAGTACTGGCAAAGGTCAAAGAGGGGGAGATGAAAGCGAGAAAAGGCTAACTCGGTCGATCACATATTATTATATACACGCCATTAGATGTCAACGAATCCTTCCGAAGAGTGTGGGGCGAACAGGCGAAAGCAATGTCCAAAAATAAAATATCAATATGGCAGGAAAATGGAAAGGCAATAAATTAAGAGGACAGGATATTTGGCCATTTGAGTTTCAGGCCTTCCAGCCAGCGCATGTAGAGCAATTCTGCGATAGGCGACTTTCGTGATGGAGATTCCGGAGGTATCGTTGGTGATTGAGAGTTGACTGACGTTGTAGGACTTGATGTCGAGGGTAAACCAGAGATTTCTTCCAGCTCCTCGGTAACAACTAGGCCCTTGGCCGTCATCTCACTCTTGCGTATAATTCGTTTGTGAGGGAACAGCCCTCGTGATGTTTGGACATGCTGTTTTATTGCAGAGTTTCTAGATACGAGATGTGGGTCATAGAAAACAGTCGGAGAGAGATTGTATGCATACTCGTTGATTCCTTGTAAGATGTCCAAGATCACATTATATGCGAGCTCAGGATTGGCGTCCTTGAGTTCAGCAAATCCTCTTTGTAGCATGCTGAGAGATTCGATCTCTCGTGCGTCCATGTCATCGTGAATTTGCTGAGTGAATTCATTAACTACATGAAATGCTGATACAGAGAAGGCAATGTTTACTTACCTGGCCCAAGATAGGAAGAACGATTTCGTCGACCAGGGATCGGCCTGCGTGGGCAATCTCGCTTGTGTTACGTTTATGCGAAGGAGCCGTCGGAGAACGCGGTGACGAGGCGCCCCCTTCTTTTCGTATACTTCCAACGAACTCTGAAGATAAACGCAGGGATCCGAGGCCATCTACCTTTTTGACAGGTCGTATTGTGTCAACTCCGGTACCTAAATCAGCTGCTCTTAGAACAGTCCCTGGCCCATCTAGAGAAGTACGAGCGGCATAAGAAGCGCGACGGGAAGAGCGTACAGAGCCGGAATAAGCGGGAGGAGCACCTGCGAAAAGCTAATTCAGCTACTCGCGGAACGAGGGAAAAAATGAGCATCTAGTAACCTGGTGGTGCTTCTTCGGGATCCGGAATGTCTTGTGACAGAGGTGTCTTGATTATGACGGTTGAATGTGCAGCGTCAGGGTTCATGCCTAAAGGGTTCGATCCAATAGGGTCACTGCCTTTGGTTGCAGCGCCCGTATCGATTGATTCCTGGCCGTCGGCATCGTAGAGCGATTCGTCGTCATCCTCAGCCACCATGCCTGGAGGCATAGACAGGTCATTAATGGTACCACGAAAGGTGCCCAGAGCCGACATCGTTTTGACCGTATCAAAATTCCAGTCGCTTCTCATAGTGTCGTTGGCATTCCATGTTGCATTGGCCCTGAATGAATTGTGGTTAACTTGATTCTTGGCCGGAGAACGTGCTCGGAAATCCTGGTATCGTTCGATCAGTTCTGTTAGATACGAAGTCTTCTTGGCTGTGCGGATGAATCGATGCTGAAGCAATTCATTGGCGCTGGGGCGCTAAAAAGTGAATATCATGTAAGTTGGGAATAGCCGGTCACATGAGGGATAAGCTTTACAAGTTTAGGGTCCTTAGTCAAACATTGAGCTACGAAATCTTTGAAGGTGACAGAGAATGGGCCTTCCAAGACTGGGGGTTTGGCTTTCGGTATCAAGAATAATACTCGCATGGGATGGTATTCGGCGAGCGGCGGTTCCCCCTTCGCCATTTCGATGGCCGTGATTCCCAAACTCCACATGTCAGCCTTAGCATCATAGCCTGCCTGTCGAATTACTTCGGGAGCCATCCAGAAAGGTGTTCCCACGAATGTATGTCGAAGAGTGTTGGTAAGTTGGGCAGCCACACCAAAATCAGCTAGCTTGACTTTGCCAGACGAGGAAAGAAGAACATTGGCTGCCTTGATATCCCGATGGATAGTTCCTTCGGTGTGGAGGTAATCCAGGCCCAAAAGAAGCTCGCGACAGACAACGGCGATATGCGCTTCCGAGAAAACGCCTGGCTTGAGCAGATCCAGACAGGACCCTCCAGCCAAATACTCCATGATGATCCATAGCTTATAATTCACCACGAAGGAACCATAGTACCGTGTGACATATTCCGAGTCGCATTGAGCAAGACTGGCTATCTCTTGCTGAATTTCTGAGATATCATCGTCGGAATCTTCGAGGTCTACACAAAGCGTTTGAGATGTCTTCCAGATAAAGAGCCATTGAGAGCCATACCGATTTGTTTGACAGCAACAATCTGCTTTGTATCGTTGTGTATTGCCTTGTAGACGGTACCAAAGCTACCGGTGCCCAATTTCTCGAGAAGGGTATACTGGCTAGCCGGATTGCTGCTTGGAATTGGATAAGGCTCGCGAGGCCGAGCCCTCAACTCCGCTTTTGGAGAAGGGGGCGAAGAACGAGGAGCCTTCTGCTGTGGAACGGGGTCGTCAGACTGGGACTGCCTCCTGAAGATCTGACTAGGAGACATGGTGAAGGGGGAGAGAAAAGAAGGCTAGTATTATGAAGGGGCCGAGAATCCGCTCTCTCCTCTGACCTCATGGGTGGGGAATAACCCAGAAAAGACGTATATACACCCACGTGCAAATTATCATCATCAAGGCATAAAGCTTGATTGATAGATAGCCTTGACACTCGTTCACACCCATATATTACTCGACAACAGAAATAGAGGTAAAGCACACTTACCATTAGATATGTCGTCAGTGTCGTATCAATTCGTCAATATTTTAAAATCATACACAGCCTACGTCCACAATCACAAAGGGTATAAAGGAGGGTTTTCTCCGGAAAAGGTGGTGGTGATGGTGGTGGTGAGAGAACGAGAGGGAGAGAAGCAACACCAGAAGGAACTGATAAATTGATCGAGCCTCTAATAATATGATGGTATCCAGCCAGTAAAAGCAAATCACAAGATAGCCGCCGTAAGAGGATCGTCAAGATCACAATTTGCAATTTGAAAGACTTGAACTACAAAACAAATCGACAGCCTCGAGATGGGGCTACAGGCGCAGAGTGTTCAGTTTTCGTCTACAGCAAGTCTCACTGCCTTCACTGTCCCTTCTCGCCCAGAAAGTCGCCGTCTTCAATTACGTAATCCGGTTCTCCGCACATTACTCACGAGTCACTGTTTGGGTCATGTGGCATGGATACGATGTCGAGTGAGAAAAAAAAATAGAGGGACAAATGTAGTTACAGCATATGCATAACCCATAATCGACGCCGTCCAACACTCCTCTACTCCTCTGCTCAGGCCTTGACGGCGTACTTCCTGATGGGGAAGTTGGCGTCCTTCTTGGCCTGCTTCAAGGTCTTGAGCGACGCTTCGTGCTAATAAAAATTGTTGGTTAACGGCATGTTTGAGAAAGCATACTTAAAGACGCACCTTGGTCAACCGCCGCCTGATAGCCCTTGTCTTCTTTGTTCGCAAGTCCAGAGGAAGGAACTTCTTGTCCTTGTAGTATTCCCGGAGATTTTGACGTGCCTTCTGGTTCATGACGGTCAAGACACGGGCGATGGACTTGCGGACAGCAGAGCTGAAGATAAATTGATGTTAGCACTCCCTCTTTCATGTTTCAAAGACCGGGACAATCACATTTTGGTCAATTTCGACGCTGATCCACCAGCAATCTTCTGCACTCGCAGAGTAAGGAGCTCATTCTTCAACTCGAGAAGTTGCTTTGACAAGTCATTCTTGGACCTAGAAAGCACGTCGTTCAATATCCAATTTAATCCCCTTCGAATTCTGTCTCAGCACGCACTTGGATTGGAGTTCGTAGGCCTTGACTTTTGCCATTTTGGTGGGATCTATAATTTGACATGTAATTTAGCATAAATTCTATCTCGACTGCCGATTTCCACAGGATCAATATCTCTTTTCCACAGTGTCTAGTCAATCCTGCGGCAATGGCCAATCGTAGAGCACACAATCATAATTTACTCACCTTGAAGAGCGTCGTGCTTTACGGTGACCAAATTCACACTTGCACATCTGCGTCCTGAACCTTATTCTATGAACTGTAAAGTTGATCCCACGCCACACAAAGCCAAATTATCTTATCTTATCTTGACCGGACCCAAACACCCGTGCCATCTTATCTTTCTGATTCAACCAAACCATGACCTTGCCTCGGTGTAGTTTATTCAGACCATGTATCGACCTCCATAACGGTCAAGTAAAACAAATCGTGGGGGAACTCTTTCCGACAAGTCTCCAGATATGCTGAGAACTAATTTCGTCGCAAGGTGCTCCTCGACCCTGGACAGTGACAATCATTCTATTGATAATTGAATCTCTCTCTCTTGCTACTCTTTCCACCAGGCAAAGCGCTGGAGAATTTGCGAACCTATATAAACAACATGATCTTCTGGGCGGACACGTTATCAAGCTGGGACCAGGAAACGATGATGCTGCTTGCGAGGCATTGTCAACATGGCCAGGTTCGATGGCCATAAATGCTGTCACCGCCTTACGATGAGATTGACGACGTTCAGGTGGGCTGCAAGTCGGAGGCGGGATTAATGACAAGAATGCCAAGTTCTGGATAGATGCAGGCGCTAGCAAAGTAAATCTCTTATCTCTTCGAGATTCTAGGACAAACGCTTCATCGAGTGATCGAAGGTCATAGTCACTTCCTACCTCTTTCCCGACGGCAAGTTCTCTCTTGAACGCCTACAGGCTGTATCGTCGGCGGTTGGAAAAGAAAACCTAGTGGTTGATGTCAGGTATATACCCCATTGACGTCATCGTGGATTATGACACGACTCAACTTCTTTTAGTTGTCGCAGGCGAGGAGATCAATGGCTTGTCGCCATGAACAAATGGCAAGACATCACAGATATGAGCGTGTCCAAAGGTCGTCCACCTCTTCAGTCATTCCTACATACGGTCTAACATCAATATACAGAGTCTTTGGACATGTTGTCGGAATACTGCAGCGAGTTCCTTGTTCATGCTGCTGACGTCGAGGGATTATGTCAAGGTATCGACGAAGATTTAGTTCAAAGTAAGTACTCAACTTCCCAATCAGTGTTCCAATCTCATTGGATTTCTAGAACTTGGTGAATGGGTCACCATTCCGACTACTTATGCGGGAGGCGCCAAAGGTATGTGGAAATATGTGTTGCAAGAGCACGGGATGACTGACCGTTCGCTACAGACATTTCCGACCTGGCGCTTGTCGATAGACTATCCCAGGGTCGCGTAGATCTAACATACGGAAGGTGAGTTGAGTTCACTGCCAGCCTAATAATTAGACGTCTAAGTCATGATTACAGTGCGCTCGACATGTTTGGCGGGACACAAGTCAAATTAGATGATTTGGTGAAAGAAAACTCCATCCGGCAAGTGAAAAACAAAGCAGCATCGGCATAGCATTTCATATAATACAGACGGTTTGGTGGTATGGATTGCAGTAATTGACACGATTGAAGGATATACATGAAATCAGTATTCCAATGATTTTTCCATGATTTTTGTCAAATGTTCCTTTCCATCAGAGCCAATGATGTCGCCAATTCCGGGTGCTAAGTCAAGCACACGTCTCTGGGGTAGAGTGCCCTCAACCAATTTTTCGATATCGCTTGATTTGTATCTAAAATCACAATCAGTCGAAATTCTAGCAAACGAAGTAGGTCTCAGAACTAACCCAACGGCCTTCAAGCCGCGAGGAACTCCGAGGCCATCCAGGAAGCGAGCAATTGATTCGTAGAGATGGGCACCAAGCTCTGTGTCAGGAATTCTCGTGATGGACGGGTCAGAAACTGTTGTCCCATTGAAAATGGCCAGGGCTCGACGGTGTCGATCTGGAGAAGAAGGTGCAGTAAATTGGAAAACTTCAAGAAAGCCAAATCAGCATGCAATGCGGGAACGCAAAGTAATGATTTCTTACCAGCAGGACCGGTCAAGGCAACACTGCACATCCATAGGTTAGCTTCCATGGAGAATACAAGGATGGTGGAATTCTCTACCTGATACCATGAGGGATTATAGGAAGATCAGTGACATAACCTGCATGCTTATATTTGGGACCTTTCTTGTTGAGTCCCGAAATCTGCATATGTTCTACACTGAGACTAATGGACTTAGGGTATGACCTGATACACTTACTGGATAACTCATGCCATGGCACAGATGCACGCCGGCATTACCGAAGCCTATACCAGCAAAAGAAGACGCAAGCCTTAAGTTGACTTTGTCAATTAAAGGCAAAACCAACGCGTAGAGAAAGACACTCACAGCATCTGTTTGCGAGCTTCGCTATCATCGCGATTTTTGGCTATGCGAGGAAGATATTTAACCGTGGTTTCAAGCGCCCAAAGAGAGAAAATATCAGCAACAGGATTGCTTCCTTGATATGCAGGCCGAAGAACAGGGTTCGACGGGCGTGGCGTACGCTCCGTATACCTGGCAATTTCGCATTAAAACTCGAATGATAGGCTACCAAATCACTTACGGAATTGCAGTGTAGCTTTCCATGCTATGGAACAACACGTCGAGACCTGCACTAATGTGAACAGCTGTCGGACAAGATTCGGTGTTGAGTGAGTCCTGTTCATGTCCTGTTCAGCATCTAATTTTACCATGTAGCAAAGTCAACAAGCTACTTGCCACAATACCGAGGACCGGTTTCATTGCCCGGTTTGCGATACCAGTTTTGAAGGAACGTGAAGTGATATCAAGAATTGCAGTTCCCGTAGTCTCTGAACCAGTGCCCGCGGTGGTAGGAACAGCGATGAGAGGCAGTAATGCCTTTGTAATTGGAAGTCCTTTCCCAACAGGGGCGTTGATAAAGTCCATCAAATCCGCATCTTTGTACACGGAGAACCTGCGTTACATTTAAGTCCGCAAGAATGGAGAGGAAAGAAAAAGGAATCTTACAAATTTGCAGCTTTGGCTGTGTCAATTACGCTCCCGCCTCCGACACTGGCAAGATATTCATTCGAGAGATATATGGGAAGAAAGGCGAAACCTACGCTAAGTAGTGACTGAAGTCATACTTGCGTGCCCAATCAATGGCGTCGCGCCAACTGTCCTCAGTTGGTTCTGCGACGACTCTATCGTATACTTCAAAAGGGAGGTTGGTTTGCGATTCAAGAGCAGCAATAGCCTGATAGTATATGATTAGAAGATGGTTCATAAGGTTGGAAAGCAGGTTTAGAATGTACCGTTTTCATGGGCCTGAGCTTGGAAACATTGGGATCTGTAAAGACTGCAACCTAGGCCCGAGGTGCAATATTGAGTGGTAAGCAACACAAGTGCAGGTGAATATGGTACCTTGCGTGCATTCATGTTCTTGAGATCCATGCCAACTTCTGCTGTAACACCATCGCCAAACCTCAAGTTAGATGCAGCGACCTATGGCCAGGCATAAATTAGGTGAGCTCATGGAAAATGAAGCTTGGGAAATCGTACCTCGAATGCATACTCCTTCTCGACAGCTTGAACAGGGGTAGCGAAGCTCCTCAACTGATTGATGGATTGAAGCTGGCTAGTGGGTGTTACTACAGGACGACAGCCATGACAAGGACAGGCAGAGCTCTGGGAAGCATTAATAAGACGCAGAATTGTGTTTCGTGAAGCAGCCATTGTTGACTGGAAAGGAACGAGGCTCAAGCTTGGGAAGATGAACCGACTAGAACTCTATGTTAACGAGTAGCTCCGGACCGGCTATTGAAAACCTGGGGAAAGAGATGCCGATTTGATTGCCGCGGCGTGATCCTTGTTGACTTTTAAGCAGCGCAATGGCTTGACAACCGAGTCAAAACCTTGACGGAAAATGCTTCCAGTGCAATTAATGCAGCGCGAGTTCAGGGCTTAGATGAATAGAATACCAATGAAGAGAAAAACATTCAAGAATGGGTCTGGTATCGGGCATTCAAGCCAAACTTCATTTTATGTACTGAGTGGAGACATCAAAAATACACAAACAAGGGTGTTCTGAGGAAATGACGGCTCGGACACAAGTCAGACTGCGACAGTCAGCTCTGACGAGTCTTCTCCGTTCCCCCTTCCCGTCCCCGTCCCCTTTATCGTTCCCTCCCCCTCCATCCTCTCTCGACACGCTCTTTACTAATTCTAACACTCGCTATCTTCTCTTCGCAATGAAGCTATCTCTCTTTCTTTCCCTCTCTCTTTTCGCTGCGCTGTCATCGGCCCACAGGATCACTGTCAAGAAAATCAAACAAACTTCACCTTTTCGACGGCGGTCACCAGCCAACTCACCCTCCGACTTGCAAATTAACGTCGACGCAGCAGAGGCCAATACGTTTGACCTAAAGTGCGTTCTTCGCTTTCTCAGTTCTTCGAGCGGCGCTAACCGGCCTTTTAGCTCTGTACATGACCTGATCTACATTGCCAATGTAAGCCTAGCTCAACTTTTCAGAAAAATCTACTCCATCTCAAACATTCTGTACCTTAAAGATTACTGTGGGAGATGTTGGTGAGTGATCTTGGTTTTCAACGTCTTTGCATTGGTCTCATTTTCCTCTTCCTCAGAATATCCTGTGCAACTGGACACAGGCTCTTCGGACTTATTTATTAAAGGACCTACTCATCCTATACCTAACCTCAAACAAACGGTCAGTGAATGCCGCATCGATCGTCCTTGATATCTCTTTTTGATTGTTCTTACAGGATCTTACTCTTAACCTCACCGTGAGTATGATTGAATGATCTTTGTAAACTCCTTTCTAAGATCACACATACACAGTATGCGATCGGATGGGCAAGCGGCAACATTGCATATGCTCCCGTGGAATTTGTAGGGTATGTAAACTTTGAAATCGTTTCTGCGACATGTTCTGATTCTGTCACATTCATCCCAGGATTGCCGTTCCCTCACAGGCTTTAATCGACGCAGATCAAGTAAAGAATCCTGCTCTTGGTTATGGAGCTGAAGGAATTGCAGGACTGGGTTTCACTCGACTCTCAAACATTGATATGAAGGTGAACGGCACAAACTCAGCTGCAGGTCGAAGTCTTTTGTACAATCTGTTCGAGACTAATCCCTCAGAGCCAAACTTCATCGCATTTGCCCTACAACGAAGTTCAGAACCAGAGGACGATGTGGAGGGCAGCTTTTCCATTGGTAAATAATATATCATGCAACCCCGGTAACACTTACCTATTCATTTACAAGGCGAACTTGATCCCTTATATTCTGCTGTATCTGGCAACGAACGTATTCCAACTTGGCCCGTCCATAACCCGTATCGGTGGAACGTATTGCTCGACGCTATAATCGTGAACGAGACCATCACTGTACCCACAACAAAAGTCACTGGGGCTCCGAGTAATAAGGCCGTTGCTCTCATGGATAGCGGTGCTTCATATACGTGCGTTATTCTTCCTTTACTTTACTCGTTTGTCCCCTCAAAAACCGTCGCAGGTATGCACCAAAAGAAATTTGTGATGCTATTTATGGCAATGTTGCTGGTGCTGCTTTTGACTCATCCCTCGGCTATTGGAGGATCCCATGTTCAGCAGAAATCAATATGGCTTTCCAGATCGGGTTCGTGTCATACTCTTTTTATCTTGTGGCTTTGCTGATTTTCATATAAACCAGTGGACAAGTCTTTCCAATACATCCATTGGACGTCAATCCTGCCAATACTGTCGACCCAACTGTGTGCCTCGGTTCATTCGTGCCCCAATCGTTCGACATCGGCAATGATTTGTATGTGCAACTAGTGTCTTCTTTGGCCATATATATTGACTTCTTTTCCTAGCGATTGGTTAGTTGGCGATAACTTCCTCCGTTCTGTCTACTCTGTCTACGACTTTGGCGATTTCGATTCCTCCGGTAACATGGGTGACCCATACATGAAGTTCCTATCCATTGTTGACCCAGACGAAGGCTCTGTCGACTTCCACAAACAGCGAGGAGGCACCCCAGGACAAACATCACCTTCGTGGGACTCAATGGTGTCTCAGTCGCCCCCAGTTTCTCAATATCGAACGACATCTCTAACTCTCTCGAACTCATCGGCAAATACATTCCTGCGATGCTTGGCATTGTCGCGCTGAACGCCCTCATCCTAATCGTATGTAGCATCGTGTGGCTAGTTTCCTTCTGCCGCAAGCGCAGACTGCGAAGACCTGCTTCGACTGCCAGGACACCTCGCAGTCGCCAAAGTCCTATACCTGCGGGTTCGATCCATTCTAGCATGAGCTCCATGCCTATGAACCCCAGGAATACATACGTCGCAGGATCTCCGCCAGCGAAATCCCACACCTACCAGCCAGTTTCAATGGCACTGACAGAAGACACCTTCGTTCCACCTTCTCCTGCCTTCCATAGCTTTGGACGTGAAGGGGGCACCGTGAATGCAGGCGACAGACCTAAATCTGTAGCATAGTTGGCTGATTTGTGTTATTATTCACACATGGACTATCTTTATCGTATTGCTATGCATTGGTTGGGGTTGAGTAGTGGATCCCTTCTAATAAGAGTCGTGGGTATGGACTATCAGGCGCACACTGGCCGCTATCTAATTATATCGTTGTTTTTGCATCTATGTTAATGATATTATGAATAGTATGTATGTCGTCGAATACATGTCAGTAGGTAGGAGGAAGTCCCCCAGCGAATACTGGGGGCTCATTGCAAGGGATGTCATAGCATGAGTTTGATCCTAAGTAGATAAAGCTGAAGCTGTGCGCCTGCGGGGCGTTCTGGCGGGTGCTTCAGTGGGGACACCGAGCTGTGTCCTTGCCTCATTGGCCAATGCTCTCCACTTCCTGGCTTCTTCAGGCTTTGCGTGTTTCCCACTGTCTTCCAGTACAGCGGTCACCGTTTCGACGACAGCAGAGGCGAACTTATTGCCAAAGAATTGCCTATGCTTGGCCGATTTCGATGTCTCTTGCTTTTCCGTCCCACCGGTGCGAAGAAGCTTGTTGAAACCTAGGTAATCGGTGATACGCAGAACTTGGCGCATATCTGCGCGGTTGTTCGTCGCCAAAGCAGTTTTGAGCATGGAGGACATGAACTCGGCCGTCACTGGAAGGTTTCTCCCTGGACCACGCTTATCGAACCTGGGATTTGAGGCAACTGCGCCATCTTTGAAGTCATGCGAGTGATAGCCTGTCATCAGATCGAAAGTCCGCGCAGCCGAGTTCCAGTCTGCGCTGCGCCAGCAAGCCTGCATTACGAGGTTGTAAGTCGACAGCCCCGGACGGATTTTGGGACCATTGACTCCCGTTATCTCTTGGCGCAGCATCCATTCGAGAGTTTCGACGGCATGATATCCTAATCCTGGCTCTCGCAATGCCACCTCCGCCCTCAAAACCTCTTCCATGTGCAGGCGATCCAGAATGGACACCCCACCAGTTTCCTCGGGTCTTCTCTTGACTTGCTGATAGAACTGTGTACACTTGGAATATTGCTTTGTTTCATTACAGAGTTTGAGAATGGCGGCTAAGGATTCGGGCCGCAGAGGGAATAAACCAGGCTTGGAGGTTGTTCGGTCGGCTACCAAACCGAAGTCTTGCTCAACAATTCGGAAAGCCAGTTCATGATCCGTTTCATTACCGCCCGCCAAAGCTTTTAGTGCTGAGACAGCGGTGTACGAGTCAGGAGTGAAGCCTGCTTTTTGGCTGCTCTGGTTAGTTGACTCCAAAGCATTCGGGCATCTGCAGCAACCTTGACACTACCCTCCGTAGTGTCGTTTTTGGCAGCGGCTATTGCTTGAAACATACAAGTGAAAATGTATTGGTTCGGAGCCAGAGGTCCATCTTGGTCCATGGAATAGTAAACATCAAATATTTCTTGGTATTGGCCAGCATTTCCCAGAATACGAATATATCCACCAAGAGGTTCGATTGTCAAGTCAGAATTGGTAGGGTCATGTCTTTTGAGAGATGATATGTGGCGCTGAAAGGCCTCGTAGAGCGAACGCGCATTCGTAAGTTGCTTTGGGTGCGTGGGCCAGTGTTCTATGCGTGATAAACCGCTGAAAAATGTCTGAAAGGTTCTAGTGGTAGGGCTAAACCCTCTTCTTTTCATCTAAAATAATTTTAGGTAGAGACACGAGTACGAACACAGAAAACACTTACATCGATGAATAATTGGTAACCTAGTTGAAACCGCTTTCCTTTCAAACACTCCCATATCAGAGTGTTCCACACCTGAGTATTTTGTGCATCTAATGGCGCGTTTTTCAGCATGTAGACCGCATCGTCAATTTTGCCTGCGTCGCAAAGTTTCTTTAGCCTTCCTGAAAGGATATGGGGTTCAAGAGGACGAAGTTCTGATTTTGGAGTCGTTTGATTATCGGGGTCATAATGTCGTGAGCGGAAAGCCGGTGTTTTGGAGGACGAAGGGGAATTTTGTGGCCGGCTGGGAGAAGCTGGCCTTACAACAGACTTGACAGTCTCTTGCGTTGAGGCTTTTTGAAGTTGTTGTCTTCGGAGAAAACGAGGCAGCTCCGGACGTTCTGTCTCTTTCCCCGAACCATGTCGTGGTGGGTGACGTGTCGACGCGAATCTTCGACCATCCCGTGGCCAATTGGTTGATGAAGATAACGAAGTTTCTGGTATGTTCGAACTAAGTGGTGAGTGATGCGCGTCCAGCCAGGTTGAGAACGCTTTCAAGGAGACATTATGCAACGACTGTGAACTTGACGGCAACAGAACGCGCTCGAGAACGACATTCCCACTGCCCTGAGTGATTTTCCGGAGCATTTGGATTCCTAGAGAAGACGTGAAGTATGATATAATGGTAACGTGTAAGTAACTATTAATCGAGCGGAAAAATTCAGTCCCAAATAGGTCACAAGATCAAGTCAAAACACGATTAATTTAGAAATAGACTCGCTCAAACACTCGTCTAATTTGGTTCTAATTATCCCGAACCATCGTCGTCCTACTCGCCCATCCCTGTTCTTCATTACCACTACCACATAGTAACCAATAGTTCACCCCTGGTTAATATCCCGGCTACTACTCAACTTGAATGCCAAAAGGAAATCTTGTCTCTCGCACACCATCGACTATTTACTCTATGTGTCGTCTCGATCCGGGAGCCTGAGGTCCTAAAAATACGCCGTTCTCTAAGATGTACCCTTGGAACTTGCATGACGACTCGAAGGATCCTGATATTCAATTGCATTGTCATACCTTCAAGCTTCACCGTAAGCTCCGTGCTTCTTCCTCTGGTGAAGATTCCAAGGAAATCCCCATCCGCGTCAAGTTCGGACAATCTGAATTGAACTCCACGTTTGTCTTTGCGATGCTTTTCCGAGACATAAAACCCCGCTGCCTCTGGTAGATGTAATCCATTACATCGCGCTCTCTTCACAACGCCATGTTCTCGATCAAAGATATCCCTTTTACTCTTCTGGCCCTTCTTTTCTCCCTGCAGCTCATAGCTGCTGTTCCCACATGGGAAGGCATGAATGGACGTAGCTCGATGGGTTCTCTGATACCAGGTGCCTCGTATATCGAGGCCAAGGGACCCGTGTCCTCAGGATCATCTACCAGACATCTATCCGTCCATAGAGCAGGTAAATCTCTGCCCCATTCCTCATTTACAGTCATGCTAAGCCGTCGCTCTTTCTTCACATTACCGTTTAGGTGAACTCGGAAATCTGTCAATCATCTCAAACACCTACGAACCTCCTTATTTCTACATCAGCCAGAATCAACTTTGGTTACTCGTGAATGAAACCACTGTGTATCCCGTCAATGTTCACAATTCGACTGGTATACATGAGCTGCCGATGCAACTCATTCTCGGCAAGAAGAAAGAGGGAATTGTCCAAGGAACTTGGCGATGGAAAGCTACTAGTCTTTATTACGATTTTCCAGGAGGAAAGAGCAACAATGGCCTTTATTTCCGATGTCTTCTTGAAAGCGGGGCGTTCAACGTCTTCATGTCGATAATCCCGTAAGTTTTCTCTTTATGCTTTATCTTCATTTTCTCAATTCTTTTGCCATTTGGTAGCCAACCACCACCACAAAACTGTCAGATGATGACTCTTCATAGTTTCATTCGTAATCATATGAAATAGGCACGATTGTCACCCTCAAAGCAACACCTCAGCGAAATAATATTAACATTGCATCTATTTATGACACTTTTTTCTTTTGATGGAGGGTGAGATTCACTCTTCGAGCAATCATTCCCAGAGTAAAGAGACCGAGAAAGGCTGTTCCAACAGCAATAGGCTTTTTGAGGTGTGCCAACCAAGAGACCTTGTATGATACCTAGATCCACACATTAAGGCTTTGATAGATGGAGAGCGCAGAAAAAACTTACGAATATACTTTGAGCATGCTTCACAGTTAGATTCTTATATCGGAATGTCAAAGCCGGGCGTCCAGAGGTATCAAGGTAAGTAGTATGCGTGCCGATAGAGTTCACGGTAGCAGGGAAGGGTGCTACGTATTGGACGTCCCTGTATAATCGTAAAAGAGAAATTGGTGAGCGAGTGAGATGCGTATAACTATCGGAATAGCTTACGTCGCGCCTTCCGGTAGAATAACAGTCAGCTCTTCATCATTGACTACGGCGCCCAGAATTGGAGTCATGATTGGCACTTCGACTATGTAACGACCAGTAGACTTGTCGTAACTTGCAGAATCTTCGAGGGGTGAATCCCATCCTAGTGTAAAGGTATAATTCCAGCCACCGAGGATAGGGTAGCGAGGTTTGAACTCAAAGATACTGAACTGAGTGCCTTGCTTATCCTTTGGGACAGAGGGTGCGGTCCTCAACCTTGAGGTCGACACATTACCAATAGTGTCGTAGTAATATGCGTTTCGGATGCCAGCAGGAAGATGAAGCGTCATCGCAGGCAGAACATGAGGAGCTGGTCGCTTGTAGAAGGCTTGCGTCTGGTGATCCAAACGTGAGAAATGGCCTTTCAGTCTTAATACAAATAATCAGCTCATCATATTGGGCTATACAGACGATCAGCTCACTTGGGTCCAGCATTATGCAAAACTACGTTATCTTGAATATTGAGGTTGGCTCCCCAGTGGCTGATTTCAGCGCTACGTTCGAGTTTGAAGACTTCAAGGACCGGCTGCTCGTGGTTGTAGTGCACGGTGACGGGTTGCTGGTGCTTCTCAATAAAGCCAGGTTCTGCACTGGGTGGAATGTTGTCGAAGGGTCCATAGACAACGGTTGCACCAGTTTTCGAAGCCGGGTTTGTGTCCGTGAAGCTCTCGACGTGCTTAGGCGTTGTGAATGAGATCACCCGGGGAGTCAATGCCCTGATACACGCATATAAGAAGCTAAATCGAACATCATAGTAATATTTATTTGACTTACTTTATCTTGGTACGTTGAACTGATGTCGCGTATGGGCTCAGCACGAACAAGTTGGTGGTATATTCGAGAGCTTGGTCTTCGTTCTGCCCCGCAGTCGCTGGCCATGGCCTTGTAACATGGGTTTGAACAGTCTCCAGGACGAGATTCAATGTCTTGTTAGTGGACAGAGTTTTTGGAAGCGCGATATCCAAAAGGTGGTAATCCCTTAAGACATTACGCTGTGCGTGAGCCAAGTTTACGATAAGGTACTAAATTGAACGTACCCATTAGCATCGAAAGCGTGTTCTTTTACTTGTAATGCCTGTTGCTGACCCTTGACCTTTGCTTCTAAAAAGCTGGTGGTGGCTTTTTCACCGCGTCCGAGAGCAATCGTATAGGATTTTTGCCCGTCTTCAAGGGCTTTGATCGCATACGTTGTCGTGACGTGGACCACTGAACCACCCAGTTCAACTGTACGGACAATGGCTGTATTTTCAAACGATTGGCTGGATGCAAACGCAGAGGCCGCGAAGAGAAAGAGCGGAAGGGTGAGCCAGCATTTTGGCATTGTGGTTGTTAACGGAAAGCAGGATTGTGCCCGAATACTACATTACACTGCCAACGTGTCCAAATCGGTGTAACTATTTTTAGCGAATTCGTTCCCTGATGGTTAATCAGTTTACTGGCGACTCGATATTGTTACACTGTACGTCTTTTGCTTAGAGAACTCAATATATACTCATAGTGCGTATGTAAATAAATTATATTCCCATTCACCAACCCCATGTCGGTGAAGGATTTCGGATAGGTTTGTCTTCTCGAACAAGAGCAGCAGATACGATCTTGTTCAACTTCCTTTTCCTCGCGGCGGCCTTTTCCTGCTCTACAGTCTTTCCTTCTTTCAAAATGACGCTGATTTTGGAATTAGGATGGGTTCGGGTACCATAATGACCTCGACCTCTAGCCTCTAATCTGGGAGGAAGACGAGGACCTTTGGTCACCCATGCCTCAGCTGTAAAAGTGAAGAATTCCATGAATAACAAGGGAAGCACGCAAGCTTATATGCCACTCACCAACGACAAGCTTTCCCTCCGGCAATTTCTTATAACGACTTGCGTGGTCTCGAGCAGTAGCAAGCATGTTCATGACACGCGAACTGGCGCGTTTTTCACTGAATTGCATTTGCAAGATCGCATAATCTATGGGCTTCCCTGCTATCTGCCGTCCGAGCATGTTCAATTTACGATGTGAGATTTTGAAATTGGCTGTCGAGTATTTGTGCTGCAAGTAAGAACAAAATTGTCAGATATATTCGGGGAGACAGACATCTGTTCACGCACAAAATTAGGCTTTGGCTTGCGAACACCTTTTATTTTTCGGACTTCGTTGTCGTTCTTTTTCTTTGGGGCAGTCGGTTTGGTTTTTGGCTCCAGCGACGTCGTCGAACAAACTAGCCGTTCCATCTTTCCTTGCTTGTTCTTTAGCAAGCTGAACTTGTTCTGTAGTCTGTACTTCCTTGACTCCAGGGCCCAGTTTCTCCTTCACCCACTCGAGAGGACGAAAGAAGCTCGCGCTAAAGATGAGGAGTTTATAGATTGTCTACCCTTTAGAGAATTGTTCCTATACCTTCTGGTGCAGGCAGGTGCCAATGAAGTGCTGGCTGCCAACAGCGAACGCCTTAGTACGCGTACACCTAAGTATTTGTTTCGATATTCGGTCAGAGTTTCAAGGTTGTGCAGGGGTGAAATATGCGTACTGTTATTGTGGAAGACCTGCATTGGGTGTCTGCCAAGTTGTAGTCGACGTGAAATTCAAAGGCTAGGGATAGAAGCAATAGAAAATCACGCATCACGGGACACGAGACGATTGTCACCGTGACTCTCAAATTGACACTTAGCAACATTCACCTTACTTGTATTGTGGGCCGAGGCTTTGCCCGGCATTACGAGTCCTTTTTATTTTTACACTGTATTCTTTGAGTCTCGGCATTGGAAATTATAGTATTTGTACCAGAACCTAAAGAAAAATATATTATATAATTGTTATTTCTTATATTATCAATGGTACTAAATTGTTGAATCCACCTCTGTCAGCCTTAGATCCAAACAAAACATCAAACTTACATAAAAGGGAATAAATCAAATGGTCAAATGAGGAGTTGAACAGCAGACAGTCATAGGTGTGTCCAAAGAATGTGATTAGTTTGGTGGGATATATTTTATGAACTATACATCTTAACAAAAGGGAAAAATTAGTAAGTGGGGAATGAGTTAGAGAGGAATTAGCAAAAGTGATGTAAGTAATTGATGCGTGTAAGTGAAAGAGTTGAACTCTGAATCACACAGAGAACACAATTCAGAGTGCATGCAAAGCTTATCAGATGGGCTTATAAACTACCATTGTGAATAAAAGAATTGAATTCTTGAGTAAATTTAAGTGATTTCTTCTTTTTCTCCACCAATAACTCTTTGTTACAATACTACTTGCTTCAATTTCAAACAGCTCTATACACTTTCATGTGTTCTACTGAGCAAGAGAATTCTCAGACTAAAGATAAGAGTTCTATTATGCAATAATAGGATTCTATTAAACATTGGCTCAGTTTTTGCAGCATTGGCTGCTTCTTTATTGCAATATCTGGAGAATTTTAAAACATTTTGAACTTCAGGTTGGTAGAGTTTTTCAATATATTCCTACCACACTGACAGGCAGCCAATGCATCCTCATACACACCACATTTTCTGTTGACACCATTGCTGTCTCTTTCTGTATTTTTGGCTCCATCACTATAGCAGTCATTGACTTAGAAAAGAAACAGACTTGTTATTGATTGTAGTTGTCCTTGGCAAATGGTATCATTAGTAGAGACATAACACATTAAAGTTACAGATCACAGCAATAGGACTATACAGATTTCAAAATATGCTGAAACACTAACAAATATTCTTGTTAGGCACAACCAAACATTACAGAAAGAAATAGTCTACCCACCAAAATGTCTATTCAATTATTGGAGTGAACAATATATCAAAGTCCAAAGAACAGAAAAAAAAGGATACAAAACAGGTACAAGATACTATAGAATATAAAAATATAGTCAAATACTGAGGACATAATATCAAGTTTGAATACACCAAGTTTCATTGTTCACAGTAAGGAAGAGGTTAAAAGAAGAAAAACAAAGGTGTCATATAATATAGCAATATATACATGACAGAATCACAAACAATACAAACATCAAGACAACAACCACAGTCCATAGACCCCAGCTATGACTTGATAGAGGCCAAGGCCACATCGGAGCAGGTGTACACAGATGCACAGCACAATATGAAGACATTGTTGACAGGATGACAACTACCACATGGTGTTTGTCAAGCAACTGCATTCATGGCATGTAACAAGAAAACTAAAGATGATAAAAGATACTCACCACATAACAGCATGAAACATGTCAAACCAGTGGCATTTAAGACTGGAGACATGGTATGGGTCACTATGTCCTTTGTAGCATATGTGAACAAGGACAATACTGCATCAATAAACATTGTGCTGAAGGCATTGACATTGATAGAAGAGAAGGTAGGCAACTTCTATGGCCTCACATTGAAACAAATTGTATTGCTATACAATGATATCAAAACAAATCCAATCAGAAACATGAAGCAGACTCACTGAAGACAATGCAGAAGATCATCATCATCAAAAGAAAGAGAGTATTTGATGAAGAGAAGAACATGTACCACAGCATGGAACACATGTTCATCAGCAGCTGAACAGTGCCCATATAGGTAACACATGTCAACTATTACAATCAATATTACATATTTGACATGTAGCACTACATATAATTTAATGTGCATATAGCACTATTGTTATAGTATATTTGCATTCTGTAGATCCCTTTGCCCTCATTCCAAAATTCCAGCTCAAGACTGTTTCATTCTCTTCTCTTAAAGAACTGACCAAATCAGCTGTACAATACACATTTAGGTAGTTAATTAATCCATCTAGATAGTGGACACTTTCTTTTTCTTGAAACTACATGTGATTTCCTCTTTAAATATGAATAGCAAGATTGCAGAAGGAAGCAATGCCTGTTTAAGCATCTCCAATAACTGAGCATTGCAGAGTCCACTTAGAATAAAACAAGCATCAGTCCTTGGCCAGATAACAAACTAGTAGTGTAGAACTTTACAGAATATGCTTGACAGTTATAGAAATACTTTCCTGTATTTAAGAGAGTTCAAATGAGGCCAGAAGAATCTTAATTCATTTTACTACCCATTCTTTGTGTGAACTTTCACAAGATATTCATAAAACTTGAACTCATTAAAGTCTCAAGCTTCTGAACCGCAAATTGCACAAAACATTACACTTACAGCTGAATCACCCTCTGAAGGACCACCTTTATTTTTACTACTCAATCTATTTCCTAGGTCTAGAGATACCCATTATGCTACTAGATATCTTACTTAGGATAAATTCAATCTTATCTAAGTGTTCAGATACATCTTAAAGCATGTATTCAAGGATCAATACACCAATCATTATATAAGTCATAACAACTATAGACTTGGAATGAGACTTACAAATACTATTTTTTTTGTAGACAGTAGCAGTAAATAATACTATCAATATACACAGAAGCCAGTTATACATGTAAGGACTATATGAAATTATTGACAGATGACACAAGAGACTAATAATATGTTGCACCAAAAACACTGCTAAACTGTAGTCAGATCAAACAGCTACTTGGCATTACAAAAAGTGACTGAGCACCATGTGATTTTATATTCACAATGGATATTCATGTTAAGGCTATTTTAAAAACAAAGGATGGTCATATACCTTTCTAAATTTGCTGAAGCACTCATGTATATATATTCTTTATTATCTATAATTTTTGAAGTTCTACATTTCCTTGTTCACTCAAAATTGTGAGTGAACAAACATGTCAATGAAGAGTTTTAATATGTATGTCATGCAGTGCTCAGTCACTTTTTGTAATGCTGAGTAAGGATATACACTATATAGGACTGCATATCAACACCAACAAGAGTATAAAACTGTAGAAAGACATGCAGGAAAATAAGCAGACATATCCCAAGGGCAATGGGGAGACAACAATGATGGGGAAGGAAAGAGAAAGAAAGAAACAGATTTCCCTCATGTGTCTGTATAGCCCCACGCTGCAAAAAATATTTGGAGTCAACCGAGCGACTACAATCACCACGTGCAATACAATCCATAAAGAAAAATGTTTGAGCCTAAGGCTATATCCTCGTGCCACCAATAGAAGCGGAAATAACCGAGCGGCCAAATATGACCAGATTTAAATATAAATATCACGTGAAAACATTAACTAAAGAGGAAATACTTTCGGGCCTTCTATCCCCTTCTGATCTCCCAATCAATCAATTTGTCAACATCAGCCAATCAGCGATTATAACACATGCCGCCAAAAAAATTTAATATATTATTATTTATCGTTATCGTATCATATCGGTCTGTCGGAAGTAAGCAGCCGAAAATGCTACTTTTTGAGTAACACGTGCTTAATGTTACAAGGTCACATCACGTTATAAAATAAATCACGTTATCGAAGATAGATTTTGTGACAACAGCAGGGGTCCCTGGTTAAAAGAACGAGTCTATTACTACGTAATAGGACTCGTAACACCGACACGCGCCCAAGGGCATTCCTTGGAACATAATTCTTCAAAATGTCTCTCTTCGGGATTGGGACTATGATTTACGTTGCATTGCTTTTGATCAATGCAATGGCTATATTGAGCGAAGACCGATTTCTGGCTCGAAGTAAGCATTCACCACTGTGTACGTGTACTAATAACTATACGCTGAAGTGCCCGTTCAAACAGTTGGCTGGGTATCAACCTCACGCCAAATCAGGGATGTTAACACCGGGTTTCAACAAACGTACGATCAGACAAACTCGTATGGTGCAGTTCAAGGAGAGGCTGGCATGAAGGCGAGATTAATCGACCTCATAAGCGCTGTGCGCACTTTAATGCGGAGTGAGTGTTCAGTATTTTCATAAAGAATTGAGTTCACTTTTCAACTTGGAATATCAGTACCTCTTATAGTAATCAATACTGTCGTCATCCTTTATGAATTGGCATGGGGATAAATGCAATCTATGTTTTTGTCGTCCTTGGAACAAATCCAGTGCCAGAAATGCGCAGGAGCCGCCTTCAATTTCGATATTGAGAATTTGCAAGACTTTGCTCGCAAGTACAAGTGCGCATAAACTGTGCTAACCACCAAAAACCAAAACCCAAAGATGACAACTACTGCTATTTGTTCAACCTCTCATATTCATCCTCTATCTGCCTGACGAAGTCATTGACTGTATGTCCATTCTATATCCAGGCTGTCATTAGTACAAACAACAAGAGCAATCCCAATGCGAATCTGACCTCGCAGTCTTTCCAGGTCCCGTCGTGGACGCAAATAGGGCGGCCACTTATGAGCACTGTGCAACTTTTCCTGCAGACAAATCTCAGCCACCCACACTGACGAAGCTGAATGCAAAACATACGTGATTCCCAATTCTTTACCAAGAAGTGTACTCTCTCGCAATAACGCCACCCCTTCCAATGCTTTTCCACTTCCGTCAAGACCTACACACTCCCCAGCACCGCTTGTCTCCCATTCGACGCCTGCTGTAGCCGCACATTTTAATGCAACTTCTGGTGTTCCTATATTGTACCTTCCCTGGAAATTTTGGCACTTCACGAACTCCCACCAATTAGAGAAAGGTGCATATTTGTTAACACACAACTGTTGTACGTTTCCCGCGCATTCCTCGGGACCGTGTAAACATGAAATACCGAAGTCGGGTTCAGAATCATTAATCCTTTAATGATTATAGGCTCGCTTAACGGAAAGGCCAATTTCTAAAACAGTGGGAACACTCACCTTGCTACATAGACCAAAGAAAGATCTACTTTGTTCGCGACCTCCTCCAGTACCTCATTGAACCTGCTTTCGCATAACAAGGCATCAGGACAACGACTCATAACCCCTAACTGAACTGGAACTTTGACATCAGCAACTTCCCAATGGTTCTGGCCTCCATAACCAAATGCAGGAAGATATGTTGCAAAAGCTATAGGAAGACTGATAGCTATGAAGGCGAATAGCTTCATAGTGATCGTTGGGTGTTGAAAGTCAAGGGGAGCTTGATAAGCCGAGTCTAATTCGCGAGAACATGTTTAATTGCGTCATATCTTCCCACTATGCATGCCATGTCTCGTTTTCGACATCTTGATAGAAACGACTTCCGTATCCGAAAAATAACTGGTAATCAATGCTTAAATCTCGCATATCTTTATATTCACCAAGCGTGATACGTGCCCTGCAAATTATGATACTTAGGGAGTAGATAAATCATTTTTGGGCGTCTTCCCACATTCTGCGGGCTTCCGCATCGGTTTGAGGGGGAACGAAGTATTTACAACGCGATCTGAATGCTGTTGGAATTCAGAGATGATTGCTGGGATACCTGTTCCTGCCTGGGACTTACCATCAGCAGAACGCTTGCGGACGATGGACTCAACCGTCAATTCAGTATGAACTTGTTTGCGCTGTATAAGTATTAGTCAGACCATGAATTTGAGATCCAACTATTCAGGAAGCACCTTCACTTCATTCGCGAAGACTTCTCCCTGGGCTCTTCTTCTGCTCGCCGGATCCTGGGATTCGTCGTCCAACGCCGATCGGTTTTCAATCAAGGATCTGTCAACGGCAGCGACGCAGTATTCAACTAGCTGAGTTCGACGTTTCCAATTAGCTTAAGAAGAGTCATAAATGTGTCAGAATTACGGTACATTCTAGAGGGACAAGACTTACCAACCAGTTCGCGCCAAATATTCTCGCAAGCTTGGTCTTGCACTGTGTTATTTCCAGTAAGACCACGAATCCGGTCCTGGTCTCGCATGGCAGCATTAGCTCGGTTTAGTCGCATTACAATTGTGTCATCCAAACGTCTGTACTCTTTCAGAATCTCTAACAAGGACATGTTTTGTCGTCAATTACTTATCACTCAAGAATTCGACGAGAGCGAAATATAAGACACACCTTTGAACAGAGAAAGGTCGTGGCATGTTGTGGATGATACATGAATGGTTTGAGGCGTCAATGAGGGGCCTTGAACAGCTAGACTCCCTAATAGTGGCTGATTTGGGGGCATGGACGTTCAAACGGGAAAGTGTAGATTTGGCGGCCGTCAATGACAATTTCGCACGTCCCAGTTCGGCAGCCATAGCTCCCAATCAGGAAAGAGGAAAGAGATGACTTCATCATTGAAAGCTTTTCAAATTGAATTGAAACGCTGCAGCAAGGCATCTTTTGCTAAGCAACTGAGACACTGGGGGTGCTATAGCCTAAAGATAGCCAGACGCAGATCAAATTGCAATCAATAACCCCAATGTGTGGAACCGGACTGTTCAGAAGTTGGTCCGTGACTGGACCCACAGCGGCGAACTTATGATGATTGACTTAGATTGACTCATGCAAAGCTTCATATCAAATTTATAGACGGAGCCACTATCGTTATCATTATAAGCGTACACGCTTATAAATCCTAGGAATACGTAGCGCCGCACTTAAACTGAACTCGCCTAAAACAAGCTTAAGCGCATTGTGGCATCCGCCTATGCACGGGTCTCAGCTCCATATTTCTGTAAAGACAAGCTTCAGACATCATGTGAGTGAGCACACATCCTATCTGCCAGGGCTACCTCCCATGCAGGAAACAAGGGTTGACCCATGCTTACAGCCGTATGCAAAAACCTAGGAACCTCTCAAAATTCCAGCGCACGCGCCTGCGGTTTATGTTTTGTACAAACAACCGTTTTTGGTATCCTGGCAATTGTCATACACGTCGGAAGTGCGTTGGGAAATGTGAGGTAATAGCTCCACCCACAATGAAGAGGCCGCACACTGTGTATTTAGTAGTAAATATCTTGCACTAGGCCCACAACCTGCGTCATTGATGTTTGGAGCGGTTGCGACTTCCCGTGATCATAATGGCACGTTCAAGCCACCAAAAGCAGCTGTTTATACAAACACAGGCGCACGAGCCGAAAGGTTCCTAGGTTTTTGCATGCAACTGTAATGCTTGAAGAATTGTCTCGTGTGTGAAAACCTGACCAAACTTGATCAGATGCTTATCGGTTTCGAGTTATCGCTTACTTCGTTACCGTATTGTTCGTACCGGTGTCCATCAGTTTGCCCACTCGGAATATCGTAAGAATGCATATACTTGATGGACTCCGGATAACATATGACGAAATTTGCTATTATCATGGACCCACAAGTCGTCCTTGAATCAAAGTTTAAGTAGAGTGCCGTAAACCCATGGACATAATTTAAAAGAATCACATTGATCGATGCAGGTTACAATAGAAGAATATCATAGAAGAACAAAAAGACTGAGTTAAGGACAACAAAAAGGCAAGCGCGACAAGAGATCAGATGCAGTAAGGAAACAACAGGGGTAGCAATGATATAACACGATTCGACGACGAGATTGTTGAAGCAGAGGCTTCAGAGATAGAAGGGTATCATGGATATGGAGAAAATGAAACAAGTTAACTGTTTAAGTCTGTGTTGCGCGATGGAAGCGAGGCATATTCGAGCAAACCATACTGCTCACGGAGGACCTCGTCTTGCATGGGGCTTCGACCGCGTCTGGACGGAAGAAGCCTTGCCGGACGCGAGTCAGAGTCTGTGCAATCCGAGTCATTGACAGAAGTTGCTCCAATGTGAGCATAAGGAGATTTGGTGCGCTTCTCGACGATCACTTCTGGATGCTCCTTTTAACATGTTTATGCCTTTTGGCAGGGTCACTGAAGCCCAATCCGCAATGCGCGCAAGGAAAAGGGGTTTCTTTGGTGCTGTTAAATTATAAGTTGATCAGCACAAGTCGGTATGAGTAATCGCGCAAAGCCAGACGTACTGTACACTACAAACATGAACGAACAGGGCCCCTCTCTAAAATCCACAATCACTTCGTTAGCTTGCTATCGAGTTGGAAAGAATTCGCCGTAATCAACTTACCTGAGGGAAAACCCTATCGCACTTCTGGAATGGCTTTTTGCCATGAGAGTAGGGGCATCGAAAGGATCTAGAAAAGAAGTCCCATCAGAATCATGGCGACTGCATCGACAAATATCTCAAGCTTGCCTTATACCAAGATGCACGCCCTCGATGTGTCTTTTGACAGTTTGTTTGAGGCCTCTAAAGCAGCAGGGGAGCCCTTCCTTTTCGAGACGACATTGAAATATTTGCACTGGCTGTCCGCCCTTGCCTGGAAACAAACCAAGATTCTCAACGGAGTCGTCCCATATCTTATCCACCGTTTTATGACTGAGTCTGGTATTATGGAAAGGAAGGGTAACTCTGGCGGCCACGACTGAAGGACTGGGGCGTCGAAGGCTAGGCGCAGGGGCCGGGTTGCGTTCCTTGCAGCGGGGAAAAGAACATTCACCACACACGCACATATCCTGACAAGTCTTAACCGATGGCTTTCTATGGAAGATGTTAGCAAGGTTGCATGCATCCTCGGAGGTCATGTGGAGCGAATGTGGAACATAGCTGCATAGCATAAATAATACTGAGAAGAAGAAACGACGAAGAATTCAATAGTACTTACACGGGGGTAGGGGGATAACGATGGTCGTTCGTGGACTCAACTGCCGCCCTAGGGATGTTATGTGGCCAGTTCGCGTAACTGTATGGCAAATTACAGGGCGGCGCTAAATACTTAGATATCGAGGGTGACTGCGCCGCCTGCGAGCAGTCCGAACGGTCCATCTTCAAAGCTCGTAGGGGTGCATCTAGAGTAGATCCACTAACATTTTAGGTTAGATGACGATGATGATTAAAGAAGAGAGATTAAAGATTCGACGCACTTTCCCGGTAGCACGCCATTTACAAACTGACCGAGAGAGGGCAAAGTACCGTGATGTCTATGAGTATTGCAACGTGCCTTGATTTCCGATTCTTTACTATCGAGGCTTAAGAATTCGAGTTGATCAATCATTTGAGAAGAGAACCGATGACTTACTTTGCGTAACTGGTCGAATTGCGGGACGACCCGTATGGGTGGAAGTGGCTTTGGAGAAGCGGCATGTTGATATATGGATGCTGAGGTTCAAGAGGGATATTTTGTTATGGGTTACAGGTCGCTATTTAAATAATGCAAGGTAGTACACAATGACTCGGTAAACGCATTAGGAAGGCTGAGTTCAAAGACAATCAAAAGACTAATAGAAGCGATCTACCGCTTACAGATGCAAATGTCATTCTTGTAATTTCCTAAAGTGGTCTTTCTTGTCAAGTATTTCCCAGATCATGGGATTGTGTAGATGGACCAAGGTCGATGCATTTTGTAGAAGCGCGGGACTTCGACCCTGCCCGAGTTCTTGTGGACCCACCGCCCATTGGAGCACCCTGGACAAGGTATAAACTTCATTATTCATTTAATATACATTTTGATAATAATACAATCGCTCACAGTGCCAAACAAATTACATACGATTCAAAGTAATACATGGGTCAGGATACTACCGCAAGGAGTCATCAGCTTAATTCTACCACAAAGTCAGGACAACGTACTTTCTCTTTGCAAAGGACTTTTAAAGAACCATAGGCTCAAAATGCTGTTCTGACGATTGGAATGTAGTTTCCTGGCTCCAATCTTCTTCTTCATTAACAGTTTGTCGGAAATGTGGAATTTTCGAGCTCTGGCTATGTCCTCCAAAGGCAAACTCTCCAGCAGGTAGAGAACGAGTTGTATGTAGCGAGCGTTGAGAAGTTCTTAAAGGTTTGATGGGTCTAGAAGTCGCCGAATGTTCAAAAGCAGCCTGCATCTCGGAGCCCTCAAGGATAGGAGTTTGTTCATCATGATCCGAGACTGAGCGCGCTCTCTTTCGAGAGGTTTGGTTATTGTTTGTGAGATTAGACGAAGCATCGTGGCTTGAGTAGACTTCTTGCAATGTTTCGTTCATGGACCTAAATATCGATCCTGTGGACTGTGCTTTCGAGAACGTTGAAGGGGATGTCTTGTAGCCTTCCAGAACACCTAAACACGTGTCAAACGCGTCAATATAGATTGGAGTTTGCACTGAGATGACCACAGACTCTTTCTCCCTCGCGCCCCCGCATTACGCAAGCGTTGTACGAGGTCTTCCGGAGTGCTATTAGGAAATGTGTCTATTATTATAGAGATTCGATGAGAAAACAGTGACTAACCCCGAAGACGACGATCGAGAAAATTTATCAGAAGCTGCATTAGCATCGCGTACCTCATCTGTGAGCGCCCGTTTGTTCGGGACGTCCACGTCCATTGTGGATATGGAGCGTGGGTGTTGTGGGTCCAGAGATTGTGGTTACGGACAAGCAGTGCTGGTGTCCGAAAGCACAAGGACGAATGGGGGTACAAACTGGCGTAAATATTGGTGATAATAATAGCATCCCAGTGCCATTGCCAAATGCGAGTCTAACAGCGAGAGGCACCTGTCCCGCAGGAGACTGTCCAAACTCGTGTACCCAGCACTGTGGTCTTTGCGTGGACATGATTATCATCGTTATCGGCCTTGTTTTTGTCATGTTTTGTGCTACTTCACCAATAGGGCTGTCATGGCCGACGGGCCGAGAAGCTGAATTGACGGGAATCATGTAGCGTGGGCGTTGGCCAGAACTGCTTTCTCGCTTCAACGTCCAACTGGCTGTACCTCCGCAAGTTGCATGCAGCAGTCCACAGGCCCCTGATAATTTGGTCTGCCAGTGCAGCTAGTGGCTTCCCCGACAGACCCGCCCTGTCTTGTCAACCCTCCCCTGGATGGCTACTGCTTATTTTTCTCTGCTTATTGCCCACTGTATTCTAATTGTTCAAGCACAAACAATCTCTACCACCACTCCAGTTCCTCCTCTCCAATGGATCAACCTCTCCAGTGTTCTCCAGGGCACGAATCGCCCTCCTCCTCTCAGAGACGCTGCCATCGGTTATGACGAAACGAGGTACGCTTTCTATCCTATTTTCCCATCGCGGCCCTGATCTCATTCGATATAGCCGTTCCCTCATCATATTTGGTGGTCTTTCACAAGATGGTCTGGCGCAGTCACAGACATTTCTGTGCGTGTTGATCGTTACACTGCCTTCAATTATCTTAATTTATTGCGCAAATTAGCCTTAACCTCCAAACTTTGACGTGGTCAACACCCTCGCCCCCTGCCAATCTGCAACGATCTCCTCCTTCGCGGAGTGCCGCCTTGTCCGGCTGTGACTTTGCTGCAAGCAAGTTAGTATTCAATTGCTGTGTTTCCAAATGTCGTGTACCCAATATTCTTCTTGTAGTCGTCATGGATTTGTTGTAATCGGTGGAAAAGGTTCAGACGGCAACGCTTTATCAGACGTTTGGGTAATACTGCCAGACCTCTCTGAGCTATTCCAATTGGCTAATGCGCATACAGGAATACGACTTCAACAATCAGTTTTGGTCTGAAGTGCAACTTTCACCTGGGGGCCCCTCGGCTCGTTGGGGTGCATCGGGCGGGATCGATATACGGGCCATTCCAAACCAAGACCCCATCCTCCCAGGTCCCAACAATACCTTCTATTTAGCTGGTGGTTTCAACGGAGACAGTGTCGATCCGCTTTCTGATGTCTGGACACTGGACGTGTCCGGAACGTTATCGTCCAATCTACCCGACAGTGTACACGGCAGCTGGGAACATTTATCCATTAAAATTTTACCTGGTAGAGTAAGTCAGTCTGGTACAGTTGTAATGAAACAAATCGTCGCGTCAGGAGGCTGCAATTCAAGTACAACGCCAACTGCGACGAATACAACATGTGCTAAACAGGATTCCTTTATCATCAATACGGAATCCTTATCCGCAGTTTCTCCGGGGGCATGCCCAGCACCCAGGATCTCACCAGTTTTCGTGTCAAATTTAAACACATTTGATACGTCCTTTGCATCTCAGACGTTTATGGTATTGGGAAGTTTCGATTCGTCACTGTGGCAAGATTCAAACGGGCACTCCCAGGGAGAAGTTGTAAGCGCGTTTTTCTTATCATATTAGAGCACATTCCCATTTTACGGACTTTTTTCCAGGCCATTTTAGACATAAACACTGGTTCATGGACGAGGGTTTTACCAGCTGGCGACCCAGGTTCATCAGGGAAGGAGGTTTTTCCTACACAACGAGAGGGCGCAGCTGCATTTGCCTTTACCGAGGCATTAGTGGGAGATGCCCGGAACATTGCGTCTGATACCATCGTACGTGAAGCTGCTTCACGCATCAAGGATTTGCGACTCTGACTAGACACACTTCTAGATTTTCGGCGGGCAAGATGCGAATGGGCTTTTTTGTCCGACATTTGGCTTCTTCGTGCATATACTGGTGTCATCACCCCTTCCAATCCTACGTGGACAGGGTTCGGTAATGGACAACTCAACACTGGTGTTAATGCGGATGGATCCGGTGTCAAAGTACAATATCTATCAGAATGCGCCTCTTTGGTCCCAACAGCAACAAAATCACACGGTCCAACGCCCACAAGTACTGGTTCTAATTCTGGAAATGGAGATCCGGGACAATCTGGACCTGCAGGATCTCAACCCCAAAATATCCAACTATTTAACGCGTCTTTTGCCCACAAGCTTCTGGCACCCTTATCTCTTGTTGTTCTATTGCCGGTCATTCTACTTTTCCGTTGGATACCTACCAATAATGGAAGGCCTGGAGTGCCCATCAAACGCGTCGCCTATATTCCTGTGGCCGCAGTTATAGGTCTTATCGCATATGGCGTTGGGGTCGCAGGTTTTGTCCTTTCGTTCACTACAACAACCTCCCAATCAGGATCCGAGCGTACCCAGCATCTCAAAACGGGCCACGGAATAACCGGCCTGATCTTTTCATTGGTCTTTATGTTCTTGTTCCACTGCTTTACATCTTCATAACTTGTTTCGACCAGCTTTATCGTGTAGGCGGGGAGTCTCAGAGCCAGAGGAGTGGTAGTGGCCATGCAAACTCCATTGATCTTGGTGAAAAGGTGGAGACAAGTCCCCTGCCGCTGCGGAGCGAAACCCCCAAAGTTTGCGTCCTCTACCTCCGAGGAGCGACACGCCTCTCAGCTTGCCAAACACATCTCCACCGTCATCTCCCAGACCAAGAACATTATCGTGGGATGCGTCCAATATGTTGCGCCCGAGTAATGATGGGGGACTGTCTGCCGAGTCCACCATATCAAAAGGGTTCGAAGTTGTGAATCGACCCAGTAGGCTAAAAAGTGTGCCGGGACCCTCCCATTCAACTGGTTTGCATGGAGTCTCGTACCCTCTCCCATCAACACGTAGTCTCGGTGAAATCGATTGGTTACTGCGGAGAAGAAGCCTCAATGCTGTGGTAAGCAATTATACCCTCAACGACAATCCATTTCATTAAAAATTGCAAATCCTCATAGGGAGAATTAGACTATGCCATAACGCAGGCCCATAATGCGCACTATGCTTCAAACAATGGCGGCATTGTAACTTCGCCCACCTTTAATACCCCAATTATCAGGTCGCCCCCTCTGAGACACGCGACACTACATGCAGTAACACAATTATTTATTGTGGGGTTGGCTGCCGTTTCTCTGGCTCAATTATGGGCAAGGGCCCCACGGTATCTCTTCGCTATTCTTTTTGTCATCCTTGCCGTGTACTACGCCATTTTGATCACTTTGGCGTATCATCACCGGCCACCAACGTCTTCATTGACAATGACAATATGGCGCCTCCGCGGAAATTCATTACGTGCAGGACCGCTCCCACCTGATGCAACCCCACCTATTCAAGGGCCATATACGCACCATCGCCCACCTTACCGGGTCGTCACACACCCCGACGAACTATCGTATACACAACATGCCAGCCCACTAAGTGCTGACACCGACGACAACGATGACGACATTGACGAAGATACACGACAGAGGGCCATTGAAGAAGAGATGGACAGGAGAGAGGTGTCTATTGTCACAGTGCCTCGTCGCAAATTGGCCGTTGTAAACCCTTCATGACACCTTGGACAATGAACATTCGGACACTTTTTGTAGTCATTACATTTCGATCGTTTCCCTTGTTAATCACAGTTTAGTAGCGCTATACCTCCTTGCACATATACATACACACGTTCACATCGTATCTATCTTGTTTATGATTATCAGAACCAGGAGCTTCGCAGTCATGAATATTTCTTGTATTAATGTATGTGTAATTATTTGACTGATCGGTACTATGGAAAGAAACCCGAAAGGTCCAATTATCTGTATTTTGTCTACAGTCCTTCCTCTCGTCCTGACATATCACGGGCGTTCTCCTTCAACGACCACATCTCTTCTCCAGCGATCGACTAGACCAAACTTGGCATCGTCCTGGATGGGAGGAGGCGATGGGATAGACATAGGAACTTGCATCCCGATCATACTCATAGGATTCATCATTGGAGGCGGATAAAAGCTCTGCCCCATCATCGACGCGTTCATCATCATGTTGCTTTGCATTTGAGCCTGCATCATCATTTGCTGCTGCTGTTGCTGCTGCTGCTGAGCCATCATCTGGTATTGAGTACGGCGCTGCTGTTCAGGGTGGAAAGCAAGTGGCAAGTCGTCCTCATCGGCCGGGCCTAAATCCATTCTCGATGCTCGGAGGCCGAGAGGTTGGTCGTCGTCTTCGTCGGCAGAGAAGGAGCGATTGCGGAGTTGGTTTTGAACTTTCACTGGAGAGGTACCCGATTTCGCTCGCAGGAGAACATGCGACAATGGCCGATCCTCATCGTCGGAATCAGGGTGCCCTTTCCCACTCATCATTGCGCGAGCTTCCGCCTTATGGATAGTGGCTGCAAGGGGTACATCCTCCTCGCTGTCGTCATCCGTGGGACGCACGAAGGCCTTCTGCGCCTGCTTTGGGTATCTTAGGCCAGTCCCTGTAGTGCGCCTTGGTCTGAAATCTTCTTCGTCAGATGAATCCACGTTCCATGATGGTTCCTTTTGAACAGGGTGGATTAGAACGTCCTCATCATCGCTTTCTGAACTGATATCTGAATCTGAAGGTTTCGGAGCTGCCCTGCGGGTGGCTTGCTGTATATCAGGAAGTGTTGGTGGCGCAGCAGTGGCTTGAGCATCCACAGTTGATTCTAGTTGCTCATGCGGATTGATGCCTTGCGTTCGCTTATCTTTCTTCTTCCGTTTTTCCTTCCTTCTTTGTTTTTTAGTCTCTGCCTCTTCTTCTCTTATTCGTCTAGCTTCTTGCTCCTCGTGCTCCATAGCCTCCATTTCTTTCAGCTTTGCCATTTCTCTTTGCCACAACGTATCAACCCCGAATACAGAACGAGTGGCTGGAATACGATTTGCAGTTGGTGATGGCTGTAAAGCCTTGTCCTCTTCACCGTCAAAAGTGAGCAGGGGCTTCATTGTTAATGATGGATGTCTGGTTAAGCCCGTCTGGAGATTTTGGGAAACATATGAACTTGTACGATCATTCGTCGGTCGCTTCTGCAATGACGCTGGATCAATTAAAGTACTCGAACGCTGTTGATCACGGGCCATCATGGAAGGTCTTTGGTCCCCGTGAACACTCTGAATACAAGGTGGAATTCAGTAAGTAGAAAGAAAGCAGTCATGGATTTTAATACCTCTGTTTGCTCCGCATTTGGAGTTTACGGTTCTCAAGGTCATCTATGAGACTTTTCCCATATAGCTTCCCTGGTGGCCGTGATGCCTTAGAAGGGCCCTCGGCTGGTATTGGAGGCTCTGCTGGCTCTTCTTTTCCCGAAGGATCAAGCTCGGCTTGTTGGCCCTCCTCAGTTGCTCGGGGAAGTTTGTTAGCTCCCTCAGGATATATAGACTGTCCTGGAACGGCCAGGGTATTGCGGAAAGTCTTCTGCGAAAGAGTAAGATCCACGAGTGGGTTTGGAGTAAAGGAATTGGAGGCAAGTGGGATGTTTTCTGCCTCAAGGAGAGACATAGAGGATGAAAAACGCCTCGACGAACGAGCTGCAGGAGGTAAAGGAGGTCCATCGGCCGATAGTTCAAACCCGTCCCTAACGTTAAGGACAGGTTGTATAGGAACATGAGAGGATATTGGCTGTAGTGGACTCGGCATGACAAGCACTTTCGGTCTGAGAAGCTCCAATGTAGATAGAGGACGTTCCCTAGGATAAACATCCCCGGTCATAACAGACAAATCATCATTCTCCAACATCATTCTTGAGCCCATCGAAGCGTTAGAATAGGAACGCGCCCTTGTGACTGATTTTGGATCAAAGCGTGAAATATGGGAAGGGTTTTGAATGGCAAACGGATTTTCCTCTTGTGGTTTCACCATTCCTAGCGTATCATTTGAGAGGTTACGCTGCCTGACTGCAATATCTTCTCTTCCTTCATCAAGGATGATTTTCGAATTCATGCTCGCAGAGGAATATGCCCGACCGTGCATCCCATGTCTAGGCTCACCATACGCTTGCTCAGCTCCGGGAGAAGGAGAACGTGCCGAAGTTTCTGGGAATGGCACCATAGGATTAGATAACGTCAGTGATGCTTGTGATGCCGCACGAGGGCGACGAAACGGTACGCTAGGAGGCTCCATGCCAACTAAATCTAATGGGGAGCCAAAAGAGCGACGTCTCTCAGCTTGCGGTTCTATGTGGAGATCCTCAATGTTACCACCAAGGCTAGCAGATTTGGAGGTGACTATAGCGCGCCTAGGCAGGGTGGCAGCGGCATCGTAGTTTGTAGATGGGCGGCGCAGACGACTTGAGACCACAGCAGGAACGGGCTGCTTTCCTTTCGCTTTGGCCGATTTTGCTTTGTCCTTCGGTATAAACGCGTCTAATCCCCATGATGCCAGATCAACCTCCAAAGCCTCCTCCACTTCTTCAGCCGGCTCCTCAAATTCCGAAGTGTTATCCGCTGCAAAGGGTTCCGCAAAGCATCTATTGAAGCTTTAGAGGCCCTTGAGCGTCGTGTGTCCAAAGCTGACTCTCTTCCTCCAAGGCTGGCTGAATCGCTTGGGAGAGATACTCCTAAAAGGTCGCTCTTTCGTGGCGTTAGGTCTGGACGAGCTGCTGGATTGCGTCGTAGATGCGCAAAGATGGCACTGTCCTGAGCCGATCGATATGGAACCGTTGGATCATCAAGGTCGTTATCGTACTCTGTTACGTGTCAGTGAACTCTAATGCTGTTGGTTAGGATACGTACCTAGCAATGCTGCTGCCAATTGAAGACGAGAGAACGCGGCGGGTGTTGACATATTCAGGAGGATGTACTGGGGTCAGAAAAGCTCTTATAAGTCGAGAAAGATCAGGATTCCTTGTGCACACCGAATTTAGGGTATATAAGAATGAGAGAGGATGAGGGTATGGAGTTGAGGTGGTCCAATCTTCTTTGCCACCCTCTAACTTAATTCAGTTTAGGTATTTATTGGCATTATATAATACCTTGACTATAAATAGTTCACCTATGTAACAAAACATTTCTACTAATACACAGACAAATAACTATAGCTCATCGTGTTGTACCACTACGTTACCATCTTCATCAATCTCCTCCATCTCAATTGAAATCTGTCAACGGTAATGAGTTCATACATTCAGCATGCAGAAAACATGACAACTCACTTTATCTTTCAAATGGTCAGGAAGGATCACCCGAGGTTTTCCATCATCTTCCTCCTCGACGACGGCCGCAGGTGACTCTTCGACAGGGACCTCATCTTTGCTTGCAACTGGGGAGCTGGCTTAATTTCGACGTGGGCATCAGCCGACTCTGAAACACCCAGGGATCTCCTCAAAACTCGATCAACGCGGGAAAAGAATCTGAAAAGGATGAAATTCACCCAAACTGTTGCCACCAAAAATATATTGAATACTCACTTGTTACTGTCGGGAACATCAAATCCAGAACGAACGAGTGCGCCGTCTATCAAAATGGATGTCACTTCTTTCAGTTCCTCTTCACTGTCGATATCCCGTTCTTCATCTTCGGCAGGAAGATCTTTGACCCGACGTAAGAGACCCTCAATAAGAGGAGATCGTGGGTTGATCTCGAGAACTTTGGCTTTCAGCATGTAGTCGTGCAAGATTCCGCCTCTGTTGCCCTTGGCTTGCGATGCGGCTGGTGGGAATGTGTGAGCCAAAGAGGAAGAGGGTTTAGTAGATACCCCATACTCATCATCTTCTGCACATTGGCGGTATATCCATGAGCGTCAGCAACGATAGCGCAAGGACTTTTCACGAGACGTTGTGAAAGGACAACTACAGGGAAATAAATGAGAATGCGTCAAATGCTGGAAAAATAAACTATACCGTCGCGAACCGTCTCTCCAACTTCTTTTTGAGATAGTCAACAAGGGGTTTGTACTCTTCTTCGAGTTCTTTCTCCCGTTGCTTCTCATCCTCAGGATCCAGATCTAAATGGAAAAGATGACGGTAAGAAGGTGAAATACGAGGACATGCCCTACTGTACCTTCATCTCCAAACTTGAGACCAGCTTTGGCAGCATCCTGGAACGGTACCTTCCTAACGATGACTAAATTTCAATGTTTCCATAAATTAAGCAAAGGGTCTACGCACTTCCATTCGCGAAGATGGCCAAGAAGGATTTCGTCCAAAGGCTCAGTGAGGAGAAGAACCTCATAACCACGAGCATGGAGCTTTTCAATGAAAACGCTTTGGGCAAGATCTTCGGGTTTTTGCCAATTTCGGCTAGGTAGAAAATCTGTTTTTGGCCCTTCTTCATAGTCTCAAGATACTGAAGCCCGATGTTAAAATGTTTTCCGGATCATAAAGAATACAAAAGTACCTGATCAAATGTCGTTTCATTCCTATGATTGGTAGTGAATCGAGCCAAAGATGCCAACTTTTCACGGTTTTTGTTGTCTTCCACTGCGCCCAGTTTGATTACCGATCCATACGTTTCTTGCATCTTGTCGAATTTGACTTTCTCTTCACCCTCAGAAATCTTGGCGAATAATTGAATCATGCGCTTAAGAATTAGAGCTCGCAATTGCTTCATGAAGCGATTGGATTGCAATGTTTCACGGGAAACATTCAAGGGGAGATCCTCAGCTAGTAAGATTGTTATTCAGTACATCTGTACAGGTAAAATTTAGGAGAAAATAAGGACCGCATACCGTCTATAACAACTTTAACCCAACTAGCCCACTGAGGGAGGGCTTGATCTCCTAAGTCAGACGTAATAAATACACGTTTGACCATGAGTTTGACATCCTTTGATTTATACTCCATGGGCTTCTGCCAGTAGTCCTCGGTTCTGTTTGTTGCCGGAGTGTGAGCTTTCACTTTCACTATCTCAAACACTCTTGCATTACATACAATTTAGATGGGAAGAAAAGGAGGGCTTTAAAAGCCGTGCCAGAACCTGCATCACCAGAGAAGTGCTGCCAGGCAAGAGGCTTTCCAAAATCTTTGAAGAATGAAGTGTAGAACGAGTTGTACTCCTCTATATCAAGGGAAGAAGTCAGCACTGTCATACATACGGTCAAGCGGTAGAAGCTAACCTTCAGTAATGTTCTTTGGGTCCCTGATTTGAGGATGTATCAGAAATAGAATAGAAAAGTGGATTTGAGGACAAGATTCACCTTGCCCACAGAGGGGCCTGTGAGTTCAGACGACTCCATTGCTCCTTAGTAACATTGACCATTTTCTGCGGCGGAAGTTTGACCTCGGTTTCTGTGTCTTTTGTCACATCTTCGACCAAGGCTTCATCTTCATCGCTGTCGATCTCCGGAGCTGTGGCAGTCTCAGTAGACTCTTCTTCAGAAGCAGTAAATGCTGGAGTTTCTTCGGGGACTTCCTCTTCCCATCTTTGAAAAAGATAGATGGGGAATGTCGATGAATAGGCCGAGTGTTTGTGACTAGCACATGTAAGCATGACCATCAAGCCAAAATTGAATGTATCAACTTACACAAGTGCGGAAAGCGAAGCAGGTTCGAGATATTCCACGGCGTCTGGTTTCAAATAGAGTGTGATTTCTGTCCCCCTGCCGAGTGTGTTGCCTCGAGGGTCTGGGTATACGTCGAAGGTACTGTCGTCTGCGGAGGAACTGAAGACGTGCTGAACAGGATTAGGATTCTTTTCCGATTTGGGCGGTATGGAGGCAACCTCAACACGGTCAGCGACCAAGAAACTACTGTAAAAACCGAGACCAAAGGCGCCGATCAAGTTCCCAGTGGCAGTTGCTTCACCTCCTTCTGCTTTAGCGAGGAAATCAGACGTCCCTGATTTTGCCAAGGTTCCCTAAAAAAGAAAATCAAGAGTTATAAGTAGGCGTAACATCCGGGTAGTTCGTTCAGTCGAACATACCAAATTGGTTGTGAGCTCTTCAGGAGACATTCCAATTCCAGTGTCTGCAACAATCAACCGTCCGCCGTTGCCATGTTCGTCTTTCACAGCTTTAATGGTGATATTGAGGGGGTCCGATCCATCCCAGGCGTTCCTGTCAGTCAAAGAGACAAGTCGCAACTTCTCCAGCGCATCATTGGCATTTGAAATGAGTTCCCGGAGAAAGATGTCTCTGTGACAAAAGAGATAAATCGCTACTCAAGGCGAGTACTGGATCAAGACTCACTGATGCGAATAAAGACTTCGAGGAGCAGGAATGCAGTCCTCAGTTTGCGGCACCAAGTACTATATTGCATATGCACTCTCACCTGTTGATCACAATCTTGCGCAGGCGAGCTACGTCACTCTAGAGCTTTTTCAGCGGATTTGTCGGATAGCCGCGGTATATCCAACTTACTTGATAATTGTGCTTGACTTTTGGCGGTTCGGTAGTATTGTCTGCGACGACGTACGAGGAGAGGAAGGCCAAAGAGAATAGGAGTGGTCGGGCCAGACGCATTTCGGTCACCTAATACAGTGCCAATGATACTCAAGGAATATTGAAGGCCAAGAAATAGAAGAGATGAGAGATGGGTTTCGTGTGTATATGCTACTTCAAAGTACAGTACATATAGCACTATTAAGTATCCAATAATTTCCGGATCGCGGGTGTGGGTGACGTGTCAATTTCGTGGCCAGCTCTCAGGCTCTCTCACAGTAACATCTTTCTAAGAACCTCGTGATCGCGAAGATCACTTGAAACGCACCTTCGTGACCCTTGCCACCGTCAACGGCGCAACGTTTGGAGAACTTAGAGGACAGGCAAAGCAAACGATAACGTGGCATAGAAGCACAGATCCCGAGCTCCGAAAGCCTGACTCAACTGAGGTGCATGCATTATCAGAAATCGTTAGTAGGTAATCTTAAGTATACATAAGTACAACACTATCCATCAATATGGACGGACAGTTTTGGAGCAGATAGGCGCGAAATATAGTCCTAACATACATATAAACAACAAGTACCCAAGGTGTCTCTAAAAGAAGATAACTCACCCTAATCCATCGTTCCCTCTGATCTGGAATGTGGTTGAACATGATGTAGCGCTTATCATTCTGCGCAGGAGATTAGAAAAACGCAACGAAGAGAAACAAAAATGAACCAACTTTCAAGACCTCTTCCATTTCCCTTATATCGACATTCTTAGCCAATGCCTTCATGTCGACCTTTTTCTTCTCCATCTTCGCCAATATCATCGCCCTCAATCTGAAGACTGCCACCGACACCTTCACCGCCAATCTTACGCAGACGACCCCAGAACTCCACGAAAGAATTTTCTTCCATCATATGGTCGAAAGCAATGCGTGCTGCACTTGTCCTTTCTCTTTGCCATTTATCAAATTCAGCTTCAAGCTGTTCGGCATCATACCCGAGTTTTAAGATTGGCGCGGAAACAAGAATCGTCTCCAAAGGCAAAGCATGGAATTTGGTGGCGAGGGATAAGGCATGTGCCTCAAAGAGAGCGTGCAATCCGACCAACTGTTTGGCTCGCAGATGAGATACGTGCTCATGGAATAGACGCAATTGGTGATTTAGAGGAAGGGGCGAGTTAGTGAAGCGAGGATCTGTTTTGAGTTGAGGTAGAATGTCATCCCAGGTGGCCTATCATTTGAAGAATAAAATCAATGCCGGCCTAACTTTATAAGAAATGCGTACCTGTGGCTCGCGTATAGCGTCTGTGAGTAAAGTCCTATTAGAGTCGCAATTAAATGAAAGATGCGGTGAGTGCCATATAAGTTGTCCTAACTTTTGAAAGTGCATGCGCACCTGAAATTTCTTTCTCCTTCTTCCTTGTTTATTCCCACCTTTGATCGTTCAATGTCGACATCTAGACGGCGTCGCTCTGCCTTGACTTTGTCTTCTCGTTCCTTGACCGCCTTGTTTCTCCTTTCTTCACGAATTGTGCTTGCTTCTTGGGCAGATTTTTCCAGTATTTTTGATTGTGAAGCATTACTTTGCTCAGACTGAACTTGAAATCCCCTGTCCTTGGTAAAGGTGTTATATAATTCCTCTCGAAGTGATGAAGACCCGACCGCGTCGTAGCGCGGGTCTTTGTATATTTTTTCTTAGCCTTGAGTTATAAGTTCCTTAGTAATTGCCGTTTGTAAAAGCTATTGGAGTTTACCTCTTTCCAAGAAATGCCCTGAGCAATGAAGGAGTGTTCTTGAAGGAGAGAGAAGAAACCTCTCTCGGCCTTCTGAGCGGCCTCCCTTTTTCTGTGTATGATATAAAATCAGTAACGAGCAGAGGTAATACAATAAAAGGCTCACGTTCTCCTAGTTCCTTCAAAAAAATCTCTGAAGCGTTTCTCTCTCTCCCTGTCATCTCGACCCCACCCATAGAAGCGCCTATCTTTCTTCCATGATCTTCTGAAATCTGTCCAGCTGGCTCTCGTGCTCTTAACCTCTTCTTTGAGAAGCCAATCGTATTCGTCTTTGGGGTTCGCTGTTTCTTTATCTTTCTTGACGGTTAATTGGCGTAGCTCCCGAGCACGTTCTTTGCAATATTCGTCAAATGCTTCGCGTCGCGCTGTAACGGAAGGAAGAAGAACATATCGCGGATCTGAGACAAACTTTGGAAGAGATTTATCCCAAGGATGCAATGGGTTAATGTCCTTTTCTCGAAGTAACATCTACGAACGTCATGTGTAAGCGAATTGATTTGTTTTATGAGCTTTGGTTTACATACCTTGAATAAAGCTTTCCCCTCCTCAGTGGACAAGTCTACTCTGTCAGGAATGACTACTTTTGACGCATCTTGAGCCTGCTGAGCTTTTGCTTCTGCCCCTGCCTCTGACTGCTTCTCCAACTCTTGACGCTGTCGCTCTTCTTCAGCTTCGTGGGCAGAGTTGTTGCGCAGCTCTGCGCTGCCATTCTTCTTCTTCTTCTTCTTCCTCCTCCTCCTCTTCACTATCTTCCTCTCCCTCTTCTTCCTCTTCCACTTTAGCTTTCTTGCTCACGACCATCTCATTGATTGGAACGGTTTCGTCGGCCTTTCGTTTAACATTGCTTTTCAACCCTTTAGCCTTTTCTGCGGACCTTACAAGGTCTTCATTTTCTTTGGCCTGGAGTGCCTCGAGAGCAGGCTTTAATTCATCAGGAACAACCCAAACACTTTCCTTCTTGACTTTATGTGAATAAAATACATTGCCTTCCGTAGTTGTTACTTTGAGCCAATCGGTGCCTGGTATTGGTATTTTCAGAAGAGGTTTCTCTTTCTTTTTGTTGGCCTTTTTGGGTTGCGTGGAAGCTATTTGTGGAATAGGTCGAATATACGTTGATTCATGTGTTACTGTGTTGTAATAATATGGCTGGCCGTTTAGGCCTGACAAAAACAATTATCCATGGTTAGTTCCTACGAGATTGGGAAGCATACCGAGATGTTCCGTCCATCCTTGTGGTAGTGGAGGTATTTGATACCCGGAGTACGGAAGAGCGGACATTTGTTTCAAGGATGTGGAAAGAGGAGACAGCTGGAGACAGTCGCTGACGCTCGTCTCTTGTCACTTGAGCAATGAGTAACAGTACTTTTAGCCACCTCACGATCACGTGTGGTGCTGGCGTCTATTTATAAATTATTGGCAGATCATAGTGCGACCCTGAAATTGACACTTGACCACCAACACATTGGTATCCCATCAATAATCCACACTTCTACTAGCACCCGAGCCCCCTTACCCGCATCAGTATTACGGATGGAAAAAGATTACAGAAATATCCCACTGTGCAATCATTTTCTCTACTTTAAAACCCCACCCATGCCAATGTTGAACCGCCCGTGTTCTTATCTCGCTGTTCTCTTCCCCGGAGTCTTCAAGTTGGGCATCTTTTGCAATGACCTCGAGCAACAGCAAAGACGATATGGAGCTTCGAAAGAAGTTGACCAAGAGTGTCTTGTGGAAATTGGATTGCCACATTTTGCCACCCCTTGCCCTTGTTAGTTGTAACCCATTTACCTGGCCGTCGCTTCATTTCGTTGATACATAGCCATACATTGACCTGATAGCTTTGGCTGGCAAACTTCATTGACAGAAGTAATGTCGGAAATGCACGGTAAAACCATGCGCCTTCGTCGGTTCCAATCTTTTTGATTGTTCTTCCTACGATGCAGTATCGCTGGACTGGAAAAGGATACGCATTTAAAAGGGAACCAATTCAATACGATATTGGCCGGTCAGTCGACTCCTATATGCATCTCTAAATATGCTATCTTATATTGACATTGGGAATAAACAGTATTTTATGTATCGTAGGTGTAGCTGCAGCGCAATTGAAACCATATCTAAGAATCACGTTAGATATCTTCTCGTCGAACTACCATCCAACATGTTGCTGAAGAAGATGAAACCAAATGTAGGTCGTCGTCTGAAGGCATACACCGTGCTAATTTATGATTACGTAGCGGTGGATTCCTCTACTCGTATGCCTGTGGGGTGTTATTACCACTCTTTCCGCGCTGGTGTGTCTCAAGTCATATACGCCACCCGCAATACATGCATTCATAGAAAACACACCAGGTCAAAAACTTTCCAGGTCTTGTAGTCATACGACTTTTCTTAGGCACCTTTGAAGGAGGTTTGCTCCCAGGCATTGTAAGAAATTTTTTGAACTACGCGATGTGACATGTCTACTGACGCTCATTTATGCTAGATTCTCTATTTGAGTACAATCTACAAGCGTCACGAGCTGCAATTACGGTATTTGATTGACCAAATTTATACTTCTCGCCTCTCTAATCTTATGGCTTGCATAGGGTGGGTATATTCTATGCTTCTGGTAAGCCTTTCCCTCTTCAAATGAAATATACGCTTATCCTACAACTAATATAGCATCACTCTCCGGTGCCTTCGGAGGCGAGTGCCAACCTCACCTCGATTTTTTTTAAGATAGGCACAAGCTCACACATCGTATATTTAAGGTCTTCTCGCAACCGCCATTCTAAGAATGGATGGAGTTGGGGGTTTGGCTGGTTGGCGATGGATTTTTGTGAGCACACTCCACTCCGCGTGTTTGCTGTACCGATTCTCCTTTTACTAGATCTTGGAAGGAATAGCAACAGTATTTGCTAGCTTTATAGCAGCCTACTTCCTGCCAGAAAGTCTACAAAATGCATCTTTTTCACCAACGAAGAAAGAGTATTCGCTCGTGAGACTCATACACACACTTGCTTTCTACATAGAAAACTGATACCATAAATGTCATAGTCGAACGCTTCCGACTCGATGATTCTGTGATGCAAATTGTTGATGCTGAATCCCCATCCCCAACCAAAAAATCTCTTGAAGACAAAGCTGAGACTGAAGGACACTTTGAGACTGCCTCTCAGAAATCCCTACCGACAAACATGGAAGAAGAGTTTGAATGGAGAGAAATCTTCAGAGGTTTGATCTTTCTGATCTTGCACAAAATTCATTAATACTTATGGTTTCTGTTTCTCTTTGAAGGGATATGGGAGATTCAAGTGTGGCTCACAGGGCTCGCTTACTTCGGGCTTATTGTCAGCTTATATTCGTACTCTCTATTTCTGTAAGTCCTTTCCTTGTAACCTTTCTAAATATTTAATCATTCTCTGAACAGTCCCACTATTGTCGCCGGCCTAGGGTACTCTGGCTCACAGGCACAGCTTCATACCGGTATGTGCGAATTCTGCAGCGTTAGAAACAAATCGGTTGTTCCTTGCTCAGAGGCTCCAACCTAATGATATCACAACAACACTAATCTCCTATGTCAACTATTCAGTACCGCCATACGTTCCAGCAACAGTTCTCACAGGTAAGCAATGGTTTGCTCATTCGGTACATGTCTGACATCGAACTTGTAAGTTATCGTTGCAATACTAAGTGATCGACTGAAATGGCGAGGGCCTTTCATTTTGATCTGCTTGCCCCTGGCGTTCATAGGTAAGTAAGTATCTGCAGGAAGAGACAGCCCGTTTGAATGTTTGTACAGGTTATGTAATTGCGATAACCGCCCAAACCAACGGTACCCGGTACATTGCTGTATTTTTCATGGCGGCTGGAGTGTACGCTGTTTTCAGCCTATAAATACTACCCACTCATCTTTTGCATCGGCATAGTTATCCATCAGCACCTTGTATCTTGTGAGTTTGGTATACTATGCGTTCGCGGGTGCTAACTAACAAGGTTTATCTACAGGTCTATTCTACCTAACAACAGCAGTGGACATTACAAGAGGGCGGCCACCACTGCGCTCCAGCTAGCGGTTGCCAATGCAGGGTAAGAGTCAGTTTCGCCGTAGAAATACGATTTTTCACTGATTCCCTGTTGTAGTGGGTTTGTAGCGACGTTTGCATACACTCCAGGTTTGCATGTGTACTTTCTCATGTTCTGTTAACTAACAATAGTCGAACAGAGCAAAAACCTAAATATATCCGTGGGCACACGATTTCGCTTGCGTTCATCTGCCTTGCCTGGGTCTGCGTCGCATTGAACGTGTAAGTGATGCACATGTGCCTTGTCCAGTGATGCCTAACAAAGAACAAAATTAATCCAGAATCTATTGTATGTGGGAAAACAAAGCTCGCGAACAAGGTCGCCGACAGGATAATTTGGTGAAGTACAAAGCTTTGGTGGCCGAAGGCAAAACAAAGGCCCCCATCGGCGACAGGCATCCCGATTTCCGATTCACACTTTAATAACTTCCACGAAGTTTCTGCTTTTACGTCGTACAGATTATGAAATACATGAGTCATGGCTATCATTACATATGCTGAAAATGAAGCGGGATGGAGAGAGATAATAGATAAACAAAGCAAAAAATCAAATTGCGGATCAAATGGTACTCGCAGGGAGTTCTAAGCATAGAATCTGTAGTTCGAGAGATTGAGCAATCTGAACCAAGATATAGGATGAGAGCGCACTTTTTATTTATCTGGAAGAGAAACAGCTCGAAGTTAACTTTGACTTTGCCACCGAATAGTGACAAAGATGGCCGTTTCTCGTATTTCGCCTGTAAAAGATCCTCCATGCGTATGTCTTCGGCTGCGATTCGAGAAGTAATGCCAAGAATTGTTGATTCGAGTGACAAATTGAAAACCCCTGCTAGATTGGACGACATGGTGATTTGTAGTTTATCGAATTGGCGGGGGAATATTGGTCAATTGACAGCAGTATCCCTCTATCGTAAAGTTTCTTCGCGGAATACAAAAATGAGCCAAATTGTGGAGCCTGTCCAGTCCGTTGTAAATCACGAAGGTGGAAGTACTGTTTGCTAAAAGGAAGAACTGGACGCTTTTTCCTGAATCAAAAGTAAGATAGAAGATAAGAGCAAAAGAATTAAATCTGTACCCTTTGCCCTTCTGCATCGTGTTCATAGCAGTTTCCACGTAGTTATGGTAGCTGTCAATTTGCTCCTCAAAGTATTTCTTCCGCTCAGCCAACTGTCGTAAGGCTTCATTCATGTTCTCCATCTCTTGCTGCCGTTGAAGGCGTTTCCGATGTTTGCTACGCACGTCTCCAGCGATAGCATTGAGAATTCCCTGGAAACCATCTTCTCGAGAGATCTTCCCTAGCTTTTCGAGTTCAAGCAAATTTGAAATGGCAAGAGCCTTTACAGCAGCAAATTTAAGCCTGCGGAAGAGTTAGCTATCGGTATGCGAGCAGATTACATGCACTTACGAGCGAATATCTTCCAAGCGATATGCAGAATCGTTGATTGCAGTAGAAGGTTGGCGTCTTGGCATTTGGCGAATTTCGTTCTCAATTTCAGCTTCAAGAATTTCCTCCCATAGGCATTCATCATTCTCGGTGACTCTTTGCATCAGTGACTCCAACAAATCTTGAGCAGGCTGGACACGGAGAATCGCCAATACCCCTCGTTTAGCCTGAACCCAAAGAGTTTTCTCTTCGGCAAGAGGATCTTTTGATAGAAATTGAGATAAGAGGAACAAAAAAAAATCAAAAAAAGAGGATTAACCTTGAACATATGCAAATCGATTGGTTAGTTCCAAAGTGATAGCCGTGTCTCGGGCCTCCCTCAACTCTTCATTGTCCAGATGTGGAACTCCTCCTAGTTCAGATAGAATGACTTTGAGGGTATCGTCGTGCTCCGATTCCTAAGCAATTATTAGAACTGTGAATATATGTAACCTCATACTACAAACCAAATGATCCTGATGATGTAATAGAAGGGAATGCATGGTGTATATTTCATTTGGTGAAATATAGATTGGCTTAGGCTGAACGGTTGCGTCCATAAATTCATGCGCATGGAAGTGTGCCTCCGCATCGGGTACGTCAGCAACTAAAGGCAGTGGATGTGAGTATGCATACCGACAGAAATCGAATGGTATACCTTCACTGAACCATGTGGAAAGCTGAAGGATAGCCTTCCTTACAAAATCGTTGATAGGAACATAGCTTGGCTTGTCGTCACCAAACTCGACTCCACTAGTGATCTGAGCGAGAACTTTGGAAATCTGTACAAGATTTTTCTTTGCAGTTGTAATGTTAACCGTTTTTGGAATAATGTCAAACATTTCAGGAGCACTAAGAGCAGTTATAAAAATAGAGTTCCATGATAGAAGCGATGAACTTACACGAGAGCTGGATTGATGTATCGATAAAATACCAATCTGGCCACGCATGCTCCATAAACCTCCTCAGACAAGCCAGGGAATTTGTCCTGCAGCAAAATTAGTATTTGAAAGAGAAAGAAAGACGCGAACAGACTTTGAGACACAGCATTGTTTCTCTGGCGAGGTATCGCATACTATATGGCATTTTCTTCGTTGACTGAACTATGGCGTTGACAAAAGCTTCTGTCCACCATTGGAGAACTTGAAGGTCTATAGAAACAAACGAAGTTCAGATGCAGCATACAGCAATATAAATATCAGGCAACGTACGTCGAATGTAAATTGCCCTTGTATCCGGATCTACAACGGCTTCTCGGAAGGGAATATCCTTGGGAAGTGGACTGGGCTTGCCGGACCTCATCTCTTCAACATCGATGCGAGCACGATGGATCTAGAGGCTCCGTTAGACAGCCACTAGGAGGTGGAAAGACTTTGATTGCTTACTATAGAGGGGTCAGCCTCGAGGTCAAGGTCGTCCGCATCGATAAGTTCACGAATAATGGCTTGATAAGAGTCCCGAACATAGGTCACTTGACGCGGGCGAACATAGTGCACGGCAATGTTTAGATACATCGGGTATCCACCTATGATATCGTCAATAGATAGAGCGTTGACGATTTCTTCTTTGATAGCAAGCTATGGAAGAGAATTTAGACTGAAAAATAATATATCAGAACATCAGAGTTTGTTACGAACCTGGAATAGTTTGAGCAGTAAGAAATCTTCCCTTCTATCTTGGCCATAACCAAAGAGAGTCAGGACAACCCGTTCCGCGAATCTCCGACTTGATTCAGGCCTGCCATCCATTGACAATCTGACGAAGAGCCTGCTCAAATATTCACCACGAATCTGGAGCAAATAGAAAAGCTGCTGGTACAGTTCTAATTTTCGACGAGCATCTTGATCAAGTGTGTTTGGACCTGAGAAAGGATCGCCGTGGGCAGCGAGCAGGGAGACTCGTGCAGCTATTAAAGCTGCGCTATCGCCTCCGTGTCTCCTCTTTGCTTTTATGACATCTTCGAAACTTTTCAAGTTTTGTACGACAAGAGCGATCTTCGTGTCAAGGTCATGAATGTCGTTTTCCAAAGCCTGATTCTCCCTAATATGTTCCACAACGCGTTTACGCAATCTTTCAACCTTGATTTCTTCCTGGAAATCCGCCTCCGAATCGTCCAGAAGATGCACGAAATTCTTGATCGTTCCAACTGTCACATTCTTGCCCAATGTTAGCTGTCGGTATTGCTCGCGCGTTTCTTTAGCGCGGAACAAAGATTGAATTTTGACCACCTTGTTCAAATTCTCGAGATAATATTCCATCTTCTGATGGAAAGTGCGTCGCTGCATTGCACCGCGAAGTAACGCTTGTAACATGGTCGCAACGGGATGACTTCGTCGGAGATGGTCTCTCCACGCACGATACTCTCTCCTTAAAATGACACCACGCCCTGTTGCTTGAAGCCCGATGACGTCAGGCATTGCAACGTCCAGTTTCTTGTCAAGTTCCCGATGTTGGTTTCGAATGATGGCAGCCTTTGCCAACGCTTGTAGCCGACCTACAGCTTTGATGGTCTTGACGTCCACCAAGGCCTTCTGTATGCTAACATGATGCTGGCGAGTAAGATTGGCTCTCGCACGGGCTTGTAGACCAACGATGACGCTCGTAGCTTTTCTTAAGCCACGAATGAGCATGAGCAATCTTTTTCTTGCTAGATAGGTGCGCACGGCGGCTTGAATGGAAATTACGACGTGGGTAACGTTTTCTAACTTTGCCATCTGGGTTCGCATCCTCCTTCTCATTATTAGGCCTCGACAATGAGCTTGCAATGAAACAATACTGTTGCCTACGCGTTGCAGACTGTGCATACGTTGTGCTATGCGTCGACGACGAAGGACACCCCTTGCGTGAGATTGGAAGCCAACGACGGACGAGCCTATCTCAGGTGAAATAAAAGATTTCGTGAGCTCTTTCTGCGTTCGTCGTAGGAGGACGCCACGCGCAACTGCTTGCAAGGTCTTTGTTGGAAAGCTAATCTTTCGTAAAGCAGCTTTGAGGCGTTGATACCGGCGTCGTTGCAACACACCACGTGCTTGGGCTTGGAGTTTAATGATAGAGCTGATGGCATTTTTCAGAGAGCGCAGACGCGCACGCCAGCGCTGTCTAACCAGACCAGCTCGTGCCCGAGCTTGAAGTGCAATTGCCCAGGGGGTCAAAAGGTCGTATGATTGCCTCAGATCAAGTAGTTGGCTGCGAACCAAGACTCCTTTGGCGTGGATTTGCAGTTTGATGACATGACGTTCGGCAAGGCGTATTCTGCCCTTGAACGCAACTAAAGCTCTCCTAGCCAAATAACCACGAGCACGTGATTGAAGCGCTATAATCGAAGATTCGTTCTCGAGCAGCAATCTGTCGCGTCCTGCTTATACAGTTAATCATCAGTAGAAGTGAAATTTGCATGACGTACGTTCATCGTCGGTTTCAATTTCGACTTCGGGCTCTTCGTTTATCTCCTTTGCTAACTCTTTTCCAACATTGCCAAAGTTTGGCATGGGGACACCAGCTTCCTTCAGGCCTTTTTGAGTTTGTTGTAGCTGGTCGTCAGAGAAGTGTAGGTGGCCCAAAAGATTGCCTATGCGCTGCGCCATACCCCGTCGGGCGAGAAGATGGCTACATAGGATGAGTAACGATCTGAGCTTGAAGAAAATATGCACATACCTCAATGCATGAATGCAGTAGATGACCTTTGGCAAATTTTTCTTCTCGTACAAGTCTGTCAATTCAAAGATGAATCCCTAGGAAGAAATAACACATTAGAGACAAAGACTCAGATCTATCATTAGAAGGTATGCCACTTGCTTCAGGAAGCCCAATTTCACGGACGAATTTAAAGAAGTGGTTGATGTTGTCAGAATGTCGAAAATCCAGTTTCGGCGCCTAATGGAATAGATCAGATAAGTTACCACATATCGAGCTTAAACATTGAAAGAGCTCTACCTCGTAGATTTTTCGAACAGCAGCTTCTCCCAAGAATGTCCTGACAAGCTTGGCCAGTACTACACCATTCCGAAGGCCATCTTCCATCTCAACGACACCAAACTCTAGCTCTTCCCCCAGACAGCCCTCAATCCATTGCTGAGCTTCTCCAACATGACATAGATACTCATAGGCGTGAAGAAGATGTCGTTGTTTATCCGCCCAGGACCCACCGAGAAGACGGGACGAAGGCGTTGGGGCAGCTAGATTGGGCGCTTTCAGTGATATACGGCCAGGCAAACCTGCAATGCCGTCATTGTGAAGTATGCCAGAAGGCGTCAGATTTGCTTGATGCCTGTCTACATTGACATCTCGGTTGTGCAACCTCCTTGTCCGCCGATCTGGGGGGTTCTCGGCTTTCTTCGGCTGTGTCTCATCAACCCACGAGTCGTCTGCATCGCCGCTGGCGATGCGCGGCAGATGGTTTCCGAGTTTACGCTTCCCAGTAACGGACAAAACTTCGCTATAGGAATCGGCCTTCTTATTTGCCATATACGAGCTTCGGTAAGGAGTTGGATGCATGGGAGATGAGCCCGGGGTATTAATGTTGTTGGGAGAATTTGAAGCATTGGGAAACGGTAGATCTTTTGAGGTTGTGAGGCTACCGTTTCGGGATAGGGGTCGAGGGAATGTCCGTTTGACGGGACTCTCTAAGTTACTTCCGGCTCCCAAATCCTTAGGGAATAGGCGTTCTGTTATGTTTAAATTCTCGGATTGCTGAGGAGTTTTCGTATTCACGCGATCGCTCCTCGGGGTAATAGTCCCCACCCATTGGGGAGTAGAGGAATCCAGCGTGTGAGCCCTCTGTACGCGGGTATGTGACGACCCACTGGGGGATGAGTACTGTCCTGCCGGAGGGTTCGCAGTGGTATCTGTTGTGCTCACATGCCACGAAGGCGTCTTGGTGGGCGACAACTGTGGGATGTGTATTCGTTGAGGGGTAGCCGATAGCGACGAGTCAGCTTCCACCGATACCCCTGTAGCATTGGGAGATAAGGGAGATGTGATAATAGGAGCCGGTAGCGTCTGCCTCTTCAAATATTTGGGAGTTGTGTAAGTATCCCTAGTCGAGGTTGAAGTAAATGAAGTAGGGGTAAGCGGTCGATCGCGATCGAGCAAAGTGTGATTGTCGAAAGTTGCGGATGTATTTATGTTATTGGCCACATTTTGGTTCTTGGATAGCGAAGGTTCCTTCGTTGGGGTTGGATTCGCATTTAAGACGTCGTCAAGAGAGGCATCCCTGGATCGTTCCTCCCACTTTCCGCGTACAACATCCAGGCTATTTCCCACCCTATGCGAAGGCGTCCATCTCCTTGGCGCAACAGACCCGACCGATGATCCCGTGGAATTCGTCAGGATACTGATGCTCGACTGCGAGCTACTACGAGACAATGAACTTGCACCTCGAGAGGTAGTGCGCTCTAATAAACGCGTTTGATATGCAAAGGGGGCCGATGAAGCAGGTCGAGAGCCATTATATACACTAGATGAGCTGGGAGATACGGAATTTGAGCGTTCCATTGAATTCTATGTCATGCTCGTCGACGTTGTAATAAACAGTTGGAAGAATCGACGTCAGAGTTGTGTCAAAGGGTCTAACAGCTGCAGGCCCGAGGACTCCAGTTTAATGGCTGAACTTGTCACGTGCTATTGGCGTAACCAGTCAATTGTCAGCGAATTTCGCCTTTCGAATTTGAAGGTTGAATTCAAGTGCGGCCGGCGCATACCTTTTGATGAGACATTCAAGCAAGCATGAAAACAGACCAGTCGTAGAAACCCTTTTCGTTCAACGGTAGTCATAACATTTGCGAAATAAGTAATCGGAACTCTCATGAAAAGGCGGACTACGTCCGCGAATATCTGCCTTGACCATTAAGGTTTCAATATCAATAGCTACAAAATCCTAATTCCCTGGCCTTCATACTTCCCAGCAGTGCTCAGCGAATCACTATTTTCTCCCCGTTTTTACCAGCTGCACATGGCTGAGTCAAACCAGCATATGTCGTCGGACTGGGGTGGCATAGTTGGTAATGGTAGGCGAACTTGTTGCGAAGAGTTTCAAGTGACTACTTTGGATTGGCTTTCGATCAAAATTAATTACTGGTGTAGTGCTTTGACACCCGCTACAAAGTGCAATCACACTTCACAGGGCTCTGCGAGGGACCCTCGTGAAAGAACGTAGAGTTAAAGGCGGAATTAGGACAACTATTCTGCGAAAGGATATATATGGAATGCAATGTTACATTGTTTGTTGTTATAGCAAATGTTGAACATAAGAATTATGGGCTTGTATGTAATACCAGGCTCCTAAAACCAGCGGGAGTAAGAGCCTTCATCTCGACACGAGAGGCTCGTTTTAGGAGCCTGGGCTTGTGCCAGCCTTTTCTGACTCAGCTTATTTCGACAACCAAAACATAATACACAACATCGAACCAAATTATCAAACCAAACACAATCGTAGAACTATCCTAGAAAAGAGAGATCCATCACAGAAGGTCTAGCTAGCGAGGCTAAGGTGCCAGATAACCTGGCCAAGCCAGGTAATAATTTATCAAGTCATGTGTACCAACAACCAATCAGCAGCAGGCGCTAAGTAGTAGAGTGAATAATTGATCAACCTGTAAGTGGCAGGTATATCCCGTCCCCATGTGTCATAGCTTCGCGGTCTTGACTGCTTGGGACGATCTTTCTAGCCAAACAGCCGCTGCCACTTTACGGAGGTCAGCTTTGAGAATTTTACCGGACGGTGTTCGTTCTGTATACATATCGGCGTATCAGTAGCCTCCCGTATATTTATTGTGATGAAGAGTACAACGCACCGAAAGGTTCATTCTGCATGATAATCAGAACAGGTACTGCATGTCTTGGTAAACTAAGGGGGTTGGGAATCAGTGACCAGCCTGGCAAGTCACCGCCAGTAAAACGACAAGTACCTCTTTTGTGCCAGAGAGATCAGAGAGGCCTCGGTTACTTTGCCGTAGTACGCGGGCTTGATGGATACTATCGCTGCTACGAGTTCTCCCAAACGCATGTCAGGAACTCCAACTGCAGCAACTTCAAGGACTCGTTCGTCTGTGTAGATCGCATTTTCAACTGAAACAGAATCCTGCATGATTGAAAAATGTAAGTAAAGGACAGATCGATGTCGTCGAATAGACTAACAATGTTCTCTCCGCCGCGAATTATGATATCCTTGACTAAAAATGGTGACACCGTTTCAATAGGATGAAAAACGCCAGCAAATAAAGGCGTACTTCGGTCGAGGATATACAGAAATCCTTCTTGATCAAGATACCCTAGATCACCCGTTTTGAACCATCCATCCTTCGTAAGAACCTAAAACGTTCCAAATCTATACAGCAGAATAACAACGCAAACACTTAAACGGAATACCTTATCGGTAGCGTCTGTGATCTGCGTTAACACAATACATCGATAAGTGGAAGTTTTGTTACCAACCTGGATCCTTCCAGTAACCCTTCATTACATTGGGTCCTCTAAGCCAAACCTCCCCGATTGTTCCAGACGGAACGGCAACATCATTGTTTACAATGACAATGTCGTTTATAGGAGTAGCTAAGCCGCTGCGCAAAGTTGTCAATTATATATCTTTAGCAACAATGAGCCACATTACCAGCTCATAGGCCGAGCCATATAATCCTCGCCAGCTTTCGCATACTCAGCCTTGTAAAATTGTTATGGCAAAAAAAAAAACACTTACCAAAACCAACTGCCACACTACTCGTTTCCGTCAAACCATAACCTTGGCTCCTGATGCAGCTATTCAGGCAGTAACAACATACAGAGAATATTGCAAACTTACAAACTAGCCGCTGGAAAAGATTGCTTTGCACGCGTAGCTAAAGAATTATGTGCAGGGGCGCCACCGAACATTAAAGAGTCTAACGGATGACCTGCGCACGAACTATCAGACAGATCTGAAACCATGGAGGGAACACTGTAGCGATAATATTGGCACATAAAATATAGAAAGAAATCAATAACTTACCCGCCCGCGACAGCAATGTTTTCGTTCTTGATCAGTCTAGTGAAATAATTAAGTGGATTTTCATAACAGAAGGCTGTCGTATTACCCTGCACCTGAAGAACTGTAAGAGACACAAGATTAATGATGAAATTAAAGAATCGCCTACCTTCTTCAGGATTCCACTTCCTCATCATCACGATCTTCATGCCTACCATCGTAGATAGCATCTACAGTAGAGTTAGACAGAGTTGGGCACATGTTTTTCAAAGATTAGCACACCGTCAAACTAGTCAGACCGGTGACATGGAACAGGGGAACAGAGAGCAATATGCCCTTCTGAGGTCCTGTTGGAGGCGGAGGTATGTCTTCCCCCTCGTCTAAGAGCAGCTCTACGGCCTCCTATTGTGACCTTGCGGCATGATAAGTACTCATTGCGAATGACATTGTACATTGAGGACTTGCATTGAATATGTTGCTCAGAAATTGCCTGTGAGTGCTGAGAACACCCTTAGGCATGCCAGTAGTACCTAACAGCCATCTGGTCAGGAATAGAGAAAAGGATTGTGATTAAATCGGAGACATACCAGAGGTGAATAGAATAGTCGCATCATCCTCTGGGGTAAGCGCAGGGTCTACACCCAGAATCTTTCGAGGATCTCCCTTGTAATCATCGAATGCAGCCTTCCAAGTCTTCATACCGTCCCACTTTCCTTTTCCTTCGTGAGCCTCAAGGACCAATATACCATTGCTGCGGGTTTCCGAGGCAAGCTTCTTCGCGATAGGCTCTAGTTTGTCTGCACGTTCGGGATCGACGATGATGAGCTTGCACTCAGTGCGGACGATGCAGTACCGTAAGACGTCTAGGGGCGACCAACTAGTAGTAGATTGCGTCAATGGATTGACATGACGCGATAACGTCGCAGGTTTGCCTTACGCGTTTGCCAAAGCGGACACAGCTCCAAGGAGATCTGCCAAACGATACCACGAGGTTAGACGATGAGAGCATTGGATTAACCTATTCTCCGGTACTCACGACAAGCCCAGAAGGCTACCAGAACTTCAGGAAAGTTTCTCGAGCAAATAACCACCCTGTCTCCTGATGAAAGATTGAGGTGGGAGGTCTTGAGACGTAAGAGGTAAAATCAAAGACTGACCTTTGCGAACACCATACACGTGATAGAAGATGGAAGCGGCTTTCAAGGAACGCTCAAAAACTTGGGCAAAGGTGTAGCGTTGTTTCTCAAAAACGGCATAAATCACATCTTTATGCTCGCCGGCAGCCCAAAGCCAAAAGACGCGTAGACTTGGCCACAGGTTCTTATAGACGCGGAGTAGCTGACCATCAATGAGCCTGGTTTCGATTTCGTGCATCTGGCCTGGGGCTAATAGAATGTCATTGACTGCAACAAGTGTATCAGAGGCCGATATGGACGAGAGGGAGATAAATTAAGTACCCTCTTGAAGAGTGCGCTTGGGAGACCAAGATTGGGTAGCCATGGTGGAGGGGGGGAGGGGGAGAGAAGGATGAGTTATGCAGGGAATGGATTTATATTAGACTAAGAATGCGGGGAAGACTAGCAGAATACGGTATTGCGGGTACAGTCCATGCCGGAGATATCTCGATTTGAAATTGAATGAGAACATACAGGTCACGGACATCCGCGGTTATCACTAAATTGAATGTTGCTGAAACAAATAAGATAACTAACAACTGACCGGTGACAATGCATCACCCCGACCGTCAATCAAGGATCCACCTCCACTCTCCAGAGAAACCATCTCAGCGCTCCAGCTCAGTCGTAACTCGCTCGTCTTCCCCATCCTCAGTAGGCTCATATTCAGATTTGGCCGCAGCCGCAGACTCGAGAGATCTAAAGTCAGTCTTTCATGCTTTGACATTCAATCTCCTTTCTCCTTATGTCAATTTTAGGTATGGAGTCCGAACCCAGCAGAAATCTGTCGTTCTCGGAATCTGTGCCATGGATATAAAGGCTCGCAGCAAGGCAATGAGGGAGATTCTTACTAGATTGGTCGAACGGGCTAGAGGAGCTATAGAAGTAAAGGTCTTTGGTGACAAGGTAATTCTTGATGAAGGTGTGTCAAATTCTCGACTGTCAGCCTTCATCCCTAAACGCCACATTATTATTGTAGACGTCGAAAATTGGCCTAGATGCGATGTTCTCATTTCGTTCTTTTCAACCGATTTCCCACTCGATAAAGCAACATCTTATGTCAAACTCCGAAAACCTTTTTGTATCAATGACCTCGCGCCTCAAGCTTTGCTTTGGGATAGGCGTCTTGTGGGCGCCGTGCTAGATCACCTTGGAGTTCCCACTCCTACTCGTCTGGAGGTATCGAGAGACGGTGGTCCAAAGGTTGATCCAGAGCTTGTAGAAATCATGAGGAACAAGTTAAACATCGTCCTCGGTGGCTTCCTTGTGACCCCTGAAGTTACCCTTCGCGAAGACGGTAATGCCATAATAGTTGATGGCAAAGCCATGGAGAAACCCTTCGTTGAAAAGCCAGTGAGCGGAGAGGATCATAATGTTTACATATATTTCCGTGACGGCGGTGGTCGTCGGTTATTTAGAAAGGTCCGTTTTCACCCTCAAGATTGCAATATACTAACGTCGTTTTAGGTAGGAAACAAGTCCAGCGAGCTCGATCCTACCCTAAATCACCCTAGAACGGATGGATCGTACATCTATGAACAATTTATCGACGTAGACAATTCGGAAGACATCAAAGTTTACACGGTGGGAAAGGAATACACTCATGCAGAAACTCGCAAATCGCCTGTGGTTGACGGTGTCGTGCGACGCAATACAGAAGGAAAAGAAATCCGGTGATTATTTCTGAATCCTTCCAATCTCCATGCTTATCCTATCTTTTAGATTCATTACAAGGCTGACAGAAGAAGAGAAATCTTGGGCGGATAAGATATGTGAAGGATTTGGGCAACGTGTGTGTGGATTTGACATGCTTCGTTGTGGAAACGGCCGGAAGAGTCAGGTCATCGATGTGAACGGCTGGAGTTTTGTCAAAGGAAATGAAACCTATTATGGTATTTGCTTTTCTGTTCTTATCTTTCATTAAATGTGACAGGTATTCTTTTTGTTAGACAAGGCTGCTGATATTTTGGCCGCTCTTTGCATGCGAGTATCATCATCGTTGGAGCGGCCCCTACCAGCTACGCTAGTGGCGTCCCAGCCTGAAGCACCTACTTGGTTGTTAAAAGCCAACGTTACTGTATTCCGACATGCCGATCGCACCCCAAAGGTATTCAATCATGCTCACTTATGTTAAGTATTTTCCTGACACGCGAATTTCTTGTTTAACAGCAAAAATTGAAATTTAACTTCCCAATAGGAGAGCCTTGGACCCAGCCTTTCGTTACCCTTTTAAATGGAGAAACAGAGGAAATTATTTTACGAGAAAAGGAACAACTAACCTGGATTGCTACTGCAATTGAGGAGGCTCGGAACCTTGGCGCGGATGGAGAAGAACTGAACAAACTGACCCAACTCAGTAATGCGCTATTTAGCAAAATCGATCTCCCTGGGACCAAGGCGCAATTAAAACCTGTGTACTCTAAAAGACAGCTCGGCCAAACGCGAAAGCTTACCAAACTGACGTTGGTATTCAAGTGGGGTGGAGAGGTTTGTCTTTCCATTTTCACGTTCCAGCAATCGTATTTGAAACTTTGTACAGTTTACCCACTCAGCTCGATATCAGTCTCGCGATCTTGGCGAAAATTTGAAAAAGACATATCCATCATGAGTGCGTACTCCGTGCTTTCCAGAAAATGTCGATACTGAAGTCGACCTCTATAAATAGACAGGGAGGTACTTCACAACGTCAAAGTACGTAGCCGTATGCCAAACAGGTCGTCCGTCATATATCTAATCAGTGCTGTGCAGATATTCACTTCATCGGAGCGACGTGTTATAGCTTCTGCCGAAATATTTGCAGCCGCTCTGCTAGATCCACAACATCCCAGTTATTCAGCCCATTCCTCTAATTCATCTCGCAGCAATTTAGATATTAAAAATAATGGTTATCTCAACAAGAATGTGCCACAGCAACAACAAGTATCGAGTCAAGTCCCTCTTAAATTGATTGTACGGAAAGATCTTTTAGACGACTCAAATGCAGCAAAAGACCTCATGGACGATGTCAAGAAGCGCCTCAAAATCTTGCTACGGCCGGGAGAATCGGAAAAGAGACCTGAATTGACGTGGCCTAAAAGCATGAAGAAGGAGCCGGTCGAAGTCGTAAAAGTGGGATTTGGTCATGCATCTCTAGTCTCTGGTACTGACAATGGCTCAAAGGAAGTGATAGAGCTCTTGAGTTCATTCAGAGATATCATGCGACACAACTTCGAGACGTTAGATGTTGACAAGATTCAAGAACGATGGTGAGAATACCGTGTCATGCGGATCGTCTCTCTTCGCTCTATGAAATGCTGAAGACATAATATTCTAGGTGTTGTGGCGACGAACCGTGGCTTTTCCGTGAGAGGTGGGAAAAGTTATTTGAAGATTTTTGCGATGTAGAGCAGAAGAAATTTGATCCATCTCGGGTACGTGGAGTATTTTCTTTCCGCTTTTATTCAGATGGATTCAAGCGCTTTCGTTATCAAGGTTTCGGAATTATACGACACTATCAAGTACTGCGCTCTACATCACAGAACCTTTTTATTCGCTATATTCGACGAGCATGGCCGCACAGACCCCCACCAACCGCCTCATGATCGCAAAATTCACGAACTTTATGGCCGTGCTAAGGCTCTATTCGACTTAGTCGCTCCTCAGGAATATGGTATCGACCCAGATGAAAAGTGAATTCCATTCTGCCTTAACCCATACTGAGTCTGATGTTTGACAGGGAGGAAATCGGAGTGCTTACATCTCTTCCACTGCTGCGCAATGTTGTATCGGACTTGGAAGCTGCCAGAAACAACGGTGAAAGTTCATTAACGCTCTATTTCACCAAAGAGAGCCACATACATACCCTGGTGAACCTTGTGCTATTGTCCGGCCTTCCAATCGCCAATCGCCGGATCCCAGAATTGGATTACGCCGTACGTTATTAATATTGCGCAGGAAGCCTAATCTTATTAATTCTTTTAGTCGCACATAACCTTCGAACTTTATGAAAGGAATTACGGTCGTGGAAATTCTGACAAAGAGTACTCCATCAAGCTTTCATTGAGTGAAGGGGCTCACTCATCTAACGTTCTCGATTCTACGCTGGACGCTCGGCATTCACTCAACGTGCAACCACGGCGGTAAAGAAAAGCTTCATTAATGGAAACGACGCTAGACTGACCCCCCAATCCATAGAAAACTGACACAACATTTACCGTACAGCTTAGTCATTGAGAAGTTGTCCAAACATTTCAATAGATTGACCGATGTGAGTTTATACCCAACTTGTGACATATAATGGCTTCGTCTTACAACTGATGTTCTCTCAGGACGATGACAATGGACTTGAAGGGCCGTTCGAGACAATCGACGCTCCCTTATCAGTTTCACCCGCCGGAAACAGCGAGTAGATTTGTAGAAAGCATTAGATATGATTCTCCCATGAATTATCTACATAACCATGTAATCAAGAAATAACATAACTTTGATAATCGCAAAAACAATGAATTCAAGATGTAGTGTCGTATTTCCACTGTTCCAAGCCCAGTTTTGCTCTCAGTTGGTTTAGTTGCTCGGGTTTCAATTTTCTGAATTCAATTTCTGTGCCGACAAAGCCCATGGGAGAAGGGTGGTCCAAATCATACAAGGCAGACTCAGACTGCGATAAGGAAGCGGACTGAGTAGCTAAAGCAGCAAATGACTGTGTCGAGTCTCGATACCTGCGCAATGTGTTAATTATAAATCTCCAGTTCAAGACTATGAAAGGGACTTGCAAACTAGAAAACATCATCAATCTTGAGAACATTATTAGATCGCCTAATAAATCGACTTACCGGAAAGCTTCCTTATTGAAACAGTCAGACTCCACGAACTGGTCCAAGGCGTGTTTCTTGAATGCAACTTTGATCCAATGGAGGACATCAAAGGCATGATGTTCCTTTGGCCTGCATACAGAGTGAATCGGTAAAGTTTCCTATTGATAAGCTATTGAAATAAAGTTACCTCCATGGCCGGAATCGAGGACCAAGGTTGAAGGAACCCGTAGGAGAAATGAGGGGATGAAACACGTCCGTCACGAAATCAACACTTGGCGGACTTTCAGGATAATTGGCTGGAAATGACAAACGAAACTTGAGGATCGAATCCGCGTAGTATCCTGCAGGTTTCATAGATATGTCCATTTTATGCAGGACGGATAAAATCATGACTAAGGTCTACCTTGATGAATAAAAAAACAGCATCCCAGACGAGCAAGTTACTGGAGGAAGGGACAACGTATATACCTAGAGGACAGTGCCCAGTGTTTATCAGCGAGGCATACTCAAGAGAGATTGCAGTCCGTGCAAGAATGTTCTCGTTTCCCTGTTTAAAGTTGGAATCTTGTTGCACTAGCGGGGAAAGTCGCGCAGACTGAGTCCTATTGGTTGCGTAGCCAGTATCCGTTGGAAAAGCTGATAATTTGCCGAGCATAACTCGACTAGGAATGCGTAGGATGATTTGAATTGGATGGTTACAATTGAAGTTCGAATCAAGGGATATGGCGTAAGTTTGAAAGTCCGCTTTCCACTATTGATTTATGTGCGTAGTCCAAAAGTATTCGACTTTACAATGATCATACACCCAGTGCTGAATAGAAACAACCCCATAGTCATTTATACAATCTCCTGGAGTACACTGATACAATGGTCAAGTTAAAGTCCCAAACCACGACTAATGTCCCGAACCAAAGCTATGCTATCTGACATTTTATCTACCGCCCATATCCACCTTTGTAGCGGGTCCGGAATCGGCGTGATAACGATTTCTGTCTGAATGGCGATCTGAAGAAGACCTTTCTTCATGTCTGTGGCGGTCGTGATGACTTCTTCTTGAACCCGAATAATTCTGAGAATCGCGTTTATCGGAGCGATTTGACCGACTGTTGTCGTGAGCGGGGCGACCTATTCGTGCCAGGGAGGCTAGGAGGGTTGCTGGCGGGTGGATTATACGATTTAGCCTCGCTCGACGACTTACCAAAGGAAAACGTCTTGGAATTTTTTTGCTAGTCGAGTATCGCCGCCACCGCGCTTGGCGGTGTTACCGAACCAGTCGTCGGGATCATCTTCGACTTGTTGTTCTTGTTTGGCCAATGCAGCCTTCGATTTCATTCTACCTCGCCGTCCAACGTTGGTAGGCGCGTCTTTACCCCATGGCGTGTTGTCTTCCTTTTCCCAATCTCGGACGTGGGATCTGGTCGAGGATGCTTTTGTCTCCTTTCCTGGGTCATAGAACGGGCCATTCATGACGTTGATTTTACTGAACGCGGAGAATTCTTCAGAAAATTGACCTTGCTCAAGGTCGTTGCAATCCTGCAGAAGGAAGGAAAATCAACCGCGACCTCCTAATAAAAATAGAGTTTCGACGTACGTCTCCCCAGTGCCCATAACCTCCGCAATTATAACACCATTCATCGTCACCTACAAAACCTTCACCACCTTGACCAAGTTTTAGGTCTCTCTTGGGTTGCCGAATACTAAGGGTGTGTATTTGTTCATCCGTACTAAAGTATTCGTACAAGCGCCATAATGTCGGGCATTCCTAGCATAGTTTAAGTTATATCCAGATTAAGAAAGTGAAGGGACACTAACATTAGTTTTATGACGGGAGGACGAGCATCTGTCACATTCATATTCATTGTTTGCCATTAGTGCACGAGCTGACCGTCGATTAGGACAGTTCTGGAAACATTATTAGAGAGAGAACATAATACCTGACAATAATTAGAACTTACAGCATTGATATGTCCCTTCATCCCGCAAGTAAAGCAAACTTTGCTTATAGGACATGATCGCGTGGAATGTTCGTCGCGAGCACCACAGGTCAAACACTTTATACGAAGTTAGCTGGCCAAAAGTATATGGAGTAAATGATAAAAACCTACAATCATAACTGGACATGCGGAAGTCTTGTGTGACCCTTCTGCCCCACAATTTTTACAAATGGTTCGATTGAGAGTAGCGGTCTCGTGGGGGACTTCATCGTAGTACCGGAGTGTATGCTTAGATCATTTCCAGTCAATATATGGGCAAAAGAAACACACCATAAAAGACTTACCTTGGAGTCGTCATAATCAAGATAGTTGATGAAGTCTTCATCCTCAGACTCTGCAAGAGGTTGGATCCTTATCTCGACTGGTGTACTTCCAAGGACAGTAACATGTGAGGGCACAAGCAGCTTCCCCCGATGATTCGGCAGGTTCGTTAGGCGCTTCTGTTACTATTTGGCGAGCAGGAGGAATGAGAGTCGGAGTTACATCCACAAAAATAGATCCTGTTCTTCAGCCTTATGATTTTCTCCGTCATCCTTGCGACCAGAATAGCTATCTTCTTCGTCGCTCCTACCATCTCTAGAATGGTTTGATCGCTTCCGTTTCGATTGTGGCTCCGAACCAAGTTGTCTCTCTGGGGAGTTCCTAGAAGATGGACAAGCAGTAGTGGCAGGGCTGTCATTTGTAGATTTTCTGGACTTTCTCTTTCTTTTCCTTCGCGATCGTTGATTTGTAGGAACCTCTGAGGATTCCCCAATAGGTGCATTCACAGAATCAACATCGAAGGGCTCCGGCATTGGAGGAGGAGTTGTGAGATCAATAATTTCAACTATAGACATTGGATATATGCGGCAAACTTCAGTCTGGATGCGTTATGCCGAGAAAATCCAGGTTGAGGGAAGAACGCAGGGATAGAGAATACGTCGGAGAGCAAGCAGCTATATAGACGGTGTTCGGCAATCCAATTTTAACAAGCTTTTACATAAGCGAAACAGCTTCCGATGATTAGTTTGAGCCTCGAACTTGGTCAACCAGCTTGAAAGTGGAGAATGATAACGCAAGCACCCTAAGACGGTTGATCGTGACACATGAGGTACTATATTTAAATGCAAAAACGTTTACAGACTTGAAAAGTTGAAGTTGAGGGTAAAGGGGCGCATAAAGATACATCGTACGTGCTACAGTATATTAATAATTATACCAAGTTCTGTCCCGTGTCAGATCAAGCGTTTTTTGAAGGAAATACGGCCATTGAAGCAGCACGTCCATTGGCAGTCGTCTTGGCAGCACTCAAGTGAGTAGACGGTGCACCAGCGCTTGAGGATCTCATAAGAGATCTCCGCCTCTGCATTTCGGCAATGTGCTCGGCTTTCGCAGATTTTTCATCGTGACTCATTGTGACTTTCCGAGCCTGAGTAAAGAAGAGACGAGCGTCGCGTTCGGAGATGTTCTCGATAAGATACGTGTTGCCTGATCATATAGGTATTTTCGTCAAATAGGTTGAGGAAAAACATTGGTCGCAAGGAAAGAAGTGACTGACCTCGAGGTACCATGAACATTCCCCCGCTGGCTAGGATCATCGAAGTTTGGTGTATCTTGAAATTAACCGCACCTTCGATAACATAAAAAACCTAGTGTGCATTTTCAGTTGCGTGTTATATACTTCAGATAGGCGGAAAACTTGCATAAGTATTATCTTTTGCGGCTTTACTTGGTTTACGGCCCCGAGGGGGTATAATCAATTGCCCAGCAGCGATGAAATCATCGTCCCCGAAGATCTTGTCAAATGACCAATTCTTGTCGGCTGCCATCCGTGGTTCGACCATCTTTGCCGTCCAAGCAATACCTTTAAAAATCAAAACATTGTCAGTGTGTTGCCTAATCAGAACAGAAGCAAAACTAACGTCTCTCAACTTCTTCCTTCGTCGTGAAATGAAGAACAGTACAAATGGCAGAGGTGTCGTCATCCCACCCTTCTTCAGGGTTGATATCAGGTAAAGGAGACGGAATTGTGTCCTCATCGTGTTCGGCGGCTCGACTTCTACTGCGTGGACGGGTTGACCCTCGTTTCCGTTTCGCGCCGAGAGGTAACGTGTCCTCCTTGGGTATTCGAAGGATTTCCTTGATGGGGGGAACGAGAACGGGGCCCGAGTGCGTTGTTCGACCATAAACAACCTTTTCACCGCGCCAATATTCGAGAGGTCGGATGTGTTCACGCTGACTTCTTCTGACGCCTTCACGTTGGGCTGAAGAGCAGCAAAACCAGACAAGTCAGAAAACTATGGGCAGATGGAGGAAAAGGAGACACGGACGACGGTTCTCTTTCTTTGATCTGGTCTCGGTGTTCGTTGTGGCTTTCCTTTCCTGTATCAACTTGCTTTTTTTTGACAGGAGGTTCAGGCTCGTGTTCAGACTCTTCCTCTTGGCTATCCATGTCCAGACCAACATCTTCCAGTCCTTGTGCAATCTCATCCTCGACCCCCTCTGGCTCCTCTTCCTCCTCCTCATCTGCCTCTTCGATGGTACTGAAGTTTGATTGCCTGGGAATACGCTGGTTCTCAGGACTCTCTTGAGGACCATAGTCGTCAAAACCGCCTTGTTCTACATCATCATTGTCGTACCCACCTCCTCCGCTGTAATCTCCCACAGGTTCGTTTTCAGATTCGGATTGTGAATCTGTTTCGGGGTCGCTTTCGCGTGCTGAGTGACGGAGGTTGGAAGGACCGGGGCCTGCATGGCCTGCACCACGACGCGTCGAGTTAGGGGGGGTGAGGAGAGGGAATTCGGTCAAAGTCGACGTCGGAGGTTCGTGCCACCGGACGAATGGATGATCGTCCTTGTCTAGATGTCGTCGGTGTCGTTGGTGGACGCAAATTCACTAGATGTGTCACTGGGCCTATGTAGTTAATATTTCCATTTAGCATCCATATATATGAAATCCAATGTGTCACATACTATCAAGTTGCATGGATTGTTCCCCATCCTCGTCGTTGTAATCATCGTCCCTACGATTCATCGCTGATGTGCTCTGCTTCCTCTTTGATTTTGGCCTAGGTGGAGTCCGTCCATCTATCTGTTGAATGAGTTCATCGAATGGCTCGAAGCCATCCGACTTGCGTTCAACATGTGCAACGGAAATTCCAGTCTTCTTTCCGACTTCAGGGTTATCGCCTCTGTAAGGTATATGGGCCCTCTGTGGGCCACGTCGTGCACCGCCGACGCTGCTCTTGCGTGCGGATGACGGCATAGACGGTGCTGAAGCTTAATTGGCCGGGCTAGAGTTGGTTGATTTAGAGAAGAATTGTTATGGTCGTGGGAATCATGCATGGCACGCGCATTCGACGCGCTTGGTCCTGTTTGGCGACAACTTAACTTAGTCACGTGTGGAAAGAGAGGCTCTGCCTCAACCGTAGTCTCTCGGAGTCGTAGACATACTTCGATATAATGTGACTCACATAAGCCCCACCGTGACTGAGCTATCCCAAAACTTTCCTTAAGGCTTACTTATACATACTATAATTTTCCGAGTCACGGACCTGCTTATAATTGGCTCGAGAACTACGGCTTTAGTTCCAGTGCTCATCGACGTCTCAGCGCTTCTTTTACTCCGCGAACTTTGTCTTCATTCCCAAAACAAGGTGGCGTGGGCGCGAAACGCGTCTATTTTGATGGTGGCCACCGTCAATGCTCTCAAAGATTTCTAACGTGTCGGACACTACAGCTACAACTTTCACCCGATCAACCTTTGCACCATATAATTCTGAGAAATGTTTGAGAAGCAAGGTTAAATATAAGCTTCTCTCAAGATTATGTATGCACTACCATAGAATGCTGGCGTTAACTCCGCACCCTCGATTTGTCTCTTGAAATTAGTGACTCTACGGTCGTCATTGAGAGGGACGGATGACTAGTGCATCAGCAAATCTGGGAAATTCTCATTTAGCATTATTGTTTGGACCTAGCAAGAAATAGCAATATATAGCAATTCAAATGTTTATGAGATTGTTACAATATTATGACCTCATAATATATTTGCTTGTATTGTCTTATAATAGCTTAACAATTTTAATCTCTGAGGTTTATAATATTACAATGATCTTGTATTGCAATATATTGCTATTTCTTGCTAGGTCCAAATAATAATGCTAAATGAGAATTTCCCAGATTTGCTGATGTCACTAGTGAGTACTAGTGTGAAGATCCTTCGGTAAGAATTTGTTACCTTCCCCGTTTTTTAAACTCTGATACGTAGTACAGACAACCTTCGGTGGGGTATAGCGTCCTGACTCACTGCCAGATGAGAGATGTCACCATTCATTTTTATATCTCAGGCCCGGCGCCATGGAGCCTTGAAAGATTCAACAACACCTCTAGCCACTTCTTCTGGTTGACCGGGAGCTTTATAAGACTATCAAGGATGCTTATACGTTTCACTGACAAGTCTCATACAGTTTTCAAAGTTAATAGGTAATCGTGCTATTAAACTGGACCCATCTTCTGCGGCGTCGAAGGGGATATTCTGATAAACTTCAAGGAACCAAGGCTTTGCGATATGCAATTTTTTCACTATTTAAACCCATGGGATGTCCCGTTGTTCGTTGACTCAACTTCCACTTCATCGTCTCGGAAATACTTTATCCTCAGTTGTAAAATGGCTTCCTGGTCTACGGCGGGCGAAATAGCAAAGGACTCAGGTTATTTGGATATTTCAAAACGATATATAACTCTGACAATGCTTAATACCCTGATAGATATTTTTCTTAAACTTGTGTTTACGCTCTTCGGGGTATACGTGTGGGAGTTGTTCATGACCTGGGATTTTGAATGGTCCTTGGTGACTAGACGTCGCACCTTCCGATGGCCATTGGTATGTTCTCTGAATTAAACATACCCGTAACACATATGAAACATTTTATAGAGTACGCTCTCCTCTTTCTCATTGCACTTTCTCATTGCAAGCACATCTGAACCATGCTAGCAGTTTTTTTCTTTCTTTGCCGATATTGTATGCTCTTTGCTTTTGTAGGACTGTAAGTTGCGCACAACTATTCCCACAGAGATCATATTAACCACTGACTTTCACTCAGGATAACTTCCTTTTCAATCACGAAAGAGGTGCATATCTCCTAAACGTCGTGTCACCATATTCTTCTCTAACGTACTGATTCGTCAGATAAACTGCCGAGTAGGTTCCCAAGTTCATGTATGGAAATACAACGAACGTTACTTTAATCAAATCAGGCACTATACACTTTCAACTCGGTGAGTAACTTCTGGAAATTGGAGAACTTGGCCACCTTTCTGACCTGCGTTTTGTAGTGGACAGGCAATATGGCAATCCTCTGCGCTTCTACATCTCTCATGCTGCGAACGTGTGCTCTCTCTTGTGTCTCCAATCCCTGCATACTCAAGTTTAGTAGAATCGCTTTGTGGGAACGCCGTAGATCAGTCATTGTCGTTCTCGGTATTTTGTGCTTGGCACACTGGACTCTGCTTTATAGAACAATGTTTATCGTGGTTTCTCAATGGGAACCTGCGATGAAAGCCTGCGTCGTTGTTCAAACCAATCCGTCTATGTTGAACATAACTTTCTTCTTTAGTAAATTGAATCTAGTCGTCATTAATTCTAGCCACTCATTCAATTTTTTAGCCATGGGATTCGACTTCGTAATACTCATATTCACGGCAATCGCATTATTAGGTCGCCATTCTGCGCGTACAGATCTCTGGAAGCTACTTTTTCAGGACGGGTTGGTTTATTTCTTACTTTCGTTCTCAACAAATTGTATACCTGCAGTGCGTTTCATCCACGCTTTCCTTCTTCAGTGGCACTGTCTAATCGTGTTCTACTTTAGGTACTTAATGTTTTGAACCTGAACAGTAAGTTTGCGCTGTTTGCAAACTCGCTTGCACTGAAGCATATACTCTATTGTCGGATTAGCGCCTATGAACGTGTGAGTGTTTTGTAAATCTCAAATGCTTTAGCCCTTGCTCATGTTTGTGTTCAGTATCGGCACTGTAGGGGTTCATTTATATCTGCTTATGCGACATCATCTCACTCAGTGTTATTCACAGATCCCAGCAGCGACCGTAACGCAAGTATACATACTCTATTCAACATTCGTTTCTGTTTACACAATACCGTCAGTTCAATTGCAGCCTGTCGAGCAGTCACCAGGCTACTGGAATTCAATTCAAATGATGTCTATGTCCATTCAATCTCGGCGGCAATAGCAAGCAGCAATCCTACAGGTGCGCGGCACGCCGCTCCTCATCTCAAATCCAAAAAATATCTCTTCCGCGTCCGGAAATTCGTGTCACGACCGAACATATAACAATGGCAGAATTTGGGTAAGATCGTCGCCCGCATGTTAGTATAAGCGTCTAATTAAAGGGATACAAGAACATCGGGAACAAGTTCGCCGTACGCTAAAAGCGAGGGGCACGATATGACTTACAGTACAGACATGCAATCGGCAAGATACACAGACCCAGAAGCAATTGCAGACATTGACAAGGACGACAAAGCCTCCTACGAGTTTCCGGGAGCGTAACCACGAATAACCCCAAGTTCCGACTGGTCCTGCGGAGGATTAGGCCATAGAAAACATCAGACTTCTCCGCAACAGCTGTAGTTACAATCGTAACTTGAAAGGAATGCAAGAAAATCGACAAAAACTTACTTATCAATAACAAAATTGGAGTTATAGAATAAAATCTTCCTTCCGAAAACAATGCGTGAAAGAATTATGCATAGGTGGTAGTACATACGGAGCGGGTGTAGTCTATAAGCAACATCAACGTCTTCTCTTGGAGCGACCTGCTTTTCTTTTCGCTGCAATGCCTCCCTGTCGATTCATTCCGTTGGCTGTTGCTCTGGCCGGCATGCCTTTCGATTTCCGCCATTCTTCTCTTCGTGAACCTCTAGGCCCATGTGTAGACATGTGCGTTGATGAGGGTTCCGCGTCGACGACCATAGATTCTGGGGAGAGGGGGTATGTATTATAAATAAAAGAACGAGTTTGAGAGGGGTGAGGAAGCTACCTGGTTGATCCATCATTGAATCACCCAGTTCCGGTGCTGTAAACAGAGTAAGGTCAATGATTGTCTATCCGCGATTAAATCGTGAACAGAGTCATCAAGAGTATTCCTCTGGTAAGCCAGCCAGCTCTATGAAAGATAGGAAGTTGTGTTTCCGTAGCTATCATGACATGTGGTAAGGTTTTGTAAACCTTCCGACGTGATGTCGTTCGGATCTAAAAGACCAAAAGTCGCCAACCAACACCAACCTGGGACGTCATCGTCGTCTCCTTCAACTTCTGCTGTGTTAATATCTTGATTTGCGTCCTTCTTTGTCAGTTGGAGGAGTTTTGAGTTGAGTCTATGTAAGCGCCCTGCAGCCGCTGCGGCATATTCTCCGGTTTCTCTTTTTTCTGGCGGAAAGAACGCTTCGTCTTCGACCTGAGTGATTTCGCCATTGTGAATGTAAGTATGTCGATGGAAGATTTAGATAGGTGAATGGGTTGTGAATTGGCAAATGTTTCCGGTGGTAATGAGGTGGTGGTGGGTGAAAAGAAATGATCTGCACCAGCTTGACTCACAGGGACTGAAAGGAAAATAATTGGAGCGGAGCATCAATTGATTATGTGGCTATGCAAATATCTGTTTTCATACGGTAGGACATGGTTGGGCATGCCTGGCCTTCGGAATAATCATTGTAGTAGTATACAGTAGCCAGGTAGCAACCCTCTCTTTTCTCATCGACAAGCAATATAGTGTGATATTTTGAGCGATAAATTTGCGACTGGCGAACTCCAATAGTGATACAAACGAGATACAAATGCTATTCTTCGCAAATCTGCCGTGGTCGAAAAGACCCATTTGTTCAGGGACTGTCATGGAATGAAAGCCAATGCGTGGTTAATGGTGATAGCTATCCTATTCCGCTACTTCTGAAGGAGCCTCTCTGTAAAGAAAAATGATCATATGTCAATATGCGTAGGATTTGTGACGATGGAAACTACTCATAATGTAGAGGACGTTGTTACACCTGTAAGTCGATTAATCTGTGTTCAGTGGTTTGTACCGTATGGAACGTACCGAATAAATACTTCACCCAAAGCTCCATTCGACTTCCCATCTTGGTATTCCTCCGTGTTTGCGAGCTGTCACAGTGGATGAGAAACTACAGACTGATCAAGGTGTCTGAAAAATCACCTGGAGGTTCATGTAACCGTCCGTGCTAACAAGGAATCCTTTGTACTCAAGTCCCCATTTCAGTCGAACGAATACCGGTTTCCCTGTAAGTTCTTGCAAAAAGGTTTAGGATTAACTGGGTTGACCTTAAAAACGTTTATTAAAAGCAAAACAGTCTGTAGAATGTCGAGAAACTTACAGTGGCCATGATGGTTGAAAGAGAACACGTGCGGACTTCTAAAAGTGACACAGGCAAGGGGTACAATGTTTCTTGCAAGATCGTCCCCATTCAACTTGATCTCTTTTCTTTCTCTTGCCCCCATTACCTATCCTTTAATCCAAAATGTCCGACCGAGAGGGACATTCTGGAGGTGGAGCAGCAACCGATGAGGATTTGTCTTTACCGAAGGCCACCGTGGCCAAGATGATTGCTGGTATGTTCTCCCTGGATCAATCTCTTACTAGATAGTCTTCATTGGCATCGCTGCCCATTTCATTAGAACTTTTGCCCAACGATGTGGCTTGTGCTAAGGAGACGCGAGATCTTGTCATAGAGTGTTGTGTAGGTGAACATTGGCTGAATTTAATTCTGGCCACCTTGGTTTCTCACATAGTTGCGCAGAATTTATTCATTTGATATCTTCCGAGGCGAACGAGATATGCGAACAGGAGAATAAGAAAACGATAGCTCCTGAACATATCATTTCCGCTCTGACGGTACGGGCTAGCTGTCGCATTGTCTACAAGCCACCTCATATCTGCCCGCTTAGCGTCTTGGATTTACGACCTTCGCACCAGAAGTTGAAAGTGTACTGAAAGATCACAAGCAACAACAAAAGGTCTACATTGATATTGCTATGTTGATGGCTAACTGATTCGTTCTTTAGGATCGAGAGAAAAAGGTATCTAAGTTTGAACAATCCGGAATGACGGAGGAGGAACTGCTCGCAGCACAAGAAGAACTATTTGCAGCGAGCAGGGCTAGGTATAATAACGGGCAGCAGTAGGCAATACGGTGCTGTTCTATCTTTATTTCTGTATTCATCGTTACTGCAATGCATACGTGTATAACTCTAATTTAGTTTTTTTTTTTGACGCTGCCTCAACACCTCAAGTCTTCTCAGAGGTTCGTCTCCATTCCACATCTCAACCGCTGAAGAGGTATAAGAAAGCAAAGGTAAACCTTCTCGCTCAATAGCGAAAGATGCCGAGACAGTCCCATGTAGAGTAGCTTATCGAAAAAGGGCATCAGTCTTCATGCTTGTGAATTACGAGCAGAGGCAAACCCTGATAAACGTCGCCAGAAAGTATCATGCCGGCGGCGAAGCCTCCAAGGAAGCTATTACCGGCTCCTAGTCCTATTCAGATACAGAATTTTCTTACAGTGTTTGGACAATAATTACCAGTGACATCAACCACCACATTTGCATCAGCACCGTTCCAGAATGCGTCGACCCAGATGCCTTGTGTTTCTTTGGATTTCAAATATGCTCCCATTGCACCGCTCCTGATAACGATCCAGCCGGTGTCTTGCTTTCCGATACCAATCTCCAGAAATTCGTCCGCCGCTTTCTCAATTACGTCTTTCGATGCTGGGAGAGGCAACGAAAGAAGAGAAAGTGCTTCTTCGGCGTTTGGGCTGCGCCATGATGTCAGTGCGATCTGAATCGATACCGACTGGCACCAACCTTAGTATCGATATGAAAGGTAGAATGTTCTTCAGTGCGGGCAACTCTTCCGGAACGCAGCGGTCCTGAGGCGACAGGTCTAAGTGTGTCTGAAGAGTACTTCATGAGAAAACGGGGCGAACAGGTATGGGCTCATAGACCGTGATAGGGTCCCATCCGGCTTGTAACCCTGCCTCTGACATGATTGAAGAAGCTCGCGATGGTGAGCAGATGAAATGCAAAATTTTAGGCCTTTCGAGTTCTGTCCCCGCAAAATCCTTTGGTGTCAAGCGCAGTCGAGGAGTCCGGTATTCAAATCTGCTCTAGATTAGTGGCTCATGTCGCCCCATTGCACAACGTTGCATTCACCCTCGAAATTCCCCTCTGTACGAATTAATAGCTCGGGTAGTCGCAAGATGAGGCTGCTTTCTGAACATCCACATCTCCTTACCGTAGTTTAAAAGCTCCTGTTTAATCCTGTCTGGAAAATCGTGTCCTTCGTCGACGATCATTCCAATATGCGAAGGAGACAACCTAGGAGAAGGTATACCTCGAATATTATCCTTAGATCAGTTACAAGACAAGTACCAAACGCGAGCTCCGATAGCAGCATAGGTACCTCCTCCTCCAATCTAAAATGTGGAGGTCATGTCAAGATGCTTATCGCAGAGAGAAAGTTTGAAGCCAACTTCCCTGTGGCTCAAGTGTGCGGCCTGTAGGTCGGCCATCTCCATCCATGAACGAAAACTCATCGATAATAAACATTCCTAAGGTGACGAAAGACTTGCAACTATTTGTTGTAGCCATTTTTGTCTACCCAGATGATTGGAATTTGGAAGAGAATGGATTTGGAAGTTCCGTGATTAGCATCAACAAGTTATCACTGGCACGACCAGGCTTTCATTTCCTAACTCACTTCATCCCTCATTATCGCTGCCTATCATAACATTGTATTCCTCGTACCTAGATGCAAGTTTGGGCGGTGATATACAAACCGCCTCTCTTTACAGATGACGTTGGTTTTACCTTTACTGCGCGCGAATGTGAATTTGACCCTACTTCTACAAGATATACGAAAAAAGCCTTATTTGTGTTGACTTAGAAAGCCAAGCGCGTATCAAGCGTTTCTACCACAGGGTAGATGCATGCCGTGAGCACAGCAGCGCGTTGGTCATTCAAATGTATGAATCATATAAAAAGGGACTTTACTTGGCCGACTACTGGTCAAGGTGATGCTCAAGGAGCGAGGCATGCCATTGGACGAGATGAGATTTGCTACTACAGTTGAAGGAAAGCCATATGTTGTACGTTAACATATAGGGCGAGTAAAACAATTTGACGAGTTTCATATGCTTCAGGCAACTCAAACTCTCGTTCCACCTCTCGCATACAATATCACGCACGATAATGATCTAGTTGCAATGGCCTTTGCACCTGGGATCAACAACCCGCCTGCATATAATGTAGGAATAGACGTGATGAAGGTCAGAATTCCCGGGAGAGAAACTTTTGATTCGTTTGTCAACACGGTCGGGGACCAGGTGAGAAGTCAAATCGAAACTTAAAGATGTAGCTGAAAAGTTATCCAGTTGACCTCCCTTGAGCATGGTCTTCTACAAGTCGGAATACCAGAGACCGATCGTCTGCAACGTTTTTTTTTGGATGTGGACTTTGAAAGAAGCTTATACCAAAGCTCTTGGAATCGGTCTTGGGTTCGACTTTCGACGAATAGAATTCGATGTAGTTGCCAGAGTGGTTCGCGTCGATGGGAAACAACCCGACGGTTGGCGGTTTAATACGTTCGTAATCCAAGATGAAGAAGAGTTATACCAATGCGTGGTCGCGGAGTACATCGGAGACACGAAGACTGAGATCCTGGACAATGTGGAGAACCCAAAGTGGCTCAAGATCTATGATGCGGTTCAATTCACCAAAAATGCTGTTGATTTATTGAAAAAATAATACAGAACAACGAGATAATTTATCCAGGACGAACCAATATTTTATCGCATCCAGATCACGTTTCTCCACTATTCGCCATTGTCCGTGCAGCTAACCAATCCTCATAATATATACATTCCTTCGGGTTCACTGGCCCACCTTCTTTACAGAATTCAAAAGAAGGGCAAAGTCCACAGGGAGATTCAGTTAAACCAACGGTGGTGACTTCGTCTTTCAAAGCACGATAGACAGAACCGCCAGAGCCGGTATCAAAGGCGTCGAATCCTGTAGTCGGCGATTCCGAGCGTTTCATTGATTTCGATTTTTTCCTTCGTGATTTGGCATCTGATTCCTCCGATGAAGATTCACTCTCAGAGAAAACTTTTCTCTTCTTTTTCTTGTTCTCCTTTCGATGATGCACTCCACCATCAGACGAGCTTTCCGAATCGGATGAGTGGGCCCTTTTCTTCTTTTTTCTTTTTTCTTCACCTCGGTTTCAGAATCGGTATCGGTATCGGTATCTGAATCCTTTGCCTTTGCTTTTGCTTTTGCCTTCGACTTTTTCTTTTTCTTCTTTTTCTTTCTAGTCTCTTCATCGTCGGAAGACTCGCTTTCATCTTCGGAGGTTGCACGTTTCTTGCGCTTCTTTTTCAAACTCGAGTCTTCATCGTCGGAGCCGTCATCTCGCTTTTTTCGTTTCTTTTTTCTGGACGATTTTTCTTCCTCATCAGCAGAGTCGCCATCACCGATTGCTTCTGAGTTCCAAAGAGCGCTTCCAAATGCGGGTAACTAGGAGTCATAAAATCAGACAAAGTCAAAGCATTTGTGCTTAAATTCCTGGAACCTTTTCAATCTTTCCGTCTAAGATGAGGACATTCAAGAGCATCTCAACATGTTCCACACTCAAATCCGTTTCTGTAAGACGGGCTTTTCGTAGTGAATGCCTGATACTATCAGCCGTCGGATATCGTGGTGCATTTGAAATCGGGTACAGAGCTCCATCCGAACCACTTCGACGTTTGGGAAAGCTCTGCAGCGGAGCGATGATCAGCATTGCCAAAGCGTCAAATGTGAGCGCACTCACAATATCACTAATCAATTTGTAGCACGCCTCCGTCAGATTTTTGGATAAATTCGGTGTCCAGTTCATTATCCGTATACCAAGGGCCACCTGTTAGCGATATAGAAGGCTCAATCCCTTCCAACATGTATATTTTCCTAGTAATATGCTATTCATTGTATATTAATACAGAGTTGATGCTATACAAAGACGATACATACCTGAACAGAAGGAACGCGCTTTATAAGACGTTTCTGAGTTAGCGTCTTCAAACATCTGTCAATGACAGTCTGGTGCAGACTTGTTTTCGCTTTTAGATGCTTTGTCCAGATACCTATGTTCTAAAATGAGTTGAGCCCAGAAATATAGAACCATGAAAACATACCCTCATTTCCGGAGCTTTTTATATGGCTCAATACAAGGTTTTCTTCACCGCCCAAACCTTTAGTCCTAAAATGTCCAGGATGAATTCTCAGTGAAGTATTACAGATCAAAGGACGGTGCTCACGCAACAATCTCCTCCTTGCTCACAGCTCTGAATAAAAGCTGGCCAGATGAGTTGGTCAAGCCTTTAAGAAGGCCCACTCCCAGCAGAAAGTTAAGGGCTTGCTGTCTTGCAGCAGCATCGGGAATGATAGATTCTGCTTGTCGTGCTGTGATTTCCTATTGGAAAGCAATTGAGTATTGAAGCATGAAGGCACTCCGGATACATACTTTTTGGAGGAAGAAAGGGCCGCTTGATGCAAACGACTCTCTTGCTCGTTAGGGGGCCGTTTACTCATAGAGAGGGCTTCAACTTTGACTCGGCTAGTAAATTGTCTAACGCTTATAGTCAGTGTCACGACTCACTTGAAGGTCACAAGTCACAATATGGAATCAGTCACGTGAGGACTTGTTCGACTCGGGTTTTTGGAGTCTTTGAACAATGCACTCAAGAAACTTGGGAGAAAGCATGATCACTGGTCAAATTCAGTAAAGTTGAGCACATAAGATTGTTGAAGCCTTTTAGAACATATGTGTCATCACCCACATCCAACCCACTGCACACCAACCCTTGCTCGTATCTTTTACTCCATCTTTTAATAGTCCTGCTAAATGGGGGCATTTTCTACTTACAGCAATACCTCCTGAAGCCTCTTGAGCCCTGAATCATCATTTTGGGGGACATGTGCTTGTCGCATGGGCAGGCATATTCGACCCTTCATTATCCCACAGACAATATCCATATTCAATCGATCCTGCTCACTGTCAATGGTGCATGCATGCGAGCTTTAAAAGTTTGTTCCAATCAGGTTCAATATGACCCTTGTTTTCAGCTTCCCCGCCGATAGAAGTTGGCATGGATAGTCATTGCTGGAGTCTTACAATCTCCATTCGCTTCAAGTGCATTCTTTACTGGCTAAAATCTCGGCCTTGCAATCTGATTTTACTCACCAGATCCATATTTACCTGGTGGATATTTCGGCGGTTTTGATTAGTGTCTCCATTGATGTCAGTCGTTAACAGGGCTAAGGGGTTATCGATGGCTGGGTACAGCTGGGTACCTCTGGGTACACCTGGATACTCCGAATTTCTTTCAAATTGTCAAATTGGCAAGAGTTTTTACTTTCGTGAAAGATGGCAGACGTTCAGCCTCAGCAATTCCGAGAACCCCTAACATGTGTGGGTCACAAACAAGCTATATCGGTACACAGTGGTGAGTAGAACACTAAAATCCTCAACGACACAGGTAAATATAATAAATTTAAGGGCAATTGCTCCGGTGTGTCTACATATGTATGCGTATATATAAATCTATGGATTATTTTGGTAGGGTCTAAGGTATAATAGAGAAACTGTTGGCTATTCAGTATGCATATGAAAAATCGGAATATAGGTCGTCTAGAAATGTGCCGTTGGTTAAGAGATTATTGGCGGGTATGTAAGAGGAATTGAAAGCTTCGGATTCCCAAACCCTTCCTTGGTCATGGAAACTCTTCTTCGAAGAAATCCAATGTAGGCCCCAAATTTCGCAGCTTTGTAAATCGGGAAGCGAAGTTAGAGCGTCGGCAATGTTAGAGAAGTATGTCTATAAAGCGAAATCATGTGAGAAAAGGATTGAAAGAGTCGAGGAGCAGGTCCACGTACGGTGTCGGGAGCATCCGAGAAATTGTACGTTGTCACTATCCTCAAATGAGTGAGATGCTCCATGCACCGGGTTAAAGTTCCAATCAACGAAACCGAATGGGAGGTGGTCGCAGCGGCGAGAACAGTAATGGGCGCAGTTGATTTTGCAAGAGTTTCTGCAAGATCTTCTGTTAGATCACCTGAGTTGAGATGGATGTGTTCCACGGGTCTGCCAGGCACAACATGTTGAGCAGCCTCAGATGAACCCGTGAACTGGTTGAGATGTGATAAAGCGCCATCTCGAAGGCTCGCTGCAGGGGACAGTGGATGATGGACAGGGTCGATTTCCAGTTCTAAGAGCGCGTCCGCCTTGCTCAGGAAATGCGCAAGATTGTGATCGAGATGGAATGAAGAAGAGAACCGGCGTAGACGTCGGTATGTTGAGTCATCTCGGGTCCGCATTATCCAGCTCGCGGCTTGGTCCACGGAAAGGTCGAGAGACGTAAGCTCGCACATGTTGGAAAGCGCAGTGGCGAGGAGTTGATAGAAGGACCCAAGCAGGTTGGAGAATGGAGACAACCTGATCACACAAGTCCTAACATGACGCGCGATATGGGGTTTTCTTGCGAGGGTAAAGACGCATGCTAGGTTCCGGGAGTCGATATAAATATGCCTGTAGAGACGACGCTGGGCAACATGATAGAAGCGAGAATTAACAGCGGATAGAGCTCTGAGGTCGTTTGGGTCAAGATATTGACTGAGACTGTCGAGGAGCTCTGTTGGAAGGAGTTGGACGGACATTGTCGGTGGGTTGAGTGGCAGGTCGTAATAGCTGGTGGATTATATATGTAGAAACGGATGAGCACTGCAGGGAGGTGGACCAATAACAAAAAATGATCGCCGTGTCGTCAACGTGTGAAGATGAAGGTTGAAACGAGAAAAGGAGAAAAGGACCGTGTCGACATGATAGATCTGGTCCCCGCATTCTTTATATAAAAGAGGAGGCTAGTCCGGCGATGTGGGAGCATGAGGCGCATCGATTGCCCGAAATTCGCATTTTGTGGCAATCGTTCCTTCAGGGTCGCATCAGGGTCGTAGTCCGACTAAAGCAATATTAGCCTTTTTCATTCTTCTTCTTTCTCCCCGTTGTGAACAACAATGTTCACCCTTGCTCTTCGTGCAAGGGCTTGGAGAGCCACATCTCGGACTTATGGCAGCGCACACAGCTTTAGACCCGATACGCTCGCAAGGCTCTATTCTCAGTCTGTTGCACAAAACATAACGACCGAGTCAGTCGCGCACTGTGGTCAGCAGCTCTTCTTCATTCTGACACGTCAATATCGCCATGAATAATCATCTGGGATCCTTAACTTTCCAGCACCTTATCCTAAACGCACTCACACCTGTGGCTCTTTGTCCGCTGGCGATGTTGGCCAGCGAGTTATTTTAATGGGATGGATACTTCCCGAGCGGTGATTAGCAAGCTATACCCATCTACTGGACGTGCCCAGCTCATCGGCTTACTGTTTCAAGCAAAGTGAAGACTATAAACAAGTCATTCTTTCATCTAAAAGATTCGTATGGGACGACACAGCTTCTCGTGGATCACGTCGAGGGCCGATGCTGGGCAGAGCTTTCTCAAATACCCGTGGAATCGACCGTCCTAATTGAGGGTTTTGTTGTGCTGCGGCCTGTCGAAGCTCGGAAACCTGTCAGCCTTATTAATGCTCAAAATAAGTCTGAAAGTAAATCTGACGTCAAGGATATAGGGCAATACCGGTTCTATTGATGTCGATATTCAGAAGGTCACTCTTCTAAACCCTGCAAATGAACAGAATATGCCCTTTCTACCCTCGAATATTCATAATCTGGCAAGTCTGTCCTGCCTCGGATTCCTCGCCAGTCGATTTATATACGATCCAGCCCAACGAGGAACTCCGAGCACGGTACCGATATCTGGACTTGAGGCGCACTGCCTTGTCAGATAATATTAAAAAACGCAGTCAGGTCACCCATATCATTCGCAACGTGCTTCACGAACAAGGTGGCTTTCATTCTCTGAAATTGATTGCAATCATTGACTCTCTGGTTAAGAATTTACAGAGGTCGAGACTCCCGTTCTTCTAAGGTCCTCGCCTGAAGGCGCGCGTGAATTCTTAGTTCCAGCTCGGTCGGTTACGGCCCCGGACATTGGACCTGCAGCACCCATGTTCTACGCATTGTCGCAATCGCCTCAGCAACCGAAACAACTACTCATATGCTCTGGAGGTGTTGACAGATACTTCCAGATCGCGAAATGCTTTCGGGACGAAGACGGTCGCAAAGACAGGCAACCCGAATTCACTCAGGTCGATCTTGAAATGGCTTTCGTTTCCTGGGGAGAAAATCAAGTTTCCGATCTTACAGAAAAAAGTTCCAACGATTGGAGGATTGGCGGCCGCGAAGTTCGGCAGGTAACCGAAGATTTGGTGCGAACAATTTGGAAAGATATAGAAGGCATTAAGCTACCAGAAAGTTTCAAAGTTATGAGCTACCATGAAGCAATGACACGCGTAAGTGGCAATGACAAGCATCCCACAACACTTCGACTAATTGCAAATATTATCTATAGTTCGGCTCTGATAAACCTGACACTCGATTTGGTCTTGAGGTCTGTTAATCAAATGTCTGCCTCGAGGATACGCATCCCTAAGGCATGTTTCTCTGTTTAGATCATCAACATTAGTGATATTTTACCTGCCAATCAGACGTCTCCATTAACGGGCCTAATCCTCGAATGTATCGTGGTTAGAAAGTCTGCCAATTCTAGATTCATAAAAGCTTCACGGACCTTTGTAGCTGAGGCAAATACCAATACCGTGAGTACACACACCCACACTTATATAAAATTACATATATTCACGGTGGGATATACTCAGGAACATATAACCCTTACGGAAACAAATCGAGAAACATGGTTTTCCAAGAGCCGCACTGTTTCTCATGTATATCCTAACATCGCTCTCACGGACCTTCTAGCAATCAATAAGGCTCTCAAACTGAAGGCTGGAGATGATATGTGGCTTGCCTACAGGCCGCGACGTCCGACGGTATGTTACGGTATATGCGGTTTGAGAACTTCTATTTCTAATTATTATTTGACAAGGGTGGGTCCACTTCTTTAGGAAAAGTCAGGCTGCAAATTTGTGATCAAGCTCAAGTACGAGGTCAGTTTTCTAAATCTCGTGCGGTTTCATGGTGTAAATCTTCATATTTTTGCAGGAGACTTTGTCATGCCAAAAGACCCACACTTCTTATGGATAACGGAATTTCCGCTGTTTACTCGGGATGATGCAGACAAAGATCACTTAGCTCATGGACGATGGAGTAGCTCTCATCACCCTTTCACTGCGCCAATATGGGAGGACATCGATGCTCTATATCGCGGGGAAGCGGAAAACGTAATATCACATTCGAACATCGTCATAACACCCTTTTCTTAGAGTTCTTCTAGGTTCGGGGTCAGCATTACGATCTTGTCTTGAATGGCGTAGAAATCGGTGGCGGCTCGGTCCGTGTGCACGACGCTAAAATGCAGGATTACATATTTACAACTATTCTGGGGGTACGTTTGATTGATTGTGCCACAAAGGTTTCCCTTGTCGCTAACTGGTGTACTGGGATCCTCAGCTGACTGATGAAGAAAAAGTTCCTTTCCAACAACTCATACATGCTCTTGAATGCGGCGCTCCTCCGCATGGTGGTATTGCCCTAGGTATGCATCTAACAATCAACTCTTCTATCACCTTTGTTCTAAATTTAGCCATTGTAATAAGGTCTGGATCGCATCATGGCAATACTTTGCAAGACACAATCAATACGCGATGTTATTGCTTTCCCGAAATCAGCTTCAGGAGCTGACCTTCTCTTCAAGAGCCCTGCTGCTGTCAACAGCGGAACTCTAGCAGAATATGGTATAATGCCAAGATCAACAATGTAACGGTGAATGCGGTCCTGCTACGACGTACTTAAACATATTGGGAAGGAGAAAGCATTGATCTCTAGTTGATCGAGCTGGATTTAATCAGATATCGAAAGATGGATGTCCATATCGGAAACTAGTAATAATGATATAATCAACAAAATACAAATATACAATACACTGGCGTAGTAGCAGGCTATGTTATGACAGACTCTGTATGCGCCTGACTATCGGGTCCATGCCGTTCCAAGGCTTGAATAGGCGGCGATTCTGGTAGGGGCGGAGGAGAGGATTGTGAAGAGAATAGCGTTGAATATCGAGGTGTCAATTGCCCCCATTATGATCATAATTGGACTGGCCGTATGTGAAATTCCAGCCAACATCAGCAGGGGCGGTATCGGGATTCTGTGGCGCAGAGATATTTGTCAAAACGGATGGAAGGGGCGAAGGACCCGAAGGCACTCTGGCATCAGTTGGCAGGCGGGGCTTGGCCTCTTCTATGACGGACAGAACCGATCTTAGTTTAGATTCGCTTTTGCGATGTACAGCCGGCACGGAATGCCTACGGCTAGATACACTAGGAGGAGATGAAGGAGGCATGGGAGAAGTCGAACGTGAATGAGTGGCGGAACTCGAAGGCGACGGCATCGTGGCCCATTCGGCCGATTCTGGGGTGTAGGTGGTACCATTTGTGCCAGGAAGCCAAGACGTAATCTTGTTTGTGGCGGAAGAAGGTAAAGAGGTCGTGGCATCTCGTTCCGGTGTGCTACCAGTGAGCGGACTGGCGGTGGAGGAGGTCGCAGTTGTCATGATATCCAAGGGTGCAAGAATACTGAAGATTTGATCTTCTGCTGGGGGTGGTCCATACGAGTCAAAGGGATCTGGGACTGACTGTAACATTGGCTCGATGATAGGGTCTGAACTATATTTTCAACAATGCGAATGAGTATTGGCCTTGCATATGGGGGGGCATACAGCCACCTATGACATCATGAAAAGACATACGCCTTGGATGTAAAACGATCGAAAACGTCCATCTCAGACCGAACGACGACACATATCTTGAAATTATCATAAATAGGAATACATACTTTCGTTGGAAAGAAACCTACTTTATTCTGGACAACGTTCCAAACTTCTTCTTCGTGCTCGATAATTTCCTGGTAATGAGAAGCCTTCAATTGGTCCAATTGATCAACCTGACTCTGAAGAACGGCTAGAGCTTCTCGGAAATTCTTGAGATCTATCAAACATACTCATCTCAATCATGAACGCAATAAAAGCGATGTGTCGAACCTACTTCGTTCTTTCCGATTCATACTTCGTGTTTCTGTCTCACGAATAATACGGCTCTTTTCTCGTAAAGCGCGCTCATATGTTTGAGAGCGTTCCTGTTTATCATCAAATCGTGTATAAGTTGAGTGTCCCTGCATAGGACTCGGACATACGTTCACCACAGCCTTATAATTCTCCAATTGTTGACGTAAAGGCTTTTCAAAGTTTTTATCCAATGTTTCGGACTGGAAGAAATGTTAGCTATACATGATCACAATATGGAGCAGATGTACACACCAAAACGTGCCAAAGGTTTCCCATTAAATGATGGACTCCTGACGCCGCCTGCAGCCGCGTTCCTGCCTCGTAACTTGGACCTTTTAATCTGAAAGCGACGAAGGAATGATATAACGGTAAGTAAATTTTTAATCGAGTATAACTCACCCACTACATCTTTCCATAGAGTCTGCGAACCCAGCTGTTGCTTTGGATAGAGCGATAAGCGCTGTACGATAGGCGGCGCAGTTATTGACAAGCTAAACATGTTTTTAACAGAGTAGCCGCGGTGTTAGACATAATTCTGAAAGCCCTTGATCGAGTCGCTGTAAATGCTCACATCTTCATATGCTTGAAGGCTTGCCTTCAGGTGACCGCGAGTTATGATCTTCTCAGGTCCATTGGGGCCAAAGTTCATGGCCGATACATGAGTCGCATCAGAGAAGGTCGGTGAAGGGGGCCCGGGTGATATTTCACGCTTAGCCGAGCCAAATGCAAGTGCTCGTAGAGAACGAGGATGTCCTGGAGCCATAGTTCAGAGGGGGATGTGGAGTTGCGCAGTAACGAGGTTGCACCGTGTCTCCTAGTACTATTCTAGGCTCGATATAATATGGTCCGCTTATTCGGCATTCCGTTTTAAGTAACACTTTCCATCTCCGCTGTTTCAGACATGTCCTCCCTGTCCTCTGTACAACCCCAAGAAATACTCTTAATATCCACAAACCCATCTTTAGGCGATAGACCTCGCAGTTTGGGCTTCTGCTAGGCCACAGTAGCTCTCACTTTCTCCGTGCTTTCTGTTTCAACGCGTAAATTACAATGAAATATAATATGCAGTGGAAATATAATTCAAGCTAGCCCAAAGAGTAGCTAATTATGTGAACGAAGACATCTGTAAGAAAGCGGAACAATACAGTGAAGAATTGGGATTACCAGCTAATTTTTGCCTCCAGCAAGTCCGGTCATCTTCTCTGGCGAATCCCGCAGGTAGAACAACTTGGCTCTTCTCATCCTGCCCTTCGGCGCTGGTCTCACCACCTTGATTTCCTTAAGCTGAGGCGAATTGAGGAAGAATTGCATCTCGGTTCCCGTTCTTTGTAGGACGTTTCGCACTCGAATAGATGTGTCAGGTCCTCGTCGTCGAATGGCAATCAACACGCCAGTAAACGTAGTTGGTGACTGTTCGGAAATGACGGAGACGATGCTGCCGACACGTAGCTGGGTCGATGATTTTCTTGAGAACAGAGTTCGCATCATGGTGTACTTTTCAGGAGTATACAGGGTATTTCGGAGATGGTCCATCAAGCCTTTGCCCTTGCTAAGAGAAGGAGTTGTCGGGGCATACTCTGGTCGAGAAGGGATCAACGCGGTTTTGGAGAATGGGTATACTGCAGATACAGTTTTGGAGGCAGTCAGTTTTGTACTTGTAGACATGAGTCTGATAGACCCGCGACAGAAGTTGGACAACATGGCCATTGGAGCCAGATTCAACGTCGAACAGCGAACACGGTTTAACTTTTCATTTAGCTTACGTAACACCTGCAGACGCATCAATCCTACCGTCTAACGACGCGCCGAAGTTAAACTTTCAAGCGCATAAATAGAAGCTAGCGTTAATGTATATAGAGAGCTATCGACGGGATAAAATTTGCATTATGATGGTGTATGCTCGAGTCCTGAATTTTGGATTGGTATCGTACAGTAAAAAAAAAATTAAAAAAGTTAACAAGGGTTGGGAAGAAAACACAAAGTGTCATGACAGGACGCGGAACCAAATATCATAGGCATGCCCGTATAAGATATGCTCGTGGATAGAATATCCCGAAATATTAGAATCCGCGACCTCTTGCCCTATCGAAACTGGTAAGAAAAGAATCAAAAGAATCAAAATCAGTGCAACGCACCTGCCTCGGCCTCCTCTATACGGACTGTAGCCGGCATAACCTCTGTAGCCTCCTCTGTAGCCTGGTCGTCCACGACCCCTTCCGCGACCAAAACCAGGTACATTGGTCCGTTTTGCAGTGACCTGGTCGAGCACATGGAAATCAGTTAATGACGTTGGTGATAAAACTCGCTCATTAATCACCTTGATGAGTCTGCCTCTGAAAAGAGAGTTATCAAGAGCGACTGCAGCATCGATATGCTCGGGCTCTGAGAATTCCACATAGGCATACCTGGTGCATGTTGCCGTTGATTAACAATTACGAGGAAGTTTGACGGGACTAGCATACCCTTTAGGATGACCAGTGAATTTATCACAGAGAATAGTAACTCGATTGATTGTCCCACAAGCCTGGAAATGCCCTTGGATTTCTTCAGGAGTTGCACCATAATCAACCTAAGAAGCAACGTATAAACAGAGATTTCGCTGGATCATGATGAATGTGCTCACGTTTCCAACATATACACTTCTATTGTCGGCGCCTGCTTTATCGTCATCGGTTTCCATGGCGGAACCAGTTTCGTCTGCTGAATTTGCTTGTTCAGCTGCTGCCGCCTGTAGCTCTCGTAATTTGGTCGCCTCTCTCTCCATTTCTGCAACTCTTTGTTTCATAAGAAGAATTTCCTGTGAATACATAAGGGTGTAAATAAACGCGCTGAGAAGTGACTTGGACAGAAAGTTTACGAACATTAGACTCTTCATCGTCGCCATCTTCTATTGTGGGTTCCGTGTTATCATTTGTGGTAGGTTGGGTTACTTCAGCGTCGGCCATGGCGTTGTTGAATATGAGCGAGAAACATTTGTTTGGTGCAGCCATTTCGGAAAGCTTGGACCAAATATTCTCACGTGATATACATGTACCCGATCCGACAAAGGTTTAGTGAGCCAATCATAGGCCGTGAACGTTGCCGACCTGTGGGCCAGAAATAAACTTCACAATAACTTTCTCCGATGCCCTCTACCTCAACTCTACCTATGTACCTCCGGAGCTGAACGGCTCTTCCCATCTGGGTCATCAATATTTAAGAGACGTGGAGACAGCTCCAGGGCCATGGCCAACTCGATCGAAACCAATTGAGAAGACAATGCCAACCAATGCCCGATCTTATGCCACGTTAGGAAGGCCAACAACGCGCTACGTCTGAAACGGCCTTAGTGATAAATAATGTCCTCTTTCCGAATGTATCTATCATCATATGCAAGGGAGGCGTTTGGACAGCACTTGGTGGAAGACCGGAATGAGAATGGATCGGAAACAGGCCGATTCCCATTTTAATGTACCCTACATGAATAGGCCGCTTATAAGCCCATCCGAGGCGGCCAGACAGCAACGAAAATATTAGGATGGCCATGGGAAGTGGAAATGAACCGCCGAGCTTTTCATAGTGCGAAAGATGTCACAGCCTCCACGATGTCATTGTCATTACCCAGTAATATACGAAGCACGAGGGCGGTGGTTATTGGTTCCCTGGCGGAATTTTCTTGGGTATAAAACTGGCAGGCAGCAGGGTGTTGATAGAGTTACATACCACTGCCTTTTAAATTCCTGCAGAGTGCAAACCGATCTTCGAGGAGGTACGGACCGAACTGATAGGCTCACGTGGTCTACATTAGTATCATAGCTTGGACCTTTTGGGCGAATCGCTTTAGTTTGTCTCATCTCATTTAACCACCAACTCTCCTCCGCCCACAATGGCCAAAGGCGAGGAATCCTCATCTATAGCTGCATCCAAGAAGAAACGACCAGAAGACGATCCGATGGCCGAAGATACCACAGGAAAGCCCCTCCAGTTGCAACGGAGGCGAGTTTGGCGTGCCTGTGAGAGCTGCAGGTATCATACCCATTCTTCTGAGTTCCATCGGCTACGAACAGCTCTGAATTCAATTTTCTATCTTTCTATCCTGACAGGCGCAAGAAGATCAAGTGTGATGGATGCGAACCAACGTGCTCGCAGTGTTCAATGTCTGGGTCTCAGTGCACTTGGCTGCAAACCAAAGATAGGGCAGCCTTGAGCAGGCAGTGAGTCCGTCTTCGCCTTTCTTGCGACACATAGGTGAAATTTGGGTTCCTTTCTTTAGCTACGTGCAAGAATTAGAAGCTCGACTGCTTCATATGGAATCTCTCTTCTCACAAATTGCCCCAGCCCTCGAGCAGCACATGGCTCCTTCCCCTAACGGCTCTACACCGGCGACCCTTCCTGAATCTATAAATCCAGAAGCTCTATCACCCACTGCAGCTCTATTGCGTTCTATTGCCCCAAAGGTTTCACCGCCGGAATCAAGTGCTAGCCCGTCACCCCTAGCCAAGTCGGATGACGAAGTCAGTGAATTGTTCGGACAACTTGCTCTCGATGAATATGGCCACATGAGGTGGATTGGAGGATCTTCCACGATGTCTCTTATTCAATCCTTCCGGGCCTTAACATCATCCCCACTACATCGAATATCACCAATGGAAGAGGATCCTCAAGCACCAGGTCCAAGCGTAAACAAGCTTTATTTCCCTGCCGCTGTATTTTTTGGTAAAATACACGCACTTCCCGGTCCCGAGGAGGTCGAATTCCCTGAGCGCGACCTCGCCGAAAAACTTGTAAGTCCTGCCATAAGGTGACTTGTCCATCAAATTTTAATTTAATTTCATATCGCCTAGGTTGCAGCATACTTTGCGCGGCTTCATTTCCTCATGCCTGTTGTCGACAAACCCTTTTTCCTTCGGAAGTTTGCGCACATCATGGATAATCAGCATGATCTCGAGGTTATTCGCTCCGAAACCGCTTTTCTTTCTTTACTCTTTGCTGTCTTTGCTTGTGCTGCCAACTTAACCCAAGACTCCCGTTTGGCGACCGAGCGTCATGATGATGGAGGAATGGGGATGGTCTATTATGAACGGTACTCATTTTGACAATAATTCAGGTCATACTTTTCTCATCCGTGCTCCGAACTACGTTTACAGGGCCCTCATCTTGCAGTATATCAGTCACCCGAACATTCAAGTTGCTCATGTTCAATGCTTCGTTCTAATGTCATCCTTCCTATGCTCGGTCAATTGCCTTCCACAAGCTTGGATCTTGATTGGTCAGGCCGTTCGGGCCGGACAGGACTTAGGGCTCCATGTAAGAACTACGACTATATCTGCGCATTTCCTGATGTTCACTCCATATCACACATTGCGCAGCGCTCACCTCGGCGCCTTGCTGTCTCGCCGGTAGAGAAGGAAACTCGGCGGAAGATATGGTGGGGCGTATATACTCTGGACCGCATGCTCGCTCTTGCGCTGGGCCGGCCGCTGGGTGTCAACGATTCCGATTGTGATGCAGAGCTTCCCGTCGAAGTTGACGATGAGCACCTGGCCGAATACTTCACAGGAGCTCCAATGACCCAAAGGCAGCCGTCTCTTATGACCGGCACAGTTGCGCTCATCAAACTTTACGAGATCGGAGGTCGTGTGCTGAGGCAAGTATACGCGTTGGAGATATGTAAAGATCATCTAGAACCGGAACGCAAGGCCGACCTCCAGAGAACTGTGGAGTCTCTGGATGCAGAATTAACGAAGTGGTGTGACGAATTGCCTCCCGTCTTCAAATCGCAATCGGAGACCGAGGAACAGGTTTCCATGGGCGCCGTGCTTTGCAGCCACTATTATTCTGTTCTTACGACCCTCCACCGCAACCTTTTACCGGTCAAGCTGGAGCAGCCAGTTACTCCAAAGTCAACGGTCAAGGCCGTCTCTTCGGCGCGTTCTTGCATCAGACTCGCACCCTCCATGAAACACGTCGTCCCGCCTTCCCATCATTTGGCCTTCTTTATTCAACACCTCTTTAGCTCAGCGGTGATTGTTTTGTTATATGCTATGCATGCATCTGAACCGCGCGCCGCTAATGCTGCCATGGAGGAAGCAAAGAGCACCTTGACAGCATTGGAATCGTGGGAGGGACAATGGCCGGGAGCTCGCAAGTGTAAAGAACTGCTCACTGACCTCATCAACACCGCGACCGAAGCTATAGCAAAGGGCCCGAAAGGGCCCGCTGGACAAATGCCTGTGCAAACGACTACCTCCACGACTGCTCATCCTATATCTGTAGCACTCCTGCAACGTCGACCCACGAGCGTCGCCGTTCTGTGACTATCGCGTCAGGTTCAACGGGAGGTTCTTCTGCGAGCCGCGTTGTCAAAGGAAGATCGAGAAGGACCCTATCTCGTGACACCGCTGGCACTGGTTCCAATAGGCGTTTGGCAGCTGTATCCCCATACCGAGTAGATAGTGGTAAGTAACATGGGTCGACATTTAGAGCACAAACTGAAATGCGTGTTTGAAATCTTTAGGTCAGAGAGCAAGGTCCTCCTCACGCAAGCGTGGCCACGACGATACAGAAGGCCTTGATCGAGCAGCCCCTAGCCCTTATTATCAATCGTTTTCAAGTCCGGGGCAGCTCCTCGCGCAGGTTCTAGCACTCACAGCTCCCCGGCGTCAGTGAACTTGCCTTCACCAGCCACTACTTCTGCGCTTGCGGCAGATCAAACACAGAGCCAAGACCCTAGTCCTCGACTATCTGCAAATTCATATCATTTCTCTTCGCCGTTATCACCTGCCCAACTACCGTCCCCTCATAGATACGAATTTGAGTACGGGGTCCAACCAAGCGCTTTAAGTCAATCGAATCTGCAGCAATGGAACGGAAATAATGACCAACAGATGTTTGGTTCTAATTCCCCTGATCATACGCTCTACGGCAATTCGTTTGGAACTTACGCATCTGGCCTTGAAGGTTATGGCGCTTACGATATCAATTCAGACCTAACTGGTGGACTGGGCGGATTATCGACCACCCCGCCTTCGTCAAACTTCGCAGCCGTTGGTTTACCCTTCCGCGGGCTCGATTATATACGAAACTACAATCCCAGTGGATATGGGACTGCCGATCAAGATTCACTGTGGCAGGTCTACGATCCAGGGGCATTTGGCTATGATCCAGACCTACCTTTTACCCTTGGCGATACCCATAACGAGCTTCAGGATACAGTGCATCACCAGACCTGAAATCCCATAGCCCCCACATTAATCTGGACTATATCTTATAGTATGCCCCTTCGCTTGTAGCCTTATATGCTTCTGTACAACGAACGTCATGTCGTCTCTTCTGTTACTTTACGATATCCATTCTATACGTTAATCTGTTTTCTATATACTCTACTTACGACTCAGATCTTAGCAAATCCAATAGATATTTATTTTATTCGTGTGTGGGCAGTAGCTGAGAAAGGAAGCTCATATGAGCTATGAGGGTTTGAAATACCTTTGAAATCGACGGTTTTGAATTCACACCTGTCTCAGAGCACTGCTGTCGACCGGCTACTCACATTGCCGTTCCCCACACTGAACATACATCCTGGACACCAGCCCTCAAAAGTTGGAACGAATCTGTACTCTCTTACTATAACCACCATGGCCCCACACCCTGTTATTGCTTACACGTCGGAGGCCTCATGGTCTATGGTAGGTATCTCTTTAGACTTCACAGTAACTAAGGTGTGCGTGTAAATAACCTATACAACCACCGCAGATCGAGGACAAGTTCACTCCATACGGTCAAGACACCTTGGCCAAAGTTATTAAATTCCTCGAGGTCAGCATCTATACTGTGCTCTGTGCAACTTGACAAACATTTCATATAGGAAGAGATTCTCCCTGCCGTCAAAGTTGTTCATGCCCAACTCCCCGATGATCCTGTCAAGAGGTGGCAAACTGTCATCCCCATCATCGCTGAACTGAAAGAGAAAGCCAAAAAGCAAGGACTTTGGAATTTGTTTTTGAGCAAGGCTCACTACCCTGAGTTTGGTGTCCCCCTATCCAATCTTGAGGTATTGATGACTCATAATTCCCCTGAACTCTATTCTCAACTCATGTTGATAGTATGCTGTCATGGCTGAAGTTTTGGCCCATGCTGGACACATTGGACCTGAGGTCATGAACTGCTCTGCCCCAGACACCGGAAATATGGGTGAGAGCTATTCTCTGAATATTCTTCGGAAGTCTTAAGTTATTACAGAGGTGTTGGCTCGCTATGGTTCTCCGGAGCAGCAAAAGAAATGGCTTGTACCTCTTCTTAATGGTGAGATCCGGTCGGCCTTTGCTATGACAGAAAAGAATGGTAATATATTGTCACTCCTTGTCTTGGAAAAGGGATTCTGACTTCTAAGTGCAGTCGCGTCCTCCGATGCCAAAAATATCCGTACTTCTATCAGGCAGGAGGGTAATGAGATTGTCATTAATGGTCACAAATGGTGAGCATCCCAAGTTTATTCAGTCTAACAGGAGTTTATTACGACTTTGAAATATAGGTGGATCAGTGGTGCTGGTGATCCTCGCACCAAACTTCATCTCGTCATGGGTAAAAGCGACCCAAATAACCAGAATTCATACAATCAACAGAGTGTTGTGATTGTTCCTGCCGATGCGCCTGGTGTCAAAATCATTCGACCCATGAAGGTACTTGGCTACGACGATGCACCGGAAGGTCATTGTGAAATTATCTATGAGAACGTCCGCGTTCCTTTGGGAAATCTCATCCTTGGTTGGGGACGCGGTTTCGAGATCATCCAGGTCGTCTCGGGTATGTATTTACATACCCTCCTTATAACGTGTATTTATTTTCGGATGCAAAAGACCTGGTCGTATCCATCATTGCATGCGCTCCATTGGTATTGCGCAGTCGGCGTTGAATCTCATGCTTCAGCGTGTCACTGATCCCGGTCGAAAGACGTTTGGAAAGTATCTACATGAGCATGGTCAGTACTTGACGTCATTATCTGTGCTATTACATCAACTCGATTTTGAACAGGGACCGTCATCGCCGACATCGCCAAGTCGCGAGCTGAGATCGAAGGGGCGCGACTCCTCGTTCTAAGTGCTGCACTACAGGCAAGTTGGTTGAACAAACATCACAAACAAAAATTTACGACTTTAATCGTAGATTGATAAATACAAGGCCAAAGGTGCATTGAAGGAAATCGGAATTGCTAAAGTTGGTTTCGACCATATGTTATGAATGCCTTATTGATAGCTGATGCCTTTTTCTTAGTTTGTTGTCCCTTCCATGGCTCTAGGTGTTGTTGACCGTGCCATGCAGGCGTTTGGCGCTGAAGGCCTTTCACAAGACACAGAACTCGCCGCACGCTGGGCAGGTCTGCGTACGCTCAGAATTGCCGACGTAAGATAGCTTGATGTTTCTTGAATAATTCCAGGCTAAAATATATTTCCAGGGACCTGACGCTGTACATATTCAACAAGTTGGGCAACGGGAGTTAAGACGCGCACCCGGATTGGTGAAGAGGGCACAGGAACTGAAAAAGAAAGAAAATGAGTTGCTGGTGAAAAATGGACTGAAGGCGTACCTTTGAATAATCGCTATATCCATTTATCCGCATGTATTTTCTGAAATCATCTGTTGGATCTGAACATATCAAAATAAGTAATTAAAGATTTTGCGTCTGTCGTGGTCCAAGTTGTGCTCAAGAGTTCGGTTGGAGAGACGCGTTATTTGGCTTTGTGTGCTCCCGACACGGACAGGGCGAACGACAACTTCATAATCTAAAAATTACTTGAACTCCGTACCCATAGTCCACAAAATGAGCTTAACAACTACACGTCGAGGGCTTTTATGTCTACATGGTCTTTCAAGACAATATTCCACTGGCAAAAAGGCCAGCTTGCTTCGTCATCGGCAGCCTCTTCGTCCACCGTACAATCACACGCTACACTGCCGCCAGCGAAGATGCGAGCTCTCATCGCGCTATACCACCAAGCTGACTCCTGGATTACACCGGAAAACCTTGCCGAAAAAATTGATCAGGCCTTTGTTCCAAAAAGAACGACTGCACCGAATAGCGTTCTCGATCCCGGGCTGAACATTTTCCAAGGACAGATACTGCTGAGCGACTTGCAGAAAACAAAACATCACATGGACGTCTCCCCAAGATAGCTCAATGGGACAGGAACCAAAGCGTTGACACGACTGTGCACACAAATTGGTCGAGAAGTGGTTCCAAGAGAGAGATGAAGGTCATTGAGGCTCTGTATGGTGTCTCCACATCAGCGACTGGGGAGTTATCCCCAGGTCTGCAGGTAGTGCAAGAAGCGTCCAAGTCAGGATTGTTGATTAAAGAAGATTACAAAAGAGATGACAGCTTCCTCGAGAGCGAGGAGGACGGTGTGCAAGATTTACAGTCGACTGGTCTGTCCATGAATCGTTCGAGTTTTCTTACGGTGTGCTCACAGAAACTCTTTGCAGGTCAAAATCCTTCATAACCATTCAATACATTCTGACTACTGCTTTATATCACCTAATTCTAGATATTTAACGAAGAAGATGCCTTGCGAAATGCAACGGTTTTCCCGAGTTATTAACCTACAAGGAATTCTTCACGGACAGTTCGCCGTCTGTTGATACTTCAAGAGACAGAGCCTTCAAGAGCGTCTCTTCGCAGGGACCTAAGAAAAGATAGTCTGCATCTCTATCTCCTTGGCTTCGCTCTAAGTTGAACACGGCTACTTTCCCCCTTGACTCTGCACAGCGTATGCGTACCCGGCAGCGGGAAAGACCTTGCGAATGGCAGAATGTCAATACAGTGGCATCAATCGACACAACAAAACGTACAGTGGAGGAAGTGCCAACTACTATGCACAAATCAGCTTTGTCAACCAACTCGTCTATGAGGTCCATATGGTGTGGCCTCTCGCCAAACCAGACAACTCCCGGTCGAGCAAGACTCCCGCACTTGGAACAGCGAGGTAGATCTTTGACATCGATATCAGGATCCAGAGTATTCTTCTCCACTAAAGCTTCAGTTCCAGAGAGGGCCTCGCAGATTGGAGATTTGGTATTGAACTCTATGTGGCCACAATCTTCGTTGGTGCAAAGAACGTCAAACAGCCTACCGTGCATTTCAATCAATCGTGGCCGTCCTTGCTCGTCTTGCTGCTGCTCGGATGCGTCAGGGTAGCTTGTCAATATTTTGTTATCTGATCTGACGCTGAGGCCGTCAACGTTCTGGGTTATGAGAGCAAAAGTTGAAGAGGGTGCAATCTGGTTTCGGATCAACGGCAGAGAAAATGCAGATAAAGCTCTATGTGCATTGTTAGGCTCTGCTCTGAGGGCACTGCAATCAAGGTGTCAATTGAACTTGCTGTGAAGAATATTTGTGTTTAGAGGACTTACGCTTCCCGACGATAGTGATAGAACTGCCAAACGAGCGAGGGAGACTCCGTAAAGCCTTCAGGGGTAGCAAGGGAAACGGCATCATATTTTCTCCACATTCCTCCGGCACCTCTGAAGGTGGGGATGCCTAAGAGATGCTCGACAGGATTTAGAGATTCTCACTCATGTGAATTAAGTTGAAATAGAGTGTACCCGAGGCAGCGGACAAGCCAGCGCCTGCGACTGCAATGATGTTCTTGGACTCGCGGAGTAAATCACGGAATTTATTCAGGTCCTTAGATGGTGCCATTTTACGTGGAACGAGAGTGCAAGTTGCAACATTCAAGGCAACTAACTGTAATATAACGTAACGAGGTAAATAATTGCTTATATAATTTAGATCTTATCTGATACAGTACAGTGGGACCTTGGCACCTACTGCTCCATTCCCTCTCTTCCGTGCCATCATGTACGGTTTTAAAGCTCTACATTCCCTCGTCTTTGGCTACCAGGAGGACCCTCTGTGCAGGACTCTTCGCGCTTCGGACGTCCCCGTCACCACTGCTGACTGTAGAGCATGTGCTGACCCTTGTGACCTAGGTGGAGATCCACCTCAATTGGTTATCAGATAACAGAAGCTTACTTGGCTGTCCTTCCATGCAGGTCACGAAGCATATCCTCGCCGCTTTGATATCGACATGGACACGCAGATGTTGGGGTCTGTTAAGCCATATCATCGCCAAGTATGTTCCGAATAATGTCCCCTTTTTCAAAATATTATTTCTTCTCGACTTATATCGCTTATGACCCAAGATCGTCATTTCAACTGGGAAGTCGGATTGGGAACGCGATATTACGGACGACAAACATTCTCTGGCCGCCGCTATTGGCGAGGTGACCTCTGGTCTCATTCCTAAATCCCCCAAATCCCCAGTGTCCCCCAAACCCGCTTCTTCCCCCCCTAACAAAAGGCGTGCGACCCGTCAATGGCCTGTTCGATACCTCGGACTCGACCCGGACTTCGGTTCTAAATGGAAGCCACAGAACCGTATGTCATGAAGACGCCCATGAGTCGGTACTGGTGTTTCCCGACTTCAAGGTTGTAACCGAAGTTCCGCGCTCAGTACAAGGCGCCCTCGAACTCTGGGAGAGTGCGGTTGACCCTCCATAGGCCGCGACGGCTCATACCTCGAAAAGAGCATATTGAAAACATGGGTACTACCTTACTCATGCGTTATTTTGTTGTGTGAGTAATCTATTCTTGGGGGCATCGCCTTATTTAATTCTCCGGTGGACACTGACTTGTTCCCTCGTGTCTAGGCTCGCATAAAAAGCGGGACAACCGGTGTGGGATCGCAGCCCCGAAACTTGAACACGGCGAGAACTTTTACACGATTTTGCTCGATTTGTTGTCTTATACCCTCCTGTCTGCAGCTTTCATCAAATCTTTGGAAGCACACGGTTGGGACGCTGACACCCAATTAGAACATCCACAGCTCACTATGGGGCTTCCACTTGAAGACCTTAATGTTACCCCGGAAGAACGGGATGAAAATGTCGAGGCCCAGCTAAAGCAAAGTCTAGACTCTAAACGCGCGCTTATCTTAAAGGTATCTCATATAGGTGGACACAAATACGCCGGTAACGCCATCGTGAGTTTATTTTCTGCTTGTTTCCGCGATCTGTCAGCCGTGACAAGATTTAGTACTTGTCCCTGGGTTTGATATGGAACTTGCGGCGGCTTGCTAACCGTCCTGTTTTTATTTCCCTTTGTCTCATCTGTTCGGCAGATATATACACCTTCTGGGTCCGGGGTCTGGTACGGTCGCGTCACTCCTCATGATGTCGATTCTATAGTGACGAACACTATAATTAATGGTCTCATCCTACCACCCCTTCTGCGTGGCGGCCTCAATTTGTCGAGGCCTAATTGCCAAACTCTTAACGACTGGTAGCTATTCCTTCTAGCATGGGTTCAACATTTCCTTTTTTACGGTTTCATGGTTTTCATTCTTCTCATTCACAATTCATATGTACCACCAGCATGTTTCTCTGCAATTATTCATTACATAGTATCCTAGATTCGCATCTTTTATTTCCTGTCTTTTTTAATTCCTTGCATTTCTACCACTGCCATCATCATCACTATCACCAACGCACATCTTGCGGCATATACGCTCTACATTTCACTAGACGCGGTATTAATTTCGGTTGGGTTAATCCAATTCTCATGCCAAAACACATTCACCGCAATGCTTAATTTATTCTGTCGCTTTTGTACCACATTGTATTTTCTTCACTTCAACTCTTTTTAAAATTTCAATCCAGGGCTCGTCTTTGGATGTTTAATGGCCTAGAAAGTTATAGAATAATTTCGGATTTTGGCTTCATTATAGAAAAAGTATATCTACAGTATATACGTTATGTTAGAGAAGGTTGCCGGATTTCAGGCAGGAGCAGAAAGAAACACGGAGACCATTTAAAGACTACGACTGCTCCGACCCAATGGTATTCATACAAAAATAAAATTTGAACTACAGTTTGATTGGATTCAAAACAAGAAATGGGAGGGAAAAAAACTAGATAGAAGTGTCTGTTCGGGTAGTACGGGGGCCACAAAACGCGAGCGGCGAAGAGAGCTCCAGGTCGACCAGTTGAGGCGTCGATGAGATTGGTAGAGAATTGATAGCAGTAATCCAGTAAAAATGCCTTCAGTGTATGCGCCGGGATGTCGGAAGAAAGATCCAGCGACGATGCGAACGGGGATCAGAGGAACGTGGATGATGCGACGATAAAAAATAATAGGAAAGTAAAGCGAGGTGGATTGAATCGTTATATGCGCGTGTATCCTACCAGGTTGACGTGATGATATATTGAGATTATCCGAAGCAGCGAGATGCAAATAATGCTGAAATGCAATGCAATGTGGACTGGGTGGGGTGGATTTGGGGTGATTGTAAATGATGCGTTTCGAAGAAAAAAAACAGTTCATGAGTTTAGCATGTTGTTTTCGTTGAACGTCGTCAGAGAGTGTGCGGGAGGGAGGAAGTCGGGGTCCGTTTTTCATGAACCCTATTAGGCGGAAACATAAGAAACTAGGGGTGGGTAGGCAAATAAACAGAATAGCGCTGATAAAGAGAGAGAGAAGGAAAAGAAAAGGATATCCTCATCGTCAAATCCCTAAATATCCTCATGACATAACATCGTCATCGTCGAACGTCGCCGCCCTGCCATTCCTCCGGCTGTTGGCGTATCGCCCCGCGCTCCTCCCCACGTCCTCGAATTCATCCTCCGTCGTGACCTCGGGCGCCTCCTCGTCATCCACCGCCTCCTCAAGCTGGCGCTGTGCTTCCTTCTCGGCGGCTAAGTCCCGGCGGCCCACGCCCATCGGCGCAACGACGCTCTCTCTGCCATGATACGTGAACCCGCGGAAGTTCTCCTGCACGCTGTTAGTCAGCGGAGTGTCCGCCACGTCCGTGGAGCGCTTCGGCTTCTTGATCTGGATGCCCTGTGCACGGGGCACTCCGCTCCCCGGCATCGATCCGCCATTTGAATACCCATTGCTCATCCCGGCACTCACGCCGCCATAGCCAGCCATACTAGTGCCGTTGCCATTCGTGATCGTGCCCAGTGGGCTGGCGGACTTTGGTCGCTCGCTGCCCAGCGGCCCGTTCGGTGTGTGCCCGTTCACACCGCTGGTGAACGACTGCGAGACCCACGCCTCGGACGGGTCGTCGTCGTCGAGATCCATCAAATCCGCGACGCCGACATCACGCATGTCCGCCGTGGTAAACTCGGGATCAAAGTTGTTCGTCGACTCGTCCGACTCGACAACGGGCTTGAACGGCGGCGTCACTTTCTTCAAAGAGAGCGCGACCCAGTCATAGCCCTTAAAGTACACGTGCTCTTTAAGCTCCGCCGCATCGCGTTGCCCACCGAGCCTGTGCTTCGGGTTCCGGTTCAGCAGCTATTAAAAAGACCAATTAGAACCACCATCGTGAGAAAAAAAAAAGAAGAAACATACGCCTTTAACGAACTGCTTCCCATCATCGTTGATGGCGCCTTTGGGGAATCTAACCTTCCCGAAGCAGATATTCTTATACATCTGTTGAGTATCTTCCGCATAAAATGGGCTCCATCCACAGCACATCTCGTAGAGCAACACTCCGAGAGACCAGAAATCAACAATCTTGGAGTAGCCCTGTGCGTCGAGCAAGATTTCTGGGGCAAGGTACTCCGTAGTACCACAGAACGTGGTAGTCAGCTCGTCTGGCCTGAGATCAGCTTTGGACAGCCCGAAATCGCACAACGCGACGTGTCCGGTAGCATCGAGAAGAATGTTCTCCGGCTTCAAATCCCTATCCAAGTCGTGTGACAATGTAAGCCCCGGTAACAAAAGCAGGTAGACAAAAGACAAACGTACCGGTAGACGATGTTAAATTTATGCAAATGTTCTAGCGCCAATATCAGCTCGGCGATGTAAAACTTGGCCCGGTCTTCTGAGAACCGGGTTTCGCGTTGGAGATGCCAAAGAGCTCTCCCCGCTCTTGAAATCGGTGACGAGGTAAAGATCGGTGTCGGTCTGGAAGCTAAACTTGAGACCAACGAGGAAAGGCGACTCCAACGAGCGTTGGAGAATCTTGCGTTCGCCGATAGTGTGCGCGACTTCTTTTTTGGCGACAATCTCCTTCTTGGACAGGACCTTCATAGCATATATGCGCTTGGTGTCCTTCTTGCGCACCTGGAAAACTTTGCCAAATGTGCCTCGGCCGATCAATTTGAGAAACTCAAAGTCGCGGGGTGTCAAAGCCCGTTTGGTCTATAACCCGGGGTTAAGCGTGGGGTTTTCGTAAACCGTAAACCGGGTTGAACATGGTATGTACCTTGTAAGCCTCATAGGTGATCTGAATGCGTATCTCCCCGCTCACTACTTCGTCCTCAAAGGGCCGGAGTCTAGAAGGAAATAATAATAAGTCGCTGGAAAGTACTAGAAAGGCGGATCGGAATAGAGAGACGCATATCCGAAGGTGGCGCGTGGCGTGGACTTACTTGTACCATTGGTCTACAGTATGGTCATGGATAAGGACAGGCTTGATTTGGACAGTTCCTAGGAAGCCCTGGTCGGATACTGCTCGGTCGTACACGTTGACTGTAATGAGCTCTTCTTCGGATGTGACATCGCTGAGACAGTGGAATAAGCATGGATAGGACAAAGATGATACACGGAAAACATACAATGAGACCTCATGCTTCCAGGCAGGGTTGTTGGGAGAAAGACGACCGAAGAGACCATTTGCAATGCCACTTGAAGGGGCTGGGGGCGGTGGCTGGTGCTGCGGCGATAAGGAGAGGGCCTTTGAGGCCGCGGTAATGAGAGAAGAGGAAGGCGAAGGCTCCTTGCTGCCTTTACTGTTCTTGCGCTTTGCATCCTGGGCAGCGGCCTTTGAGCCGATAGCATCGAGAGCGCTTATGGCATTGGAAGAAGTCTGGCGCGAGAGAATGACTGGTTTTCCCTTTACTTCCTTGTCTGTTTCCGGAATGGGATCTCTACTGACAAACTCGTTCTGCTCGAACTGGACGACACAGTAGGGACGAGCATGTATGCTACGAACGGTGAGAGCGCGGGCCTGGATGAGCTTTACATGGATCTGGCCCCTGGAAGTTGCTGACTGAGGCGAGGTGGTTGGGGTCAGCGGCGGCGCGGACGAAGAAGAAGACGAAGAGGACGAGTTTGAATGGGAGGATGTGGCTGAGGTATTTTTTCCTGGAGGAGGTTGCTGCATTTTGAAGATGGGAGCATGAATCGAGAGATGGGTAGTTGGCTGAGCAGAGGCAAAGGCGCCGAATGGGCCTGCTGGTGGCGGCGTGAGATCCGAGATTACCGAACAGGCCGGGGAAAAAGGGCAGGCGAGAGGAGAGGATGAACAGCAGTCGGTGTCTGTGGTCCAGAGTTGACAGAGACATAGTCTGCGAATGGGTTCTTTTCATGGTGAGTGGGCTTGGGGGTGAGTTGTGGGTCAGGCCAGAGTCTCAACATTAGTGGAAAGTGGTAGTAGAAAGAGAGCAGTGAGGGGCCCATTTTTGCTGATCATTATGCCGCCAGCTCCACAGTGGGACTCTGGCTTATATCTACTATCTACTATCTCCGTCCGGCCGAACCAACTCCCCATTCTAGTCCCGTCATCCCCAGTCCGTATACTGCTCCTAGCCCTACTGTCCGCTTTGCAATATTCACCGGCAGGCGATCTGGTATCTCTTTCAGTATGATAGCCATACTCCTCGCCATAATCACTCACAGACTGCACTGAACACCAACGCCGTTCCCACAGCCGCTCCAATGCTTTTCATCCCACCCCACCCCACCCGCTCCATGCCCTCCTCTATCCCAACATATCCAAGCGCAAGCACCGTCACTCGTCCTGCATCCTTCCCCGCTCCCTTCAGCGCTCCCAGCATCACCTTGTAGTTCTTGGTCTTTTGTAAAAGTACCACCCTTGCACCGTCGTCGGCGGCCGGTGTGCATTTTCTGCAAGGAATCGCAGCGACGCCTCCCTTCCTCCTCGCATCAGCCCAATGGCCGTCCCTAGTACAAACGCCGTCGCCGGAATCATCATCACCCGCTGCGGGATGTTCAGCCGAATTGACTTTTTTCTGTGCATCGTCGTCGCTGCTCGTCGTGGCCATCAACTTGTCGCGTCTGCACTAACAATAACCTGCGCGGCTAACTTTCTGCCACATTATTAATTATTTCGCACGGCTCCGGGCCTGCCGTCTCTTTGTCCCGCCTCCGGACTGCCCAATCTACTACCACACGCAAAATTAACGCGTCTTCCTCTCGGTCTTCTAACTACTGATCGTCTCGCCAATATCCCGCACCCCCTAACCATACAATATTCTCCCTCCAACCCAATTCCAGAACATATTCTGACACTCGCTTATCTGCATTCTTGTTCTCATGCCCGTACCCATACAGAACGTTCTAGTAAAAGGGTCCTGACGCTTCTCTCGCTTTCACTATCTTCAGCGACATATAGTTGCGTCATTCGAATTCTACACTTTGTCTAGTAATTGAATCCCTATTTATATCTGCGAGAAGACTCTCACCATCTCGATCCGCCTATTCTTGATACCTAGGAAATTGAGCGCCAGAGACCAAATCCATGCACTCAGGTACCACCTTCTTTGGGGTTCCCAAGCCTATTTCCATTCCTCATACTTGTCCTATCTAGTCCTCAGCATTCAAGGGCTTGATCATCTTATTGTAATCTTTTCGGCTGACGATCAATCAGCGCTATCATTTCATTACAACAAAAGGGCTTCAGAATCAGGGTGCATAGTGCTATCTACGCCTATGGCTTTGCTCAGCGCATACCGCCACCGGCATCCCAGAAGCCTATGCATACGCTGCCTAAGCCTTATCGTGCTTGTGCGAATGAGGGTCCCCTTCAACCAGGGTTTGTATTTCCCTCTACTCTATACGTTTCGATGTCGTTTGGCATTTGATCTTCCCATACAAGGGTTCCTTCCTTCTGTCTACCCGCGCGCCATCTCCATTCCTATATCATTACCGCCCCTCTTACATCGAAGCCTTTTCTCTCGACACGAAAATCACTCATTACATATCAAGAACCACGAAGACCGGAAATTATGATGATATCAATGAAATACACACTTATCGGTGATCTCCGACAAATTCGAGAAGATACTTCAAGCTTTACATAAGTATGCTTCAGACCCTCGTCCGATCGCCGTCTGCGCCTATGTCAAGATGATTTTCATCTCCTGCGTTTCCCGGTGATGCGAAAATTTGCGCTATGGGAGGCGTCTTGGACTGCTCTACGTTTTGACCAACATTCTCGCGCTTTCTCTGCTGCCCTCTCCCTCCAGTTCTTGAACTTACGAACTGGCAACACGACGAAGGCTAGGACCAAGACTCCCTTACGGAGACACCGCTTTCATTTCCGCATTTTGCGTGCGGTACGAGGTACTAGAGCAAACTACCTTTCGCGCGTCCGGCTGTCCATCTGTCTGCCTGGCCTCTTATCTGCGGTACTACCGCCAGCTCCTCGAGGATAAGCCCATGCGTATCCTGTCTATGTAGATACCGGTCTATGCTATCTCCGCTTTCTTCGAGAATCGAGGTCGTGCTACTGCTTACACTATATGAAAGCTGCGGGTCCAGAGATCTCGGAGCCTACAGCCACTGACTCTTTTGATCACTGCATGCTATCATATTGGGAGGTTTTTTCACCTCCTGGAGTCGCCCGCCGTCTATTGTTTGCTAACGGCGATGCAGAATGGTGAGTGGCCAGCATTGATTATGATCAACACCCGTTCTGTCCTGATGCAAGTTTGCCCTGGTTCTGTGGTTCTAACTTCTATCTACAATTTATTTTTCGCTAGCCTCACAGCTGGCTCGAATGTTCTGGGTATCTCCAAACTTTTGATGCCGTCATGAAAGTTGATATACGAACTGAAGAATGGGCTCAGAGGATATTAATATGGATTAGGAGTATGATACGTGGAAACATTTGTCTGGTTGTGAGTTGTATCATATGTGCTTGATCGCTTCGCGTTCTGACAGAATACTTCAGTAGTTGTCATTCAGAATTAAATAATTCAATAGAATGAACAAACAGACGAGTAGAGCTCAGCAGCAGCGAAACAAACCCCTGCTCACAATTTGAAAAACGTTCGAGTTCCTATATAAATATACGACAGATTCCGCTGCCGCTCTGATTTGCACTCAAGTCTTTTCTCCGAGGGAGTCCAAATGAAATGACGCCTCGAATTGGAGTGATCAACCTCGGTAATGAGCAAGATCTATGCATCACACCATCAAGACCGAGTCTCGACGGGCGCTAATTTCCGTCTGGAAATTTACCTCAAGTCAAGAACGGCCATCACACAAGTAGCTTTGGATGCAAGCGCTTCGATGTGTATACTCCATTTGAATAAAACATTGATTCTATGAGAAAAGGTGCAAGTCTCCACTTGCTTCAGGAGTTCTTTCTAGAGACCGCGAATCGTCGTGTTACGTACTGTATGATCGTCGGCGCTGTGAAGCTCGAGCGCCGATCTTATGCACTAATTCATTCTAAGTACGTTCATTTTGAGTCCTGTCAAGAAATTTTCAATCACTCAATCACATCAAGCATTATTTGCAGTGTGCACAATCGTTAACACATTGCATTAACCAAGTAGTATATAGCGTGATTAAAAGCGTCCGCGAAGTAATCTAATGCTAAAATCACATATAGCACAAGTATAGAACATCCTCCGTCCATGGGTATATGGTACATGTTGTATGGTACATTTTAATAGTCACCTCATCTCTCATGATCAAGCGAGTCCAATGACATTCTCCTCGTCAGCTTTCCCCATCTTCTCTTCTGCTCCTTGTCCGACTTCCCTCAGCTCATGTTCCTCAGCCTCCTCGGAGGTGCCGCCACTGGCCGTCTTCGACATCTTCTCGCCAACAGACAACACTCCACCCTCCGGACCAGTCAACGCCGCCGATTGTTCAAAGAAGCCACCCGGATCGGTACCACCATTCCCGTCACGAGCGCGACGCCACCGATAACGGGGCCACACAGACGCCACCGATTTCGTCGTCTGGCTCCCATGCGCACGCGGCAAGCTCAGAAACTGGATGTTCCCCGACGTCGCTGCAGCCCAGATGGACGGCGGCGGCGTAGCGTCTGGGTCTGGTGGGTGATGGTACGCCTCGCAGAGGTTGAGAATGAGCCGGGAGCCCATTATTGTCGTCAGCGAGCAGGAAAAGGAGCCAGGGACGGTGAAGTACAGCGGGTTAGCTGTCAGCCATGTTGTGGCGGTTATGATGTATAGTGCAAACGCACTAGGATGGATCAGTCAGATTTTGGATTCAGGGTGGGATGGATGAGGCTTACCAGACGAAAAAGCTGAAATTGTCACGCAAGACTATGTAAAGCAGCGATGCTCCTCTCCAGGTGCCAATCTCCTTATAATTTTGGTACGCTATGCGCAGAGCAAGAGAGAAGAGAAAGCTCTCGAAAACAATCACAGGCACCCAGAAAAGAAACGCGTATCGAGGTAGATACGTTGGGTTGCACATCCGTGTTGTATTCAGAATTACTGGATGCACTGTTGCGGTTCAGTTTTTATTTTATTCCACATGATAGAATATGAGCTGCTCGACAGACCATCAATTGCGGCCAAGGATGCGATCCCCAAGGAGAGAACAGCGATGACTTCCATGATCCAGATTGCGGTGACGAGCTTAGAAATGATTTTGCCATACAGAGCCTTGATTCGGAGCTGCATGATCACTGGATGACAATATTGAGAACGAGAGGAGATGACTTACACGGGTGACTTACTTTGCGTTATGATAATGATGACCATAGAGCCAGTGCCCACAAATTTGAGGCCGACAGCACCTGAATTACAAAAAAAAAAATCAGGAAGACGTAACTGAAACCATAAAGTAGGAACGTACAGCTGTAAGGCAAGAGAAAAGGTTGTCAAACAGTCGATCGTAACATGTTCAAAAGAAACACGAAGTGCTTACAACTAAGCAAAACAAACTGTCAGCATTGTTACACACTGACTTTCAGACAGGCTCACCTTGTATGATGCCTCGCGATTCAAGAAAACTATTTCCATTATACAATCATTTCCAGCCGCACCATTATGACGACTTACCAACACAAATAGAGCTGGATTAATGTATAAGCGCCGGTAGATGTATGCAGCATGATGAAACACAAACATCAACAGAATATCTCCAAAGTACCGCGCCTGGAGTCGACGATCAGTTCGACGAAACGGTTTTATATTTTGAATACCTACCAAGATATAGAGAACCTTTGATTTTGACAAATTTTTCTTCTTTAAACATTTGTGAACTCATGGGCATCTGGTAGCAGAATGGAGAGGACAGACCCAGATATATTCGACCTTTGATGACAATGGTACGAAAGGTCAGTAGAATTGTAGACCCTATCGGAATGAGCTCTGCTACCTCGTAATCAAGTGTGATCACTATACAATGTGGGTCGTAGTCAAAATCAACTTTCAATACAGTAAAATTCACCTACAGTGATCATAGACAGTTATAATAAGAGCAGCCACTGGAGTGGTATAGTCCATTAGACGAGTCTAGTTCACGGGAAGGCAAGCAGGCGCACCATGGCAGAAGTGAACGATATCATCATTGGGATTGATCGAACCGGAAAAACTTGCACCATTTACATTGGGAGACCTTTGGTGCAGACTCGACATCCGAACTAAAGGGGCCAGGTCATGAAAGAGAAAGCGTCGGATCGATATAGCATCGGGCTTATATAGTTATCACCTAGGACCGGCAGGAAGATCTCGAGGCAAAAGCTTTAGTTATGAAGGACTTCTTATAAGAAACCGTGCAGGGTTGCCGACTAGTGGCGGCATAATGGAAATTTCCGCATCCATGGCATACAATTAAATTTCAATAAGGCATTCCTGGCAGCCTTTAGCCATCCTAGGCCAACACCCCGTTCAGGTCCATATGAGCAGCAACCTCACGGCGTGCAGCCGTCAACCAAAGATGAAGTTTACAGCATGCCGGGAGCATCCATTCTTGGATGTTGCATGCCAGATGTATTGCGGTAGATTGGCAGCAGGCTCAGACTACATCGATATGTGCTTAGCGCAGTGGAACAACTACTTGGAAAGCGTGTGCACTTGATAAGGAAATAAATATGATTGGCTTTTTTCGTGCCTCGTTTTTAAACAAGCTGTTGTGATCGAATCTTAAATGGATTCGTGGGAAGTCCTTTGTGCCTCTTGCGGAACGGATTACGGTCGACTCGGCCAGGAGCAACATAATCTTATTGATTGATCGCGTCCACACAACATAGCTGGGTTCCTCTACTCAACATCATGGTAAATATTGTCGGGGAATCGTTCAGAGGTAAATTAGAACCTTGTGAAGTGGGTCAGCTGCTTTTGAGATGACAGAAAATCCACCTCAATAGAACCTAATCGTATGCCTTTTGTCGAGCTGGTAGAAAAGGTGCTTGTCTAAACATCATCAAACTTTGCTTTTAGCCTGGAAGTAGCCCACGGGCTGCCAGCAGCGTAAAAATCCATCGGATATATCCCTAAAGAGGAGTCCCCTTCGGTATTCGAAGATCTATCCGTCCAACTGGAAGATTTGCCGACGGCAACAGAGGTTTCATAGGGGCTCAGCAGCGGTTTTTCGAAGGCGTATCCCCAGTCGATCGATAGACGCGGACACGAAGTTTGAATGAAAGTTGATATATAAGGATTGAAGAGGGCCAACTTCGCTGGTGAAAGTTCTGACAAGAGAATTTGAATATACGGTATCGGTGTTTTCGAAGCTTGAAGCTGATGCGTCACGGCCTTTAAGATAACACTGTATCATAATGTAGAATATTGCAGAGATGTGAAGGCGTACCTGCATTTGCTTGAGATTTCCTTGCCTGCCTAATGTGCCGAGAATAACACCCCAGAGGGCTGATGTCGACTCTCCGTCTTTTGAAGGTTTATCAAGACTCTTTCGGGCAGTTTGTACGGCGTTATCTCTGACGGCCTGCATCTCTTGGTGATCATAGCGCTCTCTTGTCAGTTTTTTGGAATAAGGATCGTATCGAAACGCAGGAACATCTGGATTTGCAATCATGATGGATTCCAAATGGAATCGCCCGTCACCTAAATAGCTGGAAAAGGATCAGACAATGGAAACAAACGCAGAGATTTTGTATAACCAATACAAACATTAACGCATCGACATCAGAGAGACGAGGGGCTGTACAACCTAAAATTTCGCCTGGAGAAAGGGGTTTCGACCTCGGAATAACAGTTTCATATTTTCCTGTCCATATATTGTGTTTGCGGCCACTTGCAGAGGCATCCGTTTCCAGATCGGTGAGGTCCACTGAAAGGTCTTCCTTCAATCGCTGCAATGCAGCTACGAATTGTATGGTTGACACCAATGCCAGTCTCGTTGGCGAACGAGAAGTTGAAGGCGCAGGGTCATTGTTAATTGCGATAGAATCGGCAGAAGATGATTGTTCTATCCGAAGATTGCGACTGACTCCAATATGAGTTCCAATGGGTATTTGGGCCCTAGCATCCTCCGAGTCCAGTAGATTTCTGTGAAATGTTTCGCGATCGTCTGGGAAATTCATTCGTATACTTTGGACAAGGTGGTCGGAATCTATGCCAATTTCGACGAAGACGTATAGTGTTTTTATCGTCGTTTGATCCATGGGCACTTCGACTGGGAATCAGTTTCCGTTTGTAAAGCTGTATAGCGGGGGTGAAATACCGAGGCAACTATGACCGTAATGCACTAGCATATCACACCCAAGGGCAACAGCAGTGTAGTCGTCAATACAGCATGCGCCATAAGTAACGTCGCCCATGATCACAGTCAACGCAGAAGTGAAGCTTTTTAGGGGTACTGTTATTAAAAGATCTTATTCGCGGTAGTGGTATCTGCACACCGTTCAATAATATCTGCAATGGTACAAGCAAACATTTGAAGGCCTTCTGGCATTTGCAAAGCGACCGTTGTAGCATTATTTTTTCGGATATGGTGGATAGTTTTGTGTATCTCAAATGAGTAATTTTGAGGAAGCTGTTTGATGGCAGCATTCAACTGTGCATCATGCAGAATGTCTTCGGGTATCTGATTGCTAATTGCAGACTGTACACCAGGTTTGGACGGTTTTGAAGACTTGCTTCCAATGAAGCGCTTGCGTGGTTTGGCAGCAGTGGAAGCAGCGTTTGAGCCAGATAAATCTTTCGTCGTTGTACTTTGCATGTTGAAAGGGGGTGGATGGTGAATGTTGGAAAAGGGAAACAGCCAATGAAGATGTTGAGAAATCTAATCTTCGAAAACAAGATTCACAAATTCACGTGATGGAAAGTTATTTAGGAATCCCTCCCTCTGACCGTTGGCGGTCCGTCGATAGTTTGTCTTCGTCCATATTGTGGTCATTATGGTAAGAACGACGTGAAATACGACAGCTCTCAGTGCGGCGGCTCTCCGTGCGTCGCATGACAGGTTGTGGTTGAGTTGTGGTGCAAGTGAGAAATTTAAAGGGTCCAATTACGTGTGGTCCCACGTGCATGTTTATGCACGCGTCGCGTCATACACCTCTCGTCCCACTTTGCTAGAAACCGCTGACCTAGTCAGAGTACAACCATTATTTCTTCCATATAACTAGCGCATGACTGGAAGAATATAATATCTACTGCACTGCTGCCAAATTTTATTGCGGTATGAAGAGAACCGATCGAGATGGGCGGTGTGTTATGCGGGGTTCGTGTGGAAAGAAGGGGTTCTTTGGCAAACCTTTGCCTTGTCCATACGATGGCCCACCGGTAGAGGTATGTATTCTGCGAGTGATATAGCTTAGCTTATTATGACCTACGTGTCTTCCAGCTCAATACTTCTGCACGCCAATTACTGCAAGATGTCTGTGGCCCGGAACTCACTGGGGGTCCTACATGCTGCACTGAAGATCAAATAGAAACGCTGCAGCTTAACTTCGACCAAGTAGAGCCGATCTTATCGACATGTCCAGCATGCCGCAACAACTTCCGAACCTTCTTTTGCACCTTCACATGCTCCCCGGAACAGAGTTCTTTCCTAAATGTTACGTCCACCCAGGAAATCTCGGCTGGGAAGATAGCTGTTGAGTCGCTCGACTTCTTCGTAGAGGAACAGTATGGCAAGGGGTTCTTCGATAGCTGCAAGAGCGTTCAGTATGGGAATACCAATGGCTATGTCATGGATATCATTGGCGGTGGGGCGCAGAATTATTCATCTTTCCTCGAGTCTTTGGGGGAGGAGAAGCCGCTCGGAAGCCCTTTTCAGATAAACTTTCCCCTTGATTCCCCTCCGGACATACAGAGACTCAACAAAACAGCTCGCAACTGCGCAGACGATGACCTCTCCAGTCGTTGCACTTGCATTGACTGTCCCAGTGTCTGTCCGAATATCGCCCCTGTCTTGCCGCCCAATGAAATTCCCACATGTCATGTTGGAAATCTTTCATGTTTATCATTTATCCTTATTCTCACCTACTCCCTTGCCGTTTTGGGATTTCTACTTGGATATTTTGTTCAAATTACTATTCGCCGTCGCAGGGAAAGGACGTATGAACGGGTGGCATTATCCGCTGACGCTGCCTCTCCTCGAGTTCATACTCGAGGACTCGTCGGTGCAGGTTCTCTAGCACAGAATCTTGACGAAGACTCTCTTGGTGCCCAATCCGAATCACGTCATCTAGGACGCGGCGCATCTCTTTTAGACCCCATTGAAACAGTACAACCACGGCATTACCGACTGAATAGCATCTTACGGCGCGGTTTCTACAGATTAGGCCTCTTTACAGCTTCTTCTCCTTGGTTAACATTTGCCGCGGTGTTCCTTGTCGTCGGCCTTCTCAACATTGGATGGAAAAAGTTTGAGGTAGAAACCGACCCAGTCAGATTATGGGTATCACCGTCATCGGAGAGCAAGCAGCAAAAAGAATTTTTCGACAACAAATTTGGACCTTTCTATCGGACTGAGCAAATATTCGTCACTTCTGTAGCAACAAATATGGAGGTCATTTCAAACTTTACTTCCTCCAGTCAGTACTCCAGTCAAGCGATAGTAGTCGGTAACAAGAAACCGGTCCTGACTTGGGATCATCTCAAATATTGGTTCGACGTCGAAGCTGATATCCGGGGTCTCAAATCAACGAACGGCCACACACTACGAGATGTATGTTTCAAACCAGAGGGGCCAAGAGGTGCATGTGTCGTTCAGTCGGTAGCCGCATGGTTCGAGAATGATTTGGAAAATTACGATGAAGAAAGCTGGGTCCCTCGGCTGCAGCGATGCGCAAATAGCCCTGTGGATTGCTTGCCGGAATTCAAACAACCGTTGGCTCCACAGTATGTCCTCGGCGGGGTACCTGTTACAGAGGACGACAGGAAGAAGTATCTGGACGCCGAGGCCCTTGTCGTCACATACGTGGTTTCTAATTCTCTAGACCCAAAGATTAAAGCTAGAGCCATGGAATGGGAGGAGACGTTGAGGGAGTACTTAGTCGATCTTAAGCAAAGAGTAGCCAGTGAAGCCGGCTTGGAGATTGCGTTCTCCACAGGCGTTTCCTTGGAAGAAGAAATCAACAAGAGCACCAACACCGACGTTAAAATCGTAGTTTTCTCATACTTGGCAATGTTCTTCTACGTCTCCCTGACTCTGGGCAGCGGGTCCCCTGGTCGAGAAGAAGACGGTGTCATATCCTCCTTGCTCGAATGGGGTCGTAATTTCCCCAAACTTTTCGCACGGACATCCATAACGGCGTCTACTCTTTCAGTGGACTCGCGGACCACGCCCCGACTGTTTCCTCGCTTACCACGATCATTGTTTGTTGGGTCCAAGTTCACTCTAGGGTTATTCGGGATTTTACTTGTCATACTGTCCGTTTCGACGTCGGTCGGGCTTTTCTCCTTCCTCGGAGTCAAAGTTACACTTATCATTGCGGAAGTTATCCCCTTCCTGGTCCTTGCTGTCGGAGTGGACAACGTTTTCATTTTAGTTCATGAACTCGATCGGCAAAATTTCCTTCATGGTCCTAATGCATCTGCTCAGGCCTACCAAGGCCCCGGGTTTTCAGCCCCAATGTCGCCGACCTACTCACACAGATCGCCCTTCGATTCGACGCACGATGAAATTGATGCAGCGTCTATGCCATTATATCTCGTGCCAGAGGAACGTGTTGCACGAACACTGGCGAAGATGGGTCCTTCGATTTTATTGAGCACAATAACGGAGACGCTCGCATTTGCTCTTGGAGCTCTTGTTCCCATGCCTGCTGTCCGCAATTTTGCTCTGTATGCCGCAGGAAGCGTTCTTCTGAATGCTGCCCTACAAGTAACGGTGTTCATGAGCGCCCTGCTACTTGATCTCAAACGATATGAGGTGCATTTATTTACAAGCCCCTTAAATTTATATTGACTATATTTCCAATTTAGGATAGTCGCGTTGACTGCTTCCCATGCATCCGGCTACCGTCACGGATTGCTCTGTTGGATGCGCCTAACACGAGTAGCGGTTTGGGGTCAATTGCTCGGTTTATCCGACGTTATTATGCTCCGTTTTTGCTGAAACCACTTACTAAAGCTGCAGTGTTAATCTCTTTCTCCGGAATTTTTGTGGCTTCCATAATTTCCATACAGCACATTCAACTTGGTCTTGGTGAGTGTTGCTTTCCATGCTTGAAACAATTCTAACTCATATTTGTATAGACGAAAGGTTGGCGCTTCCATCTGAGTCGTATTTGGTCGATTACTTCGACAATCTCGACGCCTACTTGGATATTGGCCCACCAGTTTACTTTGTATCCAGGGATATCGACGTTACCCATCGAGATGGTCAACAAGCTCTTTGCGGACGATTCACCACGTGTGACGATTACTCAGTAGCAAATTGGTTGGAAGCTGAAAGAAAGAGGCCAAAATCGTCTTTCATCGCAGAACCAACAGCGTCCTGGATTGACGACTTTTTGGGTTGGCTCAACCCCAGTATTGCAACATGCTGTCGTGTTCGCATAGATGATCCTTCTGTTTTCTGCCGTCCTCGAGACTCCGAGGATGACTGCCAGCCATGCTACCAAGATAAGCAGCCTGGTTGGAATATCACCATGGATGGCCTACCGGAAAATGAGGAATTCATGAAATACTTTAAACAATGGTGGATTTCTCCTACAGATGAGGACTGCCCGCTGGCCGGCAAGGCGTCTTTCGGGTCTGCCATTGCACTTACCGACACCGGCGACAAGATTGAAGCATCTCATTTCCGTACCTTCCATTCGCCCTTGAAGACTCAAGAAGATTTTATCAATGCCTTTGCTGCCGCACACAGAATAGCCGACGAAATTTCGGCTGACACCGGGGCCTCTGTCTTCCCCTATTCCCTTTTCTACGTCTTTTTTTGATCAGTATGCACACATCGTTGCCATAACGCAAGAGATATTAGGTCTAGGTTTGGCTGCTGTGCTTATAGTCACCGCCCTGTTATTGGGGTCTTGGAGAACAGGGTCTATTGTAACAGGCGTTGTTGCCCTGACGGTGGTCACTGTCATGGGTGTCATGTCCATTTGGGGCATTAGCTTGAATGCTATCAGTCTTGTCAATTTGGTGATTTCCCTAGGCATCGCGGTTGAATTCTGTGCGCACGTTGCACGAGCTTTCATGAGCGCTGGTACTGGACTTCCTATCGACCATCCATCTGGTCAGAAAGAACGCGATGAAAGGATGTGGACCGCATTGGTCGATGTTGGACCGTCTGTAAGTACATGCAGCTCACATTCAATTACGGAGCTCTAATTACTTCTCTAGGTTCTTTCTGGTATCACTTTCACGAAACTGATAGGAATGTCGGTACTTGCTCTCACACGATCTAAGTTGCTGGAGGTAAATAGTTTGCCCTTGGGAGTGTTTATGACGAATACTTAAACCTTCATAGATTTATTATTTCCGAATGTGGTTAACCCTGATTATTTCTGGTGCTTTGCACGGACTGGTCCTTCTACCAGTGATATTAAGCATTGCCGGAGGAGCGGGATTCCCGCAACAAGAAGCAGACGAGGAATGGATGTCAAATGTCATTCGGAACGATTATGAATATACGTCAGTATCGTAATTCTGGTAGTTGACATTGATTGACCTAATATTCACTTTTGGTGCATAGGCCATTTTTAGCGGATGATGAGTCCATCGCCAGCGACTAATATTTGCATTCTATCTTGATTATTGTAGAACTATTGGAATATACACTCGTACATATCACCAGAAAAACACGAAATGTTTTGAGTAAAGTGACGGCAGCCGTGTTCAAGAAGGTATAGATTTTAAATAGAAAAAAAAAGGAATACACTCAACACAGCGAAAATGTCTCTGTCAATACCATCATGCACCTGGTGACCGAGACCTACTGTCCCTGATGTCGTCTCTGCTTCGACTTCTCTTTACCCTGCTTCCAGATCTTCCAGACCTCACAGACCTTGAGCGGCTTCGGCTTCGGCTATAACGAGAATCACTAGAGTAGGACATTGACCGTGAGCGAGAGCGTGACAGAGACCTTGTTCGAGAGCGACTGGAGCGAACGGAATAGCTTCTTGATCTACGGCGCCCATAACCCCCACGGGTGTAGCTTGGAGAACGTCTCCTTGGAGGAGGGGGTCTGTCGGAAGGTCCTCGGCGTACAGGCGAACGCGACCGGGTGCGTGAGCGGTTTGGGCGGTACACGTCGCGCGCTGGAGGTCCTCGACGGCCGTATGGTCGCCCACGGAAGGAGTCACGGTTACGGTCGCGGTCACGAGAGAGTTGAGTATCGGGACCTCCACCTCTGCGTCTGTAGGCGGAAGGTGGAGGCGTTCGAGAGCGAGAGCGCGAACGTGATCGAGAAATGCTCCTCTGTCTGTCCCTTCCGTTCCTGGGTCCTCGTGGTGGGGGTCGAACAGGCGATCGTGAGGTAGAGCGGATAGGAAGGTCAGAGAGCTCGACTTTTAGTACTGCTCCGTCAAGTTGGCCTCCATCCATATGCGAAGCCGCCTTGTGGGCAGAAGCGGGGTCTGCAAATTCCAATGCGGCTTTCCCTCTATTTTGGCCAGCTAAGGGGGAATTAGTTAGTAGGATAAACAGAACTATGAAGAGGATGCACACATTTTCCGAAAACTGGAAGGTCGACTTTGGTAATATCACCATAGAAGCTGAAGATGACTTTGAGGTGGGATTCGACAACATTGCGCGTCAGGTTTGTGATAATTATGACCTTTGAGTCCGACTTGTCCTTCGGAGACTGTGAGTCTATCTCCATATCTGCATCTTTGGAGTCAAGACGGGGCGACGTCGACCTTTCTCTGGACATTTTACCGACAACACTCGTAGTTGTAGGTTAGGTTTAGTACGAAGCGCGTGATGACGATTCGAAGAGAAGTCACACTCCGTCACGCCCTGTCATGTCACTCAATGCTCCATCTTGCCTGACTGGTAAATGTGAAGGGCCTCTCAACTGTTTGTCCTATCAGACCAGTACTATTAAACCAATAGATATTGTGACAAAGGACGTGCTCTTCGCCTAATAACATTATGTGTTTCTTCATTTCAATGATTTCATGGACCAATGAGACGTCGGGCATTGGAATTCCTTCAGTGACTTCACTCATAAACTGGAGACCGCGGATAGTAAGAGAGACTAATGGAAGACGTCAGCGATAACAACGGGGCCAACACGGCAGTTGCTATGACATGCTCGTCGAGCTCATCTCGACTGATTTTCCTCGAAGCGGTTGACGGTCGCGAACAGTAATCCAAGGGGTCTTGTTTTGCAGTGCGCATCAAGCGTCGTTTCTAAAAGCAAGTAATTTGAGATGATTACAGAAATGGTGAAAAGAATAGAAATCAAGGTCCAACTAGCACTCGCTCCCTTGCGAGATGCACACTTGGTTGCAATCTAGCTCGAGATCAGAAAGACAAGGTCCTGATGTACAACGGAGAAGGAGCAGCACATGTGTGGTTCAGAACTTGGTCCAGGAAGGACTAGTAATAATATTGACTTCCTGCGCCAAACAGTGTGCAGTCATCGGGTGAAACGAACGACGATATCTCTTCTACGAGCCTTCCCGAGTTAGAGAGATGATCTAGTGTTTTGAATTTGATTTTGGTAGAATGTGGGATAAATTAGGTCCGTCTACTCTTCTGTAACGTATTTATGGCGGATGTCTTTCCATTGTTTCTATAACAGATATCAGGGAACATGTGCAGGGTTCCAAACAGGATGCGACTCACCCCTTTATTCCACGTATCGTAGAACTTGGTGACGCCAATATCAAAGCCAATTCCAAATGCAAACGCTCCAGCGAAAACAGTTCCAACGAACACGCCTACAAACCATCATGAGTTACGGAAAGAATTGAGATACGGAATTCGCACTGTTTCGTTTGAAGAATGTGTTGTAGAAGGTGGTAGAGAGCTTAATATCAATTAGCCAGTAGTAACGAGCACGAACATAGCGTATACTCACCGACATCGCGGTATAGGGAATGCGGTAAGTGTTTTCAAGAGACTCAGGACCCAGCACAGTTGGCATTTCCGGCGACTTCCGAAGAGGGTAATCGGAGTTTGAAGGTTTGAAAGTGCTCTCCCGTTCGGTTTGACCATTAGCGGACCACATTTCCACCTCGCGTCAAAGCATGTTCGCCCTTAGAGCGTCGTGTTCATCAACACTCACTGCGACTAAAATATGTCCACGTCTTGTTGCGCGTCTTTCTCAAGGCATTCAAAATTCTGGAAACAGCTTGAAAGATGCCAGTTCGACTAGCGAAACTACCGTGGCCTCGTTTCTTGAGGAATCTGACAGTGCATCAGGTTCAGCGACTCCCTTCGATATAGCTGGACCACCAGAGGCAGATGGTCCACCTACCGCTTCCGGAGGTTTCTATTCTAAAGCAAATGCAAATGCAAATTTGACCCCGAGGCACACATTGGCCAATCCTATTTCGAGAGTAGATCTACCAGAATACAAACTGCACTGCCATTCTTCTCGCAACAACACAATCGTCACATTCACAAAACCTGACGGGTCTACCATCGCGTGGTTTTCTGGTGGAAGCACGGCGAGCAAATTCAAGAAGGGAAACCGCGCGTCATACGAAGCTGGCTATCAATGTGCTAAGGCTATATTCTCAGAAATCCGCAAATGGCATCAGCAACACGAAAATTTCAAGTTAGAGTTGTTCTTCAAGGGCTTTGGTGAAGGGAGAGAGGCAATGAGAACAGCTTTGTTAGCAGCTGAAGGTACAGAAATTCGACCTCTGGTTTGTCGTGTAACGGATCGAACACCGATAAAAATTGGAGGAACAAGAGCGAAGAAAACGAGAAGGGGTTAATTATTGTGCGTCTCGTTTACGATGTATTCTTCCCAGAATTTCCCTGCTAATATGCAATATATATGTATAGATAATACTAGAGTCTTACCATCTAATACCAGTGGTATGAACGATGCAATAAGCCACGCTCAACCTCATCTCCATTCTATGTCTAAACATTTTTTAAAACGAGGTTCCATCCTCTATATGCTTGCCTTCAACTCTTCCTGGTGTTGGAAATGACTATCTTTCGCATATACCTGATATGCTGGTCTCTGGAGGCAATTCAGTGCTACCTGCTTATCAATTTCGATATCCTCAATCAATGCCTCTGCGAACGGAATCAGTGCATGCCAGATAGAAGATGTACAACGACAGACCTCGTGATACATAGTCGAGCTCTGGTCGAATGTAACCCAATACTATCGCTCTCATTTCATAGCCATAGAAATCGGATTGGAAATTGTGCATGATGTGAATTTCCTAATTTCTCATTCATCAGCGACAGGCCGCCTTGACATTACAGGATAAGCAGATTCGTACAGCGGTCAACACCTTGTTCTTGTAGAATGGATTCCATCCAAGACTCATAACCATGGGCAAGACGTTGAGATCATCTGTCTGGAAATCGCCTCTGCTTTCTTGAGGGGGAATTACTTGAGCATATCCGTAATACACTCCTGTCTTTGCAACAGAACTTATGGGCGTTATTGAATCATCAGGTAAATTTGCTAAGAGAAGAATAAATACGATTGAGAGATATAAAGATAAGTTGTTCACGAACCGGTGGGACAGCCCAAATCTTTTCCGCCACGACCAAACCCTTTCTGGACAGGACCGACCAAAGAGATGGGAAAAGGTGGCTCAGGAGAGTCAGAGCCGACGATCTCGGGTCTTGGTGCACGAGTCTTTACTTGAGCGACGGGGATTTCCTGCCTTGCGGCGTACTCTGCAGCAGTAGGGGTCATACTAGGAGGATTGAGAGGTGTGTAATGCTAGATAAGCGGCCGCTCATGATTATTGACTCGCGTCCCATACCGATCGGACCAAGTTAACCGCAAACTCTCACCAACCTGTCTGACTCCCAACATGTACCAATCAGATTCCACATATCCCAATTCTCCATATACTGGTCACTATCCAAATCATTATCCTTCTCCCAGCACCGCCGGACCCACCCCTATGGCCTACTTTCCAACCTACCAGCCTCAGCCTCAGCCTCAGCAGACTCAGAAGCAAAATCCAGGAGATACATATCAGGATCCTGCAGAACCTTCTGTCACACCTCGAGTGGCATCAAAAGCTATAGAAAGACTCGTTACATTTGAGCTACAGAATGCTGGGTTCGAGAGGGCAGTTCAGCCTGCCCTCCAACGGCTGGAAGTGGAAGTTGCAACATGTATGTCCTTGTCTGCTCTCGCTATTAGCGATCCAACCTGATTCCCAACTAGTTGTACAACAGTTATTCCAACGTGCACATGAATACGCGAATCTCGCGAATCGTGCCAGTGCAATTGCCTCGGACGTCTTGCTAGCATGTGAAGACTTTGATATTCCACCGAAGGAGCTCTATCACACCAAGAAAGCCACGTCTAAGAGGAAACGATGTATGTTCCTCTTGTTCTGCGTCGATAATATGCTATTTGTGCTTAATACTAAGGTCATCCAGCGATTCGCGACTCTGGTAAAAGATCACCAAAGCCTGCAACCCTTGTTTTGCCCCGTTCTCGTTCTCCCTCACCTGAACTTCTGCCATCGGACGATGAAGACGTCCCTGCGAACACACCCACCACCCTTAGAAATCTGCCTTCCTATTTTCCTAATTTACCGCCTAAGCATACCTACCTTCAAACTCCTGTACGTAACCTATCTCGAGCCTTGAAACTGGTCCTTATAATCATACTCCATAGGCATCCCCTCCTAAGAAGGCTGCACTTCCATCCCTTGAGAAGAAACTAAAAACCGCTGCTCTTGTTCAAGAATCTCTCCAAAACCTTCTCCTCGCTACGGAAGATAATATGAATCAGGAAGACGGTGAACTTCTAGGCCATATCGTCAACTGGGAGATGAATGTACAACCAAGGAAACGATGGAAAGTTGGTCCCAAATGAGTATTTGTAGCGAACATGATACGTGCATTACCCATAATTTCTTTTACACACCTGTTCTTCACCCCCAGCAACCCCGGTTCTTTGGCTCTGTATTGATTGCACTCACAAGAACGTGTCGTGTAGAAGAATAGCCCATATAACGCGACGAATTAACTTTCTTGTTAACATTAAGATATCGAGGCCGATATTTGTATAAGTACGGTGAAAAATTGTGCAAATTATGGTGAATAAAAATATACATATAACAGCTACCACAGCTACCTAGTGATGTTTGACGAAATGACTGCAAGCTCAGTAATAACGATTGGTCCGTAAGTAGGTACGAAACCATTAATGTGTAGTTTATCATAGGCTTCGCGTAAATCAAGTCTATGCGGAGGTTTGCACTTTACGAGGTCGGCCGCGTGGTCTTTTCGGTGTTAGATCAGCAGGTACGGCTGAAGGTGATGACGGTGCAGGTGGAATAGGTGTGTTATCAGTTTTTCGGGCAGCAACCTACGAGAACGTCCCCGTCGGAGCGGTGGGTTTTCTTTAGAACCTTCAGGTTCCAATTGAGTATCACCTCCGCTATCAAGGTTGCCGCTTTGTGATGCTGTGTCCGTTCTCATGTCTATTGTAGTCGCTACGGTTTCTGGATCTGCTGGGTTATTTGAGGGTTCTAAGGATATCGCCGTCATGCTGTCTGTTGCGGGTTTGGCTGTTGATTTGGACGTCCTGACCTTCTTTTGAGGAGGCTTATCTATCTCAAGCTCCGCACCATCTGCGTTCTTTCGTTTCCTCCCTCGTGCTGCACCTGGAGGCTTCACGGGTTTGGATGTTGCCGGCGTCGAGACGTCTGCTGTAGAAGCAGGGACAGACGTAATATTTGAATGTTCATCTTCTACCAAATCTGCCGTTGGAGAGCTTGTTGCTTGTGCTACTTTCTTGGGTGCTCTTGGTCGAGGTCTCGCCCTCGGTTTCGTCGTGGCCACTTCTTTAGAATTTGTCGAATCGGGCAGAGAAGTTTTTGTCGTCTTCTTTCTCGGTTTCTTGAAAATGCTTTCAGGTTCAGCGGCACTACACAACCGATTTGAAGCGGTCAGGCCTAGTTCGGTGGATTCGGTAAGAGATGTTCGAGGATCGCGAGTATCATCCAGCGGAACAGACACCTTGACATTGGGTTTCTGCACGGCTTGTGATTGGGGGTGAGATGTATCGACGGCAGCGGTAATAGTATGGGAAGCATCTGACGTCTGCGAAAAGGAATGTTGCCCTAGATTAGTGAAGAATGTGAATGTCGACGAGCCTGGCTCAGAATGTTCAGCGGGATCCAGTCGACTGGGTCCGGCATTGTTCAATCCAGGACCAACATAATCAACAGCCGACAATGAAGAGGTTCCTTGTGTCGTGCTTTCGGAATTAACAGACGTTCTTTTTAGTGTATCATAGCGCATTCGACACTGACAAACATGAGAATGACTCATTTCGAGAATAAAACGATAACTTACGTTTTGACCAGTCTTATTTCCTCCGATTCTAAGGCTAATGGATTTCCATTGCTTCCCAAGCTCCTCGACCAGTTCAATTAAATTCTTGTCTTCCGCCTCGGACCATGTTACCTTGGCCGAGGAAGGGTTGACATGCTCTGTCCAGCGCTCTCGACACTGGTCGTTTGTTCTTCCAGGAATAACTGTTGACACCTGCGTCCACAATTTCCCATACCCAGCCACAGCCTTGCGCAATAATTCATCCTCTTCTTCTGTCCAAGTACCCCGTCTTAAGGCCGGATTGAGAGTCTTCTGCCAACGGCCTTGGCATTGACCGGCAGTGGCGTACTCAGAAACATTTCTGGCCACTATAAATATAGGTCTTTTTAGAATCAAGAAAATAATGAACATGATGATGCGTGGGCCCACCAAGCTGCCAGTTATCGATTCCACATGATTGTACGGCTTTAATGAGCTTTTGATCTGTCTCTGGTGTCCAATTATGACGATGTGGAGGGGGACCGTGCCTCATGCAGTCGATAGGCGTGCGACTTGTCTGAGAAACATTTAAGTACTTTAACTTACCCACCACACAAAGAAGAATCTAATCATACCTGGAGTGTTTCAGCCACTTTGACCCAGTCGACTGGCTTCTTCACTTTAATGTATTCCGAAATAATGGCATTGAGCTTGCCAACTTCCGAAGTCGTCCATTCAGCATGGTTAATGCGCGGATGTCGGTCGCCAATCCAAGTAATACGGCATTCTGTTGGGGTTCTTTTCACTGAAGATGCACCAGAGACCTGCCTTGTATTTGTTATAGGTTTTGGTTTCAAGAAGGTTTCACGCTATATACCTTTTCCGCGATTCTAGTCCAATCCAATCCTTCGACATTGTTAATGAGATCAATGTTATCGTTTGATCCGACACTGGAATCTTCTCAGTTCAAGACTGGGTTAAAAGTTAGAAAATACTTACTGAGATTGCAAGCGGGCGTAGGCCTGCAAGCGTTCATTTTCCTGACGGACCGCATTCGCTAGTGTTTCTAGATCCTTTGCTTTCACTGAAAACAGGAATGTCAATTGAAGAGTCTGCTAAAAATAACAGTCTCTCCTACTTGGATGGGGTGCGGTATTGGCGATGTATGTCGACCTCTTCTGGGCCTCGTCATAAAAAGGAGAAGACTACATAGAGGCATTAATTAGACCTTCATCGGCGGTAGTTCACGAAACACACCGCATTCAGAAATTCGCTGGATGCGAACAGACCTGCAGGTTTCTTCGCACCAGGTATCAAAACCTCGGCTTCTGGATCATCATCACCTTCGTCTGCATTTGAAGCATCCTAAGTTAGGTTTAGAAATCCGCCTTGAATTGAAAATGAAAGCACTCACCAAAAGCTGGTCTGCCTCTTTCAATTCGTTCTCTAGTTGCTCGGCGCGTTCTGTGAGAATCAGCTGAAGCCTTTTGTTCACGTCCAGTGCTTGCTGCACCGAGCTTTTGACAGACTTAATTTTGGAATGCGCATATATGTTGAAAGAATCGGATTGCATTTGAGATCCTTCAACGCTTGTCATGGATTTAGTTCTCTGTAAATGGTTGAGTTGTTCGTCGGAACCATCTGAAGTTGCAGTCACGTGAAGCCAGTGAAAACAGTTGCCGTCGCGGCCTCAGGTTCAACTTCCAAGTTGCACCCGCGCCAGTGACTCGTCTATATATTTCTTTCAGGCGATGGCGAATGCAAGTGGAAAACGGATTGGTGAGTTTATATTTCATATTTATTTCTACAAATTAACTGAATGAACAGCAAATCAAAATGAAACTACTGTGAAAACTTTGAGGCTCGGCATGATATTGCCCACTATCCTCTCCCTAGTGCTTCGTTTCCTATTTAGAAAGAGTTCTCTCCCTCCTTCCAAAGGATCATTGGCTATCTATATAGTCACTTTCTTCCCGGCATTCTTCCTCTCCAACTATCTCATCAAACAAGGCTCACCTCGGCGCGACCCAACGACTGGTACTTTGATATCTTCTGGTGAAGATTTGAGCCAGCCTGGAGTTACAGAATGGTGCTTTGATATTCTATATATTACCTGTAAGTCACAAGCTATACTTGACTCTCGAAGTACTATAACCTCTCCAACTTAGGGGCTTGTCAGATGGGAAGTGGTGCATTTGGCGAATGGTTTTGGTGGTTGTACATGATCGTAAGTGACTGTTGTCCTCCACGCCTTCGCTTCTGATAGGCGTCCTAGATTCCCTTATACGCTGTGTTTAAGCTATGGACATCTGTGATCTCACCATTGGTTCTGGGAAGAGGGTCAGCCGGACCCGCGGACAGCACTTCGGATAAAGAGCCTGTAGGAAGCAAAAGACAGGAAAAACTCCGTAAAAGACAAGAGAAGGGTGATCCTCGTGTCCGAGTGCAATCTGGAAGAAGATAATGCCGAATCAGCACTGTTTGTTCTTTCAATGGGTCTTTCCTACGTTTTGTCACTTGTAAAACCATGATATAATCTTGATACGACCTTAGGGATAATAGACATCTATTTCAAGGCAACTATTCGAACAACTGTCGGAAATCCAGCGCTTGCCAGGATCCTGTCAGATTTCCCCCCTCAATAGAAGATGACGTGGTACATCCTGGTATCCGACAGGTTATGGAGGATCCAAGATTCAATTCCTTGCATCGTTTGGTCATTTTCTATGGGCAAATGTTCCCCTAAATCAATGTGGACATTCTTTGCATGTGCGTGGTCCAGCGAAGGTGTCCCAAGATAAGAATTGGTGACAATACATTGTTGACCAACTCAATGATCAATAATTATCGGAATAATTGATCGACGGACTTACCCTCTATTCAACTTCTCGAAACCCAAGTCCATTGCAAGTTGTTATGCTATTTATGAAGACGAACTAAAATAAATGGCTCTCAGAGACCCTGCAAAATGGGGAAATCCATAATTTGAATCGGGAAACTGGGATGTCCGAGCATCATGGGATGAATTGTTCTCGAATATTTTCTAGTCCGCGGCCCGCAACCTGTTTGAATACCCACAGTTAAGTTGAAAAGAACGCTGTGGCGTATTGATAGTGAGAACATTTTCATGAAACTGTCAATACTGAGAAAAGCATAGAGAGCGTGCGGTATGACTTGTCAATAGGCGGTCAAAGTAACAGCTTCCTGTTTAACTGAAGTGATTACTGAAGGAATGTTCGCTTTCTGAGTGGAAACTCCCTCATCTGAAGTTCATCTTTATTGACAAGTGTGTACTCCTTGCCTCTAATTTTAGAGGTACGTTTTGATAATGACACTGGCCATATTTACTCGCGATTACTTATACTTTCGTAACTTTGATACTATTCGAGTCTGTATTCCAGCTTTGGCTGTATGGAAGGAGTTTCCCCACTTTCGAAGACTTAAAATACACTGTAAAATACACTGCTTTGGCATATCTAAAACCAATGTTAGAGTAGTGCAGGCATAGTTTGGCAATATCCGTCAATCCTGGGACTTCGTTTTTATAAAGACGAAGAGGTCACGTTCGATGTTTTTTCAAGACGCATTAGAGTCGGCGTGTGGATTACTACCAGTGTCCAGCCATGATATCCTATGGATATTCGAGTACTGCTTGCAAGATTATAAGGAAAATCAGTCGGGGTCATCGTTCCAGCTGCATTGGCTATTCCGCCGGCTTAAACTCACGTTTGTACCACGTTGTGGTTTATAATTATACACTTTTCTCCCTCGAAACGACAACATGTACTTGCCGTGATATTTATGTCCTTGTCGACAACTGGCCTGTTTTGGACAGTACGCGCCTACGATGACGCAACAGAACTCTTACTATCACGGTCATTTTAATTACAAGTTTGACGAATATACTAGCTGAGACCTGAGACCAAGTACCACAACTACATAGGTTTTCAGCTTTTGCTTGTCGCGTCGGTAGCATTAATGTTCTTCTACTGCGCGTTAAGCTAAAAACAGAATATTCGCGTTAGTAACGCTATCACGTGGACCACCCTCACACTCCTGTGACTTTCTTGCCAAACGCGCCAGAGGATTTAGCTGACCATTTGCATCTTTCTCGTTTTCTTCCATCTCGGTGCTCAAATTCTCTCGTCTGAACTGTACATGCTTCTGCCACGTCTTTAATACGGTACTATTTGCATAGTAGGCAAACCGACCGCCTGCGTCTCTGAATAAAGAACCAAAACCGGCGCTGTCCACTGCCAGCTGTAGTATCTGGACAAATCTAGACAGACATTTCTCAAATCGTCTCCCGGTCGTTAACTCCTCTGCCGCTCTCATGGCCTCTCATATTATATCTAGTATTAATTCGCTGTCCTGTTTGGGAGACTTGACGCCTTCCGAAGTAATTTTCCAAATTGAGTATACGCGCACACCCTCTCTCACCGTTTATCATGCGCATACATCCAGTTTTTTCCTGCTCTACATTTGGGAATAGAAGGCCTTAGCTCTAGTTCCTCAACCTCATGGGTTTATCCTGCTGATACAGATAGATCGAATGCGAATTCTGGCTCCAATAGTGTATCATATAAGGTATGTTGTCGTTACCTTTTTATCTTCGATACTTCAAGGAGATATCAATCTAGATTGTCGAGCATGGACCTGATACCTCACAAGGTTAATCATGGCTTTGAAGGAGACTACGTCGGAGTATCCGTATGCTAAAATGCGGCTCTTCCTTGTCAGACGATGACTACGTAGATCAGGTTGCACTACATCGGCTTGATGCGTTGCCCTCGATCTGTCAGCGGAATATTCTTTTGTTCAATGGTATACTACTAACAGGCAAGCTTCCAAAAAATCCGACTCGCCAGCTGCCGAAGGATCTCTCAATCCGAGTCAGGTATAATCCACACATTCGTTACATGTCGTAACACCACTCACAGGAAGCTTTCGGCTTCATTGAATAGGAAAGCCTGGCGTCCTGCGTGCAAAAAACGGTCCTTGGGCCTAGCCTCTGCGACGGAGAAACTCAGGCTGATTACTTATCTTCTCGTGTCGAGCCATCGTCTGCGACAGTAGTCGAGAAATATTTCTCCAAATCTCTCGAATACGAGCATCTGGCAATGCAGAGTTCTCAAATGGATCCGGATCGATCGCAAACACCATGCTCGGGAGTAGTATGGGCTGCTTCGTCTATAATCAATATCTCGGCTCTGGTGCTTATTTCCTCATCTGTTTTACAGGTACACCTAGGATTTTCTCATCGGGTTGACTTTGAATCCTGTGAAGGGTTACCCAGCTTATTGCCAGAGAGTTTTAAATCCACCGCGGGTCACTCTGACGACATTCTCCCACGGCCGATCTTTAATGGAGAGAACGAGAACCAGGAGAGAGATGCGAACGCTAAGTTCTCCATAAGTCCTGAAAATCGGCCGGATACCTCGAGGTCATCTGAGACTCGTGTCCTGGCGATTTCGGGTACGTCCAACTCAAAATCTGGTTCAGAATGCGTCTAATTTTTCGGCACAAGGTTCTGATACTGCGATTACTGATGTTTCCCTTACATCGACCAAGCAAGTAGACCAATCTCACGAAGATACGGGCACGGGCTGTGCCTCCCATCACTCTGACATTCCCTCGTCTTCGCCACTTGTGCATATTGAATACACCCAATCAGACCCTTATTTTACACCAGCGACAATTGTCCGAGCGCATAGTCCGGTATGTCAGTATACATTCCCGAGAACAGAAAATTTCTCACTTCTTTGATCTCCCTAGGACTTTAGAACGGATGTCGTGGGTATACAAGAGCTCGTTAGTTCTTCGCCTCCGCCATCCCCATCGATGACCTCAAACTATTTACCAAGTTCAAGCCCAATATCAAGCTCAAGCCCAATGGATAGATCCACTCGTACTCCTACTTCATCGCCAATAGTTCCCGGGGAATATGTTCAAAGACCTTCTGAGGGCGTTCAAGAGGTATGTGGTGGAGAAATGACACAGTTACAGCTTGTTCACGATAATTTAAGGATTTTTACACGGATGAAACTTATGCCGCCTTTTCGCATTACCCCTTGGACCATGGACCGTACCAACCTTTAAATCGGGTACGTTGATTAAAGCCTTTAGAGTTGGCTTGACATTAAGGTCGAATAGCATGCATCTGATGATTTCTTTCAACTGCCGACCCCTCACCAACATATGAGTTCGATATCGGAAACATTGGTTCCACCTACTTTTATCCAGAATTTTCTCGATGCGACCACAGATACCCCTCATAACGTTGAACAATACCCTCCAACCGAGCTCAACCTCACCGCCTCTGAAACCGATCTACCTTTACCAGGGCCAAGTAACCGACTATTGCCAACCCCACCATCTATTGCTGATGCTATCCCAAATCCTTTGCAAAGTCGGCAGCCAGCGCCAAAGAATGTGGTGCCTAATCCCAAACGCCCTACTTTGGCCGGAGTTAGACAACAACAAAAGAAACTTTCCAGACCGTTCCGTTCGCCTGTCATACACACCCCTGTTCGCTTAGCACCAAAGCCACCGACAACATCATCGGGGCCATTAATATCATCAGCCAATTCCGCATTTCTCAAAGATGCGGCGGAGACGTCGAAAACTCCAACCACTGCAGCTGCTGCTTCGTCTTCCTCTCAGGTATCGGGTGTAAAATTAAAACACAGAACCACAAGGGCTTCCTCCCAGTTTAAATCGCCTCTATCTTCATCGTCGACAAGCTCGGACGAAGCAGCGCTGGTGAGGTTGACTCCTACGATCCAGTCTTTGGAACGAAAGTTGCAGCTTTTGAGGCGGGCGTTGAAAGTCAGAGAAGAGGTGCAAGAAGAGGTGCTGGAAGGGCTTGTCAACAAATGGTCTGAGGCGGGAAAGGAAGTTGCTTGGGAGGTGTGGGATGCGGTCAAGGATAACGTAAACACAGCGGAGGAAAATGAGGGGAACGATAGAAAAGGGAAGAAACGCGCTATGGAGGATACCTGGGAGTGGGACGAATCTCCTGATTCGAAGAAGTCCAAAGCTGATGGTGGGGGCGAGAGGAATTGGGGCTGGGATGTCGTTCCAGTTGCAGAACGCGTTGGAGAAGAGGATAGTCACGCGGAAGGGGGGAGGAGAGGGCCATACCGAAGAAGATAGGACGGAGGAGATACCACAGCCTACTCTGGGTACTATGCTCTTACAGCTAGGCATTGCGCCCGAGACGTTCGGCTGGAGTGAGGAGGAAGGGACGTTTATTGACAACAATGACAAGGGAGCTTAACCGCGGCGGCGGCTTTGGACGGTCCCGGTTAACTTTGGACCAAAGACCGTAGATGCTTGCGGTAACTTTAATTTTGCACATGTGGAAACAACAGCGATTCTTTTGACACGACACGTGGAAACAACTTCTTTGAGAGAGATTGGGTGCTAGAAATGTGGTGTCCATTCTCGCGCTTGCCAAAGATGGTGTATATTTCCAATCTGCTGGATCTGTACGAAGGAAGCCTAGCAAGTTTAGAATGACAATTAATTATGCAGCTCAATATACGGAATTCTGCAGATTTGTGTTGAAAAGGACGACGCAAGGGGTGGATATTATTTCTTGGGAGTAGTGGGTCCGTGTTGACGCCCAAGAAAGCGTCTTGGCAACAAGAGAGGCAGGATTGAGCGTGTGAAAGTGAAATAAAATGGAGGGTTACATAATAATGACATTGAATTCCAAATGCCACTCACGCATGCCCTTGTTCTATTCCCAAAAGCGCCCTTCATTCCTCTTCCACTAAATCCCCCCGCCCCCGTCCCCCAGACAAAGAGCGCTCCCCTTTTGTCTTCTCTCAGACATCATAAATGTAGCTCCCCTCTTGCTTTAATCCTTAACTTTCATTGACAACCCATCTTTAGCACGAGCGGCGTTATGTCAAGGTCGAGAAGCGCTAGTCTGGAGATCGTCCCACCCGCAACTTCGCGTGTAAGAGACACCGCAGGCGTCGTGGACGCTGGTTCCAAGAACAATCGCAAGCAAACAGAGGATGATGTCGAGGATGCAGATGCAGACGCCGAGGTAGACGAGATAGAGGAACAAGCGCTGGCCTCCAAGCCTGCAGTCGCCAGCGTGAGTACTCTTTCCACTTTGCATTGACCTTTCTGGAACACTGAAATCCCAACTGCTAGTCGAATACCCCCAACGCGCCTAAGCCGTGTGAGCGCTGCGCACGCACGGGTAAGCCTTGCAAGGGAGTGGCAGGTGCCCGATGCGAGTATTGTAAACGGTTGAAACAGAAGTGCTCTAACAGCACTGGGCCTGCGCGGGGTAAAAGTACATGTGCGTCTTTCTTCTCGCTCGCTCCTACTGCGCCGTCGTCTGACTTGCTGCGCATGGATAGCTGCGAAGAAGGCCGCGGACCCTGCGATGATTCCGAAAGGCACCGCCAACAAAGCTGCTGGACCCTCGAAGCTCCCACAGCCACCGAACCCTCTCAAGCGAAAGGCGCCTATGAATCCTGGTGCACCACAGAACGGAAATGCTGAGAATCACAGCCTCGATGGGGACGGAAGCATCGTTGACGAAGATGGCCAACCGCCGCCGAGGCTGATCAAAAAGCGCCGGGGAAATGGGGGCCGTCGCGCGCTCAGCTTGTGAAGGCTGTGATTGATATTGAAGCGTCTGTGAAGCGCGTCCAAGCCTCTGTGGCGAAAGAAGTGGAGAAGATGACCACCATTATCAAGAATCTTAATGCGAAGATAAAGGATATGGATGACGAGTAGGATCTACACCAACACGGATGGATAATGAAGGATTTGGAAGGTATAATGGGATGACGCCTGGTGATTCCCGTATTTAACAATGGACGTGTGTGTGCAATAGTTTTGGTTTTTCTTCTTTTATTCCTTTTCTGTGTTATTTACTGTGGATTTGTACTTACTATACACTAGCTAATATCTCCTGTAATTCCCAACCCACCTTTGCTATCGAACTGCTATTGTGTCTTCAGTACCCACGTGACGAGCAAGACAACGCGTCGACGAGAATAGCTCAAATTTGTAACTTTGTTTCAGTTGAGCTACGACACCTTGGTATAAAAGAACAGACTATGTTCTTCAGTCATGAATCATCCCCCTCTCATCTACTATGCCGCCTAACCCTTTTGTTCTCGTCACTCCAGGTGCGACCCGAGGTCTTGGCGTTGCGCTCACCCGTCAATATCTGCGCACCACCAATTTGCCTGTCTACGCCAGCCACCGCACAGGTGCCTCAGACAGCGAAATAAAAAACTAATTCTAGAGCCCACAGAGAATGTGGACCCTGAAAGACTTAATCTCCTTCACCTGGATCTTACTTCCGAAGACAGCATTGCGGCAGCAGCTCATAGTCTCAACGAGGCCCTCGAAGCGAAGGGTCTGGATAACGCATACATCCACACCGCATTCATTACAGGAGGAATGCTGGTACCTGAGAAGAAGCCCTCTGATTTAGACTGGGATGCTATCAAAGAGACTTTTCAGATCAACACCATTTCGCATATGCTTATCATAAAGCATTTCTCGCGCTTCCTTCCCAACAACTCCATCAAGGATTTAGAGGCCCCCGCCAAGTGGGCCCATGTTTCAGCTCGCGTTGGCTCTATCGAAGACAACAAACGTGGTGGATGGTACTCGTATCGTTCTTCCAAGGCGGCTCTCAACCAAGTTGTCAAGACGTTCGATTTGTACCTCGAGCAAAGCAGCGTGAAGGCAATGTGTGTCGGGGTGCACCCGGGTACTGTCAAGACCGACCTGAGCAAGGGGTTCTGGGATTCTGCGGTCAGACAAGAGTCTTTCGAGGCTAACGATGCGGCCAACAACCTCATTAACGTCGTTGAAAACCTATCGATCAATCAACGTGGAAAAATCTGGGATTGGGCAGGCAAACAGGTTCCTTGGTAAACAGATAGCATTTTTGCCATCTGCCTTTTGAGGTGCGTATCAGTTTTATTAAAGTTTCAATTCTTGATTTTGGTTATCTACTAGTAGTAAATTATGTTGACCTTATATACTACATACGTTTTACCGTAACCCACTGTAGTCTGGTTAAACACAGTTTCTTCTCGATGAAATCAGGGGCTCTATGTTTCTTTGCCGTCGTTCAATCAACGGCTCTGAAATTAATACTCGCAACAGTGTGTATTTATCCCACCTCTTAGCGTGGACCCGCCCATTCGTAAGAGACTGATCAACGTTCGTACTGTACCATAGATATTCACACCTCTTGGCAAAATACTTGGCCTTTCATGGCTATATTTACCATCTGCCATGGAACCAATCTCTTGACACCGAATGGGTTGTAGCTTGGTACTGGCATGCGAACCACCCAACGTTATTAGATCTCGGTTAGAAAACTTCGATACTGACAGTATCCAAACTTTATGTCTCTCAATACATCCTGGGGCAAAATCTTGGCACCTCCGTCATTACTATCCAGAGCGGCAGATCGTTCGCAAAATGCGTCGGCTATTGATGGCCTGGGTCAGATCTCGTACGTACGTACTAAAAATGTCTTATGGTTTACACTTTCATTTGAATCAATCTCGTAAGAATAACAATATTGATTTTAGCATTTAGAGTTCACCCTGACACGGTGCTAATTATTTATCACATCGACATGTGAGCCAAGGCCGTGAGTGATATATATAGTGTTGAAATATACTTATCCCATACGGGAAATATATGACTTTCATACGTCGAAGGTCTTCGTGCTTATAATCAGATCCCTGCCTAAGTTTGGCCATTTGTGTCCCATCACCATAAAATTCCCGTGGAATATGGAGCTGGGATTTCGGTGAAGTGATCTCAGGATTAGCATGCTACAGTCACTTTTACTACAAGTGCCATGTCCGGATGTGTTCAACTCTTCAAGAGCTCACGTAGCAGCCTGGTGCAAGATGTCCCAGCTTCGGCGCCTATTGTAATTTGTTATTGATCTGCTATTAAGCGCCGAGTTATACCTTGAAAAGGACATGCATGGGCGCATACCATGCCCAATGTACTTGTGATTGGTTGATGGATTCCAGTCATCGAGCCTCGACTTTCATTAAGTTAACCAATCAGAATTCAGGTATCGAAAACGGATCACAGTGGCACGTTGAAACAATGACTGGATGATCTATCGTAGCTGATGTAGAGCTGTTATCTTGCACCTGTAAAGCCTTCCTTCCCTGGGCTCCGAGTCAAGTAGAGGATGACATTGACCGGGACGGAGATTGCGGAAAACTTGAACATTACGTCTATGAGTTTATTTGAATTTCGCTTACGACAATCTATTTTATAGCTGTATTCGAAGTCTCCTCGTGCGCGCATGTGGTTCTCGACATCTTGAAACAAGACGAGATATTACGATTAAGCGCTCTTTACACGATCGTTCCCTTTCTTAACTCGATGAAGTTGGTAGAATCGGCATTCCGTCAAACGAGCTGAATCTTTTTTTTTTTGTGGCGATTCCAAGGTCTGGTGACTAGAATCATTCAAATGAAATCTTACCAAGTGATAGTAATTCATTCTTGCCGATTTTTCCAACGTGTCAGAGGTCCTGGACATATTCATCCATTGAATTGTAGAAGGCCGCGAGGTCCACATGGATTTACTTTCAATGGGCATTTGTCAGGTGCCTTCGGCGGTGTAAAAGGTCATGTTGAAAATTACCAATGTCTGTTTACTGTGTTTCCTGTTTTACATCGATTGATTATCAACATTGTGCAGGGATTTTATTGGACCACAAGGCTTCCTAAGCTTTTGCCGACTTTCTTTCCAGTCAAATAGCATACTCTGAGCCGCACGCAGAAATGTGTAAAAGTATAAGGCGCAGATGCGCACACCGACAAAGGATTTATATTTTCCATGTCCGATCTCCTCCGACAGCAACCCTCCTCCTCTTCCCCCCTAAAACTACAACCACACAACTACGCCGAAGATCCCACTGATATATGGTTCTTTTCTTCGTGCAAAAATATAATAAAAAAACATCAACAAATACAAATGGTGATGTGTAAATGGGGGTTATTCGCCAACGAGTAAACGCGAAGATGGCCAACCCATGGTAAAAGAGCAAAAGATAAAGAAAGCGAAACGATAGAAACGGTGTAACAATCTAGCGAGATAGGGTGCGAATCATTGAACACAATAACTGGAAAGGCAAGAGAGATAAGAGACCGAAGGGAATGAGAACGAAAGACACCAGATGGTGCTCACGCAGAAGCAGTGACGGAAGGAGGGGGGACAGGGATATCTTCCCTCAAAGGCACACTGGCGCCGCCGGTCTTCATCAAGGGAAGCTTTTGTCTGGTCTGCACGACCATTTCTTCTTTCCTGCCGGCCTGCACGGTCCTGGTCGCCTGCAGAGGTCCGCTGATGGGGCCCAAAAGTGGGTTGAAAACGGCCCGAGCCTTGAACACCGCATCCGCATCGACAATCGCCTTTTCACCGTTCCTGAGCGTTGGGGGAGTCGTACCGTCGAGGAGGCCCGCTTGTTTGTCGGTCCATATAGGCTCCATGTCTTCCACGCCGTCTGCCAAGCCGACGCCAGCGCGCCCGCCAGCGAGCTTCCAGTCCTTGAGCCTGTTGATGCCGAGTTCCGTGAAGATCTGGTCGACCGCGCTTACGAGCCCTTTCATCTGTTCGAGTGTGTGGCGGGGTGTGACAGTGATCCTAAGACGCTCCTCGCCACGGGCGACAGTAGGATAGTTGATTGATTGCACGTAGATGTCATGTTCGGCGAGAAGTTTGTCCGACGCGGCTTTAGCCAAAGCAGCATCACCGACGAGTACAGGAATGATGTGTGAAGGGCCGGGTCTATACACAGAATGAAAGTCAGTTTCCATATCACGTCGGAAAAATGGATCAATGCTTACACCACGGGGATATCAAGTTCAGCAAAGCGGCGCTTAACTTCCCGGACGTTGACCTGTTTCAATTGACGATCACCAACATAGCTCTTCTGGTAAACCACACTAGCGCGTGCACCAGCGACGGTCGCAGGGGGAAGAGAGGTGGTAAAGATGAAACCCGGAGCATAGGAGCGAATCATGTCCACAAAGTCAACCGAACCAGCAATATAACCGCCAACGGCGCCATAAGCCTTTCCAAGAGTACCTATAACAGTCATTCTGTCAGACGTGTCTAAAATTAGAGTTATACAATGGGGGAGTCGCACCTGTAATGATGTCTACGCGATCCATGACAGAACCTTTGATAGGGTCCGGACTGTCACCCGCAGCAGCTTGAGCGTCGTAGTCCAAATGTTCAGCAACGCCGGCGCCACGGGGTCCGTATAAACCGACCGCGTGCACCTAAGAGCGGGATGAGTAATAAATAATGACCAAAGTACGGAGAAAACGTACCTCGTCCAAGAAGGTAAGGGCGCCGTATTGCTCCGCAAGGTCACAGATTTCTTTAATAGGTCCGATACTGCCGCACATAGAATATACCGATTCGAATGCAATGATCTTAGGTGTCTCCTTGGGATATTGCTTGAGCTTGGACTCAAGGTCTTCGAGATCGTTGTGTTTGAAGAGAACCCGTTTGGCGCCAGAGTGTCGCATGCCTTGGATCATAGAAGCGTGGTTCATAGTGTCCGAAAAGTATACACAGCCTGGAAGTTTGGACCCGAGTGTGGAAAGAGTAGCATCGTTTGCGACGTAACAAGACGAGAAGACGAGAGCAGCTTCTTTGCGGTGGAGATTAGCGAGCTCCTGCTCGAGGGAGAGATGCATAGCACCATTGCCGGCAATGTTACGGGTACCTCCTGCACCGTGGCCGTACTTGTCGAGTGTACGACTATGAAAAGGGAGACACGTCAGTTAGGAGTGACAAAATGAAGTTAATTTGAATACACACTGCATGGTTTCGAGGACGACAGGGTTATTGCCCATGCCAAGATAATCGTTGGCGCACCAGACCTCGACCTCATCCTTAACGCTTGCGGTGTGTGCGATAGGGAACTTTGCGGCAAGGCGATTGATGTTGTTGAAGTAACGGTAGGAGCTATCCTGATGTTTCTTCTCGAGCTCGTTGACGTAGAAGCTTTCGTAATTGTAGCCGGTGTGGGGCTTTGCCTTGTGCGACGGAACGGGCGCGGGTGCAGCAGCAGCAGCGGCCTTGCGAGCATCCTCAGCAGCTTTGGCGTGGAAAGGGCAGCCAGCGGCAGCAGCGGCTTCTGCTTCAGAGACGGCAGGCTTTGCCTTGGATCCCTTCTTTGCAGCGGCGGCAGCAGCGAGATCATCTGCCATGACAGCAGCGGCCCTAGCAGCGGAGGCATGGGGACACATCGCTACGGTTGCGCCTGGCGGGGGAACACGCCCTTTTCCTTGTGGATCTTGTCGACATCGACGTTGGCGGCTACGCTGGCGTACCCGGCGACGATTTCCTTTGAGCGGACATTTAGAGCAGGGCCCATGACGGGGCATTTGGTCGCGCGTTCGGTGAGTGCGGAGAGCGAAGGAAATCTGGGAGACGATGCAGTGGACAGATTGCGGAGGGTGGAGGTCTTTGTCTTGCCCAGGTAGGGGCAGGATTTCTTGAAACGGGTGAGGGACGAGAGCTTGTCCATGGCTTGCAATGGCTATGGATTTGGGAGGGAAGAGTTAAGGTCAAAGCTAATTTCCTCTGTCACGCTTTTTGTCCTCTTGCTTTTCCAAATTTAGCCACATATCAACCAATCACACTCTGTTCGTTTCAAATCACCTGATCCGGTTATGATCTCCGGCTATTCACTACATTCTACTTGCATATCGACAGACAACTCTCCAACACATCTACTGCCAGATCAACTTCCTCTTTCCCAACATTCAGGCTGGGAACAAGTCGCACAGCATCCTTCCCAGCCGTGAGCACAAACACCCCCGCTCCCGTGCCAGTTCAACTATCCTCCCAGGTACCTCCACGTCCTTGAATCCGAGTCCACGGATATGTCCCCGTCCACGCACACGCTCCTCCAAAAGCCCCGGGTACCATTTCGGTAGTGCCTCCAGCCGTTCGCCCAGGTATTTGCTCGTGTCTTCCATCTTGGTGACAAATTCTTGCGACGAAAGCCGAGAAACGACATGGTATCCGATAGCACAGGCAAGGGGAGACCCTCCAAATGTGGTACCATGCGTTCCTGTTTTTAACAAGTAGCCATCTCAACTTCTATTTTTACCGCCAATCCTCACTTGTGACATACCTGGAGTCATCGTCGCGGCTACACTGTCCCTCAACAGTACTGCGCCAATGGGGTACCCATTCGCAAGTGGCTTCGCCATCGTCACGATATCGGGGTGGCAGTCGGCGGGCAGACTCGAATGCGCCCAGAGAGTACCCGTCCTATACAGACCACACTACCGCGGTCCGTCTCAGCATTCTCAATTTCTGGACATATACGGGTATAAACATACCTGGATCTCGTCGAAGATCAGCACAGCGCCCATCTCGTCGCAGCGTTTCCGCAATACTCGCAGCCATTCTTGACTGGCATCATTGATGCCTCCTTCACCCTGGATAGGTTCAACGATCACCGCACACGTATCTTCCCCCACCAAGCTCTGCAAACCTGCTATATCATTCAATCGGCCAACATCCACACCGGGAATAAGTGGCGCGAATGGTTTCTGATATTTAGCGTTGCTCGTCACGCTCAGCGCACCCATACTTCGTCCGTGGAACGAATTCTCAAAACACACGATACGATTCTTGCTGCAAGCCGGATCGTCCCAGCTCTGCCGTTCGCTGCCGCCCAACGTTCCTTTCCGACTTTACGCGCGATCTTCAACGCGCCTTCATTCGCTTCGGTTCCTGAATTCGCGAAAAACGCTTTCGCACCTCCAGAGCCCGACTGACTGGTATCTGCACCAGAGGCATAACCGAGTCCTCCCTCCGTCTGTGTGAGAGTAACCAACAATTTCGCAAGCTTTCCGGCCCATTCGTTATGGTACACATTACTCGTATGCAATAGCTTTCCTGCTTGCTCGTTCAGGACCTAAGAATATCGCAAAGTTTGGGTTAATCAGAGTTGATTTGATAAAATGGTGGAAAGATAAAGACATGTCAGTACTGGTAACCGACCCGACGGTACACCAGGACGCTTCCGCCCCGAACTCTACCCATTTCCGGTACAGGCAAATTATGCCCATAGGTGAGAGAGATCGAGTGGTGTCCAACAATGGAAATAGATGCAATCTCTCTCGATGATGAGAAATAAAAGTTTCAGAAACATTGTCCTGGAGCCCCGAGAATGGAATATAACACGACAGACGCCTGTTTTTAATATGGCGAACAATTTGGACGGCCAGGCTCTCACGAGCAATTGAACCAATGCAAGCAAGCAGATATCCAACCCTCATCTCCTTGCATTGGGTCCATTACATCCAAAATAACGAGAAAACAAAGGTCCACAAAAATAGAGAGAAAAGTTGAAGATAGCCAAGAAAAGACAAAAAGATACACACCTGCAAAACGCCTTCATCAGCGTGTCCGAGCGCATTGACAGCGATACCCGCGCTGAAATCCAGGTATTTGTTGCCATCTACATCCCACACATACGCGCCTTTGCCATGGGCAAGCACAAATTCGGGGCGTGCGTACACGGGGAGGAGGTATTCCTTGCCCAACGCCAGTGTGCTTGCCGTAACGGCAGAGGGAGGTGATTTGGGCTTGTGCGTGGGGGTGAGGTACGCGGTTGAAGGCTAGATTCATGCATAGAGGAGTAAGTTCATGGCATGCGGATGGGGTGCGCAAGATAACTATGGGGACGTACAGCTGTGGCTACGCCTCGGCCGCGAAGGAAAACGGTGGTGTTAGACGCAGTTGTCTTTCCTGTCCTGCGTACAAGAGCATGTAAAGACAGATTTTGTGCGGGCTTCATAGTGATCCTTGCAGAGAATGAGATTTAACTAAGATGGGTATGTAGAACCTTAGTTGTGTGTTGAAAGATAGTATTCCAAGATACACTCTGTAGAGTTGAGTTAGTGGCCGAGCTCGTCCAGGCCCATATAACCACGAGCAGCAAGAGTTGACGCACATAGGTGTCCAAGTTTCTAAAAAAGCATCTTGTGAGCCTTTCAAGACGATATAGACAACGACGAACTGTACCGACAGGGGCGTGAATTTTGTTTTGCCGATCAAGTAACAACAAACAAATTTAAAGATTTGGGGCGAATGAGTCACAACTGAGTGAAAGCAGGGGTGAGCTAGTCGTGAGTTAGAGGGATAGAAAGGCGGAGGGGGATGGGGCCTGGGCACAGGAGGAAGGAATCGGAGTGGTTAAAAGGTGAAGGGGTGCTTTATGCCAGTGGTTCGGATGTTGTACGTTGCTCGGAATTGTCGGATATAGAACTCTGAACGAGCGCTTGTGTCCGTGTATAAGAAGAGCCGTACTCGCTTTTGCATTGCACGCTGCAGTCAATACGTAGCATTTTGCACATTGAGAATTTAAACAGGAAACGAAGGCTAAGTAATGATCGATAACGTCCAACTGACTCTCATAAGTATATGGCAAATCGCGAAAACCTCGCGAAACCTCGCGAATGCAATGCGTATTATGCACTATTCTATAAGTATCATGTCCTGCCAACACCCCGCATTGAATTAATTTTAATTAGCACTGCAACATTGCGCTATTTTTTCGAACACAGGTCAGGTAAAATTTCCAAAATGGTATAGAATGGCCAGCTATAAATTTTCATTTTGTTTCAGAGCTCCTTGCTTCAATCAACGCATTGCAGGAAGTAAGGGACAGCCCAGCTTCAACCTAATCACGACTCCTGCTCCTGCTTCTAGAGCTACCACTCCTCGCGCTGACACTCATGGAAGACCCCGTGGACGCAGATCGCGATCGACCACCCTTCCCCTTATCTCTTCCTCTTCCAGAGGCCGTGCTTGGAGCAGCAAGTCGTCCTCTACTGGGCTCTTCGTCCTGCGGTGTAACCAACGGCGGAGGTGCACGCTCACTCCTCGAAGGAGGTGGCGGCGATCCAGACCGGTACGATTGCGGAGGCAGGCGTTTCCTCGCGGGCGAGCGAGACCGCGACCTCGATCGCGAGCGTGAGCGTGATACAGAAGGTGAACGGGAATCCCGGCCATCGCGTCTCCTTCGAGGGGGATGGGGAGACCTAGAACGCGACCGAGAGATTGAGCGTCCTCGTCCTCTCGCGCTCGCGCCTCTAGCAAGGAGAGGCGGAGGTCCATTACCCGAAGAAGGGGGAACGATGCGCATAGGTGAAGACGAACTTGAACGGGATCGGCGGGATGCGTTGCGCACTGGCGAATGTGAACGTGAACGTGAACGTGAGCGAGGCGAACCAGAACGGGACCGAGAGCGAGAAGAGGAACGCGAATGGACCCGTCTTCTGTTCCTTGGCGGTGGGGATGGAGATCTGGATGGAGAGCCTCTATCTCGCTTCGACCTGCTGCTGGGATCCGGTCTGTCACCATGAGGGGGTGGGGGTATATCTCTGCCTCCACGAGGGTAACTGTCGCGTGGGGGGAGGTGCACGACGTGGTGGGCTGCGTCGATAATCTTGTTCACTGGGCCTGTCCCGATCCCGATACTCTCTTCTTGGACCAGTAGGCAGGGATGGAGGCGGCATGTCTCTCGATTCTTTACCAGACCTCTCTTCCCTCCTCTTTTCTTCTTCCTTCCTGCGTTGGATGTCCCTCTCTTTCCTCTCCTGCTCCCATTTGGCCTTCTGCTCTGCCATTTTAGCCTTATTCTCAAGTCTGGTCCTCTCCTTTTCTTCACGTTCGGCAATACGTCTCATTTTGATTTCTTCCTGCTTCTCCCGGTCAAAAGCCTCGCCTTCTTGGTAGTCCGCACGAGTGCCGAATGCATGGGCCATTTTGGACAGCTCTACTTTCTTCGCAGCGGCCATACCATGGGTATCAGAAGGTTTGAGACCGCGCGTGGGAGGAGCCATAGCGGAAAGGTTGGCAAGAAGCTTTTGGCGAAGATCGTCGACTTGTTTTTCAATAATTTCTTCATCAATGCTAGCGATGCGCTGGCTTTGAGCAGACGTTAAAGAGTACATTTGTCAGATAAAACGCACCCTTTCTCTTCAAGAGCATCTTGGAGCTCGAGACATTTGATTTCTACTTTTCGTTTACGCTCATGTTCGAGAATAGCCTCATCGGGCTCTCTGTGTTTTGGAGGAGCAGTGTCCCAAGCGGACTTGTCATTATTTCTCTCGTGGACACGGAGGGAGGAAAGATTGCGGACAACATAGCCGCTCGTACCACTGAAAGTATAAATTAGTGAAAGGGTATTACGAGGAATGAAAATAAATATGAACCTGCCGCGGGGAGTTGTCAGACCGATACCGTTGTACATGGTGGTTGGGGGAAAGGCAGCGTGAGAAGATGATGGATGTGCCGAAAGCGTTCATAAGTGGACGGCATGGGGTGATTGCATTAATAAAGCAGCACCACTGCGGCCACCATGTATAGTCACTACTTGACCACAAACTACCCACCACGTCCTCCCTTTCTAGATCCTACCTCTCTCTCCTTTCGCGCAGAATGGAATCCCAACTCCCCCTGCCCGCGAGATACCTGCAGCATTCTCTGCAAGTGTCCGGAGCTGGTATGTCTTCTCCACTCTCCTGGTATTCACCCTTCTCACCCTCTTCCAAGGTGGCATGTTGGCGAAAAGGAAAGCGCTATAAGCGAAGAACGTCTGCTGCGTCGACTACCATTCTTCAGATCAGCATCTCAGTCGCAGACAAACCTGTCAGAGCCTGTCATTGCAACTTCATCTCGTGTTCAGCTCACCCCTGCGAATCACTATCTCAACACACTCTCTATCAGTTCCACTACCCCGTCGCCTGCCGCACCTCCACCGGCAGTAATTCTGCATGGCTATGGTGCTGGTCTTGGCTTCTTCTTCCACAACTTCCCCCACTGGCAGATTGGGCCGCCCGACACGGCTCCTCTGTCTTCGCCCTCGACTGGTTAGGTATGGGTCGTTCTGCCCGGGTGCCTTTCACAATAAAAGCTAAAAGAAACAACGTCGAGAACCGCGTCACAGAAGCAGAGTCCTTCTTCGTCGACTCTCTCGAAGATTGGCGCTCCAAGATGGGTCTCAGTCAAATGACACTTATTGGCCATTCCCTCGGCGCCTATTTCAGCGTCGCATATGCCCTCAAATACCCTGATAGGGTACATAAACTCATCCTTCTCTCACCCGCTGGTGTGCCGCATGGTCCAAATTACGAAGAGCCTTCAAGAGAACTCACTGACCAAGCACCGGATGCCTCTTCCGAGTCGACAGTGGTCTCTAAAGAACATTCTACATTCCAGAAAGCTACAAATGGTCGCGTGAAAAATATCCGCCAAGAGCAGAAGGAAAACAAAACCCGCGAAAGCAAAACTCGTCGCCTCTTCACCTACCTCTGGGAGGAAGGCTGGAGTCCTTTCCAACTCGTCCGCTCTACATTTGTTTGGGGCCCCATGCTCATTGGCAAAGTATGTACTTCATTGACTCCCCCTCCCCTCAATGTCTTAATAAATTTTTGCACTCAGTACTCTTCCCGCCGTTTCTCTGGACTAACACCAGAGGAAACGCGCGATATGCACGACTACATCATGAATATCACTCTCGCGAAAGGGTCTGGTGAATACTGCATCTCACACATCTTAGAACCCGGTGCACATGCCCGCTTGCCGATTGTTGACCGCATATCCGCGCTTCCAAAGGACATGCAGATAACATTTGTGTATGGCGACCATGACTGGATGGACCCAGTGGGCGGTCAAGAAAGTCTAAAACGTCTAAAGGGAGTCGGCAACAATAACGGACGTATGTATATCATCACGAACGCGGGTCATCATGGTTAGTCTTATTGCAGATACTGCAGTGTAGAATGCTTATTGATATACTATGCGTCCTCGAACAGTTTATCTAGACAATAAAGATGAAGTCAACGCCTTACTTGTCAAAGAACTTGAGCGACGATAGTCCTCATGTCATGCTAGACTGGACTCTTTTCTCCTGGACGTTTCTTATGACTCTATCCTACAGTCTTGTTCTTGTTAGGTGTTCTTCGGGGAGTAGTTGTTGCTCAAGTAGAATATATATCGACGGATAAACACGCTATCTTAGTTTTATAGATCCAATGTAGAGAGTTGTACATACTAGTTGTATATAATAATCATAATTTGAACCATGTCGGCTACACTATCACCGTTTCAGAAAACTGAACAAATGTCAATAATACATTGAAGTGGTTAGCACCAGATGAAATAAATAGTTGCCCAATTATACGACATATATTACAAGGCCAAGGGGAGCAGCTGTACAGACGATGTGTTATACAGGATACAATGCAACAGAAATCATAGAAAAAGCATAGTTCATCAATTCAAAAGCGAATCGTGCCCATGTCCCAGAATAATAAGTAAGCTGTAGTTTTGTCTCAAGGCGCCTTGGGTAAACCAGTGCGGGTATTCTTGTATGGCGTAGACACATTAATGGGCCTATCTGGGTATCTGAGAGGGAAAGAAAAGTTAGCCTCAAATCGCATTGATAGACAAAATAAAGAAAACACATACTTGGCTTTAACACGAAGCGCTAGATCTTGTTCGAATATCTGATCTGCTCCCAACTGATTACCCAAAGTGAGCCACCTATTGAAGGGATACGTATCAGTCGTCATAGTAGTTTTCATACCGCCTGATCTGCACTCACCCAGGGCGAGCGTTATGTTTCCTTCCAAATATCTCCACTTTCCTTCCCCGGGACACATTCTCTCAATGAGGCCATACACTTCCTCCGGCTTCCTGCTCGTCTCTCGAACCTCAGACACAATCACATCTGTGTCCAACGCACGATTCGCCCACGAGGGAAACTTCAACGCGCCTTGATCGTCAAGAACAGTTTTGACGCCTACAAGCATGTGCTCTTTCGTGTGATTGAGCCAATGGCCTGTGCGACCAGTACGAATAACGCGTTGCAACTTGGAAATCGTAAATATATGTAAGAGTAGATGGAGAAGATAGAGAAAGGTGCTTACCTGATTCGTCTTGACCCATACTACCTCGTCGACCCGAGTGTACCCCCACACCCGCATGCACTCACGTCCAACTTCCATGGCACGTCCTGTCACCCATAGGAAAAGGAAACCTTCATCTTGAAGCATGGGAATGGGCATTTTCCGCATCTCGTCGTCGTTCATAGTACCATAAGGAAGCTGATGGCGATTAGAAAGTCAATATCCCCTTTATCACGGAAAAAGACAAAACTACGAACACTCATATGGATGTCCCAAGGTGGATCAGCCATTATAACGTGGAATTTTCCCAATGTCGAATAATCAAAGGTACGCAAGTCACAGTTTATCCATTGCGGGGAAGCTGCATTAAGCGTCAAGTAAGCACAAAAATATCGGAGAGACATAGCAAGTCAAGAGTACGCACTGGTTTTGTGACTCTACCACTAGGACCCAAGCCAATCCTCAATCTGTGCACCTTCTTCCTTGGTTTTGACTGCTTCTTCCAGTCTCCATCCCCTCCATCCCAGTCTATCTCGTAGTGTAAATATCGACATGGTGCTTTCTCTTTACCTCGTCCTCCTGCTCCCAGTCCAGACGGTAGCGAGGTTGGACCGCGGGTATTGGGCGGTACCATACCGTGAACATTATTCGACCCAGGAAAGGGGGGTAGTGAAGGTGATTGAGCATATGTGGGCTCAGAGTAACATGTGTTGAGGTATGAACAATGTCCCAGCGTTACGTCTGTATGAGGGCGTATGAGAGGACGAAAGTGCACACGATCGCATATGCTCGATGGAGGCGGTTGATTTCTGCCCGACGGTGAGTGGACCTTGAAAGATGCCCTGCGAATTCTAGCACAGTCGTCTTTGGTAATGTGGCTGCAGATGGGGTCGAAATTCTCATCTCTCGAACGAAACTGTGAAGAAGGATTATTGAATTTAGGGTGTAATTAGGACCCAACAAGATAACGATGAATACCTGTTCAGCAAGAAGATGGCCCTTAGCTGTCCCTTTCTGCAGAATCATATAGACCTCCTTCATTTCGGCACTCAAATTGGCGAGTGTAGAGGTTGACGCGACGGTCGTCCCTTCTTCACGCAATGCATCGTCGTCATCACCAGCAGCCGAGTCCGCATCTTCATCTACTACTCTCTTCCTCTTCCTTGATTCAGGCCCGGTCAGTCCACCAGAATTTACCGAGGGGTTCCCAGCCCCAAGGAGAGGCCGCTGAGAACCTGAGCCAGGTGAATTTAGGCCCAGTTCCCAGATGACCATCTTCCCCGAGGCATTGTCTCGAGAGAAAGAGAGTACACCGTCCGTCCATGTATTCGAGAGCTCTTCCACGATGCGTTCGAAGCGGGCTAGGTCTGTAAGACGGAATTTCGGTGTTGGAGAGTTTGGAAGCAGTCCGGAAGGCATCTTAGTGGTCATTACACTGGTCAAGAGCTCTATTGACGTCGTTGGGATGTGGATTTTGCGCGATGATATAAGAGCTTTGAAGGCCGTGATGGCGACGACCTTGAATTCGTCGTCTGACATGGTTGGAATGGGTGGACAAGTCAAGCCCACTTACGCTTAAATTGGAGATGCGCGGTGCCATTAATCTCATGTTTGCATATTATTTGGACCTTAGTAAGCATAGTAAACGTAACGTTCAGTCGGATGGGGTATCAAGTGCTTTGTGATATATTTTGGATATATTCTTAACAAAAATCCAACTGATATCGAGTATATAATCGTCTGTCGAAATAATGGTATGCATAGTGTACTTTTTCTGATAAGTATAACGATACAACTTCAGCGTCAGTAAAGTCGCGTCTCTTAACTTCTGTTAAATGCATCGAGTAAAGTTTGGGCTCGTGTCCGTCTAGTATCAGCAAGAGCAATGACCGAGAGTGGGCTGGCAATCGAGACATTTGGACCTGGAGTAGCAGCATCAGAACCTTCGGGCGCAGCTGATGGTGGTGCAGAGGGTGCGTCGATAAGAGGACCAGGTGTCGGCTTCAATATTGATTTCAGCGGGGCAACGACGGAAGGTGTTGCAGGGTCTGTGGTTGCTGATGAAGAGGCACCCATAGGCTCTGGTTCTGTCTTTTCTTCGACTTTCAGGTACGATTGGCAAGTTTCTATCAATTTCTGTGAATGCGCGGTGAGCAAGGGAAAAGTTTCGAGATAAATAACATAGGAGCACCTCTTTTGAACCCCCTTGAACATTAACAAGATATTTCACGACGAGAGGAACATACACGTCCGGTAACTACAGACAAAGTGTCAAATAATGCAACATCGCTAGTTTCCTAGGCCTACTGCTTCAGGTGCCCATATATTTCGAATGAGCCAATTTTGCCTGGCCTTGTTAAATTTCCATTTTGAAGGGCGATTCATCTGAGTAAAGGCATATTCCAAGGCTAAAAATTAAAGGAGTGGCAGTAAGAAATGAAGTGCAGGGATCTACGCTGCTGAATCTGTACATGCCTTTGCTAGATTGAGGGCTTAATGTGGTGTCATCCCTTGGGTCCGCAAACTCTGTCCTATTCTTGTGTTTCTTTTTGGAGGTTCCGCAGATTTTGAGGGGTTTCGTCCGTCTGCATCTTCAGTCCTATATTTGCGCTTTTTGCTCGACTCCGCTGAATCCACTTGTGTAGATGTATCTCCTTTTGCAGTGCGACGGATTCTAGCAGCTCTTATAGCCCTCTTCAATGCCTTTTTGTTTTCAAACATAGTTTCAGTGTCTATGCCGTCTACCACAAGTTTTGTGGGAGGATCTGTTTCCATAATAGATTCTTTTGGTGTCGTCGTTATGTCTTCAGAAACTATGACAGTCACGGCTGCCTGCATTGATTTCTTGCGTGATTTCTTCACATCCTTTGAATCTGTTGTAGTCAGCAGTGATTTCCCCATGGCAGATAGTTGTGAGAGTGAAGAGTCAGCTTTCAAGCTTCAAGACTTAGAGAAAACGTTGATCGACTATTAATTGCGCGCCTCTCACGTGCTTATGAATTTCAGAACTCTCGCGCCGAGTGTTTCCCAGAAGGGGCGGCACTTTGCCGAAAGCCTTGTTTGTTATTTACGCCCATATACCTTCTGTTCCTTTTAAACGATGGGCCTCTCAATATCGACATTATTCTCATCCCTGACCTCGCTGGTTCGATGGAGTAAGGACCAGGACGTCCGGATTCTCATGTTAGGGCTCGATTCTGCTGGAAAGGTCGGTGCTACGTAGTAGTCATTTCTTGCTCTGTACTCATCTTGTTTCGCTTTTAGACGACTATATTATACAGACTCCAGGTATAACTGACCTCTCTCGTAAGGGATGCTCTCTCACTACTTTCACCAGATTGGGGAAGTTGTCTCCACAATACCCAGTGCGTTAGCTCATGTTTGTTGGATATCTGTAGGCTGACACATCGACTTAAGCAATCGGTTTTAATGTCGAGACAGTGCAGGTAAATGATTTTTGGTGGTGGCTGAACCAGCATTTGCTTATGTGCACCCCAGTACAAAAACATTAAATTCCAAGTCTGGGACCTTGGCGGCCAGTCAAGTATCCGGTATGTGGTCTGAACCACCTCTCCCAGGCTCTTACTAATCATGAGGTGATATCAATAGGCCATATTGGCGGTGCTATTTTCCGAACACCTCAGCAATTATCTATGTCATAGATTCATCAGACCATTCGCGGTTAACAACGTCGCGTACTGAACTGTTAACAATGCTGTCGGAGGAAGAACTCAAAGGTGCCCCCCTGTTGGTGTTTTGCAATAAACAGGACGTCGACGGTGCGCTCAAGCCGGAGGAAATCAGCGAACAGCTTGGGCTTGCTGGTGGCGAGAAGACACGACCATGGAGTGTCAGAGGAAGCTGCGCTACAAAAGGCGAAGGTTTAGAGGAAGGTTTAGACTGGTAAGTGTCCGGAATGACATTCGTAAATGCTCATGAATAACCGCTTTCTGTATATTTCAGGCTTGTCAATGCAATACAACAGAAGTAAATGGTCCCATAACCATTCCATTTATTCCTTTAAACATTTGCGTTGCCCCTCTATGACGGTGATCTGGATACCTTAATTGTATAATAGTATTTCCACACACTCATGGAATCACACATAGCGCAGTCCAAATTCATGCGTAAAACATCTATTTCTTCAACCGAAATGTTTATACTGACCAACTCTGATCCCATCTGCATTCATCTGGCTGCTCGCGGCATTTAATATGTGTCGTCAGATCTGGTCTCCACACTCGGACTGTACCGTCGTCTGCACACGTAGCCAGAGATTCTTGAGCCCAATCAACACTTCCCACTTCTCCCATCTGTCCCTTTAACTCAACTCCTTTGTCTTGTATTGGGCCGGTTCGAGAAGCGCCTTCGACGTCAAAAAGGAAACTGTTGCCCGTATTTGGACTTCCGCCGCATGCCAGCCATCGCCCGCACGGTGAAACTGACAAGCCCACATAAAAAGAACTTGTTTGCAAGTTCTCGTGAGAGAAAAGATGCACTGCGCGCATTCAAACTGGGAAGATCGTAGATGTGTATTCGAGAGTCAGCACTGAAAGCAAAGATCAGACCAGTAGATGGCCCCCTCCCAATAGCCATGCTGAGGATGCCTCTAGCCCGTTTGGACGCACGGGTTGTAGGATCGATGAACGAAGAATAAAGTTCCACTGGGACACTCGATTTTGCTGTTTTCTTCTTTGGGCCGGCAGGTGCTCGCAGGTCCCAAGAGCGAAGGATACTAAAGACCGTGGCATCAGTTGGTATGACAGATAGATAAGAACAAACTATACTCACCCGTCAAAAGAACTACTGCTGATGATGCTAAAAGGTTGTGATTCAGGGTATAGCAAATTTGTGATCGTGCGTGGGGCAGGATTCTGTTTCCCCTTTCGAGGTTTTGGTTTACTTTTGACTGTCGTATTTTCATGTGCGCCAAAGATCGTCATTACAGGAAGAGAAGCTGTTGCCTCGCCGTCCTGGACACGCTCGCCCACTCGCAGATCCCAAAGGCATATGGCGCCATCCCGCCCACCCGTCGCTAATAGGGAACCATTGTAAGGATCCCAAGCCATGCATTTTACAGTACTTGTATGGCCGCGAAGCACATTGGTTATTGCACCTGTTTGCGTAGACGTGATTCTTGTTGATTGATCACCAGAACATGTCGCTAACGATGTACCATCGATATTCCATTTGACATCGAATATACCGTTAAAATGCGGTTGGAAAGTTGTCCTCGAAGGTTCTGAATTTGGACAAGAGGTTAATAGGGAATGACAAGCGTGTAACCTACCACTCACCACAATCCCAGTCTTTTCTCTTTGCCGTATTGAAGATATGCACGGTACCCTGTTCGGTTGCGACGGCCAATAATGGATTGCCACCGGTTTTCGCGTCTAGACGTAGCTTTTAGGCAATGATTAGTGTTTGAGTATGATGGATTACTTACCATTGGAGTATGAGCAAGCATAAGGAGGGGTCAGATATGTGTCGCCTGCAATTGACTGGCACTTGAAAACGTCAGATTTATTGGAGGATACGAAGGACCGCAAGATTGGGAGAGTAGATGCTGGGAATGCTGATTGAATTAAAGAGACCAGATTTTGTTATAGATGAACTCACGCCGTTGTCTTCTGCATTCTGTGGCAGGAGTAGTCATAAACCGCGAGGACATATGAAACGGCGTGCTTTTTCTCGCCCGAGAATATGCCACCCGAGTATTATGGTCCTCCATGGAGACATCCTCATCGAGATCACTTTCCTCGCTCTCTGAGGATAGCTCTGGCTCTTCGAGTTTGAGACGCTTCTGCTTTGGTTGTTTGTGTTCGACAGCATGACGTCTTTTGAATTTATTGTCAATGGGTGGGGTAGGGAGATATTTGGCAGACTTGGTCGGTGGTGTTCGAGGGGTATTTGTACATGGGGCAAGAGCTACTCGAGGAGATGAGCTAGGACTGAGGAGCATTATAAAGTTTGAATATGGGTATCTATGCACTATGAACGGTGTCACGGAGAGTGTTGACTGCCCGCCCGAGTTCTCGTTCAAGAATTACGCGACGCGCCAATAGACCATAACAGATGTAATGCGCTTTCACGTGACAGTCGCGTCTGTCGGCTACACTCGGCCGAATCGATTCTAAGTTAGACTTGAACAACTCCTGTAGACAACCTGTAGAGCTCCTCGGTTTTGCTTTCGTCCTCAGGAATACCATCAATCATGTTCAAAACACCCCTCAGATCCTTTTCGGTGGCAGCCAAGCAATCTCTCAAGATTGGTCTCATTCCTGCAGATGGAATTGGAAAAGAAGTCATTCCAGTGCGTTATTTCCCCAATCCTCATTTTTAGCATAACATTGACAACATAATGACCAGGCAGCGAAAGCGGCTATCATCGCATTAGGATCTGATATTCCCAAACCTGAATTCATCGATCTCGTAGCTGGATGGGAAACCTTCACCCGAACTGGCGTTGCTCTTCCCGATGAGACCGTCGAGTGAGCCCTGACATTATTGTTGCTTTCGAACGTGTTGTTGACGGATTATGCAAAATGGAACAGGATTCTCCGTAATGAATGTGATTGTGCTCTCTTCGGCTCAGTCAGGTAATTTTTTCTATGGAGGAATCACTCAATTTATTGACAACTTTCAAGTTCTCCATCCCGAAAAGTTGTCGGTTATTCCTCTCCCATTGTCGCATTGCGTAAAAAACTCGACCTTTACGCAAATATCCGGCCTGTCGTCTCGGTATGCTTCGTACTTTCGTCAATAGAAACACAAATTTTAATCAACCGAATCAAGGTCGCTCCTGAAGTTGATCAGAAGCCTGCAGTCGATTTAATTGTTGTCCGCGAGAATACAGAGTGCCTGGTAAGCTATGGCTGCAATTATTCCGCATTTGTCTCACATATTTTACTATCAACAGTACGTCAAGGAGGAGACTTTAATTGACACACCAAACGGAAAGGAAGCCCGTGCTAGTCGATTAATCACGGAGCGTGCCTCTCGAAGAATTGGCCAGATGGCATTTCAGCTAGCTAACGCAAGGCCTCGCAAGGTTCTTGCTCTCTTCTATTCGAGCTTTTTGGGTCGGTGCTAAGACAAATTAATTCCAGCACCTCACTATCATCCACAAGTCAAATGTTCTATCAGTAACCGATGGTCTCTTCCGAGAGACAGTTCGCGGTATAAAATCACTCCCAGCAATTGACGGAAAATTCAACGGGGTCACCATTGCAGAGCAACTAGTTGACAGTGCCGTCTACAGGTGAGAATGTATCTGGTCTACAATCCTACTAGATCATTCATCATTTTCTGTTCAGATTATTCCGTGAACCCGAGTGAGTTCACCGCTCGTCGTCAGGCTCAACATTCCAACTCACGGCCTTTAACAGAATTTTCGATGTCATGGTCGCACCTAACCTATACGGTGATATTATCTCGTATGATTCCCATTGCTTTAAAACATTTAGATGTCTCATTGTTCTGTAGGGATGCTGCGGCCGCACTTGTTGGCTCCCTCGGTTTGATTCCTTCTATCAATGCTGGTGACAACTTTGTCATGGGAGAACCGTTCGTCATTTTGTATTGTCATGTACTATCCCATATCTTGACGTTGCGTTAAATAGTGTCCATGGCTCAGCTCCGGATATCGAGGGCAAAGGAATCGCCAATCCTCTGGCTTCCATTCGTTCAGCAGCTTTGATGCTTCGCCACCTTGGTTATACCGAGGGCGCCGACCGACTGGACCTTGCAGTGAACCAGGTTATTAGGGAGGGCCGTTTCCTCACCCCCGATCTCAAAGGAACAAGCACAACAGAAGAAGTTCTGCAAGCCGTTCTAAGCAAGATCTGAAAGTATCGTTTACATAAGTCACACTGATTCTATGTATCACGCATGAATATAAATTTCAAATTGTGCTATTTCTTGGACCCAGTCGTACGAGATATATTGATTTGTGTAATCGAAGTGGCTAAACTGCAGGGGATGCACGGATTGGCCGAGGAGAGGATGGGAGTCCAACGCGAACACGTCCCGAGGATGCTTCTTCACTCAATAATCGGAGAGCGGTTGGCTTCCTCATTGGAGCCCTAGCTTGAACAGGAGGTTTCAGTGAGCTAAGTGGAACGCCAGCTGGTGTGGAGGTCATGATGCGGGATTCGTGAACTTTGGTTCCATACCCAATCCCGAGCTGAGAGCTAGCAGGGGCAGGTCCTGGCCCTGAAGCTGTCAAAGGTGCATCAGAATCCTTGAGAGGCAAGAAAGGATGTCTGAATGAATTCCTCGATAACCAACGGCGACCTGCGGGAGATCTCGGTGCACCGGAACGAGCCAAAGAGCGAGAAAGGGTTGGCCGTTGGCTTTGGGTTGTAATAGCCTTCGGAGGAACACTTGGGCTGCGTTTCAGGGGTTTGTTAACGTCGTAGGTGGTCATCGTAACCGATGGAATCTGGGGGGGCGATTGGACGGGATAATTCGGGATATTGTAACCGCGCTCGAGAGCGGCAGGGTACCTCGGTTCAATATTTGCGTTGGTTTGCATGGGGAGGTTGAGGCTGTCTGTCGGGCTGGGCGCTTGTGAACGGTGAGTTGGAAGAATGGGTTGAGCATTTGAACTCTTCCTGGGAATATTAAGAGCATTCCTTAACCGTTCAATCCGAGAGCGCCCTTCCGCTTGCGATGAGGCCGGTGCAGGCGTCGAGATCCTATGGCTCAATCTCCACTGCCAGTCCATCTTCTCACCCTTGCCTTCTACCATCCACCAATGAGGTTTCACAGCCGGGATACTAGCTGATTCAGGTTCAGAGACCTTCTCCTTCTGCCTCAAGTACAGGAGGAAGAGACCAATCAAACCGGCAACAAGGACTACACCACCAGTGATTGCCAATGCAATATAGGTATTCCTAGCCTTCTCTTCCTTTGAAAGACCGCGGCTAGAGGAAATATTAGAAATATAGCCTGAAGGATCAACTCGATATACACACATAAAGACCCTCTCCAATGCCCTTCCGGTTAGCACTCCATACTCGTAGTTTTGACTAACGTGGGCATAGCCAGGTTGGACGAGAAGTATTTGGAAGATGAAGATCCAGCTCCAGAATTGAATTGCCATGATGTAAAGAGCACGAAGACTTAACCTGAGTCTTTCCGTCACGGACGGTGCTGAATGTGGGCGAGATGAGAGTCCAGTCTAAGGAACGTATCGGATTGAGGCCACCTATTTAGGGCGTTGGTAAGCACAGCCATGCGCTATGACTACGTCCATCATCAACGGACTTGATTATTTCTATCATGCTTCAGATTTCGTTTCGTCCACTGAACCCTGGGGAGCACTCCAAAGCCGTTGTTGGAATCATGAACAAGAATCTAGGAAAACTGTCTTCCACAAGATATTATAAGTATGAGAAAGCTGTCAATACTAGCTAATTTTTTGCGCTGACAGACTTGCAAAGAGTGTATTAATACATACGGGGAATCAATCACTGTTACTCTGCCCTAGCATCACAGTGTTTCGAGGATCGGGCTGGTTCAATGGCATTGCACCGTTCTGTGCTACATACTTTATTTTTGGTACATGATAGTAGTTTCCAGCTTGCATGCAGAAACCTAGGAACCATTCGAAATTCCAGTTCGTGCGCCTGTGTTTGTATAAACAACCGCTTTTGGTAGTTTGAACGTGCCATTATGATCACGGGAAGTTGCATAATGACGCAGGTTGAACTTGAAGTTGTAGTGCACTAGAACCCTTCAACCGCCCCAAGCTCCCTCCATCGTTTGCTCACCATGTCCATTGAATCGGGTCCACTGTTACAATTGTCGATACGAACACTATATCATAGCTGTTGCTCCACACTTCTCGATGCACCACCGAAAGAGGACTTCCGACGTGAGGCATTCCTAGGTTTTTGCATACAGGTGTCAAAAGTGTAAACAACAATTAAATAGTTGCGGCAGTACGGCTGTTAGGTAAAGCTCAAAGAGTCAGAGCGCGTGTAGGAAGTAAGTTTTTATGAAGCTCCATCCTTCAAGGAGCTTCATAAATGCACCAGGGTTGACAACTTGCTATACCAAGGCGCGGAAAGAGGAAGATGGGTCTCCGACCAGTCCGACAGGCGCTTCATTGACATGCACGGGACTTTGTGACAGTGGCGTTAGAGGGCACTATAATAGGACGCTTTCTGTGATATTTATGTCACAGGTTATTGCCAAGCTCCTTTTATTGTAATTAAATTTTCAGGGCGTCTGATTTGAGGAATCACCATATACTCCGTAATCGGGGGTTTTTTTTAACTAAATGGAGTACTCTTTTTCGCGTCGACACCCTCAGGCTACAGAGAACCAAAGTCGTGAATTTTCATTTTCATTTTCCTCTCTGTATGCTTACCTTTTTATTTTTCTGTAGTTGCTTGTCGATCTGATATAGGAGGTCTTGAACGCAATGGAAATGGGGCAATCTCCTGCACCAGTCATAAGAACACCTACAACAAAGACCACTCCTATGATTCGCGTGTGCTCGGAAAGACACTGTGCGACCATAATAAACGGCCCCTTCAGAGGCAATGTGTGCGATCAATGCATTGCGGCAATGCGGGCGCGTTCTTTTCTCATACAAAAGCCGCGACAACAGGGGATATACTTAGATCGCATCCCAACACTCAAGAAAGGCAAAATCCCAGACACCTAGGTGGGGAAGTTATGATAAAGGAGATTCCAACTTCGGTCGTATGTATGGCAAACTTGACCACTATCTTTTGTTGATTGACCTGGATATTATACAGCGCTCTCGGTTGCATGTGTCGATGGTAATCATTTACTGTTCGATCATAATGGTTCCGGCTAATTAGTTCTAGGATTGGAGGCCGAAGTCGTCCACTCAAATCAATAATATACGACCTTACCTTTCAGTGCATCGGACTGAACGCGACAGACCGCAGGATCTAGCCACCACTCCAGATTCGCGAATACGACCTGTCGAGCACTTCAATTCGCACGGAGAACTCGTTTTGAACGCTTTTTCCTGCCCCAGCAACCCAGTAAGTCTATACATGTCAGTTCTGAGACAATGCACATTTTTCTCACGTATTGTCATCTCCCAGTCAAGTTCAAGTTATGCACCTGCACTTGCAAATAACAGTAAAGCAATTGTTACAGCCCATACATATCCACATACCAATCAAGGAGATACTTGTCCGAAGTGTACTTCAACGAATATCGTACCGGTGGTACCTTCTGTAGAGGGCAGACATACCCCACTAGCAACCCTCGGAGATCCTAAAGATATTGTGCCTATCATTCTTGTTCGCCCGACTCGTTTCTGCAGATTTGCCTTTCAATTCTGACAATCTCTTAGGATGTGAAAAAACTTCACCTTGACACTGACGCTGAAGGCGACTTGGATTTGGATGATCTCGAACTTAAATACCCCGAAGTACGTTCGACGTCCCTATCTTTATCTCAGTTCTCATGCCATTCCTAGCTCCCGGACATCAATCCACCTAATCCGTTACAGACATCGGGACATAAGGCAGAGTCAGAACACACTCCTACAAAACGTCAAAAGCTGTCCCATCCAGTAATAGACCTGACTGACCCCTCGTCGGCCCAGTCCATGGACCTGCAAGCTACATGCGCCACTACAGAGCCTAAATCGGACAAATCTTCCAAAAGGTGAGTTTTATTGCAACCGTTGTATTACCAATTGCTGCTGATATACTTCGTTTGTGAAGCCTGCCCGATCCTTGAAGCTATGCTCCACTAGTGATTGTACTGGTATAGTGTCTAGTGGCTCGTTCGCCAGTAGATGCTTATCATGCGTTAGGCGCGAGTGGAAGATCAAAAGAGAGGGTTCAAGACAGATACCACTGGCACTTAGAAATTTTAGAGAATCCGTACAAGGTACATCGTCAACGTCCGACGTATCTGCAATGCCAAAAGGAGTCAAGAAGAAAGGAGTTTCTTGGGCAGACGAGATTTCTCAACAGTCTTCAAGATCTTCTCCAAGTCACGATTTGGGTAATACAGATTCTACCTCAGATAGCCAGGTTGTAGCGCCTAAAGCACGGGAGCCGTTCACTTCATACGACGAACCACTTGACAGCAGCTCCCCTGTCCTGGAAGACTACCTCAAACTAGACGGATCAGTAGAGGCGGAATCTAGTGGCTCGTGGCCGACGGCGCCCTCAGAAGAGGTGTCCCCGAAGTCGCATACACCTAGAAATCTATCAGGATCAAGTTCAGGCGCCGACTTTGATGCGCATTCTTTTTCAGAGGATAAATACGAAACCTCGAATTCCAATGGTACGGAACATATTTCTGGCTGGGACAGTGACTTGAGTGATGTAACTGACTCTCCCGAGGGAGAGTCGGAGTCGGGGTCGTCCTCAGCAGAAGACAAGGTAGTGTCACATTACAAATCGGATTCAAGATTGGGGTTTACTCACCATGTTGTTCCAGTTATCGCGTCCCTCTGCGCCAAGTGGTTTTAAAATTCGGATACCAGCCCGGCCTGCGGGTACTTACACGGCTTCTCAGAGATGCGATCAACTGCTGTCAACTGGGTGTCGATGGAAGTCCTGCGTCTGGTGCCGAGCTCGAAGTCGAGATTATCAGCGCAGAAAACAGAATCTTCCGAATCATCTACGGTTGGAAGACGAGCTGATGGATGCGCAAACTATGGGCACACCTTTGGCAGCGGTATGTTGCTGGTTACATATTTTTGCCAAGTTATTTCATCTGACTTGACTGCGTGCCTTAGGGTCTTGCGCAAGAGGCGCCTAAACATAGGGAAGTGATCGGATTGGTTCCAGGCGCTCGATTATGTGCCATCCGAACATGCACCTTTATTATCCCTCCTGTTAGCGAATATCGGTGGAAAATGTGCTCATTGTGTCGTGTCCGCCTTAGAGAGAGAAGGAAGCAAGAGAAAGTGACAGATGGGAACGCATCCCCATCTACTTCAGAACCATCGAGTTCTTCTCGGCGCAAAACAGTAGTTGCAGATTCCAACTTCATGTTGCGATATCTCGTAAGTCTGATAAATACATTACCATGGTTTCAATCTCATGATTGACATTAATTTATGCAGGAGTTTCTCTGCAAAGCAGATCCAGTAGATGGAAGCGACAGATGTCGCAGTCTTGATTGCGGAATGATGTTGGCAAATTCTTCATCGCAGGACTGCAGGCAATGTATTGCGAGGCGGCTTTGGCTTGTAAATCGGGGTCCTTCAAATTATAACCGGCCAGAAGGACCGACATTATTGCATCGTGGCAACAAAAGCCTCTGGAAAGGGTACGCGTTCGAACGCTCTTGCTTTAATTCTGTTCAATCTCACAGACCTCAACCAACAGCCACGGGGACCTGCACCTTATCCACGGTTCAAGTGTTTCTCTGCTATGCTGTTTGAGTTCAAAAATCGTCTTTCTGATTTTCTGCGGGCGCACTCGATCTTTTTCTTGTTCAACCAGCCACGTTCTGCCAATGCCCTTTTTGCCTTCGATGGTGAATTTTCGGTCGTCGCCCTTGATTTTGATGTAGCGAAACGAGTAGAAGAGGTGGACGCCAATGTTCTGAGACTGAAAAAGGAGATTGAGTATGTGGGCAGAATGAAGTTCAGGTTAGAAGAATCTATAGCGATCATACATTCACCGGCTGACTTCTGTGCTATCATTGTAGTCCCAAGAGATTGGTGTCGACGTTGGAAGGGGAAGGAATTTCTGTTCGGTTTTCTTGCTTTTACCCGGTCCCCATGTTGCAACCCAAGCAGAAAGATGGCCAGACCTCCATTAACACGTTCGCAAAGAACATGCAGTGTGAACTAGAAATAGCTGTTCTTCCCGACCGATCCCATCGTTTTATACCAGGTCAGAGGACAATCATACGCTTTCGGTTATTTGGATGATATTTTTATTATCAAAGTTTGTAAATAAGTTTGCAACCAAGTTTTCAATAGTCTATAAGTCGAACACCTCGTCGTCGTCATTTTGTTGCAGTCGGTGCGAAGAAGAGACTTTGAAGAGGGGTTCCAGGGCATTGCCGTTTGATTTCTGAATGACATCTGCAAAAAAAAATGAGTCTATAAGTCACAATAGAATGACGGCAATGGCTTACTCGATTGCGCTAGTCGTAACTCAAGTACAGCAGTACTGAATAGATCATCATTACCCAGTTCTTCAAATCCGACCAATCTAGCAAGATATTAGATGGGTAGAATGTGGTAGATGAAATCACTTACCGATCCTTTGCTACACCGTCGACAAAGCAAATCACACAAGGCAATACTTTGATAAAGAGCTTTTCGACAAGCCAAGGGATGTTTTCGACGAAGACGCGGAAGAAGCGCGTGTTGGTGTACTTTGGTGCCAATTTCTGAAGATATCGGTTAAGAGAGTCGACATGGAGTGAAGAATCGATACCTACTGCAAGATGTTTGTCCATTATCTCACATCGTTTGAACTTGGTATGGTAGAAGTGAACAACGCATCGTGCTTCCCGTCTAGTGATTACTGATCAGTATATCTGAGAAGCGTAACAGTAAAGAAAGAACTCACGCACTCACTTGCACTACCTCCTTCTCATCTGATATCTCAGTGTATTGACCATAATGATTCTCTTTTTTGTGCTTCATTCGCTCCATTCTGGATTACAATCCATAAGCCATGCGGTGGATACTGGGGAATGAATCGCACCTTACTCTGCCTTGAGGACCTGAAGACCACGTTCCCTTACAGAAGCGTTGGAGTCGTTCTCAATCTCTTCTTGCAGCTCCGCAAATAGGGCTTCGTCATCTTCGTCCTCATCGCGGTCCCTTAATCGACCTGGGTGATTGTTTTCGACGAGACGTGCAGCAAGAGAAGCTGCCTTTGAATTACTGAGATCTGGTTAAGTATATTGGTTTAACTGATGATTAAGACTGACTTCATTATAAGATCTGGGGTGGATGACACTGACAGACAAAAAAGTAGGGTGGAGAGGGTTTAAGGAAGTCAAGACCAAATTCGGCAATCAGTTCGGTGACACTCGCTGCCATTAAACCAACCTTGCACTGGCATTGCTTACGGCTCGCATACTTTCTCTTCATTCCAGTCTTCAACTACATACACCACTAATTTTTTGCTTCCATATACTTTTCAATCTATCCAAAATTCTTGTAACCTCTCACGTTGCTGCTCTCAGACATTTCTAATGTCAACATATCAACCTTCGCGATCTCAGGCTTCTGGTGAACCGTTAAAACCACCCTCGCAAGATTCATTTCATATATATGGCTGCAAATGGGCATGGTGTCGATCCATGTACTCCAATAATGAAGAACTTACACAACATGTCATTCTCGAGGCATGCCCGTCGCGCCATTCCGGTGAGGCGGCGCGATATTCCACTAATACGAAGAGCAGAGGATGGCACAGGCGAAAGCCTTAGACTGTCCTACGTCTTGCACGGTCAGAGTTCCAACAGTGCAACAGAACCGTCCCAGAAGTCGGCGGAAGAAATCCGGCATGGTATGTGTGTTCTTCTTATAACAATTCCTCAAAGAGTTGATAGTATTCGGCGACCTAGGCCTGCCGTCCCCATCCTTGGTAGAACCTTACTCCTCGTTGCCATCTCCGCCAGCTTCCAGTCGGGCAAACACGTCTCCTCTTCAGAACGACCGACCTTTGCCTGGAACTACGCGATCTGCTGTGGTAATGGACGCTCATATATCAACAACTCCAATTATTCATCATTCATGGGAGCAGGACGAAAACGCACGAAGTTTTGCATCTCTCAGCTCCCCCGCTGGGTCTTCAACCTCGTTCTCTGCCCCCGATATTCCCAACTCACCTTCATTCATCTCCCTTGTCGAGAAATCCGGCAAGCGCAAGTTGGCCGCTGATGCACCTGAAAATACAGCCGCCAAATACAGCAAATTATATCGACAGCATCCGTTATCGCAATCGGCCAACTCATCTACCGGTTCTCGCGTCTCAGTTGAACAGCATTTAACGCAGAGCCTCGAATCCGAAGACGAATCCGAAGGTGGTAGGGATATAGATAATGAGGATGTCTCGAGTCTCGAGTCTTCAGACCATGAGGGCTCAGTGGATGGATTGTCGAGCTCCCAAGACGCTGCGTATCAAACAGAACTGCCTTGGGATATCTCTCAGCCGGAGGCCTCCCAGAGTCATGAAGCGACTCAACCCAGTTATACACAAGAATCACAATTTGAAGGAGGCAATTATGATCTTTTGTCGCAAGCTCCCTCCCAATTCCAAACCCAAGTGGTGGAGTCTTTCCCCTTCCATTTTCACGCACCAAAGGCATCGACATCCAGCCAAATGGAACCCAAACTGTCTGCTCCATTGCATTTTAGTCCCCCGGGGCCCCTCCGATCCCCAAAATATGCAACCAGCACGCCTCAGAGACAGAACTGGTACCAACCTCCTCATAAGCTGCAATGTAGCATCAGCCAAAAGGCGACCAAACGGGCGCAGACGAAAATCAGACCTCATCTTCTAAAAAAATCCGCCCAAGTCATTATTCATTCTCAAAGAAGCCAATATCGCGATCCATCCAAGTCGAAGAAATTTAGATCAGGCACCTTGCAAATCTCACCACCAGCTCTGTCGCAAGGCCGTACGGCTGAAGAGTTGCTACCTCGTGAACGAGATTCGGTTCATGACGATGCACTGTTGGACGGTATCTACGGTGACATCATAGTCAACCATGACTCCCAGTCTTACATGGACTCATCGCAATCTCTCGATGATTATTCCTATCCTCCGTTGCAGACTCAGGCGCCTTATGAGAGCCAAAGTATGTCTCAGTTTTAGGTGATGGAGGTCGCTAGTTGTTATTCTTGTGACTGTCGCAGCGCTCTGCTACTTGAACCCGTATATTAATTTCTGCTTCTTAGTTGAGGCTTTTCATGTACATAACTTACGCCTTTCATACTACATTACATACGATTTGTCCACGTTAAATAAATTGTTTGTCCACATCTAGTTGTTACCGGGGACTACCGAGAAAGAAACTCAAAGCACTGATTGGAATGCCGATCCCCGTGATCACGTCCCAATGAGCATTATGGGTCACAACATTTCCATCACCGTTGGACTTGAGCGTATACCATGAAGAAATCTCTTTCAGTCTATTTCATTTCATTTTCCTGAATCGATTCTGTCTCTATTACTGCAATCTTACATCGCTTTTTGGAGTACGATTGGATAGACATGGCATCAAGTTCTGCTACATCATCAACTTCCATCAACTCCAATGAAGGTCTAGCGTTGACGAAGTATGAACCAGAACTCCTGCTTCTCATCTTCATCCATGGGTTCAAAGGAACCGATGAGACCTTTGCAGACTTTCCGAACCGACTTGAGCACCTTCTCACAGAGATTATTCCGCAAGTAAAGACGGAGTCCATCATCTTTCCTGCCTACGAGGTATGTAGTCGTTGACATTCGAAAACCGAAAGCTAATTAACCTCGTATCTTCAACAGACAAAGGGTGATCTGGTTAGTCTATAAGTTATTGGCCAATACCATGTCCTTACAGGTTAAACATATTTCTGAAGGACAAAGCCGTTGTCCGCTTTGCAGACTGGCTCACGACCTTGGTCGTTGAAAGAGAAGTAGCATCTGGACTAGGTGCAGGCAAGGCCAAGATTGTGCTATGTGGGCATAGGTATGTCATGCTCTCCGAGCTATGCCATAAGGTGCTGACTGCCCACCAGCATGGGTGGTCTTCTTGCTGCCGATACTCTTCGCGAATTTGTTCACACACGTCCCGATAAAGATGCACCTCTTTGGCCAAAGATAGTCGCCTGTATCGCTTTTGACACCCCGGTGAGCAACCCCTGTACCATGGCACCGTGTCAGCTATGCTTACTGTTTGAAGTACTATGGCCTCCACCCCTTCGTAGTGAAGAACAGCGTCACTAAGGCTGCCCAATATGCAAATACAGCAACAACAGTCGGAAGTGCTTTGCTGGGATCTCTTGCTATGTTCGGATCTAAAAAGCCTTCGCAACCAGAACAAAGCAGGCGATCTGCAACCCCTCCTCCTCAATCGGCATGGTCTGGCTGGGGTGGTGCCGCTGCTATAGGAGGCGCTGTATTGGCAGGAGCTGCCGCAGGAGCTGCTTATTACAAGAAAGACGATTTGAACTTGGGATTTTCTTGGGCAAGCGATCACCTCAAATTTGTTGGAAATTTGTGGGATGTGGAATCATTAGAACAAAGGATAGAGGCCTTAGTGGACATAGAGAAGATTTATGGTGTGGTCTTTAGAACGTGGGTGGATTCCAGTTCACTTCTTTGTAAGTCCTGGGAAATTTAAATGTTTACCAACATATCTAGATTGTACACCATTCTTCCACCAAACCCTCCAGAGTTCCTTACGTCGCGAACTTTCGTAGTTTTGCCAAAATACGGGAGTCGCGCGAAGGCGCACTTTCTGCCGGCAAGTAATGGCACTGCGTCAGACGAGATTCAAGGCCATGTTGGCATGTTTGCAGGGAATACCAACGATGGTTATTACAAGCTTGGGCTCGATGCTGCAGGCATCATTCGAGATGCTGTTATGTCGAGTAGAGGAATTGTGGAGAACGTGCCCTCACCGCCGAATGGTCCGCAGGATACCCCTTCACTTCCTTCACAAACCACGAAGGAACCCGAACAACATGATTTGATCCAATTCTAATCCTTCTTCCTCCCTGCTCTATATACTGGTTATAATGAAATCTATAATATATGTTTATTTCAGACTTAGTCGCATGGAATATGCGTCTTCTCCGTCAGCATCTAAGTCACGGTGAGCATGGAACATTCCTTGATTTTAATGGAGTGAACGTACAGTATCCTTTCTCAATGTCTTTCACCGTGAATCCCAAAGTATCCCTATACAAACCAAGCGCAGCTCTGTTAGATTTACGGACATGTAACGAGACATATGTCGCTCGATATATGTTGGCCATGGCTTCTTCTACAAAGTAAAACACAGTGAATGGCGACAGCGTAAGGAAATGAACAAAATGACAGCATACGAGACTGCAACATAAGCTTCTTCGCCAATCCTAACCGTCGATACGAGCGTAGAACAGATATTGATGTGACATGACCATGAGGTTCTTTACCAGGCTCTGACAATTCTTCATCCCTGGTAAACGTCGCACTGATCAGGACATTCAGTAAACAGAGGTACAGTTGTCGCAGCCACACATCTTTGCCAGGATGTAACCAACGATTCGTCCTTTGTGGTCTTCAGCGACGTATGAGATAGAGGGCCATGTCATCGCGTGGTACATATCTACAGATCAAGGGCCTTTAGACTTTTGTCCTGCTGAGAAGATCAACAGAAAACGTACTGACAGTATCTCATCGTGTAGTTCTCCGGGAGGTTCTGCAGATTGCACGCCTGCATTCCCATCATGTCTTCCACCTAGTACAAAATAAACGTTTGGATTGGGCAAGTTGAACATTTTCCGTACTCTCATGACTCGAATGTTCATCTTGAAAGGCAACACCTGTTGTTGTCGACTTAAAATGTCCGAATTTGATGGGTTAGCCGGCTAAGGATTTCATTCGAACGAGTTTGCCGGTCGCGGTTGCAAAAATCTTTCATTTACGTAGGTAAACCTCAGCCCAGCAGTCCATTTTATTGTCTAACCTTATATTGTAATTATAACAGCAGTATGGTGCACAGAAGTGTCTCTAAATTGCGTCAGCATTGATCGGTTGTGCAAAAGTTATGTAGTGACGTAGTCCATAACCATTGACAAGACCTGTATTTCATTGCGCAATGACGTCGCCAGGCTTTCCCAATAGCTTTCTCTTGGGTTTGCCGTCCTTTTTCACACCTATAATTTTAACTTCCATGGGGATATTTGGGATGGTGCGAAGAGTATCTTCAAGAGTGTCGTCCAGGAATGACAAAGAAAGTTGGGTGATTGTATCTAGAATGGGTCGCGCCTTCTTTTCCGAAAGATAGGAAGCATTGGGAAGTCTGAAAATGATACGTGCTCAGAGCCGACTAAGCGGGTTATAGAGTCGTAAGCAAGCAAACTGGGACATCGTTCCAAAACCATACCTATCGTCATTATTCGACCACCTTGAGGTTCCCACCCAGCGAGCACTTCTTGCAACCTCGTATAGTGGTCTTTCCACAACGTGAAAGTTTCCGAGTTGATCACCAACATGGAAGGGTGAGACTTTCTAGAATCAGTGATGCTATTGGTATCTGAGATGGCTGAAGCTGGTTCGAGGGAGGATCTAATGGTTTCTTCACCAGATTTTATCGAGTCAGTCTGAGGAGCATGGTTTGGTAAAGGAACGGGGCCGGGAGAAGGAAGCGGCTCTAGCCAAGGATCCAAGATGACAGTTCGTTCAATAGGTATCGAAGAATGACCATCCAGAGGTTTTGTAGAAAGTATAGAAAGCTGAAAAGAACAGTTGAATATTCAAGGATTGAATGAATGGAATATTTCATACCACTGTACAGCCTCCAAAAGAATGACCGGCCAGAACAATACGTTCGTCATACCTTATGACCTGTTGGCCTGCTTGATTGAGTGCTGTCCAACTTGATTTATTATATGGTGTTCCATCGATGGTGTCAAACTCTAAGGTCGAATCTTGTTTGATGAAACGACAAAATGCTGAATATGCTATATAAATTTCATGGTGCCGAAACGCCAGTTGTTGACCTCGTAAAGGCATTGGATGGGTGTCTATTGCATCGTTATCGTCCCAACTATAACGGCGTCAGCATTTGAATTCATGATGATGATAAAGTAGTCTTCACTGTATGTCCGTTTCTCTAAGGTAAAGTATCTTCCTGGGTTCCGACTTTCCGTCTGCATTCCAAGAGCGAGGCATACAGACAGTGCCAGTACCATCTCGGTGCTCGACAGCAAGTACAACCCTGCCGGAGGCAGCTAAGCGACTACAGAACTGGCTACATCCAGACATCAGCAAGGGCAGCTGCCATGCAGGGTGTCAGACTACTGACCTGTATGCTGTTCTTCCACCACCAAGACCATGAGAGAAGATAACTAATGGCCACTGGGAAAGTTCTTTAGTTCTCAAAGGACTGAGAAGTGGAGCATTGGGATATGCCGGAATCTGATCGTAACCGGTAAGCCCCAAGTGGCACGAAGTGATTGTCTGGCCTTCAGCTTGCCTTCAAGAGTGCTCCAAAGAAGTACACTACAGGCCACAACAGCCATCTTGGAACACCTAAGACAAATGTCAGCCATCGTATCGGTGAATTACAACATCAGTCACATCGTTACCTAGAAATGCTGCGAAGCCGTGTAGTGACTCTCTCAGTGGCCTGCAAACGTTATAGTATGATTGGTGGCGCTTAATAAGTACTAAAGATAAGAACACACCGAAGGAACCATGGAACTCCTTTCTTCGAAGTAGTAGCTTTGACGTCTGCTGGGTAATACGCAGTAAAGGCTACTTCTTCTAGATAGAGGGCGCTCTCTTGGCTTTGATTGCTTTTAAGCTTGATTGTGCCTATTGGCCGAGCCGGACGCACAGGAGTAGCAAATGTTGTTACGCCCACAGGAAAGCGACCATGAATTTGGGGAAGAAAGAGCCTGGGCAGCAAGTACAGATGTTAGACCAGCTTTTCAGATCTATTATGTACAGTGGACTAACATTCGTGGTCTGGGTGTAGGTTGGGTTCAACCCGGTGCATGTGATTCGTTAACGCTGGGCCGCGCAGTGGAACTTGGGCCACGGTGCGCGCTAATAGTAACACTGACAGTGCACATCAATGACGCGCCATCACACTTCTCGTCCCTTGAATCCATATTGCACCGTTCACTGGGACACAAACGTCCTGTAGCCTACGTCCTTCAGACCACGCCCTTATAGGGCACTTGCTCAGATCGTTCAAGATACTTGTGACTGGCTTCAAATCTCCAAGTTCAGTCAAATGAGCGACAAGCTCAAGGAGTGGACCATCGACTGATACGTTTCCAGTCAGCAAACTCGACAATGCTAAATCTGTAATATCCTGGCTCTTGACTTCTGAGGCGGCCCGCCATGTCCATAATAGGACGATGCGACAAACTATCTCCCAGGCGCATACAGCATCTCGATTTTCAACGTGATTCTGCCCGTTCAGAAACTAAGAAGCTCTCAATATGGCACCAAATTTCAGATTTCTCGTAAACGTGGGCGTTGACCTGCTAAAAATACGAAAGGACCATTGAAACACTAATTAACAGTGGCGGACTCCTGCATGCCGCTTCCTCCTTAGGTTTAATCTCGCTTCTTAAAGACGTCAACGGCATCTTGTATTGGATCGTTAGCATCTCGTCCGAGTACTTATACCCGTTACCACACATTCTTTCACCTTCAATGCAAGGCCCTTTCGCTCTTTTAACTTTCTTCTCTCTTCCTTTTCTTGTAGTCGTGGACGCCGTCCAGGTCACCGTCCCCTCTGCCCCTCCTTCCAATCATGTGGTTCAACCAAACTTCCTTGGAATCAGCTTCGAGCTCAGCTTCCTGTCGGAATATTGTAAGCCCTTCCCAAATTACCTTTTAAATCACGATAGTGATGTTTCCAAGTCGGCAACGACACCTCAACCATTCCCCCCTACTGTTGTCAAGTACCTTTCCGCATTGCGCTCCCGGACAGGCAATCAGCCTTTACGCGTCCGCGTAGGGGGAATTCCATGGATGACTCTACATATGTCCCAACGCAAACATCACCTATGCTACAATTAATCCCAGGGGATTTTAATTTTGATGACCAGCCCGTCAACTATGGGCCGGTACTTTGGGATGTCATGGACAACATTGCTTCCGATATTGGAGGGGCAGCCTATCTGATTGGTCATTGTTTTTCCAGCTAATTACACCGTGAATTTTTACCCTGATCTGCAAAGAATTCTTTAGGTCTTTCTCTTCGGGACCCAAATAATGCCAATGTTCCACTTCTAGCTGGTATACGTTGCAATGTTACATATTGCCATTCACCTCAACTAACCTTGCCCTCTCAATCGCCGCAGGCGAGGCAGCCCAAAAACTAGGCGACAACTTGGATGGCTTCTTGCTCGGAAATGTAGGTTGTGATCAACAAAAACGTTTTTCTATGACATCTGACATCGGGTTTCAAGGAACCTGACCTATACACCAGCCACGGCGACCGGCCCAACATCAAGAACTATACAACTGCTATCTATATCGATGTACGACCCTTCTTCCCTTTTAACAAAATCCTAGTAGGCGCTTAGCGGTCCATTCCTTTGCAGGAGTTCAAAACGGCCTCTGATCATCTTACTAACACGTCAGCGGGGAACATTCTGGACAAACATGACATCGGCGGTCCAACAATATGTTGTGCATGGGTTCGTCTTCATCCTACCGTGTGTAAATTTTATTAATTTACGACTTTTAGAACCTGGACGCGCTTCTAGATGATGGTTATACTTCTTCTTTCGGCGACATTCTGAAATATATCTCGTAAGTTCTATCTGCATCATCATCTAGGATATTTCGACACTTTGTCTGAACCTTGCAGCAGCCTTCAGCACTATCCCCAAAACAATTGCAACCCTGGATTCCATAAATACGAAATACCTTATTACGTGCAACATGCGAATGGTTTGACGTCCAGCGATGTCTTTTTTTTTATCGAGACTCTAATTTGTACCCTATCAGTTGTTCAACTTGCGGCATGGCAAGCTTCCGGGGTCAACAAAGTTGTATCCAGCGCAGGGCCCAACAAGCAACATCTTATCATGTCCGAATTTAATTCGGCTTCCTGTGGAGGGATCCCCAACATTTCAGACACCTTTGCAGTCGGCTCCTTGTGGACCATAGACTATGCCCTCCAGATGGCATCCGTTGGCTACAGCGCCGCTTACCTCCACACTCGCGAGAGAGGTATTTCATACAATCTATTCACCCCTCCCGACGGTCCAAATGGTGCGCCCGGGCCATGGACCACAAATCCGCTCGTTTTACAGCTTGCTTGTCACCGCAGAAGCACTACGCTCCGAATCCCAAAATGGCAGTATTGTCGCTGACCTCGATATTAGCGGCTCCAAAGAAAATACAAGTGTCGACGTTAGCGGCTATGCTGTATACGATGCAGTTGATTCAACTGTCCAGCAGTTAGTATTCTTCAACTTCGCCAATGTTTCCTCGTCTGCTGGTTCTTCAACATCCTTTGATGTTCCTTCGGGGGTCTTCACTGCAAACAACGGTAAAAATGTACTCGTCAAGTATCTGGTAGGGGATAACATGCAAGAGAAGACGAACATTGGATGGGGCGGCGAAACACTCGCAAACGCTGGCGACGGAACATTATTGGCTGCGAATTCGACTTGGGCGGTACCTAACACTCAGGTCGATTGCACAAAGGGCTGCACAATCAAAGTACCCGCCCCGGGCATGGCGGTCGTTTTTGCTGGAGGACTTTCGCCTACTGGTAATTCAACAGCCAATACCAGCACCAACGCCTTGCCAAGTTCAAGCTTGGTAGCAAACCCGACAGCCACTGGTGCTGCTGCTCGTCTCATGCTCGACAGCTCAACCATAATTTCGATCCTCATAGGCACTGCCCTAGCGATAATTTCCACCAGTCTCCAAGTTTAAGTTTTACTGTACATTGTAGATAGATTCTCAAGCCATGTATCTCGAAATGTAACATGGACTCTTTGCAACAAGGTGTTTTAATTCATTCATATATTGTCGTGTACGGTACTCGAGAACCGCAACCCCTCAACCCAAGCTCAACCTATGTTAAATCTACAGTACACTGGCTCATATATATAATGTCGGTTCCCGGCATGTTCCTATGCATTATTAGAATCACTACCGGCTTACCCGTGCTCTGCACATGGACTTAAGGACAGACTTGTTTAAAGCAAGGCCGAACTGATAAAAGTCATGTTCAGAGGCCAAAAGAAAGAAAGAATAATAGAATACGGAGGGATCTCATTGGTAAATACAAAGTGGTTTATTAAGACCGTGCCTCAGAGCGAGGTTGAGAGGAAGGTTACCCTTAGTTTGACCTTCATGGCCTGTTGATGGACTCGGATTGCCTCGATTAAAATCTAACTGAAGTCCTGTGTGATTCAAAGTCAAAGCAGTAGCTTCAGACTAGCGGCTATCAACCAATATTGGGCCCATGAGAGATATTGAATCAGTATGATATTTACCTGTTGTGTCAAGTGCACAAACGAATATAGCAGCTTGCCAAGAATGTTAACACAGTCAATATTGGCAACTTCAAAAATCTTTCTTTAACTTCCCAAATTCCTTATGGCAGAGATAGTTGAGAAAGTCAGAGACAGAGGTAATGTGCACCAGCTAGATATGTACATAAGAATTTTCTGACACGGTTTTATCGAGATCAGAGATCAAAACACAGAAGTTGAGTTAAGCTTGCGGTCCTCGAAACGCTACTCGTGTGGTATGTTGACCTAGGACACGCAAGAAAAAGCTTTGACCGTATATAACTAGTTAAGAAACTTTCCGAGGCTATTTGTCGCTCAAATCACTAATATACAATCTATGGACGAGTGGTACTACCTCCAAATTTCAAAAATGATAGCCTAATTTGTTTTCAAAAGATTCACGATTCACACGATTAGGGAGGTTGGAAAGATACTTGACTAGACAAGACCATAATCACCGGTGCCGAAGTTTCGAGGGGTCGCGCCGTTGTGGTGTTCGCCAGTTGGCCCTTGCCTCTGACCGAAATTGCGACTAAAAGGATTCCAGGGATTCCCTAACCCAGTAGTGGAGGTCTTAACATCGAGAAATGGAGTATAGGAGGACCCGCGGGCCTCCGGAGTTGGGTTAAAGTCCAAGGTCCCGGGCCAGTTCATTAGCCCATCTATGTCCATATCTTCATCAAGCCCTTGCATCCGAGCACGTCGTGCCACTACTCTATGGTGTTGACTCGCAGATAATTCGGAGATCGGGTCAGGAACGCTATTTAAAAGATTGATATTATGTCGACCACCCGGTGTATCAGTAGCAAGCATAGACGCTCGTCGTTCACTGGCTTGATTACTGCCTGTGACTTGACTGTTGCTGTCGAACCGTAATGTGCTGTTCCACATATCGCTAATAAGACCGTCGACTTCGCGATCGACAGAAGTAGCACGAGGACGTCGAACAGGAGGATTAGATGGGGAGCTCCATTGCGTCCTAAAGGGGTACCACTGTAGCCTCTTGCTGTAGGGTGGGAGGTGAAATTGGGTTTGTCGAGTTGCTTGCGAAGCACCTCTATTTGCTTCACCAACAGACTCTCGAATGTCGGCTTCTCACCCTCGATGCCCACAAATATCACGAGAGAGGAAACACTAGGGAAATAAAGTTCGTCAGTACTGACTGAGCACACAATAAGTGTGTCATCGGGCGGCTTACAATACTTCCTTGAGATAGGCAAAGCTAAACCTGTCAGTAAGATGTGCGACCTTGTCCACCAATTGATCCGGGAAGTCAACTTCCTTGTTTGACTGTAGTTTAGTTTGCCAATACTGAGCGTATAATTTGCGCTCCTCCTCATCTGGATCGTCAAATTTACTGAGTTGAACATCAGCATTGCGTTAGCAACACAGAATATATACAACGCACAATTTCCTGTCGAATCGACTTGGCCTAGTGCTGAGGCCTGGATCAAGTCGGTCGAAATGATTGGTAGTACCAATGACAAGTAAGCCATCATTTCCCTCCAAGCCATCGAGTTGATTAAGGAAGAATGAGCGATTCCCGTCGTTGATGAGACTGTCGAGGTCTTCAAGAATAATGACACAAGGCGCAAGTTGACGGGCTTTGTCAAAAACATCTGCCATAGCGCCTTCGTCTCCTTTCCAGCCTGCAGTAATATTAGTAGAAGCTGGATTGATGGAATGATCGCAAACTCGGACTTCTAAACGACTTCACATATAAAGGAGCAAATCCCTTTTCACCACAGGTCTTCATGATAGTTTTGAGACTGATAGTTTTGCCATTTCCTACGCAACACGATATGTCAGGTATTATCCTCAAAAGAGATATTATACGTACCTGGAGGGCCATGCATTATGAGGCCGCGCTGTGAGTAGGACGTTAGATACGTACTTGCTAGACAATGGTCTGCACTTATACCTTCCATGGTATGGCCAACTCTTTATAAATTGCCTCAGAAGCGAAGAATCCATAGACATCTTTCTGCAACGCTTTCTTGAACTCTTCTTTAAGAATTACGTCCTTCCAGTCGGCTTTCTGTATTTGAACCCACAGGCCATGGTCTTTCGCCCAGTATCCTTGGTTAAATACCCAGATTTCGTCATGTAAAGAATCTGACCAAGCACCAGCAGCGAGGGAGGAATAGACGAGATATCTCCTCAGGGCCTATGAGAAGTATGAGGCACAGGCGAGCCCTTAAGAATGACTGAAGTATTACCTTTGTGAAGCACGAAATATTGCCGGACTACACCGAATCCCTGGGGGAACTAGCAACGACTGACATCAATACAGTCTCTATAATGTTGAGCACAGTTGTAACAAACCTGGAGGGAGTAGATAATATATTCATATTGCTGAAGAAATAAAACAGGACTCAGCTAACATTCTGCCTATTAGAATTTGCCTCAACTCACCTTCCAAGTAACTTTGAATGCACCAAATTCAATTTGGTCGACCAGTATACCAGGAACAGTGCCCAAGCTTCGAGCAATAGGCACGTATACGAGATTGGTGACTAGCTGTGTTTTCTCAATTGGCTTTACATTGGCGGCCGGGAAACCAAGAATATTCATTGAATATCCCTGCGTCAAGATAAGAGAATGACCGGGGTAAAGCGCGCGCAATGCATCTGCACTGATACTACTGTGAGACACACGGGTAAGTGGAAATGAGCCAAACATACCCAGCTACACTCGGTATTGCCAACGTCCCAGAGGCTGTTATAGATAATTAAGTTCGCCATTGAGAACTTGTTGAGAACGGAAAGAGGTATAAACGAGCGGCATATTGTGGGCTTACATTTGGCTACCCACTGCTCATAGAAGTCCTTTTTATCTTTATGAGAGTCTGCTGCGGGCGCTTGACCCTCTTCAGTCGTCCAGATGTTAACAAACTCATCCTCTTCATTGGTATGCTCCTTAGAACGGGCCATGGTACAATGTAGTAGTACGTAAGTAAACGATAGAGTCGGTAGTGTGGTTTTAGCTGAAAGTGGGGGATTTGATGCGCAAGCTTGGGAGTTAGTGAGCAAGTGGAACGGCTAATTGCGCAGTTCGGTTCTGAGTAGCAGGGTGGTGCAAGGAATCCCCTATTACTTCTCGATCATATGTCCATGCACGTGATCCCACCTTTCTTTCCTCTCATCCCCCATGGCCGTATCTGCAGCAGACATCCGTAGCGCCCTTTCTATACCAGACGTTAATGCAACAGCCGGGCCTTCACAACTGAAGAAACAAGGGCCACAAAATACGCGAAAACCTGAAGGAATCTCAAGGGAACTCTACTCTCTTATTGGTCCATCAGCACCCTCTTTAGCCGCCCAACTCGCCAAACCACGTCTCAAGCAGAAGCCAAACTTCGGCGGTGCAAGCACTAAGACTAAATGGTTTGTATTTTGAGAAGATGCGAACTGTACTTAATAATATCACTGTACTTGCAGGGAACTACGACCGTTTAAGAATGGTGCACGGCAGGATGATCTTGAGCTTCGACATTGGGAGAAAGTCACGTCAGATCGTCCTACCGGTCAGCTTCTGTTATCCCTTCTTTCATCCATATTGAAACTGAACATTTCAGCGATTCCTACACATAGATTATGCCTTTGCTAAATATAATGTTCAGTCGACCTCATACACCTACTCACAAGATGAATATACCCGCTTCCTTGAAGGTATGGGTTCCAAATTTTGAAGTATTGATGGTTATCATGAATAATGAATAACAGATAGAGAATGGACAAAGGAAGAGACAGACTATTTATTCAGCGTCGTACATGACTATGATTCACGATGGTATATCATCTACGACCGGTACGACTATCCTGGGGGATTAACGCGGTCGCTGGAGGTATGTGTGCTCGCTTTCGAAGATTATTCACCATCTCACAGGATCTCAACAGGACCTGAAAGATCGCTACTACAGTGTATGTCGGAAGTTAGTACGAAATCGACCGTGGGCAGGTGATGAAGCCAGCAAAGCACAATTGATATCGAGCTTTCAGTTCGACAAGGGTAATAATTATGTTTAATTTTTGTCTGTATTTGCCACTTACGACTCTTCAGAACGTGAGATGACGAGGAAGAAATACATCGTCAGTCTTGAGAACCGAACGCCAGATCAAATAGCAGAGGAAGAGGCTCTTTATATCGAAGTTAAACGCTTGGAACACAATGAAAGGAAATTCAAGAAAGACAGAGAAAGTCTACTAAGAACTCTTGCTGGTATCGATTCTGGACTGCCAGACATTGTAGAGGACGACGGAAATCCTCTAGGCATCACAAATGAAAAGACGAAAGGCGCCAGCACGAAGAAGAAAGGGGGACAACCCACAGACGTGGACAGTCCCGCTACTCCCTCAGTCGCCGCTACGCCGGCTGTCAAACGTCCTCATACCGTAAAGAATGCAATATACGGTAAAAAATTACCTGGTATCTCCATGCCCGCCAGTCATACTAAACATTAATGTTTCGCAGATGCTCAACACTGTATTATCCGGACGGATCCGCCTCCTTCAGGTGTTGCTACCAAAGCAGCACACCAACCAGCATACCTACGGTCCTTTAAACTACCTACACCGAAAGCTGCTATCGCACCTAAAATTACTCAAGCTCTAGCAGAGCTAGGAATCTCTCACAGTCGGCTGGTCATACCAACACGTGAAAACACTATACAACTTGAGGCTCTCTTGGACGCTACGACAGCTTTGGTAGAAACAAAGCGTGTCGTGGACAAGGTTGACTATGACATTCAAGTGTTGAAAACTCGGCTGGGGATGAGGGAGAATAGCCAAGCAGCTACCGATGTCGAGATGAAGCAGGAGGGTGGCGGAGATGCCGATGGCTCCATTATCGGGGAAGCAGGGGCAGAACACGAAGAACTCGAAGACGGGAGAGCTCAAAGTGTTCTCAGTGCGCGGAGTGCGAGGAGCAGGAAACACGTGAGTGCTACATATTCTTCCAGTTAACTTTTTTCGGCCTTATCGTTTGCGCCAGCCTCGTCGGTCAATATCAGTTTCGTCCGTAGACACAGTTTCGACACGGGCAGGTACCAAACGGCAGAAGAAAATTTGAGTAGGAAATTACTTTTTCTTCCATGATAGGCCGGTGTGTATGAATAATAAATAGATACATGCTGGATTTAGATCATGAGGCCCTGAAGTATCCTTGCAGTACATAACAGAGATTAAGGATGTGGTTAATACGAAATGCCCGCTGAGAATAGGATAGTTGGTAGAAAGCATGCTGGTATCTGGGAAAGTGTCCGACTCCCTAAGGCTCTCCTATTTGAAGAGAATGCCTCAGGGTTGTGTAAAACGAAGGATAAAGTTGACCAAAACGGCGACTACAGTCTCAAATCAGTAAGTGACCCAACTACGAGAAGAGAAATGTAAAGCATACTGAGAAGGGCGATGCACAGAACAGTCTATTTGCCAACCAACACCTCGTGAACAAGAAGTATCATAACGGAGGTAATGACGTGAGACTCACCGGACCGACTCTATCATCGTAAGGACCCCTTCCGCCGCGACGAATGGATGCTGCTCTCCAGTGATAGGTATAAAGCGCGTAGATCATAATGGCCATTGCTACATGTGACAATTTAAGATTAGCTATTTGTGAAACAAACGGGGTCATCAAGGGGCAACGACGAACCAACCAAAGAGAACAAAGCGGCACTAATTTTTCCAATCTGTGTTGGATAGAAACATCAGTTGCGAGTTGAGAGAGAGGATTCCGAAGAAGGACAAGACCTTATCGCCAAAGTTCAACAACCCGACTGCAAGACCTCCGAGGACGACAGTAAAATGCAACCATGACAAAAAAGTACGCTCGTTAGCGAATGAAACTTTTGGCTCTACGCGTACTGGAAGGGCACTACGCTTTGTGGCCGTTCGTTGGAGGAGGGGTTGGGTGGACATTGAGTGCAGGGGAAGAGAAAGAGTTTGGGTACTAGACTTGCCTACCTATATATAGCGACGGACCTTTGCTTCCCGAATAGGGAATATGGTGGACCAACCCAGAAACGAACGTTCGTCGACTCCACCAATAAATCGCATCTCACAATTTTGCTTCTCATGCCCAAACCATAATAGTATTTAATGTACATACAGAACACTCGTATCGTAAGCCACCCATCTCATCTTCCGCCGCTATTCAGCATTCTCAAGCGATCCGGGTGAATACTCGGCGCAACAGGTGCCGCATTGCCATTCGATGGAGGCGAGTTTTGTGATCCAGGAGGTCCATTGAAATTGCCGGCAGGGGGCGGGAAGTTACCCGCCTGGCCATTAGGAGGGAATGGGGAGCACCCATGCCGCCAGGAGGACCACCAGAAGGAGGGAATGGAGGAGGACCTAGCTCAATTTGCATTAGTTGATTCTTTCGGTTCAAAATAGAAGACGTACCGCCGAATCCACCAGGAGGTCCATTCATACCAGGGGGCATACCACCTGGAGGGAATGGAGGGCCACCCGGAGGCATCATGGGGGGAACCCTTGACCGGGAGGGAATGGTGGTCGAGCTAAGGGATCACGACCTGAGTACAACATTCACAGTAATTTCACGCAAGACTTACGAGCACCAAATCCTGGAGGAGGCATGGGCTGTTGTCCGTATCCGATAGGAGGTCCTCCAAACCCAGGTGGAGGTCCTCCGAGATGCTGAGGTCCAAAGCCGAACCCGCCTGGAGGTGGTCCTCCAGATTCATAGGCCGAGGTGATTTGATCAATGATATTTTGGGCCTTGTCGTGTCCTAAAGCTGTAGTGAGGTGGTCATTATAACATTCTCTTAATACAATACAACAAGCAGCTTACATGCATAATAGTCGCGGACGTTTGAAAGATGATTCCTGCCACTATTATGAGCTTTGCGTACTACATTAAAAAGCCAGTCAGTCCAAAAGATCACTTGAAGGGCTGCTTGACAAATCTCACCTGACGTGGAATCGTGAGTGAGAAAGACGTCACAGTAATCGCAGTAATGTTTCTGTATAAAGAGGTCAATTTCCAGTTTGTTGCCCTGTTTCTCAATACAACTTACTGGCATGATGGTGGTGGTTGCACGTCGACTTTCTCCTTGGTCACACTGACACTCATCTAGAATATTGAAATGATCGGACTTTAAAATACTGGTCACGTGCCTGCTTCACCTTTCCACCGACCGCGCCGACTCACGAGTTACGACAAACGTCGATCTCCCTCCTCCCTGTCCAGCTGCAACAGCCTAACATGGATTCATCAGTAACAGGAATTCAAGAGCCATTTGACCTAATACGACTTTCACTCAGTGAAAGGGTATTTGTCAAACTACGAGAGACCGAGAATTAACTGGCATACTCCATGTAAGATTGTATACAATAGATTGCGACGCGTGTTGACGTCGTTATACAGGCCTACGATGGCCATATGAACTTGATAATGAGCGACGTTGAAGAGACTATCATGATTGTGGATCCTGAAAATGTTGCAAACGGCCAGAATGTTGTAAATGTATGTTAAATCTACCTACGAAGTAAAGCAATTGACATTCCTGATCGAAATCATTAGGTCGCTAAACGAAAAATGGAAATGTTATTTGTGAGGGGAGATGGTGTGATCCTCGTTCGTTTTTGTTTCTCTCTATCCCATCTATTTCTTACCGTGTTGTTGTAACAGGTTTCACCTCCAGCGCGCACATAAGTCTTGGCGATAGGGATTGCTAATTAGACAGGCGCGACCTAATCAACGAATGCCTTCTCACTTGTTCTGGCGAATCTTCTTCAGGAAAACAGTACACAGTACGTCGCGCCTTCGCCACACTCTTAATAATAAGCTGTACTGCATCATGCCCAATGATTATGTCAGGTTCCCTGTTATCATGTCAAATTTTAAAAGGATGTATCACGAAAGCCCTGCTAGTACGCCCATAGAACCCCTTCGAACACGAGTGACAAGAAATGTTGTATCCGGAAATTAAAAGCGGGCCTCAATCCCTCATCTCCTGCTGATCGCCGTGCGCGGGAGGCATGGGTTCCACGATATCTGATGTGTTGAATGTCGGAATTGAAAGCGAATGTAGTCCTGTGCTTGTGGCTTCGATTGATGGTGCACCGTCTGCTTGCTGTTCATCACCTGAATCCCGTACCTCTAAACCAGCAGGCCACGTTTTATCGCGCAACCAACCTGCATGTATGATTTGGATCTGGTTAGAGGTTGCAAATTATGAGTGTCGTAGTCTCTGATGAAAGGCATGAACATACGATCAAGACCATTGGTAAGCTGACTCTAAGTTTTCCGCCCGAAGATAGTCCCTTCCAAACTTTATCGAGGCCATTATCCCAGATCTCTTGATTATGAACGGCGCCAGGCCGACTGAATACTTCCTCTAATTTCTTTCTGGAATTGGAAGGAGGTGGGGGAGCTCGTGTGATTTCAGGGCGCTTAGTCAACCAGATCTTGCGGCGAGCTACATAGTAATCAGGTCCTGGGGTTGGAAGAGAAGAGGAATGTATAATTTCTTCAAACGACGCTTGTGGCTAGAAGAGGATAGAAAGATATGAACAATGCATGAAGAAGAAGCAAACCACGAACCTGAGGAATCTGAGAGGTCATGGCAGGGAAGGAGTGACCGGACCGTTTCCAGGGCTAATTCCTGGAAAAGCACGTGTTGTTCTGTATGTAAACCAGACTGACACAAGGTTCCAGGAACTCTCCCTGATTCACGACTGTTCACAATCATGGTTTCCCTCTACAAACACCATGCTCCCTCAACCACCTCCCTTTCAGACGATGGCGACGATGGTGATGAGGAGACCCAACAATTTGCTTTCTATCCAGACCACCGTCTTGTTCCAGCCCCGTGGGCATTCAAGCGGGAGTCCACCATTCAGGCGATCCAGCGGCCAGCATCCCACTCACCCATTTCGACCATACCCGCAGAGATTATGATCCAGATATTTAAGCACCTGCATTCATCCAAAGACCTTTATACCGCTTTGCGAGTGTCGCGCACCTGGTGTCAATGTTCTGTGGAGCTCCTGTGGCACAAACCTTCTTTTCCGAAGTACGACACAATCCATAAGATGGCGGCACTTCTACGGAAAGACAACCAGACATTCACATACTCCCTCTTCATTCGTCGCCTCAATTTTCTCAATCACGGTGCAGAGTTAACGGATGAGCTCATCGGCGTGTTCGCCCGTTGTGACCGGCTCGAGCGTCTTACTTTGATTGGGTGCAAGCAGATTACAGGCGAGGCGCTCGCGAGAACCCTCCCAAATTCTCTCATCTTGTCGCCATTGACCTTACTGGCGTTACCAACACATCGAGCGACTCTATAATCGGTCTCTCCACCGTCGCCACCCGCTTACAAGGTATCAATCTGTCGGGATGTGAGAACGTAGCCGATTCTGGAATAGTCGCCCTCGCCAAGTCTTGTTCTCTTCTCCGCCGCGTTAAATTGAGTGGTTTAACTAAAATAACCGACCTCTCAGTCGCTGCGCTTGCACAGTGTTGCTCGATGCTTTTGGAAATAGACCTCAATCATTGTGAACTTATCACGGATGTCTCAGTCCGTCTTATCTGGACACATCTTACCCATATGCGGGAGATGCGCCTATCTCACTGCTCTCTCCTTACGGACGCCGCTTTTCCAGCGCCTCTCAGGCCCGATTCGCAAACTGATATTATCAACCCCTTCGCATATACAAACACGAAGACAGACGAATTACCTCCTCTTCATATCAATCGAACTTTCGACAATTTGCGCATGCTGGACTTGACGGCGTGTGCCTTCATTACGGATGACGCCGTTGAAGGCATAATTTCCCATGCATCCAAGATTCGAAACTTGGTTTTATCGAAATGCGTCCTCCTTACCGACAAGTCCGTGGAGACGATTTGTAAGATTGGAAGACATTTACACTATCTACATCTCGGCCATGCAAGTAGAATAACCGATCGCGCCGTGCGCCTGCTTGCTCGTGCATGCACACGTATACGGTATATCGACTTTGCGAGTGAGTCGTTGTGCCTCCCCCGCTGTGTTGCAATTGTTGACATTTAGGTTATAGATTGCGTCAATTTAACGGACATGTCTGTCTTCGAACTGTCGTTACTGCCTAAACTTCGCCGAGTTGGCCTGGTCCGAGTTAGTCGGCTCACAGATGAAGCCATCTATGCTCTGGCTGAACGACATGCTACCCTTGAGCGTATCCATCTGTCTTACTGTGATCAGATTTCAGTTATGGCCATCCACTTCCTCCTTTTAAAGCTGCACAAGTTAACCCATCTCAGTCTGACGGGAGTGCCGGCATTTCGACAGTCAGAATTGCAAAGATTCTGTCGGGAGGCACCAAAAGTAAATCCATTTGATGTGTTGGCTATGACCATTTTTTTTTTTGACGCATTGCCTCATTTTAGGATTTCAATACCGCTCAGCGTCTTGCATTTTGTGTATTTTCTGGTAAAGGTGTCTCCCAGCTCCGCGCATATCTCACCGAGCTGTTCGACCGCATCGCGGAGAACCACACTGACGACACTGAATACGAAGAAGATGACATCGATTCCCAGGAAGATGATACCCCGGAACCCGAGTCTTTCATTGAAGCCAGAGAGAGGGAAAGATTCCCTCGTCCTGACATAATGTTTAACGACGGTCGCCCCCTGCGTCCACGTCACTTTGAAGATCATAGTTCACGCCAGCGACAAAACTTCTTATCACAACCCGCTACCGCTGGAGCACATGGCCCGGTCATCTCTGCACCTTTTCGCAACGGACACGGTGTTCCTCAACTCTCGACTTCCCCGACAACCAATATTCGAGGTGCTACAACTCGTTTGAATGCTCAAGTTCAGGCCGCGGCTCCCCTTCCCGGCCCTTCACGCCATCAAGATGAATATTCTGATCTTGAGACTCTTAGAGATAGGGCAAGATTATCCGCAACCACTAGGGTTCTAGCACGTCCTAACAATACGATTACCGGACAAGATGGCCTGCAACAACGTCGACAAATTGAAGGCGAGAACAGTCGCCAGATTGAAGCTGAGGTATTCTCAAGTCATCGAATACAACTTCGACCCATCGCCGACGTGCTGCCTGTCGTTGAATCATCTGCTTCTCCGTCACCGAACGACCTGATACCGAATGACAACGGTGCTGGTTTCTTCAGAACCTACCAAGAAAGGCCTCCGACCCCAGCCGTGTCTCCCCGCGGTAATGGCGCTCTGACCCCAGATCTCAATTACGCTGAAATTGGTCACGGCCGCGGTGCTCAAGGGGGTGCTTCAAGAGGATCCGCTCCTACTTGCGATCGCACCCCGATGCAAATATTTGCGCCCCACATTTCGCCTGCCCCAGAACCTCAATCTGCGGGTTCCGATTCGGATGGCGAACCTGGTAATAAGGTTCCTGAACATTCAACACCCATTGCGCCGACTGCAGGTAACGCTTGGATCCATAACTCTTCGACTGCGGGAAATAGACGCGTTACTCTCGAATCATCTATTTTATCTCCTCCGGGTACTGCCGCAAATGAGGAAACGACCCATTACGCCCTTGGATCAGAACCGAGAGGACGACGCGAACAACCTGGCAATCAAGTTCAGCAGCAGCAGGGTAGCTCGGATCCTAGAGCGAGAAGTGTGAAAAGAACATTTCGAAATACGATAAACGCCGCTGAACATTATGCGAGCTCGTTATTTGGACGAGGGGACAATCGACCCGATGCTAGTGGTTCGGGGTCACACCCTGGAGTTGGCGCAAATCCACGTCCTCATTGACCTCCGCACGATTGTTCATAGGAAGTAGTGTTTTTCTCCAAGGATGATGCATTCTTTTTGTATTCTGTTATAAACAACGACTACCAACATTTCTAGTCTTATCTTTTCACGATTGGTGAACTATCCAGTTCGCAAACGTGCGTATTTTTACGTTTCCTACGACTTGATTATGGACTGTTTTCGACTTTGTATTAGAACGCTATCATCACATGTATAAGTTGTGTTTCTATTGCCAATGAAATGGATTTATCTCGATATTGACAAAGAATATGCATGTTGGGTGTGTTGGAGTAATAAGCACTGAAGCGTGGCGTGACCGGTTCAACGACCGGCACATAGTTCAAAAGGTCACGCCGATACTTGTGCTGATACTGCATCATACAGACTGCCTAGCCTGAACCTTGTCTCAAGCCTCTGCTATCTTCCCGATCGTTGTACCAAAAACGCTCGGCGGCTGATCTTCACGGCCCAGGGGATTCTTTTCGTGACCAAACCTTGCGGAATAGATAGACTGCTCTTAGCTCTGATTCAATAATCCAACTTGATGGGGACAAAGCAAATATACGACCTTCTGGCTCACATCTATGGTCCCCTTCCCGAACATGTCGTCCTCAAGGCCGACTTTCCGCGCCCTGGGGGTAAGCTGGTGATCAATGATCTCGAATTGAACTTCTCTGGAGAGTCAGAGATAGCAGGGTACGCAATGTGCTTTTCTAACTATTATCGTGTCTAAAAAAATGTCGGTCTGTTGCTTCCAGTTTCGACGACACAGAATATTTAACTAACCCTCCAATTGGTTCCCGAATTTCCAGGAATCAGGACGTCGTATTCTTTGGCGTGATTGAAATTGAGGACCTTGATTGGCTTTCAGATCAAGGCCTTCAATATCTAGAGCGAGACTTTATGGAACAGGACGCCAAAATTCATATGGACCATGCCAAAAGTGGTCTTACAATTAAAAAGGCGTACAGTAGAAGAAAACAGGATGGGCCTCGCCTCAAAATAAAGATATGCTGTCGCAAGATTTTGCTTGCTCATTATCTGACATGTATGCTACTTGATCTGTCTACACTGTACCTTAATCTGACTTTGTGGCCAGCAAAAACTGACCCGGAGAAACTACTGATCTATTCGCAATATGAACAAAAGTATGTGGCCTTCAGTTCGAGAATAGTTTTCATCGCTCTTATATGCATTTGTATAGAAAGCGGACCTACTGGGTTCAGTCCTTGCACTCAGGAACTCTTCACAAAAGCCTGAACTTCCTGTCCAGATATCTAATGCGGGCTTCGCTTGCTGAGCTAATAGAAACAGATCCACAGCACACACCATTAGAAGATCGGGATATTGACTGGGTAGTCCGCCGGTACTTCGAAACCATCCGCCCTCGAGATAAAGAGCGTCGGACATTTGAAGAACCAGACCATATATATGCTCCAAGGCACCTAAGGCACATTCCACGCGCATCCGTCAGGGGACAGTACGCTGAACATGCCGAATGGCTGCTTGCACATATGATAGCACGCAAACAAGGCTCGGCCAAGTTATTAGATATTCGGAAATGGATTTCTTTCTGCAAGGAGGCCCGAAAAGATTCCATACAGGCTATGCAAGCTGGCAGAAGATGGGGCAATCATAAAATCAACGCAAAGACACCTACAACCTCGCACGAAATCTCGCGCGATTTGGAGAAACTGAAAAGTTCTGGGCAAACCAACTGAAGATCATCAATAAAAAGAAACACAGACTAGTCAAAATGGTAAATCCTTCATATTTCTGGTCGGGGATGCCTCTTATAACCTCTGATTACTAGCCTCGGGAAACATCGCCCGAGATTGAAATAACTCATAATGTTGCGCCTCAAGCCATTCGTTTCCAGTACGATTCAGATTTCAGCGAAGCTTCAACATCAGAAGATTTAGAATCAGAAGCCGAAACAACATCGAAACACCAGATTCCTGGCTTTTGTCTCCAACCCCTAACATTCCTGGTGGCCGTTTCGTCTGGAATTGTCCGGGTTGTATTTATAGTATTGATCTGCTTAACCTTACACCAGAGAATATGGAAATCTTACCGGAAGACACAATACGAGTCCTGACCAGTAAATCGTGGAAAACAGAAGACACGCCAATTCAGAGGGCACTGTTTCGTATGGTGTCCAATCATTATGAAAATCACCATCTGGCTCAAAATGGCGTGTTTCTGTCTCGATCTGGGTCAATGACATGTGCAATAAAGAAGGATTACTCAGGGGAAGAGCGACAAACTAAAGGAAGAATCAAAGTTGAAGAACACTCCGAGTCGCAACCATTGAGAAGGAGCGGTCGGGTACCTCGCCCACGACGAATATCGGACTAGAAACCACACTTTTTTTCTTATCCCTCTCACCGTCCTTCTAGCCTTATTGTATTTTCTATCTATGCCAAATATTGCAGTTAAAAACTTGCAATTTATGTAGTGTGTGTAATGAACCATCGCAGTCTCGCGGCTTGAATGATATCTTATCTTATCACAGTAAGATTTAGGATGAGTCAAGAGATAACTCAGAGATAACCATATAGAAAATATCAATACAGTTCTTCGGCTTTCAACTTGATCTACATTCCATCTTCTCCTGGAATACCGCTTGATCAGCTTTCGCACCTTCAATCATTTGGAATCGCTTGTCGAAATGTCGAAAGCACCCAAAGCTGATGCTCAGCTGGATCCTCTCGTGTCTCTTTTCAAGTCGATGGGCTTGACTCAAGCGAAGGCAATAGAGGCTACCAAAGCCCCCAAAAGCGCAGCTGTGCTCCAAGATATCATCGATAGCAATACCGATGTGGTGACTGGTCTCGAAGAAAAGCAAGCCACATTGATCGCCAACCTTGCAGTTGTTATATCAAAAGCCGGTCCAATTGCACCAGAGGAACGCGACTATGTACTCAAAGCCGTACTAGACTCAAGATTAAAAACTATCGACCAAATAACTGGTCAGTTTCTGAAATGATTTCGACCATGTTTCTTCTGAACTTTTGCGCAGCTGCTGTCAAATACGTCGAAGCCAACAAGCTGCCTGTTGACGAAGCCCAGTTCAACAGTGAATGTGGTGTCGGTAGGTGCCACCTCAATGTTCAGTAAACGACAAGGCTTACAGCTCTTTCTAGGGTTTTTCATTAGTCCTGAAGAATTGTATGCCCAAGTTAATGACTATGTCACGACCAACAATATCACAAGCTGGGCAAGCCTCGGGACGGTCATCAATGCTCTAAAAGCATCCCCAAGTTTGCGATGGGCAAATGCTCTCGATGTCAAGAAAACCGTGGATAAGGTTTTTCTCGACAAGTTCGGTGCAAAGGAAGCGGCAAAGCCAAAGGTCAAGGTGGGCACCATGATTCTGGACATCTGGACTCGATTTGACTTAGATCACAGGAAGCGAAGCCAGCTGGACAAGCCAAGAAGGAGGAGATGCCTGTAGCTCCGCCTCGAAAGTCGGTCTTTGAAGAAGGTTTCTTGGGCCAGCTGCACAAACCCGGAGAAAATCCTCAAATACATCCTCATCTGCGTAGAGCACATCTGGCAGCCACCGGAGGCCAAGTATGGACTCGTTTCCCTCCGGAGCCTAATGGCTATCTCCACATTGGACATTCCAAAGCAATTTTTGTGAACTTCGGATATGCTGCGCACCATGGTGGAAAGTGCTATCTGAGATACGACGATACGAATCCTGAAAAAGAAGAGGCAAGATATTTCGAAAGCATACTGGAAATGGTCCGCTGGCTCGGATTCGAGCCATGGAAAATTACCTACTCCAGCGACTATTTCACGGAGCTTTACGATCTTGCAGTCGAGCTCATTAAGCGCGACAAGGCCTATGTTTGTCATTGCACCCGTTCGTCCTCTATGTCCTCCATTTGTTGTTTCATGCTTTTAACCTGACTTTATTCCCAGAGGAAGAAATCAAAATTGACAGGGGAGAAAAGCGAGGCCAACCAAGAGCATGTATTCACCGTAACAGACCTATTGAAGAGTCTTTGGCTGAGTTTGAAGGCATGAAAAATGGAAAATATCGGCCAAAGGAAGCCAACTTACGCATGAAACAAGACCTCGAAGACGGAAATCCTCAGATGTGGGACCTAACAGCCTATCGTGTTTTGGAGACCCCTCATCATCGTACACATGACAAGTGGAAAATTTACCCGACATACGATTTCACTCACTGTTTGGTGGATAGCATGGAGAATATATCGTAAGTCGTTCGGCTAACTATTCTTACCTTTGCATTCATATGCTTCTTCCAGCCATTCACTTTGTACCACCGAATTTATCGCTTCACGCCAATCTTATGATTGGCTCTGCGACGCGCTCGAGGTGTACAAGCCCAGGCAGTCTGAGTATGGCCGATTGAACTTGGAGGGCAGCATTATGTCAAAACGAAAAATCGCTGCTCTTGTTGAAGATGGCTTTGTCAGCGCATGGGACGACCCCCGTCTCTACACTCTTATCGCCTTACGACGACGCGGTGTTCCCCCAGGTGCCATTGTCTCTTTTGTCAGCACCCTTGGTGTATCGACCTCCGCTTCGAACATCGAGATCGCTCGCTTCGACCAGACTGTAAGGCAGTATCTGGAGGGAACTGCTCCTCGACTTCTGATGGTTATGAAGCCATTGAAAGTCACCATTGAAAACCTTCCAAAAGAGTACTGCTTAATGATTGAGAAGCCTCTGCACCCCAAAGTACCTGAAGTCGGAACCTCAACAATACCCTTCACTCAAACAATTTACATCGAAGCGGACGACTTCAGAACTGAAGACTCTCCGGATTACTTCCGTCTCGCACCTGGAAAGACTGTTGGTTTGTTCCAAGCACCTCATCCCATTACCTGCCTTTCTTTCAAGACGGATCCCACTACGGGAGAAGTAACAGAACTCATTTGTAAACTTGAGAATGAAGGCCCAGCCAAGAAACCAAAAGCATACATCCAATGGGTGGCCGAGCACGCCTCTTCGGGAAGTCCAGTCAGAATTGACGAGACGAGGATTTTCCACCCACTTTTCAAGAGCGAGCGTGTTCCAAGCGATTTCAGAGCCGACATCGCTCCTGACAGCCTTGAAGTCGTCAAGACATCGTTTGTCGAAGTTGGATTTTGGTCTCTCGCCAAAAGTTCGTTGCAGGAAGCCAGGAAAGAGGCAAAAGCAAGAACAGACAAGGCAGCCAAAGAGAGCTTCACCGCTGATCCAGGAACTGAAGATGACACACCTAAAGCCACCAGCGAGCAACTGGTTGGCAACGAATGCGTTCGCTTCCAAGGATTGCGTGTCGCCTACTTCGCTCTTGACAAAGATTCTCGCGTCACTGCGCTGGAGGAAGGATCAACAGTCAATGGCCGTCAAGAAGGAGATTTCATAGTACTAAATCGTATCGTCAGCTTGAAAGAAGATTCTGGTAAGTCATAGACAGCAATTCAAGTTGGGTATTAGTTTCCTCCGAATTTTGTGTGGAATCCTTAGTGGATCAGGTTTATCTATCGGTTTGGATTGAAAGCGATAAAAGTGGTGATATTCCGGATGCGTGGTTGGCAGGCATGAAGGTATACGTAAGGGATCGTAAGACGAGTTTATGTACGGAAAATTATGAACGAGAAAGCGAAAAAAAAAAACCAGAAAAGGATGAGCAGCGACTAATATTCAGCCTCTTCCACATCGGCGGAGTCAATGCCAACTTCTTCGTAATCCTTCTCGAGGGCAGCAAGATCTTCACGTGCCTCGGAGAACTCGCCTTCCTCCATACCTTCACCGACATACCAATGAACGAAGGCGCGTTTGGAGTAGAGAAGGTCAAATTTGTGGTCAAGACGACTCCAAGCACTCGAGATGGCGGTGGTGTTTGACAACATACACATACTGCGCGAGACTTTCGCAAGGTCACCGCCAGGGACGTGTGCGGGAGGTTCATTGCAGATACCAAGCTTGAAACCAGTAGGGCACCAGTCAACAAATTGAATAGTACGCTTGGTCTTGATGATAGCAACGGCGGCATTGACGTCTTTAGGGACAACATCACCACGATAAAGAAGAGCACAGGCCACTGTGAAGCGTAAGTGAACAGATATAAATGTGTAATATAGGTATGAACTTACTGTATTTGCCTTCCCTAGGGTCACATTTAACCATTTGGTTACCAGTCTCGAAACAAGAGAAGGTCATGTCAGCAACAGAATTTTGCTCGTGATGGGCCTTCTCTGCTGAGATGATGGGAGCAAAGGTGGCCAAGGGGAAGTGAATACGAGGGAAGCTATGAGCAAGTTTTAGTGCAATCACCAAGGCAGCATGAAGTGTACTGACGGAACCAAGTTTGTCTGGAACTCGTTTAAATCAACATTCAAAGATCCATCAAAACGCAGCGAAGCGGTGATCGATGAGACGACTTGAGCAATCAATCTGTTCAAGTTCGTCAAACTAGGAGAAACTATGCCAAGATTCTTCTTGCAGATGTCGTAGATAGCTTCGTTGTCAACCTGAAAAAGAGCTTATGAGGTCAAGAGCTTGAATGTTAATAGAAAGTGTCGTACCATGAAGGAGCAGTCTGAGTGCTCAAGAGTGGTGTGAGTGGTAAGGACTGAATTATAAGGTTCGACAACAGAGTTAGCCAGGGTTGGTGCGGGATAAACGCTGAACTCCAATTTTGATTTCTTGCCGTAATCAGTGGACAGACGTTCAAGAATAAGAGCGCCAAATCCAGAACCAGTTCCACCGCCGAACGAGTGGAAGACAAAGAACCCTTGAAGACCCGAGCAGTTGTCTGCAAGGCGGCGAACCTTATCCATCACAACATCAATTTGTTCCTTCCCAATGGTATAATGTCCGCGAGCATCTGGCGTGGTTATCAGAAAGGAATGCCCTTCGATGTAGAACAATTAAACATACAGTTGCTGGCAGCATCTTCCTTCCCAGTAACAAGAGTCTCAGGGTGGAAGAGACTCCTGTAAGGGCCGTTCCTTACTTCGTCAATGACATTGGGTTCAAGGTCAATGTACAAAGAACGGGGCACGTGTTTGCCGGAGGAAGTTTCAGAGAAAAACGTGCTGAAGCCACCATCGTTGGCCGACGGCGATCCTTCCATCAGACGGCCATCAGGCTGTGTAGAGTATGAGATTAATCCATGCATAGAGTGCATACGACTCACGCTGAGACCGTGCTCGACGGTGTACAACTCCCCTATGAGAATCGGATCAGTATGGCACCACTTGAACATAATTTTTAATATGGACACAAATTGGATAGGCCGACGCGTTTTCGATTCCACGACGATATGATATGCCGAGGTCGCAGTAGTAAAAACAGAAAAAACACTTACAACAAGCATTGCCAATCTGGACACCAGCCTGGCCAACGTGCACGGAGATGACTTCACGCATTTTCAAAAGATGATAAAGTCTAGATATGCAGCGCAACGTGATCAGCATAAAGTGAAAGAAACGACGCGTAGGAAGAAACTTACGGAGGAACAACGGATACGCAAGGAAAGTACGATGGCAGAACAAGACAAAGAGGGGGTGAACACGATGCAGAATTATACAACTTTACCTTTCTCACGCTACTCCTGTCACATTTTCTTGACTTGGCCTGTGCGCTTTTGACCACGGTGTATTGATAAAAATAGATAAGATCCTCAAGTCGCCCGCAGCGGCATTGAGAATACATTATCGACATGCGGCTCAAGAAAAACTAGAGATTCTCGAATAGAAACATCTCCCCATGCAACGCTTATTTCTTTCAAATTATGCAATGCCATATTCCAATCTTGCCTACTCCATTCCCTTCCCGTTCGCGAGCCTGGAGTATCGCGTCTGTATGCTCTTAAGAGAAACACTTCCGGCCTTGGGTTAACCAGCTTAACTTTCTGGCGTTCTGTCAGATATTGCACACACTCTGATAAGCTCCACTCTGTATAGTGGCGTCGTCGGGGTGCATGGCGAGATCTGGTCGCCTCCTCAGCAGTGCTTCGTTGACGGACTTCTTCTCCTCCCACCTTTCCGACCAGTTCAATAAGTAGTCGGGTGAAGTGATCAACAACTGATGCGTGAAGCATATTAATCGGATGCTCTGATTCCCAGCCTCCAGGATTCAAGGATTCTTCGTCGTCGACCGCCATGCTATCATCATCGTGCTCGTTTGCTATTGCCGGGACATCTTGAGTATTTCGGTAGCTTTCTTTGTGGCTACCGAATAAAGAGGGATCCACTTTGTCCCCATAGATGACATGCACAATTTCTCGACTGCTCCAGAAACGAGATGGAGTGATTGTAGGAAGGCCTGCATACACCCCACTTTCGTCAATAATCATTTATCATTAACATAGTAATTCGTACCTTGTGTTTGGCTCAAAATACAAAGGTTATTGTCCGCACTGCACAAAAGGTCGAACGCCCACGGCTGAAATACATGCAGCAGTCAAGTATCAGGCTATCGTTGAACATCTCCCCGCTGGAGAACTACATGCACAACCGATTAGATGTTTAATATCGATAGAAATCCAGAACTGACCTCTCCACGTTCTTTGATTTTCCAGTTGCCTGTTGATTTACAAGTCTCTTCTTGTGCTTGTCCCTTGACGGATTTTTCTTTCCCTGATTTTTTCAAGCAGCTAAGCCGTGGCCCTACGGGCGAACCATGCCAAACCGTCTCGGTTTTTCTGTCTACAAATAGCCGCGGGATGTCCTGGTGAATGGCGCAGAAGACCCCAATACTAATGGTACGCACCCGTCAAGTTCATGCACCACAGCACCAGGAACTATAACAATGACGGGTAAGGTAAACTTCTCAACGTCGTCAACGAACTGCGCCAGCACCTCAAAGTGGTGCAAAGAATATTTGTGTCGACGATTAAAAATGTCGCATACTCGGAAAGGGGTGACTGGATAAATCCCGCAGTGAACCATTGGCGACTGTTGAACGGGTGATAAAAGCATTACCTGCATCTCAACGTCCTCATTCGCAAGATGGTCAATCTGCGTTAGTGTAGCGTGCAGATATTCATCATCTTATAGTAAGTTGGAGATGTTGATAAACCACATATGACAAGCAATTTAGAGCAGTTCTCACCATGAGGAAACGCATGCCCAGCGGCGTACTGCCAGTGTTTTCCGGCCGCCATTGGCATACTGTTCGCAAAGGTACGATACACGTTATTGTTCAAAATGGTTTGGGTACAAAACGACCGAGGCGTTGTAGTCAAAATGGAAAGCTGAGGACATCGATGGTGATCGAGCCATGTGAGGGTAAAAACAAAGGGCCTTTAAAGGTTGATGATCACACGCGCTTCCTATAATATAATGATAAATTTATTGTGTGTCTACGATGCATGTATGATGTGCAGAGAGAGAATACAAATGTAGTGAGTAGTAATAATAAACGTGTAGAGTCCCAGATAATCCAAGTGTTTTATGTCATGATATGTTGAGATTAACTAGAAACCGACGTTAACGCCATTTTTTTCAGGGGCGGTGTACCGCTGGCTTCCTCTGCAACGTTAGAATCGAAATGTTCAACCTTACGTTTGGTACCAGTAGCAACCTTAGTATCCGAAAGCGGTGACTGAGATGGCGATTTCGACCCAGATGCCCTCACGGTTGCTAGTGGCGTCATGGCTCGAACTGAAAGTATTGTCATTGAATGAACCTCAGGAGTGGCAGATCTACTGCCGTGAGCCTTTTCACTGCGTAATCTCGCGGCAAGACTGCTTGTTGAGACGATAGCCTCCGCGTAACATGTGGCATGGTATATCTGTTTTGTTAAAAGCTTCAATAAAAATCGTCAATATCCATGTGTCAAAAGGCCATACCTTATCATCCTTCTTCGTCGCATTCTTCCACACCCACTCTTCGTCTTCTTCTAAAAATTCTGACTTAAGAGTCTCTTTACAAATCGGGCAGGACATGATATGAGCCTCTTCACCCGGCGGGACAATGACATATTGAGAACGTAAATCCTCTTCTCGCTTAGCAGTCTCAGCAGCAGCAGCAGCCTTCGCATTAAGAGGTCCAGAACCATCGGATCGCCCCTTGCCCTTTCTATCACCCGAAATATCTTGTATCCAATCCTAAGGAAACGTTAATAATTAATATCGGCAAAACAGAGTTGAAAACCAAGCGTACCTCAACACTAGTGAACCAGCTACGACTGTGCCCCCTGCCTACGTCGTCGCTGGCCTTGCGGTTCTGTCTGAAATGCATGTCTAGATGGTCATCTTGACGCCTTTTGCCCAGCTTTGTGTCCGGGAAACGAATACCACATTGTTTACATTGTAGGCCTTGTTGATTATACAAGAGATCAACAATTAGAGACGGTCTGGGGAGTGAACGTGGCTGAGTTAAAGCAACTCTTAAACGAAAAGAAAAAGAATTTTCACGGACCTTGTGGAATCCAGAGAGTGAAGATTGACATTTTCCGATAGAATTTTATCTCTATATTCTCGAATAAGTTCATCGGTTGCTTCAGGTTTCTGTAATTCTACAAGAGCATCTTGTTCTTTGACCGTGGCACCAGCACCAGTGGGTGTACCATTGGCAGAAAGGACGCCAGCTTTAAGAAGAGTGGAAAGGAGGTTTGCAATATTACCGGGTGGCGCTGTCACTGAAGTCGGTTGTACAGGTTGAGAGATAGCACTGAGAGAAGCTAAAGGTGGCTCTTCTATTTTGACTGGTTGGATGTATGATTGAGGAGCAACTTGAGGGATCTGAGAAATCTGAGGAGGAAACGGTGACTGTGACTGCCATGCAGAGGCGGAAGGTGCTTGTGGTTGAAGTATAGGTGGCGGCACCGTACTCTTTACTAGGTTACGCAGTTGATTTAAAATCTGGCGAAGTTCTTCTTGAGATACACCTGCTTCTACATGCATACGAAGCTTCAAGAAAATTGTGTTAAGTTAAAAACGACGAAAGCAATTAGAGATAACATTACCTGTTGCAAAACAACTATATGATTTTGTGACAAGGTATCATAAGGATTGGCTTGCACAGCACGCTCTTTTTGACCGAGGGTGTAGAGAAGTTCACTCAACACCTGCGCTTTCGTAATAGAGCCTGAACCTGAATGGAAATTTACCGCAGACTGCAAGATATGAGATTATTTCAAAGCAAGGATAGAGAACAGACATACCGAACTACCAGCAGCAGCACCTCCCCAAACACCGCGCTCAATAGCAAGTTGCTGTTGAACGCCGAAAAGTTCTTTCCCTGAGGGTGACCCTGTACGCCACGTTAGGAGCATCTCCTCCATTTTACCACGGGTACTGTCATCAACCAGATGGTAGGTCTCGAGATACAGAGGAACAACGAAAGATGCGAACTGGCGAGCATATGGCTCGAAAACGTTTTTCGAAATGGCATCGAGCAAGTAAAAGGCGGGAAGCTTCATCCAGGGAGGAACCTAGTAAGCGACCAAAAATGGATATGATGAGTCAGCGATTCCGCGGGACGTGTGGGAAAGACAAGATAAAAGAATTTTTGTTAGGCTGAGGAGACTTTCACAAGGCAGGCCGCCATCTCAGACGTCTCTTTCTGAGGTCATTCTCTACTATAAAACTACAAAGTAACATGAAGCAGAGATATAGTATAACGACGTAATGTGCATTTTTATAGACCTCATCAAAATGTCCAATAAGATTAAACGACTCACCCTTCTAATATGTGCTTGTACACACTGACCCACAATATCTGCATAACGCGAATAATCTTGAGCAAACATGGAAAGTTGTTGGATGATAGGCCTTGAGTTGAATGTAAGTTCTGCCAGACGAGTGGAAAAGTCTCTGCGAAAGGAAGTGGCATCAACTTCATACACGGAGGGGGCTGGTGACTGCGGAGGGGCTGAGCGTAGTAATAACCATTCGAAGTAGGCGGAGACGCCCTGTAACTTGGTCCACCATAGGATGGCTGACCGTATAAATTGTGAGAATATAAAGACATTGGATTTTGGCTTTCGAAGAGAGAAGCTGCAGACGTTTCGTAACAGTCTCACCCAGGCTAGATCAGGAGCCTGGCACGCAGAACAAGAATGACGGGTTGGAGATGCTGGGTTACTCTCAAACGCCTCACACAAGAAACTGACGAAGACGAAAAGTACTCGATGGTGGTGGTTACAGAACAAAGCGGGTACTAGCGTGGGCCTAAGTAAATCTCCGAATTTAAACTCCGCGCATTGTTCGCTTAAGTCAGGCTGACTCGAAGTCGATACCGGCGATATGTGATTCACAGAAGTGGACAATACGTATGGGAATAGATACACTGCCATATTATCCATCCATAACAATTAAATTCATGTGAAGATGGCCACAACGTGTACAGGCGCTGCTGTACCATCTTGTACCATTCGATTACATTTTGATGTTATCTAATTATTTAATCATCTCTTAGATTAATACGTAATATTTACTTTCAATTGGGGCAATCATACATGGAATCGATTATGTCAGCGAGAATCGCATCCCCATCCCTACCACCGGCCACCAACTCCTCGTCAAAACTTTCGCTCAAGGTGAGTATCCTTCTATATGGTCATGGTTCATCGCCCGCATACCCCAGGGCGTTCCAATGAAGGTTATGGGGCCAAAGTTTCCAGGAAATGAAGCATCTGGGCGATGGATGCGAAATATAACTTATGGATGACGATTGACCGATCTTTCACTAGATGCGGGACGTCCTCAAAACCGAAGAACTTGAAATCCCCTCGAACGTTGAGATCTCCGTCAAGTCGCGTCTCATCTCCGTTACCGGACCTCGTGGAACCCTTTCCAAGAATGTCCGACATGTCGATATGGATATCCGTGTAGTGAAAGGAAAGACAACGAAGGTTACCCTCGCTGTCTGGCAGGAGGACGCAAGCACGTCGCGTGCCTGCGAACCATCCGCAGTATGATCAACAATATGGTCACTGGCGTTACCAAGGTATGCATATGGCAATTGTGTTATTCGATATGCTCATTTACGGCGTGCAGGGATTCCGCTACAAAATGCGATCTGTCTATGCCCATTTCCCCATCAACTGTATCATCCAGGAGGAGGGTCACGCTGTCGAAATCCGTAACTTCTTGGGCGAAAAGGTACGTCGCTATGACCTATTACACTTTCACTGCATTAACGAGCCACAAATGGAATAGACTGTGCGACATGTCAAGATGTTGAGCGGTGTGGAGGTTTCTGAGTCTAAGGCTCAGAAGGATGAACTTATCCTTGAGGGTAACGACATCGACCACGTCTCCCAGTCCGGTGCGCCCTTTCCTTCCAAGATTACTCGAATTATTCTTAACGTTCCATTAGCTGCCTCTATCCAAGGTGTCTGCCGCGTGCGCAACAAGGATATCCGTAAATTCTTGGATGGTATTTACGTATCAGACAAGGGCACAATTCTTTCCGACGACGCTTAGTTTTATGTCATGTATCCGCTCTTTTTGCATCCTCTTGCTCTACTGTGCGAACACTTCCGGTTAAACATGAGGAGTTTGAGATGAAAAATTAGTATATGTAAAGTATCAAAATGCCTAGTACACTGTACTACGCAATTAGGGCACAAATGGAATCATGGTTCCGACCCGACGTCTATAATTTATATATTCATCTCCAAAGAACTTCACCAGGTACTTTTCTTCATCTAATACCTATGGTTTATTATTTCGACTGCAACGAAATTAGACGGACATACCTCGTGTGCGATAATAAAAGAAACGCCAGAGTAATATTGAAAACAGAGTAAATGTAAATGGGTTTTGAACGACCAATTGTGTTCCCAGTGCCCAATAGAAGAATCCAGCATACGATGGGTGGCGGAACCAACTGAGGATGATTAGGACAACGATCGGAAAAAGAGGGGGCCTAGCAATGACGAACCTGTACACCCCATCGGTTACCAGTCTGTGAGTATCGCGTTTGCGAGAGGCCACAGTATGTGAAAAATTAGTCGAGGCATGTATCATTGCCGATGAACGCAAGACTTGTCCGAGGATGACCATTAGTATACCTAAAGCACGTTATTACAGTATTCAATTTGAAATTTGACAAATTCAAACCAATCTGTGATACATATGGCCACGATTTGCTTGAAGGCGCGAAGTACAATGAGATGAGATATTCGAGCAGTGCTGTCCCGTTAGCAATATGATACATGGGACCGTTCTCTAGAAGATAGGCTTCTGAGACGTCAGAAATTATCATTTTCTAGGAAGACGATAGACACACAATCCACGCTGCATTTTTCGAAATTCCATCCTGCAGTGACGGCAAATTCAGCCCAGTGAAAGAAAGCCCAGGCAGCAACAAAGAAGCCCAATTGATAGGTGAGCCAACGGGCAGAGAGAGAGAGATCAGCAATGAACGTGTAGATTCCAGAGGCGAAAATACCGCCAAGAAGGAAGGCCACGACGGATGAACCAAGAGGCGTGTTGGGAATATAGCCACGATGACGATTTATGAGTGCGTTGGTTTCCAGAGGGTTCCTGTTCATATTTACGCGTTGTCTGAGCCTCTCTTCAAAACTATCGAGCTCCGCAGGGCTGCCTGTAGCCATGGATTTCGTGAAGAATGCTGCAGAGGCAGCTTGGTCGGACTCGGAGGTCCTATATGGGAACAATAGGCGTTGTTTATCATTATTGTCCACTGTCGCCTCATTTGGGCCAATTTCAACGCCTGTCCTCTTCCCCAATCCTGCCAAAGTCCATGGTCTTGTCAAAATGCCGCTTGCGAGGCATTCGACAAAACGCAATCGGCTGTATTATTCGCCACTATGCTACAGCATCGGTTCAGAATCCTTCCAGGTTGCGAAACATGGCTCTGGTAGCCCACATAGGTTCGTTACACATCTCTAAACACTTTCCCCGTTCTGGTTTGGTATCTGAACTCTTTTCTAGACTCTGGAAAACTACTCTTACCGAGTCTATACTTCTTAAATCCTCTTATCTCTCCTCCTCCGGCACTGTGGACACAGGAAGCACAACAACTGATTTCCTCCGCGTCGAACGCGAAAGGGGAATCACCGTACAATCTGCCAGTATTCCCGTTAAATGGAAAGATTGGACTTTCAATCTTATCGATACTCCTGGACACGCCGATTTTGGAATGGAAGTGGAAAGCGCTAGTCGTGTTGTGGACGGTGCTGTTGTCCTTATTGACTCGGTCGAAGGAGTGGAAGCCCAGACCCGAGGCGTATGGCGCCAGCTGGACAGGTACGTGCGTTAGGTGAGATAAGTGAAAGTTTACCGTGTTTGTTTCTTACTTGACTGCTTAGATATGGCGTTGGAACAAGAATTATATTCTTGAATAAACTGGACAGACCTGGAGCTTCTTTCAGGTCTTCTATACAATCTCTTTTGAAACATCGACTTCACAAAAATCCTATGGCATTAACGCTTCCAGTTGCTTCTTTTAACCCTCAGCACTATGCAGAAGGAGAACCTGGAATTCAAGGCCTGGTTGATCTCGTTCAATGGAATGTCTTGAAATGGGATGAAGAAGGACGTGTTTCAAAGCATCCTTTACCACGGAACGTTGCCGACTTGGAAAATTTTAACATCTTACCTGCGTCGCATCCCCTGTCATCACACTTGGTTCCAGCTAGGACCCAACTACTGGAGAATCTTTCAATGGTTTCAGAGGCCTTCATGGAAATTTTACTCGGCCTGCCATCTGATCCATCTGCCTACCTCCAAATCGACAACAACATCATCATGAAACATTTACGTAAAGCCTCTCTTGACGGGCACGTATTGCCTGTAGTATGTGGGGCGGCGATGAAGCATATAGGAACGGAACTAGTCATGGATTATGTCGGGGAACTTCTTCCTAGTCCTGCAGATGTAAATCATCAACTTCAGGCAACTAATTCACCTGCTCAGTTGCTTGCCTGGAAGGTTAATTGGGACGATAAAAGAGGATGGATGACATTTGTTCGTGTCTATTCCGGCAAGTTCTCTGAATATTTCTCTCTTGTATGTCTACATTATCATGTTATTTGCAGGAAAGGTTACTCGGCAAACCCCTCTTTTAAACACTAATAGAAATCAAAAGGAAAAGGTCTCCAAACTGCTATTACTCTATGCCTCGGAGACGAAAGAGGTCGACGAACTTCCTTTCGGGTCTGTTGGAGTGATCTTGGGCTTAAAGTACACGAGGACCGGTGACACTTTAGTATCATCAGGCGTATCTGGGTCCTTTAGATCAAAATTGCGCGACATTACGCCTCCCCCAGCTGTGATATCAGCGTCTGTTATTCCTCGGTCTCATTCCGACCTACAACCCGTTCAAAATGCTCTGGAGGCGTTAACTCGAACGGACCCTTCTCTTCGTGTCGATGTCCAAGAAGGTCAGATACTTGTCCATGGCCTTGGAGCTCTTCACTTGGAGATTGTGGAAGGTCGACTACACGATGAATGGAAAGTGAACTTCGAGCTTGGCCGAAGATATGTTAGCTACCGAGAAACTCTAGGCCCCCTAATACCTTCACCGAATTGGAACGTTTGGGAAACCGAAATTAGCGGAAAGCCGATCACGTTGACCTCCCCTCTCAAAGTTCGCGGTCTTGAGCCCCATGAAAAGGGAGATCCAGTCTGGGACGGGAATATTGTAATTGATGAAAAGGGAAAGCCCATTCCAGCTCCTGAATCAATGCCCGGACTACCATTAGCGTACGCTGCCGAAGGAATACTCAGCGCTCTATCTAATTCCCCTCATTCATCCTTACCGATGACTCACGTCCATATTCAAATCAGTAGCTTGAAAAATATTGGATCCAAAATACCCTCGCTTATTACTGGGGCAATGGCTACAGCTCTCCGAAAACGAATTCGCGACGCTGGTTTTGGTCCTATTTTAGAACCATCTGTGTCTCTCAAGATCTCCGTTGGAGAAAGTAATTTGGGAAAGGTCGTCAAAGATTTGACCGAGCGCGGTGGCCAGGTTCTAGATCTTGAAGATGGCAGCAACACGGCTGATGGTTCCGAGGATATGGGAGGTTATTCAGATGATGGTGTATATATCCCCCGGATTGGTTGTCTCCCTCTGGATCGCCAACATCCCAGAGCCGCTCCCGCAGCTCGCATGTGAAACGTTCCATTCAAGCCATTGCACCCTTGAGCCAATTTCTTGATTACTCGAACAGGTTACGTTCCTTATCTGAAGGGCACGGAGTTTTTGAAATGTCCAATGCTGGCTTCCAAGAAGTCAACGAAGAACGGAAATTCGAAATTCTGCGAGAAATTGGGCGAGCTTAAGCCTAGGTGGAAATAGGGTTGGCAAAATTGAAACATCTCAAATGCTATAGTGGAACTACAAAATTATATTACAACAACCTTAATTTTATAAAAATTTCACAACTCTTTGAACTCATCCGCATCGCCAAAGAGTACAGATCCATCCATATCGTCGTCGTCGTTGACAGCCCCTGCTCTGGTGCCACCTATATTGTGGAGAACTTGACTAAATTCTAGCATCCCACCCATGTCGTCCTCATCGTCAGACACATCAACTTCGTGGAGAACCTGATTGAGGTAAGACTGGTTGATGGTTGAACGACGAGGAGCATCGGCATGATGGTGGGTTTCAGCATCTTCGGGATCTTCAGGGAGGAACAGAGGTGTTTGTGCCCGGGCGCTCGACTCCCGAAGTGCGGCCCTTCCAGCAGAAACGGGTTTCGCAAACAACGGGGCTACTGTCGTCGACCGCACAACAGGCCAAGGCTCGACGACGACACAAAGACACTGGCCGTATATACTGAACCCTTGGTATTTCAGACCTAAGATGGGTTTTGGCTTTTCTTCTTCTTCCTCTATTTCAAGCTCGATGGGAGGTGTGTTGACGTCTGTGGCGTTTTCAGCTTCGTCTGCACTGGCGGCGTGCTGATCGCCCGTCGTTTCTATGTCACCTTCGGCGTCAACGAGGGATCGATCATTTTTTCTACGTTTTTTGCTTATCGTATTATTAGTGGATGATGCTTCCTTCCTTTTCGCCCGTTTTTTGCTTGATGTAGTTGGCGGTACTGCAAGATTCGAAGTGTGTCTCTTGGGCGCCGCCCGAAAGCTTCTGGTCTATGAGCCAACTTTATGCTATCTTATGTGTTGATAATGATGACTTTATATTGCTCACCTTGATGACAACCGAATGCGGCTCCGTTTTGCGAATGAAATAGCAAAATTGATAGGACTCTAGAAGTAAAAGGTAAAGTAACATCCATTACCGTATGTAAACGTGAAGCAAACGCAATAATACTCACCTCCTCTATGAGTATCCACTGTTGCATTCTTCTGTACTGAAGCACCTCCTGTAAGACTATCGACTTCAGCTTTCAATTTTGGTAAAATGCTACGCGTAGACTGTTATTCAGCATAGCGTTCAACAAAGACTATGACGATTCACGGATTCTCACTGAGGGCGCAGGTCGGATAAAACATGCTGAAGAACTTTGTCCGACATCCAGTTCACATGTCGTTCATCCAAATAGACCTGTATTGCAAGTTAAGTAGATCAAATACCAGAGGAAACGCGAAGGGTACGCCGATATAGCTTACGTATATTGGTAACACAATGTTCTTGGATATACGAAGATAGAATGAATTGCGGGTTGAGTAAGTCATTGTCCGGCCGGTGGATAGATATCAGATTATGGCAGGCGCTTGAGCTCAGGGCTTCTAGAGGAAGCACGCTGCACGATAATTGAAAACAGCGAACCGACGCAAGCTTTGTTCGGATTGATATGTTTGGTACCTTAGCGGTACCTATGTACCGGCCAGCTTGCAGCCAGCAAACTCTTCGTGATATTTCCTGGATGGTTCCGATATTCGTGGCGTCTAATCCACGCTAGATAATCGTTGAAAGCACTTTGAATAATATGGAAAAGTGTTTAAATTTACTGTAAGTTGAGTCAAGTGTTGGTCGGAGATGTTGATGTTGATTAGCATTTGGTGCAATGTTTATAAGTGACGATTTCATAGATAGGGGCACCTGGAATGATGAACATATTCATTCATTGAGAAATGTCGGTCTTATATACTTTACAAATAGCTTAAATTCCCCGAATATACCCTCTATAATCTACAGCCATTACTCCTCAGCATCCGGCCCTGAGATAATGGCCTTAATGACACCCTTTCCGTCTTCGCTCTTTCCGGTCCGGGTAGCTTTGAATGCGGCGACTGCATCCTCGAATTTATATCTATCAAGGCGTCAGAAAAGAAAATTAGATGTAGTGAGTTCTGGTGTCGCCGACCTATGAGTTACCAAAGGCTTCAAGTCTATCTTTCCTTGCGCCACAAACGAAATGGCAAGGGGGTAGTCACCAGGCTACATATATAGGTCAGCAACATACATCCCACCCTAGAGCGATGATAGAAACTCACCCCGTATCGGAAAGAGCCCTTGTAGTTGAGTTCTTTTGTCATAAGTTGACCAAGATCCAAAGTGACATGGGGGTTTCCCATTCCAACCTGTAAGATACAATTAACATGAATGACTTTGAATGTAGCATTTGGGTTCCGACATACCTGTACAAAGGTTCCACCCGACTTCACAATATAGAAGCCAGTTTGAATAGAAACTTCCGCACCACTGGCGTCGATGACGAGGTCGATGCCATTCTTTCCTCTCTCTTCAATTCCAAGTTTCTCCTTCATCAAGTTCGCATTTCTCCTGCTGTAATCAATCCTGGTTTCTCCTTCCTCAAATTTGGGTGGGAGGTATGTATCGGTAGCGGCGTATGATTTGGCGAACTCAAGACGGGCCGGAACAATATCGACGGCTATGATCCGTGAAGCGCCAATGGCCTTAGCGACTGCCATGCACAGGAGTCCTACCGGACCACAGCCAAAGACGGCGATGGAGCGACTAGCACGGAAGCCGCCTAGATTCGACACTGAATGAACACCTACAGCAAGGGGCTCCATCTTTAGAGAAGGCTCAGTACTGCACAAATTGACATTGCAATGCTGACATCCGTACCATAGCGCCGTCTTCAAGGGTGACGTTCTCTGGGAGAGGGTATGCCAGATCAGCCGGTAGGCGGTAGAAACGACCCAAGGTTCCGTCGTAGGGAGGTGTGGCAGCAAAGACGATGTCCGTGCACAGCTGTCGGTAAACATGAGGTCAACTGGGATGATGTTGATGCAAAGGATGCAAGATACATACATTGTAACGTCCAGCTTTGCATGCCTCGCAGTTGCCTAAATTTACGAATGGTGAGAGGAGCATCATAGTCCGATTGAGTAGAACAAGCTCACGGCATGTTGCTCCTGGTTCCATGGCCACTTTGTCGCCCACTTTGAGATTCTTGACATTGGATCCGACTTGATTTCGCTGTTAGTATTTTCTAGATGTCTAGTGATAAATATGCTGTACCTTTTGTGACGATACCAGCGGATTCGTGTCCAAGAACCTGATTTTGGCTTCTCTCAACTAGGATCAACATCGACATTGTAAACAGACAAACCATGGGCTTTTCAACAACGAAGTCGCCAATGCGACCATGTACCAAATAATGGACCTAAAAACATTCGGTTAATGATCATGATTGGCCAGTCCATCGAAGAATTACTTGCATCAGAGCCACAGATCCCTAGAAGAGGCAGAGCATAAGCAGTTGTAGATCAGTACGAAAAGAAAAGATAAGCGCCTGTTTTTTTACGGCCACAAGGACCTCATCTTCTTTGACTAGATAATCATTTCTGTCAGGGGAACTGGTAGGGATCTCAGAAGCCGAGATTGGTAAAATGACTGACTTTCTGGGACAGGGCGCTCTTCGTAGACGACATCTTCGACACCACGGAGGACAAATGAGGGGTTATCTGTAGCCATTGTGGGGGGAACAAGGAGATGAGAAAGGGCAAGACAGGGTTTATATATGAGACCCGAGGGCCGAGTGTCTCTCTCATTTACAGCAGATTTAGAAAGCGCGGGCCGGGATCAGGGGAGAGTGGAGGTAACTCGGACAAATAGCGGGGTATGTACTCAGGGGTAAGTTACCCCAGCCGTGACTTAACCTCAATCACTTGTATGTCCCCAGTCAGAATCGTAATCCACACCTCCTCCAAACTTATGTCGCTCCTGGTTCAATCTGGTATCTTCTCCTTTATCTACTGTCTCAGACTAGGCTCAGAAAATCATTATATCTCGATGTTTTTCTTGTCGTCCTCCCACAACTCACAACTACAACCTTCATCACTTTTACTTCTTTCCTACCACTCAATCTTCAGCTGGTCTCTGACGCTTGTATTCATTCTTTCAATCTTTATTTATTCACAACACCATCTTCAACTTTATTCAATAACCAATCATGGGACGCATTGCTCAAACCGAACTCATGCCCGACTTCACTGGTCGTGTCCTCAATGGCTTTCATCTTCTCGAATCTCTTGGCGCTGGCGCTTATGGAAAGGTTTACCGTGCCTTCGATACTTCTTCCAAGTCAACCTTCTACGCGGTTAAATGCCTTAACAAACCAGAGCCAGGCTCTCATACCGAATTGCTCCAACAACGAGAGTTCACGCTACACAAACTTGTCTCTAGTCATCCAAACGTCGTCACTTTCTACCGTCACTTCAACGACGACAAGTTTGTCTACGTCGTCTTGGACTTATGCGCCGGCGGAGACTTGTTTGCTGCCATCACTGAGCGACAGATCTTTCATAACAATGGACATCTTATCAAGAGTGCTTTTCTTCAGCTTATAGATGGCGTCCAATACTGTCACGATTTGGGTGTCTTCCACCGGGATATCAAGCCCGAGAATGTCCTTTGTTCTCGCGACGGCACAGATGTGCGCTTAGCCGATTTCGGATTGTCGATTCAGAGTCCAATCTGTCATGATTTCGGCTGCGGAAGTTCTTACTACATGAGTCCAGGTGGGTCATTCGTTCACTGTCCCCATCACCATCTAACCCATTGCCACCTCCACTTTAGAATGTATCGGTCGAGGAATCACTACCGGGAAATATTCAACACGACACAATGACGTCTGGGCTCTCGGTGTCATCCTGACCAACATGGTCACTGGACGCAACCCTTGGCGATACGCTATACCAGAAGACGAGTGCTTCTCGGCATATCTCCACGACAATGATTTTCTTCGTCAAGTTTTGCCCATTTCAGAGGGAATCAACACGCTTTTGAAGAAGATCTTCACCATCAATCCTCTGCGTAGAATCTCTTTACCGTCACTGCGCACCGAGTTTGTCCAAATCGAGGTATTCTTCGCCGATGAACCGCCACCTACCAAGACACGCACAGACGTCAAGAAGACACCGCCTGCTGAAGCTTGTCGACCAGTTGCGTCCAAGCCTGCGGGCCAGTATATCTTCTCCAAACATTGTTCGAGGCCTTCTCAAGGTTCCGATGAGTGTTATGTCTTCGCCAGTCCTGTTGTCGACCACCCACACGTCGCAAGAAAAATCCCTTCACACTTTCGTGATATCAATCCTGTGAACAATGCGTTGGGTATTTTTACTATCGGCGACTCGGTGGATTCCCTTTCAGGTCCGTCATCGGGGTCATCGTCGGGTCCCGAGAGCAAGGACCTATAACGCCGGCTACACACGCAATTGAGCCGTCGATTGTCGTGCCCGACATCCCGGATGAAGAGGGGCTCGGAGAGTCTGTACAACTTCCAAGCGCCACTTTCATCAGCAAGTTCAAGCCGAAGCCGACAAAGGTCAAATCCAAAAGATCTAGAGGAGATTTCTTCCGTTCAGCCATTCAACGACTCAGAGGTCTCTCCAGTTCCAATGCGAGCGCTTGATTGTCTTTTTTTTAAATACTTTCTTTGAACACCACTATCTGGATAGGTAAGTCCCCGTTTGCTACTTTTAATTGATACCGGAACTAATCATTTCTTCCAAGTCGGTTGTGGACTTTGGACTTTAAATGTCACTCGTCATCACCGTCGTTACAGCACCCCCTGTCTAGTGGACTGGCCTTCACGAAACTTGATATCACCACAAACCACATCCGCGATTGACATGAAAAAACAAAATTCCCTCGGCCGAGGACTATAAAACAGTAAACCCGTCTCGCGTAGAGAAATCGTATGTAGTTATGGTTCCATGTTGGACCTCGAGGTAAAATACATAGTAGCGAAAAGAACTTCTGTGAAATATATATGATTTTAACAGGGTTATGAGATTGGCTCCTGAGTATTTTTAACTGTGAAGTTCATCAAGGTGACAGCTGATGCTTCTTAACGATTTCCAACGCTGGAACCCCGCTGAACGACAGGGCATAGACGACGAATGCGCGCTCATGGGGATGGAATAAAATTGTGGAGCCATTTTGAAATATCAGGTGAAATCATCGCACAATGGTGGCGAATTTGTTGCGATCGATTATCAGGGGCCTAGGGGCACGTGCAGGCGTCTTATAAGCGCAATCTCATCCAAAATTTTAAGAATCTCTTTCATCTCTTACTCCCATATACCTCGCGATAAAAAATGGTCTCCTCCAGTGTGCTCGGTTTTCCTCGCATCGGTAAGCACAATGTTTCGGTTTGCGTGTGCTAGCTTCCGTGATCTCAGGACTGACACGGCTTTGATGTCTAGGTGCTAACCGTGAAGTCAAGAAAGCTGTTGAGGCCTACTGGGCCGGGAAAATCTCTGCTGATGACCTCACCAAAGTTGCTGCTGATGTCAAAAGGCCAGCTGGACCAGTGTCAAGTCCAAAGGCGTTGACTTCGTCCCCAGGTATGATATCACCCCTTAAACCAATTATTATCAGGCTAACGCGACTTCTCTTATAGTGGCGAGTTCTCTCTCTACGATCACGTTCTTGACCATTCCGCTGCTTTCAACGTTATCCCCAAGCGTTACGTTGGACTCGGATTGTCTCCTCTCGATGTTTACTTTGCCATGGGTCGTGGTCGCCAAGCTGACGGCGTCGACGTCCCCGCATCCGAGATGAAGAAATGGTGCGTTCGTATTTATTTCTGGGGGGAAATCTTTTGGATTTGATAAATCTCTACTCTTGCCATGTAGGTTCGACTCGAACTACCATTTTGTCGTGCCCGAGTTCTCCGAGGAGACTGACTTTAAATTGAACTTCAACAAGGCTGTTGAGGAGTTCAAAGAGGCTCAAGCTGCAGGTATCACCACTCGTCCTGTTGTTCTTGGCCCCGTCTCTTTCCTCGTCCTCGGCAAAGCCAGCAAGGATGCCAAGCCAGGATTTCAGCCAATCAGCCTCCTCCCCAAGCTCCTCCCTATTTACGAGACCCTCCTCGGTGATCTCAAGGCAGCTGGTGCTGATTGGGTCCAAGTCGACGAGCCCGTCCTTGTCCTCGACAGCGCTTCCACTTTGGAATCTCAATTCGCAACGGCATATACTGCTCTTTCCAAAGTTTCCCTAAAATCCTCCTCACCACTTACTTCTCCCGTCTGGACAGCAACGTGAATTTCGTCGCCAAGCTCCCAGTAGCTGGTCTTCACATTGACCTCGATAGAGCCCCAGGACAACTCGAGCCTGTTGCCACCGCCATTAAGTCGACCAACATCATCTTGTCGCTCGGTCTCGTTTCTGGCCGTAACATCTGGAAGACAGATTTTGCTGCTGCCATCAAGCTCGGGCAAAAGGCTATTGATATTCTCGGTCAAGACCGCGTCATCGTTGCCACATCCTCGTCTCTCCTCCACACTCCCGTCACCCTCGCCAACGAGAACAAGCTCACCGCTGAGCAAAAGACTGGTTCTCTTTCGCTTTGGAGAAGGCAGCCGAAGTTGCAACCATTGCTGCTGTCCTCTCCGGATCCCAGGATGCCGCTATCGCTGCTGCCCTTGAACAAAACAAGGTCTCCATCGCTAAGCGTCGTGAGTTCGAGTCTAGCTCCGATGACAGTGTTCGCAAGCGCGTATCTGCCATCACCCCCGATCAGTTGGAGCGTAAAAGCCCCTTTACCGTTCGCAAGGATGTTCAGGCTAAGCACCTCAACTTACCCAAATTCCCCACCACCACTATCGGCTCTTTCCCAGTGAGTCATGCTCTTATACCCTGATAGAACCTTACCAACTCTTTATATCCCATAGCAAACCAAGGAGATTCGTCAAGCTCGTGCCAAGCTCGGCAAGGGTGAAATTACCAACGAACAATACGAAGACTTCATCAAGAAGGAAATTGAAACCGTCGTCCGCTTCCAGGAGAAGATCGGCCTTGACCTATTGGTCCACGGAGAGCCTGAGCGAAATGACATGGTTCAATACTTCGGTGAACAACTCCACGGCTTTGTCTTCACCCAGAACGCCTGGGTTCAGAGCTACGGTTCTCGGTAAATCAATTCCTTTCTTTGACTGTACAGGTAGCATCTTCTCATTATGTCCCCTATCTAGTTATGTCCGTCCCCCATCATCGTCTCCGACGTCAGCCGTCCCCACCCTATGACCGTCAAGTGGTCCAGCTATGCTCAGAGCTTGACCAAGAAGCCTATGAAGGGTATGCTTACCGGCCCCGTCACCATCCTCAACTGGTCTTTCCCTCGTGCCGATGTTTCCAGGGAGTTGCAATCCAAGCAACTTGCTCTTGCCCTCCGCGATGAGGTCATCGATCTCGAGAAGGCTGGCATCAGCGCCATTCAGGTTGATGAACCCGCCATCCGTGAAGGAGTATGTTACTCCATTACCCCCTGCTCCCCATGTATGCTGATGTTTTTCTCTAGTTGCCCCTTCGCCGCTCTGACTGGGATGAATATCTCAAGTGGGCTGTCGACTCCTTCAAGCTGGCCACTGCTGGTGTTACCGATCAACTCCAAACCCACTCTCACTTCTGTTACTCCGACTTTGACGATATCTTCCCTTCCATTCAACGTCTTGATGCCGATGTCATCTCTATTGAGGCCTCTAAGAGCGACATGAAGCTCTTAAACACTTTCAAGCACTACGGCTACTCCAATCAGATTGGTCCAGGCGTCTACGATATCCACTCTCCTCGTGTTCCTGGATCTCAGGAAATCAAGGATCGTCTCAAGTCTATGCTTGATATCCTGCCCGACTCCCTTCTCTTTGTCAACCCTGATTGCGGTCTCAAGACCCGTGGCTGGAAGGAGACTGAAGGTTAGTTTCCATTTGTAATGATTATAATTTCATGTCTAATATTCTGTACTTTCTCTAGCTTCGCTCGTCAACCTTGTCGAGGGTGCCAAGTGGGCTCGTGAGAACTACGCTTAAATTGATTCATATCTTCCGCTTCAACAGCGTTCGCGATCTGGTTAACTTATGACGATCGTTCGAAAGAACTGCTTGTCTTGACCGTTCCGTGCTTGTGGGGATAATATTCAATATAGATGGTGATGGCCGTCACCCAAAAACAAGGGGCACGATGCTGCATGATGTGGCCCGCGGGGTGCTTCATTTGAGGAAGCAGGACCTTTGCGTGTTGTAGTTGCGGTATCCGGATTTCAACAATCCTAGCATTTTTGTACATGACAGTAACATTTTCTTGGAAAAATTCATTGTTCAATCGCAATCTGAATGGTTTAAATTGAATGATAAATAAGTATATCTCCACACCAATTCTAATACAGACAGACAGTTGTATATACACACGATATGATATAATAAGTCAAAGATGTCCGATGTCTGAAAGTACAAAATGACGAATCTGTATAAATAAATAAGAGGTTGTCCGAAACTGTTGCTACTGTCTCATACTTCTGTTCAACACAGAACGGGGAGGAATTACACCTCTTTTGCTCGTCTTAGTGGACTTTTGGAGCTGCAGGTACTTTTCCAAATAGGCGTCATACGCCATGGATGATCGTTTGGAATCCTGAACAGCTTTAGGGCAGGGGAATTATCTGCGAGGGCAGACTCGGAAGACTCCAATGCCCGAAGGGCTGACGAGGCTTTCATGGTCGATGAGACGTGTGAAGTGTCTATCGCATCAAGAGCACTCGTGGAGGGAAGTGGCGACAGCGTACATGACGCTTGCTTGAAAACATAATGCAGCCCAGAATACTTCTTAGGTGGGTTATTCAGTTACCACCGAACCACTTCCTGAGCGACGACGATCTGGATCCGGTGGACGACGAAGACATGGATGCCTTGGACTTGACGGACCCGTTAGATACACCATTCGCTCTCTGTTTGTTGGAAGGGCGGAGGACGAGCCCAAACTCTCCGTAGATCTCATGCATTTCGCGGGAAGACGAGGAAGAGGAAGGGATAAAGAGGTTGAAGGATGGGTTTGCGGAGGCAGTGGGGAAGACAGAATATGACATTGCAGATGTGGACATCTTGAGAGGTGAGGCGGACGATAGGCGTTAAGTATAGGAAGTGATTGACGTGGTGAGATAGAGCAACTAATCAAAGTGCTTTCAAGGCGTCCGTGGCGGTTGAGAGAGGGGAATAAACAACTGAGATAGAGAAAATGGGGGTGAGCAGTCAATCAACTGAGATGCTGAGGAAACAAGGACTACAGCGACCCCATTTTATACCCGGCCAGGGGTCAATTCTGTAGCTCACAATGAGGTTCCAAGAACAATCCAACCTCGCAAAGAATTGCCCGTTCTGGTATGTGTTTGCCCTAGACGAGCGGAATTTGTGAAGCCAAATACTGTCGTTAAGGCAACCGTGGGATGCGCCACATCAATTGGTCAATTGGTAACCAATCAGATTTATTTGTACACCGCATTTCTGAATGGTTTATTTGGCAACAAGCTACTAACCAAATAGCAATGCTTTATTGCTGCTATCAACAATCTATTCCTCTCCAGGATTCTTGTATCGTCTCAGTGCCCTCTCTCTCGCTTCATTGTGTGCAATAATGGGCAGAGGGTAACCGAGTTTGTCTGCGAGAGCAGCACTGGGATTGTGCAAATCTAGAGTATTATTTATCCCCGAATTAGTGAACCATAATGGAACAATAGCCCCCGAACAATGAGGCGAAAAGAAAGACGCACCAGGACCCCTTACTTTGCGTAGCTCTGGAATCCAGTGACGAATAAAATCGCCAGTTGGGTCAACCTTGGGGGAATAGGTGTCAAAATTTATCCTGTTAGAAAAAAAGACATGCTGACTTTCAAACTTTGTGTATATGGATTGAAAATCCGGAAATACGGACACGGATCAACCCCAGTGCTCGCGCTCCACTGCCATCCGCCATTATTAGATGATAGATCTCCATCAATGAGCATCTCCATGAAATACTAAGTGTGCAGATGATCAGAAATAAAGTTGTAGGGTGATAGGTAAACTTACCCGCTCTCCGACTCTCCAATCTATCATGAGATCTTTGGTCAGATACATAGCAGTAATCATCCTAGCGCGGTTGTGCATCCATCCCATCTCATTCAAACACCTCATTGATGCGTCCACAATGGGCACACCAGTCTTGCCGGTCTTCCATCGTTTAAGAATTTCAACATCGTCGTCATCATTTCCAGCTCGGCCTATCCCTGAGTCGCTCGAAGCTTGGTGATTTTCCCAGACAACCTGAGAGAACTTTTCGAGATAGGGGCGGCCCATAGAGACTCGAGGGAAGAAGGCTACTATGTTGACATAAAAGTCGCGCCAGGCAATTTCTTGAAGCCAGCGTCCGATCCCAGAAGTTTTATCACTCTCAACCTTCTTCGAGTTCATCAAAAGCATGCTCGCACGGGCGCATTGTCGTACTGAGATGATTCCTGAAGTTAGATACGCGCTAAAATTTATGATAAGAATATACACAGGTCGCGGCATAGCAGGAAGCGCACCTTAACCGGCTCGTAGTGTCACTGTCAATTCTGTCTCTTTCATTTCCGTATTTTGCAATCCTATTAAATTTGGGACATATTGTCGATCCAGATGCTAGCGGGTCGACCCCGCCTAATTGAGACGATCGTTTCTTTGTAGTCAAAAATCTTTGAAGCACCTGATCAAGGAATAAGTCCCACATACAGTCAGAAAAGTAACAAACGAACATGTGCAGCCGAAATTTCGCTCGCTGGCCAAATCTCCTTCATTTTAGCTTTGTCTTCGTCTGTTAGCTCAAATCCAGCAACAGTTTCGGGGATCTGGGAATTGAAAAGTGGGCCCAAAGATTCTGATAATCTAACTGATGAATCATTCGCCACTGGTAAGGGACAATCCTCCAAAAAGTGCGATAAGTTGCCGTTCAAAGTTGCCATCCAATTTCTTTGGTAGGGTGAGTAAACCTGAAGGTGAGAGGCAATGAATATAGTTGAAGTTGTTGTAAATTAAAAACTCACAGCATATGCCTTCTCTTGCTTCGTGACGACAACACCAGGTTCTACAATACATTTATCGTGCATCACCTCGATTCGTATGCCTTTCGGAAAAGCAAGTTTGCAAACTTCAATGTCTCGGCGGAGTTCATCAACTTCGTATTCCATGTTGGTAAATAGAGTTTTGACGCCATGCTCTTCGCAAAAGGATAGAACGAATTTTGGAATGGTCTTCCTTGGTGTGTGAACGACGACATGAAATGGGATATGAAGTTCAGAGAAAGATCCCTGAAAAGAGTAGAATGATTAGTGCACCAGTCAGAATCTTCTGTGATAGAGCTCACTTTTAAAATGGCAAGATTGCGGAGTACGAAATCTATCCTTCTGGCACTTCGGTCATGGGCGATATAGTCTTGGGGACTAATAATAAACAAGACAATCAAGGGGATATCATGTTTCTGTGCTTGTGCGGATGCCCTGCTGAGAGCCTTGTTGTCGCGAACTGAACAGAGTAAGAGGTCTATGGTAAGATTACAGAAGAAAAAGAGACAACTCACGTCTGAGATCGCACATTCGCATCCAGTAGACAACAGACATTCCATCAGAAGGTTGTTTAACAGTCTTAGTTAACTCTTTCATCAACTGTGAAAAGGGTGTATCAGCATCAACTGCAGCAGCAGCTTCGGCGGTGGCTATTTTGATGGGGTTGAAAGACTTGGATGAATTGGCGCGCTTCGTGGGGCGTGCATGCGGTTCTGCGAAGACAGGAGAAAATGCGCGTTTGGTCATGTCAAAGAGACACGTAGATGGGCGGTGAAAGCTTTGAATGCGGAACATAAAACACGTTGACTATAAAAGCGGTCGAAGACCTCACGATAGGGGGAAACGATCGCGCTAGACACGTGATGATGTATACTTGATTGAATTGGATAGATGACATCATGAATCTATATGTGCTTCGTCGAGTCGTCGAGCTGCTTCTTCTGCTGCCTCTCGTTCTTCGGCCTCGACTACTTCAACGTCCAAAGGGAACGTCAATATTGCAGCAATTCCAGTTAGTTGGTTTAGCTCTAGACGATGGCATCGTTAAGCTATAGGCATATACCCGTAGGATAATAACTCACGTTGGCCCGATTCATGCATGCTTGAAAATATCACCACTTCTCCGCCCTTTTGTTGTACGGCCTCAACAACCTCAACAAATTTCTTACGTGTGCCTGGATCACTTGATCTAATAAAATAGTAATGTCAGGACGAACTACAAGAACATATTCGCCATGGCAAACCGGAAGAGGTCGTCCGAAATCAATAGTGTACCAATCGCCCCTCGGTCGGCAGCTAGGCAAACGTGATCCGGACCATACCATGCCCGCAATTCATCACTCCCTAGCATTTTAAAGAATCTGGAAGTTCATCAGTCGTGGCCTAAACGATGCACGGCTTCAATTACCTGTCAAGAGCCATTCCTTCTCGAGCAAATTTGGTTTCCTTGAGCTGGCTAGTCACCTATAAACCAAAATGAGAGATAAAGTGACAAAAATTATGCAAATTTATACAGACCTCTGGGCTCTTCAAAACCTCGACGAGACTGTGAACGTGTGGGCTACTTATATGAACTTTGAGGCATTTTTCCTTCAGAGCCTTCAACAATACTTTGTCGCTTCTTTTCGTGGCCTCGCCAATCAAATAATCGTAAACCGCATCCCTAACCCATCCTGGGCTAGCGATGACAATGGCGCGAAGAGAGACGTTGGAATAGGGAATATGTCGTAGGAATGACTCGTATAGAGACCCGTAAAATTTGTCTAGACCTTTATCGTGCTGGGAAGCCCCGGATGCCGATTTGCGAGGTATTGGGACATTCAGCCGGTGTGTCACCAGCGTCATATGTTGAGAAAGGAGACAGAATGCGGCGACACCTTCGCCGCATACTATAGCAGCTACTTCCGCGCCCTTGCCAGGGATAATCGACTCTTCTACGCGACTGATGGCAATGCTGTCCCAACCGCCATATTTCTCGATTCGTACGTCCCGGTTAGCCTCAAGATCGAGAGTGTGATGAGCGCCCAATTTGACATGGGGATTCTCAGAAGTGACGGGTCCAGATACATGTAAAGCAGCAGTTGGTAATTCTTCGTCCGTATTGCCACTTTCTTGGTTCGACGATGAGCCACCAGCAGCAAAATCTACGCGTTTGACCTGAATAGTGAGATTGAGACGGACACGATGAGACTCTGTTGATCCAGTAGAAGACACGGTCTTGACGCCCCTAGTTTTTAGATAAGTATAGGATCGTTGATTATTGTGACCATGTTAAGACATACCTAATGGCAGATGCGCGAACCAAATCTCCGTTCTGTATCAAGTTGTAGAGATGCCACATGTCCTCATCGTCTTCTGGACGTAAGGTTACATGTCCCTAGAAATCCTGTCAGGGATCAACCCAATGCCAACAAGATGCTGTTCGTGAACTTACTGCACCGTGTTTATCTATCAGCTTGTTTATCAACTTCATCGTTGATAGGATGTTAGTAGACAATATTAATTAGCGAGTACAGACACTAAATGAAATAGAAGAGTCCCAGTAAAGTGGGTGGAGAGAGGGATAGCAAGTGGATTGAAGGAGCATGCAGCCTTCATGCAGACGAAACACAAGATGATTCAGAGATGATCCAATCATATCAATTGAACCTTGATCTCCGTATCACGTGCGTCTATTGTTTTGCTATAAAGTCAGTCACGATACTGTGACAGGTCGCGTTCCAGTCTTCAATTCACTCCACCCCACAGCAAACCCAACAGCAAACACTACTTCAATTTCTTATGTCTGGACCAGTTTTCGACAAGAATCCTTCCCTGAAATACCTTAGACTCCCAGAGAATTTCACGCCATCCCCAGAGACCGATCCTATTACATTTCTTAGTCAATATCTAACTCGTCTTCCTCCGCATCTCTTATTGCACTATAGTTACATCACCACTCCCAAGCAGCGTTCTGTCATAACCTCCATTCGAAACAGACGTTTACAATATGTCAATAAAAATCCATCTGAATTGAGTTTTGATGCTGGGCGGAGTACATGGCCAAACCTCTGGCAAGGTCGTGAACGGCGAGGAGTAGAGGAAGGCGCCGAGGAGAGATCTTGGGCGCAGAATGACTTCTTACAGGGCAGTAAACAACATATCGGAAAACTAGGAAATCTTTTGGCAGAGTACGAAGAAGAACGAGAGGCTGAGCGCGTGCGAGAGATTAGGAGAAACAACAGAGACCCAGCCGAAGATGATTTTGTGCCGGAGGAGGACAGCGACAGCGATGACGATGCTCCCACTGAACCCGAGACGCCAGAGCAAGCAAGAGCGTCTTTCGAGCGACTGTTATGCGAAAACTTTGTGTTTGGGCTTTTGGACGTGAGTTGACTAGAACATGATTGACAGAAGAGGTTGATCGAGACCAATACAGAACATTGACTATGATAATGTAGACTGGGACGAAACACTGGATCTTGAAGACGATAGAGAAGCAGAAGAGCGCTGGTTCGACGAAGACTGATGATACATGTACAGGGGTGATAAAATGAATAAATATTTGGAGTGTGCGTGACAATGAGTCACATTTCTTTCTGTTTTGTCGTCGTAGAATTTTAAGCTTTCCTGAGCCCACCCTAATGCTGTCGGCCCCTCCATCTACTATGGACGCTTTCGGCATCGATCCGTCCGAGATCAATGCATCCTCCTCATTAAATCGCGACAAGAAGAAGAAGAGCAAGCGCCCTCGTGAAGATGAACATCGCGAAGACGACACCGAGGTCAGAGAGAAAAAAAGAAACGCAAACACACTCACGCACAGCAAGACATCGAAATCGAAGAATCGTCTCCTGCTGTCGAGCCTGAAGTTGCCCTTTCTTCAGACCCTCCAACGTCTGTAATACCCAAGAAGAAGAAGAAGGATAAAAGCAAATCAAAGGGACCGTCTTTGTCAGAACAAACGGATGCGGAAATCGAGGCCAATTCTCAAGCGTCGGCGGCAGCCCTTCTTTCTGCCATAGTCGCTGCTTCAGTCACAAATCCCGAACCTTCTCAACAAATGCCGCCGCCGCCGCCGCCGCCCTTCGATCCCAACATGGTCCCCTCTGCGGGACAGCAATACATGCCCTACCCGCCAATGCACCCGCCGTATGGATATCCTCCTCAGCCTCCTCCTGGTTTTGATCCCAGTGGGCAGCCTCCGAGCGTCTTTTCGCCTCCGGCGGGAAACGGGGGTGGTGGAGCTTTCTCTGAACTTTCCTTTGGTTCAAATGAAGATCTTTGCGCGCTTTGCAAGACTTGGATATGAGCAAAATCGCCAGCGTTCTCAAAAGTTTAGGAGAGACTGCGAACGTCAATAACAATCAAAGCGTCACTCCACTGAGTTATTTACCCACCCACCTAATGCAGCTTCCCCCGGCGACTTTGGGCCAATTCCCTGCCCATTCTAACTCAATCCTGGGAATTACTCCGAAGCAAATTATACCACACCCGAGCCATAAGAGGACTATCAATATGAGTCTCCCTGGGAATGAACAGCACACGGACCCTGATCATGCTCATATTCTCGCCAATAAATGGTTAAACCCAAGTAAACTGGCTGAACTTGTCAGGGATGAAGGTAAATATTGTCTCACCTCAATACTAGCGCATGAATATTGATTGGTACAGGACTCATTTATAAGAAGGGCAAATTCTCAGCTATTGAGGAGGAACAGCTTAAATCAGCTATACAGAGATATATGCATGTTCGTTTTTTTATCCGAACCTTGCTTTAGTTATCTAATAACGTGATGCATATTCCTAGGAAAAGCAATTTTCTCAAGAACAATTGCTCGAGAAGATTTTTCCAAGGCTGACAAAAGCAAAGATACGGCGTTCTGGTCAGAATTGAGTGAGTATTTCTGAATTGTAATTTGTTCATGTCCTCAATATGCTGTTACTTCAGCGGCGGCTGTTCCTTTACGACCAATTATAGCTGTATATCATCATGTCCGTAGAAGCTATCACCCGCTTAAACAGCAAGGAGCATGGCATCGTCATGAAGACGAGGCCCTGAAACAGTATGTACGTTTCTACTTAGTGGTATCTTTCGACCGCTCAAAATGTGCTCTAGAGCGGTTATAGATCTCGGTCAACAATGGGAAAAAGTCAGCTATCGTGTTGGGAGAATGGCTTCCGATTGTCGCGACCGGTACAGGAATCATATCTTCAATCGTGATATCCGCATATCAGGTGTGTTATTACCATTCTGGGTCATAGATCGATTCGTTGACGACGCCGGTGCTTCCAGGTCACTGGTCAAAGGAGGAAGAAGACAGATTAACCGAGATCGTCACTGACATGACTGTGAAGCAAGGACGAGATATAGATAATGACGTTTTCTGGGGTAGAGTGAGCGAGCTCATGGGTGGTAGCCGCGGACGACAGCAATGCAGGATTAAATGGTTCGTATACATTTTATCTCATCACTTTGCATAAATTCAACCTTGACACGTCAGGACTGATGCATTGAGCAAAATAGTCAAAAACGAAGGTCAAAAACCAAGATGGGGTCAACAAGATGCTTTCATCCTCGTTCACAAGTGTGTTTTGCCTATTTGCGCTGGTCGTGCCATAAATTCTGAACATTTTGTAGGATCGATTCTCTTAATGTTAGAGACGATACGGAGATTGACTGGAAACTTATTCCAGACCCTGACTGGAATCTATGGAGTGCGCATACTTTACAGCGACGTTGGCTGACCATGAAGAAGGGTATCAAAGGCTACGAAGACATGACACATCAAGGTTAGACTTCTTTATATTAGCTCGACTTTTGACCCTCTTAGCATCGTTTATCATTTGTAGAAATCATGGACATCCTCAGGGTCAAGAAAGCGCATCTTCCTACCCCTCCTCCTCCAAGTTCGCGTAAGCGGAAGGAGAGGAAAGTGACTAGTGCACCTGCTATCAACGAGCCTGATGCCAGTGTCCCTGAAGCTGGCTCCAGCACCGGCCCAGGCACCGAAGGCGCTCACGAATCCTCCACGGATTCCGAAGACTGATATGAGCATTTTGAGAAGGGTAGCTCATACGTTGGCCCCTCGAGAAACTCGAGATTATACAGCCTAAGAACTCGTCAGTTCTCGCTCAAATCCATCTTGCATTGTACTACAAATCTACGCACATAGCCATACACATAGGCATATCGAAGAGAGTAAAATGATGTAGGATTGGCGTATGGAGTGAACGAGTGTAAGTTCTTGTTTCGGAAAATTTGACATCAGGTCAAGTTCAAAGGTGGATAATCAACTTATTGTAGTTGTTCATTATCATCCAATAAAGTGAATTTTTAGTTGCGCACACAGATCCTTTCATGACGCCTGGTAGATGTCGCTAAAATGTTGAGGACAGTCGCACAATATAATTAGCCTTGCCTAATGTCAGTACTGACTTGTCAATAGACAAGTTAGAAGTTAAGCACTTAAATACAATGACATTAATCACTGAACCGAGTTCTGACGCGTTCAGATACTGAAGCGCAGGGTGACTGCAATCAAAGTGCAATGCAAATTGCATGCTTGAGCCTTCATGGCCGCGAACGCCTGGTTTTCATTTTGCAAATGCAACGTGGAGTGTGCACCTCGAACTTCTGCACCTATTTATTCTAGCTGATGCTGGATGCCCAATTTTTCCACCTCCCCACTCTCTTGAATTGAAATGTCTGAAAATACCCTAGACCGAAAACGACGCCGACCGGAGTTGTCTGCGGGAATCCAACGTTTTATAAATGTCCCTGCTTCCGCGATCTCTTCGACAATTGTGCTTGCAGCTTTTGCTGCAATCCTCGGGACATTTTTTGGTCATTCAATGCCGACACGGTTCGATTCACCTCAAGGTTCTCCAACCAGCTAGGAGTAAATGCTCCTTCAAAAGAAGCCATTCTGCCTCGCTGCGCAAGTCTCCGAGCCATTCCGGGCCCACCAGCAGACTTCCTCGAGAGAGAGGAATCTGATCGTTTTGAGCAAGGAACGAACTCAACTTTGATTCGTAATGCTGTTATCTTTACAGGAAGAAACAATGGAACGGAAATCGTTCACGGGGACCTCCTCCTTGACAAGGGAATTGTCAAAGGCATAGGCAAAATATCTCGACGCATAATCGACAATATCCCAAATCTTACTGTTGTAAATGCAAGTGGTGCATGGATTACTCCTGGAATTGGTATTGCCATGATTCCCTTTCTTCGAAAATTTCTGTAATGATTTTATGAGTTTACAGTTGATTTGCACAGTCATCTGGGCGTTTTGAGCCTTCCTATTCTTGCAGGTGAATGAGTATCCTTGGCAGCTTTCTCGACTTTCCCTAAATTCCATTTTATAATACTCTAGGCGCTGTGGACTTGAATTCTCAAAAGGACCTATCGCTCCGTGGTTGCGAAGCGCTGACGGTCTAAACACCCATGACGATGCGTATCAGTTAGCCATGGCTGGAGGAGTCACGTCCGCCCAGATTTTGCCTGGGAGTAGCAATGCTATCGGTGATTTATCCATGATCTTCTTGATAGTTGATTCTTGAATTCATCTTTGAATGCAGGCGGTCAGGCCTTTTTCATTAAGCTTCGCAAAACTAAAGAACGTTCAACATCGTCTATGCTTCTTGAACCTCCTTTACCTTGAACGCACCTTTCTCCCAACTGGAAAATCGCACATCATTCCGATGGAGACATATGAAGTGTGTCTACTGCTCTTTCAGTTAAATGCTGCAGAACTCACTATTCTTAGGCAAGCATGTGGCGAAAATTTGAGAGGGTATGGAAATCGAATGGACACAATGTGGGCTTTCAGATCCGCGTATGCGGAAGCAATGAAGATTAAATTATCTCAAGACGAATATTGCGCGAAGGCAGAGCAAGGTCTGTGGCACACTTTGGATGAACCTTTCCCAGAGGATCTGAGGTGGGAAATGCTTGTTGACGTCCTGCGGGGAAGGGTCAAAGTGAATATGTCAATCATGAAATATCTTGGAAATCGACACTGACTATACATAGATATCTTCCCATTGTTACGAAGCTGTTGACCTCGATGCAATGGTTCGAGTGAGTCACATTATCGGTCTACCCACAATAAACGACTCAAGTCGGTCTTGTATATTAGCTGTCCAATGAATTCCAGTTCCCTATAGCTACATTACATCATGCGTCTGAAGCGTGGCTCGTACCGGACGTCCTCAAACGAATGTAATCTCATTTGTTGCAAGATTGGTTACAGTATTGACGCTTCCAGCTTCCAGGTGGGGTGGCATTCCATCTGTCGCTATATTCGCGACGAATCACAGGTAAGTTATCTACAGTTGGCATGAAGTAGAAGTCCATGAAGCCAATGAAAACTAGGTACAAGCGAGAAGCATACCGTGGCTCTGAGTTTGCGGGTCGAGTCCTGGCTGACGAGGGAATACCAGTGATCATGAAGGTATGTAACATGAGGTTGAACATTCTATCGACTTGAACAAGTGACCAAAATATATGCATAGTCCGATCATCCAGTCATCAATTCGCGTTACTTAATGTATCAAGCTCAACAGGCCCACTATTTTGGTCTTCCCCCACATCTAGCACTGGCCTCAGTGACATCCACGCCTGCTACGGCCGCAGGTCTTTCCCATCGTATCGGACTTCTGAGTGAAGGCACCGATGCAGATGTGGTATTGTGGGATTCTCATCCGCTTCGTCTAGGCGCAACTCCTGTCAAGGTGTGGATTGACGGCATCTTGCAGATACCTGTACCATCTAAGACAAACGAAGAAACTGACATCGAGGTCGGAAAGGGCAAGGAAGGGGATGGATGGAGACAGGCGCCTGAGACACCAAACTGGGACAAAGAACGAGAGGAAGCAATCAAATGGGACGGTCTTCCACCTCTGGAAGGGAGGAAATTAGAAGGTAAGGTGGTATTTATAAACGTGAAAGAGGTGTGGAGGAAATCCGAAGACGGAGACATTGCACAAGTCTTCAGTAACCTGTCGGAGGAAACAGGACTTGGGTCTGTCGTTGTGGAGGATGGAAAAATCACTTGCATGGGTATGTGCGTAGATATCGAATCGCAACCAAGTTCGAAGATTTTCGACGTACGCGGAGGATCGATTGCCCCTGGATTGATGACATTTGGTTCGCCTCTGGGACTAGAAGAAATAACAGGGGAGCCATCAACTACAGATGGAGAAACCTACGATGCTTTCAGGCGTAATGTCCCCAAAATCCTTGACGATACTGGTGCTGTTGTTCGAGCTGTGGATGCGCTCATGTTCGGCACTCGTGACGCACTGTAAGTTCATTTGTGACGACAGTGGGGCGACGCTTATGCGGAGATGTAGGACGGCATATCGAGCAGGAGTTACCCTGGCCATTTCGTCACTGGCGAAACCGATTTACCTAGCCGGTTCGGATGCACACATTATTTCGGGATTGTCAACTTCGTTCCGCACCGGTTCACTACATGCCATGCAACGCGGAGCCATCGTGCAAGATGTAGCGGCCCTGCATGTCGTTATGGGTAAATCATTCTCTGCTGGAAGAGGCGTTAGCGTAAGCACCCAGCTGGCTGGCCTAAGAAGACTATTGTATGGCTGGGAATCGGACGATAACGAAACTGGATTCTGGTTCAGAAAGGCTGCCGAGGTCAGATACATTTCGAAGCCTCAAGAAAACGCTGCTAATCGACTAAATAACAGGGAGTCGTTCCACTTGTGATTGAAGTGGATAGCATGGATATTATGGCCAGTCTTTTGATCTTGAAAGCAGATGTTGAGGACAAAATCGGTTCGCGAATGAGGATGGTTTTCAGCGGTGCAACTGAGTCGCATCTTTTGGCGAAGGAAATTGGTCAGTCAATGGAGATTTTTTGAAATATATAGTTCCCATCTCACGTCAATTAATCTAAACAGGGGACGCCGGCGTTGGTGTTATACTAAACCCATCTAGGCCAATTCCCTTAGTATGGGATCAGAGAAGAATGTAAGAGCGACGCTGCTTGTCATATTCGGATGCCAGAACCTGAGATGATACCCCAGATTGCCTGGCCCTCCTCTTTCTAACGACACAGCACTTGTGAAGCTTCTCGAACAAGGGATCGTGGTTGGATTGGTGTACGGGGTGCATCGGAGGCTCGAAATGCACGCTTCGATGCTGAATGGGTATGTCAACGCGATAGTCCTAGACGAATGAAAATTTGACATTTATTATGACAGGCCGCTCTAGAATCGAATGGCAGAATCTCAAAGGACGAGGCATATGCTCTAGTTTCCAGCAACCTCGAAAAACTACTTGGTATACGTGGAATCGATGACGATATAAGTGATTTGGTGGTTTATGAGGGGGGGAGCATGTTTGACCTTTCAAGCAAAGCCATTGGAGTTATTTCCCCTGGTCGGAAGCTCGTGGATTTGTTTTAGTTTCAGATTTCTGGGTGTATTGTATGTATAGACACCAGTACCATAAACCGGAGGCCTTGTCACACAACACCTAATAATGCTGCACTCCCCTTGATGCCCCTGTTCCTGGCAGCTGCAAAACTTATGCCAATGCAGCTAATTAAGAAACCTGCAAAGCTAAAGATTGCGGGAAAGAGACCTTTTGAGCATGTAAATCAAACGGCACGAGGAAGCACATACCGGAAGAATGCAATCCTGGAAATAGAACGTTCTTCATGTGGAGAACGCGACGAGGCGAATATAGATCGCAGGACTGCTGGCGTTACCGGAATCCGACTCTTTGAATCCAGAGCTGGAGGTTGTTGAAATTGTTTATATACAGGCCTTGCAGTTGAGGAGGTGGAAGTGGAGGATGACATTGATTTGATTAAGTAATCAGTGTGGCTGGCCCTGATTCGTCATAGTTCTGTGTAAATCGGATTGGACCGTGTACAAGGATCATTTCAATTGGACCGATACCATTTCATCCCATGCTACAGTTTTTGACGCCCAACTCATGCCCAACTAACTACCTTCCACTGCACAACCTTTGCAGACACCAAATTTGAGATTCTGAACTTCTTACTACGACAATTGTCCCGGGCGTTCTTTTTTAAGGATCTGTGCATCTAAGGCATAAGTGCACACACAGACGACAGAATTCAAGTTTCCAACGGTGACGTTGAGAGTAAGTACACCGGCTATTGTGCCTTTCTACCTGGGCCTCTCCTGGCCTTTCGTTAGACCTAGGCTGATCTAGATGTCGTTTTATCATAATTTACCAATCAAGATCATTTCATCACATTTGTCGTTGTGTCCATAATTCTCCCATATGTTGTTGGACAAGGATTCCGAGTCCGCAAAGTCCTTCCATGAAGACATGATGAAGATCACCGACCGCTTGCCTGCAGAGGAGGAATATCGACGTGTTCGTCATCTCATACTCGAACAGGCTCAAGATTCTATATCGGATGAACAGCTTGCTCAAGTCCTTGCCTTTTGTCCGCACTTAGAAACGGTGGTGCTTACTGGCGTCTCAGAAACGACCGACAGAACGATCGTTATTCTGACGGAAAAGGCGATCAACCTTCTTGGCTTAAACTTATCTGGTTGCACGCAAATAACGGATGTTGGGGTTCTGGAAATCACCAATAAATCACTACCCCTCCAGTGGTTACAACTAAATGGAGTGGTGGGACTTACGGACCCATCTATATCTGCCATTGCGAAAACTTGCTCACGTCTTATAGAACTTGAAATATCCAACCTGCCTTTGTTAACTCCCGTCGCGGTTCGAGATATTTGGTCATTTTCTAGGTGGGCGTCAAAAGAAATACAACCAGATGGTTTTCATTTGGTAATCTAAATATCCATTCCAGAAAATTACGAACATTTCGATTGGCCAACAACCCATTGCTTACGGATAAGGCATTCCCCTCACCTACAGGCTTAAATGCCCTTGGGCCTGGACAGGATGATGAGAAGCCTTTACCTCCCAGACCTACAACATGGCTAGAGCAACTACCGCCGCTGATCCTACGGCATACTGCAGAAAACCTCCGTTTGCTGGACTTGAGCTTTTGTAAAATCACCGACGAAGCAATTGAAGGAATAGTAATGCACGCTCCTAGGATACAGACTTTCATCCTCTCAGGCTGTTTATTGCTCACCGATCGGGCTCTAGAAAGCATCTCTAAACTTCACGATCATCTCGATGTTCTGATGTTGGCACACGTTTCTAATATCACGGACCGTGCAGTAGTCAAACTTGCTCGTTCTTGCACCAACCTCAGGTGTGTAGACGTGGCATGTGAGTTATATCTCCTTTCACACTTGACTTTCCCTTTCGTCGCTTACGGTGGCTAATTATTTTATCTGGAGTCTGTCGAAATTTAACAGATATGTCTGTGTTTGAGCTAGCCGGCCTACCAAGTCTCCGACGGCTGAGTCTTGTCCGCGTTCATAAACTCACGGACATTGGTATCTTCGCACTTGCGGAGCAAGCAACTGGCTTAGAGCGCCTTCATCTATCGTACTGTGATCATCTCTCTCTCGACGCGGTACACTTGCTATTGAGAAAGCTTGATCGTTTACAACACCTCACCGCCACCGGGATACCTTCACTTCGTAGGAGAGGAGTACATCGATTTTCGGAGCCAACGCCTACAGTAAGTTACGTCTCGCCTATCCAGTCGCATAAAGTCGCATGCCTTCTCAGCGATTCAAATCTAGAATTGCGATCCGGATCAGCAAGCTGCATTCTGTATCTTCAATGGGGAGAATGTCGCTCGTCTTCGACGCTTTTTGGACAAGGAAGATAAGCGTCGGCGAGAAGCCGAAGCACGGAACGTACCCTTCGTCACGCGTTCGGACGATAAGCTAGACCTTTACTGAATCCTAACGCGTTCGTACACTTTTCTTGTTTTTCCCTTTCTTTTCTTGTGAGGTTCCTGCATCTATCATGTTCTAGTGTAAGCAGCCGATCTATCTATACGTTACGTTGATATACGCTCCCATCCTTCAAGTTTTTATGCGATATTTAATGCCGTGTACAAGCTGTATCTATAGATATTCATGTACAAGTTGACAACGTGCACAGAGATTATTAATGAATCGTCATCCCGCCAATTATGAATTACAGGCATCCGATGGGCATTGAGCGTAATCAAGATGGCAACGGGTTGCAGATAAGGACGTCACTAGTTGGTAATGAAAGCAGAAAGGTGTTCTGATATCGATCTTTAGGAAACGAATGCGGGAAGAACTAGGGTGTGCTATCTGTCTGAGTTGGGAGTTGCTGGCACAAAGGCGGTATTTGTGGAGAGGTATGCGATGAAAGACATGGACAAAGAGCGAGGTCTTAGACGCAGAGGCTGACGGTGGTCGGAGGATGTGAAGGAACGAGCCGAAATAGGCGGGATCTGTGGTAGTTTATCTCCGCCCACGATCTCTTTCGTCCATTTTCTAGTCCTTTTACTTTATTTCTTATGTACATTCATATCTCTATTGCCACCCACTCATATTAAGCCTCCTCTGGAGCGAAGCCTCTAGTTCGGCGAGCTCGTCGCCAACCGTCTTTCCCGTATACCCACCTTTCAGGCTCTCTCCCTCTTACAGTTTGGCCTGCTAGTCCCGTAAGCCGTCTTCCGTGCGCCTTTATTGGTCTATTCTCAAACCCCTATACCTGATTATCAACGTCTAAAACAACCTCTTTAAAAGGTTTAATACCACGCCTATTCTCTGCTTTTCTCCCGATGCCAGTCATGTATTCGTCTTTTCACGTCGACCCTCCGCTCTCACCGCCAGAAATATCCGGACCGACCTATTCTAATAATTCGACTGCTTCACTATTATTACGACGGTCCTCCGAACCTTTGGGAGGAATCTCGACAACATCACCCGAAGCTCGGAACGATTTGGCCGGAGCAAAGCCTGATTTCATGCTATTAAAATCTACCACTGAACCGCGTTCTCCCAGGAGACTCAATATATGCGGCTTTTCACCCCTCCCACCTATCATTGCATCACCCATTTGCACCCCAACAGCCAGCCAGTCCTCGCAGTCTCGGTCTGAGTCTTTTTCACCTCTGCCGACACCAAGGACAACACAAGCGTGGACACAAGCGCTTCGTCTTGCTCGTCTCTTCGCGTCCTTTTTACACCTTCAACTCCTACCTGGATTGCAACCCCTCCCACCCCACCTTCTAAATCTGTACGCAGATCTAATACTTCACCCCGACGACGTTCGATTTTTAAATCACTATCACCTTCTGCCTCATTTCCTGCCTCAATGCATCCACACGGAAAACGGAATGTAAACAAGGCTCTGAAGCGTTCATATTCCCTGCCAACGTTTTCGTACCATCTTGGTCCTCTTTCTTTTCGCCTACAAACTTCATGTGCGAAGATAATGCAGAGGGTTCAGACGCACTTTCTACTTCGCCTATCGACAACCCTTTTGACGCCACATTTTCTGTTCTTGATGGTTTACCCGGGCCGGATAATACCCTAAGGAGCAAAGATCATTCAGGGCCGTACTCCAATGTCTTCCGTCTATCTACCAACAGTACTCTCGGAGAGGAGGAGAGCACAGTCTGCGACAAAAGTGGTGCGTGTACCCCAGATGAACCAAGTCCGGACGGGAGCTGGAGCGACCATAGTATTGAAGATATCTGGGAGATAGAAAGACACAAGGACACCCTCCGCAAGTACCATGCACTCAAAGAACTACTAGCCACAGAAGTTAATTATCTTGTGGACTTGAAAGCTTTGGTGACAGTATGTGATTCTCAGGGAACTAAAATTCAATCGTTTTGCTTACCCTTGTTCTCAAGGTCTACCTTCGCAATCTTCCCACTTTAGCTGCCCGACCTCTGTCCACGAGTTCGACATTTGGTCGTGCCTCTTCCTCATTTGCCACAGGGCCGTGGATATACTCGTATACCCAGCTTCAGGCCACCGCGTTATCTTCATCCGCCACCCTGCCTGATACACAGAACATGCCCTCGTCTGTTTCTGCTTCCGTACAACTTCCTGCTAAGATCAATTCTCGCTACTTGTTTAGCGATAGCGAGCTGGATTCCTTGACCAGAAATGCAGAGGAGATTTTACAGCTGCATGAACATTTCGTGAGGGAATTACGCGCAATATTAGATCCCTTGGGTTTCACGGTTGGGCACTTCAGCGATGATCACGGCCATAGTCATCTTGCAAAGCTCGATGATGCTATTCGAGCTGTTTCAACAAAATTTGCTACCGAGGTTCGTTTCGTGCGTCCATTTGGTTTATATCTCGCTTATTGAAAGGTACTACAGGCATCTCGCTTCAATGCGTATCAATCTTTCTGCGCCGGTCACCCGGAAGCTATGGATATCATCAGAAAGGGGTTTCAGCAATTTCCTCTGGAACTAGATGCCTTTGAACACAGATGTGCGACCATGGTTTCTGACATGCTCGAGGCAGGGTCAAAACCAGCAGCATCAGAGCCTAAACACGCCTCTTCCGTTGGTTCCGATTCTCCTACAAACCAATCACAAAACCTGAATGTTGATGATCGGAAGAGAGCCATGTCTTCGTCTTCTCTGGATGGTGGCGTTCGACCTACACGCCCACGCTCTGGCCTTCTCGTGACGAAAGATTCGGTGGTATTTCCTTCTGAATCAAGACGGGAAAAGGCTACCCCTCGTATCGCCTTCACCGATTATATGATCAAGCCCATCCAGCGCATCTGCAAATATCCACTTCTACTTGACCAGCTTCTTCCCTCTAAGGCATTGAGGACGTTAGGTCGGAATATTGATGCTCAATCTGATGTCGACGTTATTGTGGAAAGCGCGGCGCAAGCCATGCGCCATGTAGCCACGTGTGTGGACGAAGCTCGACATAGACAAGAGATTGCCATACAATCTGCCCTTATCCTCTCTCGTATCTGTCTTGGATCTGCTTTGACTTATACCTCGTCTTCCGTACAAGTACTCACCCCGGAGTTCCTCGCTTCCCTCGGAAACTGTCTCCTTTCTGGCTCCCTCGACCTTATGTATTACCATCCCAGTCGGCCCCTGAACCAGTCTTCGAGCATCAAAGCAAAATATTTTGGAGCCTTCTTGTACACCGGAGGATACCTCATTTTGGTCAAAGTTTCGAAAGGGAAGAAATACGAACCCAAACATTGGTTCTCGCTAGTAGACTTCGAGGTTTCTGACGTCGAAGATGATGGGTGTAAGTCTTAACGCTTAACGTTACCTCTCAGAAGATTAATATCCTTTGCCTCCTTAGCCTTGCTGCCTTGTTCTTTCAGACTTTCGTCCGGCGAACGCCATTTCGAACTTGCAGCCGCTTGTCAACGAGAAAAGGACGCGTGGCTTAACTCAATCCGCGAGTCTTTAACCCACGTTCCTACTTGGCTTAACGAACCGACCCCTAGCTTCAAATTTGACGACAAAGGTGAGCTCCTTCCTGGGTCAGACGACGGAAATGCCGAGACTCCCATGGGACTATCCACCATTCGCTCCATCCCAGAGCTCGGTCACACTTCAGACGCAGAATTTTCTGAGCCCTTTTTCGCTTCCCTTCGTGGCCACGGCAAGTCAAAGAAAAAGAGGACGGGACATGAGACACCGCCTCCTTCTAAGCAAGATATACCGCCGCCTCCCAGTCGTCGATCGTCCTCTACATCCGTCAAAGCTATCTTTTTGCCAATGGGCTCTGACCACGAGACAGTACTTATCAGGCGTTCTTCGCCTGCGGCACGTCTTCAGGTGGATCAAGAACTGCAAGACGTCATTTCCCAGTCTATCTTGACAGCTAGATCGTATGCTTTTAGCCACGAAGTTGAGTTGTTCCAAGCTCCCAAAACTACGAGGTCAGGGTTCTCTCGTTCCAATTCGGCAATTGGCATGGCTGGCATGGCGAGATTGTCCAAGCACGAAAGTGTCCGTGTTCCTAGGCGGAGAACTACCGAAAGCTTGGACGGCCTTTTAAACAGAGGTTCATCGCCTCTGAACAAATCCATTTCTTCTGGTGGGAGAAATCTCAAGAAACTCAGCCTAAGCTCAATTGACTACGAAGTTCCCACTCTTCCGGCGGAATCTACAGTCTCGCCTTGCCCTTCTCCACCCTCATCCCAGTCATCTTCTCGTGTTACATCTCTTCTTGTGACCGAGAGCAATCCTCCCGTTTTCGAAGTTCCGGCGGCCCTGCTTTCCTCGGAGCATTTGCCCATGAAAACACGTTCGTTTGTCCGCAACGTTAGAGGCATATTTCATCTTCGTCCTGTTTCACCCGTCTCTGTTATCGTCAGTCATCCCAGTCAATCCTCGGTTCCTTTATCTGCTCCACTGTCGGGCCAGCCTGTCACCCACTATAATGTGTTACATCGCTGGACTATTCGTCGACGCGCTCGAAGTGTACATGATGAACCTAGGAACTCCGCTGCCATATTCGATGATACCAAAAAAGCATTCAGTATTGCCTCATCGAGAACGAATGCCCCATTGTCGACGTGATATCTGGATTAGCACAAAAGTAGCGCATATCTTATTCGCTTTTCCCCACCTTGCTACCACACGACGCATATTGCTTCACGGACTGAATTATCATTAATATGTATATCACCACCTTTCCAAACGCCTGTCTGTGTTCAACTTCATTTGTACAACCACCATACCCCATTATACAACTACATGCACCTCTTTCTCTGTCTTTCTTGCCAAAGCCCTCATATTTCACCAATAATTTATACTATAGCGAGAACGCCTTGTAACAAAACATGCAATTCGACGATGGATATACGAATACAGTGTCCAAAAACAGAAGATGTAACTTATGCAATACAATATTTGACAGATGATCGTAGATATAACTGTGGGTCCGTGGATTGATATAATGTGAGATCGCCAGGATCATAGGGTCGTCATAAACAGAAACAACACGCAAGCGCATTAATCAAGATATCAGCCCATGGGCTCGAAGAAGCTCACCCCACCTTACGGGATTGGTTAGTGAAGACAAGAAATCGTTTCAGTGGAAACTTAAAATACTTACTCTTCTTTCTCTAATTCTGTCTCCGCCAGTTTACGCTTCAGTTGCCTTGATGAAAGAAATCAGAGGATGAACGGATCAACTTTCCGACCGGAAACTTACGAGTTTTCTCTTGACAAATTGTTTTTGACTTCTTTGGTTTGTTGTAGGTCTCGAGATAGTGCCTGCAGGGCCTCGTTTTCAGGGAGGTTGGCATCGTTATACATTCCGTCTAATTCCTCGTTAAACGCCTAATATCGTCGTTAGTAACCGTTTGTCGTCAAGTTGCTCCTGGATAAACTTACCTCGTACATGATCTCCTTCTCAGCCGTGGCATCCGCCAAGAGACTCTTAACTAATTCACACTGCCGCCTTGAATTCTGTAGCTCTAGCCTAGTTCTTTCGAGCTCGGCAGCCCGCTAGACACAATTCAAAACAGTGCACTTGCTTGAAATGGAGATGAAGAAATATACCTCTCTGAATTCAGCAGCCAACCTTGCTAGATCAAATTGCAATGATTCTTGACTTGAGTGCGCGCGGGTAAGATCTTTGTCTGCTTCCGTGGCAAGAAGTTCTATGGCTTTGACGAGACTTCCTGCATCACTTGCAGCAGACATTCTCGATGGTGTGTCAAGAGTGCCACTTCGTGGTCTACTCCGCGGAGTCCCTGTCCCTTCGCCTTGTCTGCGACCAATGAGATTTCTCATCTCCTCTAAGCGCTCCTGAGCTGCTTTGGTCTGTGTGATGATATGACTAGTAAGAGGATGCTTAGCCGAAATACAGCATATTGAAAGACATTACCATTGGAACGTTGGTCTGAGGAGCCCGTGATCCTTTATCAGGCGAACCCGGTCGCGAAGCCGCCTCATCACCTGGACTTTTTAAAGTCGACTTGATGACTTCTATTTGCGTCTTAATACGCTTTATTGACCGTCTGGAGTTTTCGATCTAACAAACAGTGAGCTTTAGTGGAGGAAAAACAGAGAAAATAACCACATCGTCCTTGCTTGTAGCTGTGAGTTGTTGTATTTTTTCTAGATCCTCGTTCTTGTACGAGGTTGAGGGTCCAGGTTTCGTTTTTCGAACTTGCGGCGAAACTTTACGAGGCGAAACCACACGTTGAATGGTGCGAGCATGCACCTTTCTGACGGGTGTTGGGGAATTTGAAATGTCTGAACGCACGGAGGTTTTCTTCCTGATCGACAGAGGTTCAATTGGTGTTGCTGCTGTGATGGCGCTTGTACCAACCGCTTTGGGTGTAGATTCCGTGTTTTCCGTTTGATAGAAAGGTTGTCGTTGACTGCGTTTAATTCCAGGAGTAGTCGTGTGATCATGAACAGTTGGATGTTGAGTGTTTGATTCTGCATAAAGGTCGTCTTCCATGGAGGGCAAATCTCCTTGCGTTGATTGGGGACTCCTCGGTGGTAAAGGCGAAGGACTCCTAGGTCCTGTCGGACGGCGCTCAGAGGTGTGTAGGGACATGGGTCTAGATGTCCGTGGCGGCGAATCCTTGTATTTTGTGGGTGATTCGGGCAGTGACGTAGTACTGCCTTCTCGAGAGGTTCTTTTCGAGCGTAATGGGTAAGGTGGTTCTTCTAAGAACACTTGATCAGCAAGCACAACGACAATTCAACAGGTTTCAAACGAACCTTCATATATTACCGACTCCACAGTTCCATCCATCTGCAAAGGGGCGAGATGTTTTCCGTACTGCGCCAGACTGTTCTGACGTGCCAATTCCAGCTGCAGAGCAAGTTGATGGTCAGATGTTCCAATTTCTTTGGATTGAGCTAACAGCGTCGCATTATCGTCTTCGACATCGCTGTATTCGATCTCAGTCCCTCTGGTCGAGGTTCTTGATTGAGGTCGTGGCATAGACCCACTGCGCCTGATGGATCCACTGCGTCTCGGGGAGTCAGAGTCGGAATCACCAGATGATAACTGTCTTGATAGCTTGTTGCCTTTAGATGACCTAGACGCGAAGTAGGAAGAGTCGTCATCCATGCTGGACATAGTCGTGGCGGCAGTAGCAGTTGAGCGATGTGACGACTTCATGCTATCCATTGTAGTCGTTGTATGAGTGTACACAGATGAACGGCTAGTTGTTGATCTTGACCTATTCCTCCGATGCCCGCTCATCGAACCAGCAAAGAAATCGCCCACCGAGGATGGTCTGCCATTGAAGAGATTGCGAGAGAGAGCGTCAAGACCAAATATAGCAACTTTGGACTTAGCGGTTGGCGTGGATGGAAGTGAATTTTTCCCTGTCTTAAATTCAAATAGCCCAAATTGATGAACTAGAATTATCAGATGCCGATGGACATGTAGTTGGTACTAAGGACTCACTTGTGTGAACAACTCTAGCGGGGACTCGTGCAGTCTGGACAATATCTTCCTCTCCTTCATCACTTGGTTCACTAGAGCTGACCGAATAACGGCATAGACCACCATCCATTAATTGAACGCGTATAATCACAAAAGGAGGGCCCCCATGTCCGAAAGGTATAGGATCTGCCGAAGCGTGTCGGTCTCGATCAATATGAACCACGACTTTGCACTTAAAATCTACGTGAGTAATTAAGTTGGCGGACAGATAATCGTCATCACCAACCTTCTTCGTTTCTTGTAGAAAAGCGGTCCGCTGGTATACATTAAAGTACGTTCTAGCAAAAGTAATTCTTCCGGAACGAGATTCGACTTCTTGCTCGTCAGAACACAGTACAACAGATTGACCGGCACGGGCACGATAGATCGCTTGAGTTTTCCACAAATTTTCCAGGAATCTTTGTTTCTCGTTTTCAGTCTGAGTTGGGTCGAAATTAATCGGCATTGGGGGCATTACGACAGATAAAGAGCGGAAAGCTCGACCTGACCATCGTTCCGTTTGGTCTTGAGGAGGATTCTCCAAAAGAGATTGATTTCTGCAATACGAAAATACGTTGACAAACATACAAATATCATGATTGCGACTAACTCACCAGCACCCCCGATATCAGTTGCGGCAATATCCATGATGTCCACAACCCCTTTACAGGTCATCCCACTTTTTCTTTTTTTCCTGTCGGGATTCCACCAGCCTTGGTCACTTTCTCTACAGCGTCCAAACCCGATAGTGTTCTCCCCCTTTTCTCCATTGCCCGGGCGTTTAACAATAACAAGCTTATCGTCGAAAAGAAAAAGGGTACAGTGTAATGATGTCGTCGAGACGCTGACTGCGGCAGATGTAGATGATGAAGGAGCATCCGTTATAATATCTTCGACATCGATACAATCAATAAACTTGCGTGAATTTGAGAATAAGTCGGGTGGGAAGCCGTCGATAGTCGCAATAAGACAGTAAAATATGGCCGCGCGTTTGGTCTGCTCATCAGTTTCTGCTTGAGCGATCTTAGCTGCAATTTCATCAGCCTCGATGATTTTGGCCCTTTGAGGGTCGTCCAGTGACATATGCTTCAGCATCGTGCGAAAAAGTAAGGTATATCGTGGAATACGTTGAACGGGCTCCATGAGAAGCTCTCGCAATCCTACTCGGTTTCTGGAGTCAGTGGATTGGTATTTGATATGCTAGGGGCAATAGTAAGTATTAAGCAAGGTAACAAAGAAACCTAGCATAGCGCACTCACATCAATATATGAAGCGAACCTTGATGATCTCTTTGAGATTTCCTTCTCAAAGATCGATTGAGCATCTTCTCGTTTGACGTAGTATTGCTTGTATTGCTCGAATCCCCTGAGTTCCTTGAAATGACGCAGCGCAACATCCCCTACCCCTCCAACCGCTTTATGGCCATTCGGAGCTGACATTTTCTCGAGATCAGTTAAAAATGCTTCATTGACTGGCAATAAGACGTCAATGTTGCCGAATAGAGTCTTTGCCTCGTATGCTGGTATAATTGCCGTGTCTTTATTCCGCGCGAAGTTCCTGAGAGGATCAGCGTAATCATGTTTGAGGATCTGTAGTCGCTTCACATAGGACTTTTCACTGCTAACAAGCTCGTTGATGACTAAAGCCAACGCCGATGGATCAAGTAGGGCACGTTTCCGCTGAGCTGCTCTGTCCTACAAAGATAAGGTCAAAAGGATGTGATCGGAGCATATAATCTTCGACGCACAATATCAATTAATGACTGATTGCTTTGAGTGGCTAGTATTTCTTCAGAGGATTCTGAGGGAAGAGGATTTCCGAGAGAAAGAACGAGGTCCTGTATCTCTTCAATCTCTGATTTAGGAGGGTGTGGAATATTGGTCAAGGAGTGGCATTCACCTTCAGGAAGTCTTCTACCATTTTCCGACCCTTCCACCACTACTCCACAGTAGAACGCCCTCTTGGTGACGATTGGAGTGGAAGAGGAAGTGCGAGCCCTTGGTTCATCTCCACTCGCCAAGGGAACCACTAGTTTTCGCGGCGACGAGCTCAGAGCCATCCACAGAGACAAATATACCGATTAGTAGGCAGATGCAGAGGGGAAGAAATTATAAGATATACAGAGCAGTCAAAGACTAGCCTGGGGCAGCGGAACGAGTGCAAGTTGTAGTCTCAGAGCATCAAAAGCATAAAGTCATTCAGCCGTTCCTCCATCAATCCACCTTCAACCAAAATCGCGATCACGTGGTCAGGCGCGACCTTGTACTATTAAACCCCTTTGGGTGTCCTTTTTAGGAATTGCATATCGCACAAATCCCGCCGACTTCGGAGCCAGCAATCGCCGATCCCAACTTCTCTCATCATAGTGTAGCTTTGTAATCTTGGAGGTCTTGAGTCTTGAGGAACGTCTCTCAACATGTGAAATGGCGGTCGTGTGTAATTCTGACGATATTCGAGCTTGAGGCTGCTTGAGGAAGGCGTACTGAGTCAAAGCCTCACAGGCGTGTGTGTCTTGGCAGTAAAACGACATCATTTGAACGTCATCACTCGCTTGGGCCTTGAAGAAAGCATGCTGGTTGGGCGGCGTCTTGCAGGTAGACTATCGCTGGGATAAGGGAGATTAACGATTTCATTCGCGATCAATTACTTCCAGTAAAAGGAATTCTAAGAAGTGATTGTCAGGCAATCATGCAAAGCTAATAGAGATAAAGGCTGTCAGTCTTCATTCAGCTCTTGGAATGGCTTTATCGCTTACACATGTAGCCATATTTGGTACCGTCTTGCCAATGAATCGTTGGGCACATCGAATACAAAGTGATCTTTGACTTCTACCTCTTTCTCTTGTGCGCCCGTTCCTCGGCAAGTAATTCCATTCTTTTCCTTTTCTCTTTCATTGGAGATTCAGAGAATAATCGGCTGTTGCAAGGCGGTGGTGTCGGTGGATTACTGTTACCATCTCCACATGGCGATTGAACTTGGGCGCTCTTGATTTCATTTGCAACCTCGGAAGATGCTTCGGAGCTATCATCTTTGTCAGTTATTCACAAATCTAAGTAGGGAAAGTAAGAGCGTACTGACGCCCTCATCCCGTCATCGATAAAACTTTCTTCTGCCTCCTCTTCACTAGTCTCTTCTTCCCCCCGGTGATCCCATGCATCCCATGCTTGGGCAACCTCAAGTAACCGATCCCATCGATCCTGTTCAGTCATGGTGATCTTCTCCAGTGAGTCTCGCTCCGATGGTTCACGGCATTCGGGACATTTGACTGTTTCGTCTTCTCCTTTGGAGATCATTGGCAAGCAGTCGTGGCAAATCAGGTGCTGACATTGTAGACTGTAAAAGACATTACTGAAGATGACAGTGTGTTTCAATGGAAGTGCGTACGCTGAACAGTTATTCAACTGCAGATTTTCAAAACAAATAGAACAGGTTTGGGTCATGTCGTCTTGGATTGTTGTGACCAGCATGAGATCAGAGAACTTGCGAAGAAGCTATACGAAGAATTAATGTTGTTCAAACGAAATTATGCTGGAAACAGACAACTTTTCGCATGCGATATTCGGGGTCTACTTCGTTCTCGTCTTCTGATTTCTTATATTTCTTTGGCAGGAGATCTTCGACTTCCTCTTGCAGTTCTTTACTCATCAGCTTAAGAAACCATAGTCAATCAGAGAGACAATCTTATTATAACAAATTGGGATACCTTTTCTATGCGCTTCTTCTGTCTTCGATTTTCCTTGATTGCGGGGACTTAAGGATGGCTGAACGTAAAAACAACGGGGATAGAGTCATACCAATGTAAGTTCTTTGACCCTTTTCCGAAGATTAGAATTGTCCACCTGCTTCCAGACCATATCATCGTCCGACTTCCTTCGATCTGACTTTCTCCCGGGGATTTGTGAAGCAGACAAATTTTGTGCATCTTCAAGCTCTGATTTAAGATCCTTTTTTTCTTTTTGAAGAACCCCGATCTGGCGCTTGAACTTTCTGAGCTCTGATTGGGCTTTGTTGAGATGACCCTGTATGAACAAGTTTGAACTTAGGTACCCAGATCGCCGAGATGCTGGCTAACGACTGAGCATTCTCACCTCAATAGCAGTGAGCAAGGATGTGGACTCGCGCTCTGATGAATCTTCGTCCCTTGTCTGGACCTCTGAACTTAATGACGGCGCGCGAGGTGTCTTCTGGGTCACAGACCGAGTAGTTGGCATTTGAATTTTGCACCGAGCTCCTGTGAAGAATTTTGAGTGTTATCGGAGAGTGGGTTTCAGTGTAAAGTGAGCGTAATATGGATGTATCCTAGCTGCAGTGTGTCGATATACACTGCATGGGAAATGGGTTCTGTTGAAGTCTATTTCATCAGGGTCTGGGTTTTTCAATCAGGTACATGGCGGAAATTATCGGGCCGCCTCCCGGAGATAGGAAAGGCATTGGGCAACCTTAATTGGGGAGCTAGCTTGCTCCCCTCTCTACTGCTGATACCAAAATGTCTAAGTCCACGTGATCTGCTGGCTTTTTGATAGTCCCCCGTGAGAACTTTGAAAGCTAGAGGCGAGCATAGCTCATCATAGAGCATGCCAGGAGTCATAGGTCGATTGGTACTTTTCGATCCAGTCACGTGTGATGTTCGTGTGATTTTAAGTACGAATGGGGCGCGATTAGATTTTTGTGCCCGTGTAATCTCTGGCCATCACCTCCAAGTCCAACTAGTAAAAAATATTATTTCGCGGAAACGGAACAGTAATCGGAATTGGAGAGGGAAATTTGAAAGAACGAGTCCATCGAAGTTACTTACAGCACTCCATACTCATTATAGGCTTGTAATTGATATGAATATATTCCACCATGCCCACACATAGGACCTTACTGTTAGTGAATTTTGAAATCAGTGACAGAGCAAGCATTATTTCCAAAAGCGGGATGTTAGCTGAAAATGCCACTTAAGAGCCGGACTTCGGTAGACTGGTATGTTTGCGCAATATGACAACAGTTTCTTCAGATACTATAATACGATATGAAAGCCATAGTGTACAGGTAAGTCCTTCCAGAATAGCTAGAATTTTTAGGTCCAGAAATACTCGATTTACATGCAAATACAAGCTTATAATCAGACAGCCGGTAATTGAAGCAGAACTCCCGGCATACGTGATATATGTACTCACAAATATTATATTCTGATGAAGTACCCCGGCAAGATAACGGGACAAAGGAGGGTGATTAAATATAAGTCCTCCATTTGGGGTGTGGGAATTTCCAAAAGCGGATTGTGCCTGGATCGAAAAGTACCAATCGACCGCATCCTCAGCATGCCAGGCACTGGCATAACGAAGCGTTCTTTTGAGGGCTATCGATGGCAATAGTCGATGGCAATAATTGTAATACTTTAATATAAAACATTAATTTTGGTGATAAGAACTTGCTTTCCGGGGTTTATGTTTAAGTAAACATTGAGTGGATATCCAATTAATGATTAACTATTCACACAAATAATAAATCACATTTCAAAGTTTGAATACCAGAGGTGCTACGTATTTTACTGCCAGAGTCGCTCGTCATCAACCTTCGGTTGACTCCTCCCGGCACTGGTTACATTCTTTAAACAATTTTGGTCATAGTTGTGGTCTTTGCCAGTTAACTGAAGGTCTTTGGACAGCAGCTCTTTTGTTGTGGGTATATTTTTAATTTAAGCCCATGCTAGGTGATCAATATAGTACATCCATGAAAGCAGTGCTTAGGACTCGTTTAGAGGAACGTACATCATGCTCAGAGGAGAGCTCCACCAATTTCTATCCGTGGGCGATGAGATAGGAGCGTTCAACATCAACCACATACACCCCACCCTCAGGAGTCATGGTTGTGCCAAGGTTGCACCCTAGTACAAATTGGATTACTCAGTGTTACAAGATTTGGGGTAAGCTGATATTTTTTTGATTAATACAGTATCTTGTGAATACTATACGGTCTTTGATGGATGGACGGATGACTAACTTACCATAGGGGCTTGCCGTGTCCAAATGTGGATGTGAGTGGGTAGAAATATCATATGTGGCTGTGCCCAATCGCAATCGCGTATTACGTCATTCTCCCCATCTAGACCGCTGGGTGATAAGTTATTTGCGAGCCTCGCCAGTCAAAATTGCAGCTCTCCACCCTTGCTTCCGACCTTCGTCACTTACCAACCCCCCATACCTGACAATCATGTCCACAAAACCTCTTGAGCCCAAAACCATTACTGATATTGATGCGTATCTTAAACCAGATGTGGCTGCCATCATTCAACGGCATAGCAGCTTCAGGAAATGGAAGGAAACTTTCGACAAACACGAGGGAGGATACGACAAGTTTACGAAGGGTTATCACAAGTATGGTCTCAACGTCGGTCCCAAAAATGAGGTCATTTATAAAGAGTGGGCGCCAAATGCAAAGGAAGCTTTCCTCATTGGTGATTTCAGTGAGTATCGCATAGCCCAATGATAAGTTATAAATAGTTCTAAAGGTACAGAAAGACGATTGGAACAGAAGTAGCCACCCCATGAAGAGAGATGACTTCGGTGTATGGGAAATTACTGTACCTCCTCTTTCCTCGGGTGCCTGTGCCATACCCCATGATTCCAAAATCAAGGTATACCTCTCATTGTACTTGATCAGGGGTTACTCAGTTATCTGACTTACAATTCCCCGTATTAAGATTTCCATGGTTCTTCCCAACGGTTCACGTATCGAGCGTTTACCAGCGTGGATAAAACGCGTCACACAGGACCTGTCAGTCTCTCCTGTTTATGATGCGCGTTTCTGGAACCCCCCTGCGTCGGAAAATTACACATTCAAGAACGCTCGCCCCCAAAGCCGACAAACCTGAGGATCTATGAAGCTCATGTGGGAATCTCAACTGCAGAACCTAGAGTTGGGACATACAAGGAATTCACAACGAATACGCTTCCTAGAATTAAGGATCTTGGCTATAATGTCATTCAACTTATGGCTGTCATGGAACACGCATACTATGCCTGTGAGGAAAAGCTTCCACCTTTTACATAAATATCCTGGTCTGACCAATATCAAAGCTTTTGGGTACCAGGTTACTAATTTTTGCTGCAAGCTCCCGCTATGGCACCCCTGAAGACCTGAAGGAACTTATTGACGTAGCCCACGGAATGGGCGTCACAGTACTTCTTGACATCGTGCACTCCCATGCATGCAAAAATGTTCTGGACGGCATTAATGAGTTTGACGGCACGGATCACCTATACTTCCATGAGGGCGGAAAAGGTCGCCATGAGCTCTGGGATAGTCGTCTATTCAATTACGGACATCACGAAGTCCTTCGATTCCTGCTCAGCAATTTGCGTTTCTGGGTAGAGGAATATCAATTCGATGGCTTCAGGTTTGACGGCGTGACGAGCATGATGTACAAACATCATGGCATTGGCACTGGATTTTCTGGCGGATATCATGAGTATTTCGGAGACGGCGCTGATGAAGAAGGCATCGTCTACCTCATGCTTGTAAGTATATTTTCCCCTCTCGATTAAGCTGCGGGCATATACTAACATTCATGGCACAGGCTAATGATTCTATGCACACGCTATACCCAAACTTGATTACCATTGCCGAAGACGTATCTGGAATGCCACTTCTAGGCAAACCTGTCGACGTCGGAGGCGTAGGGTTTGACTACCGCCTTTCTATGGCGATTCCAGACATGTGGATCAAACTTCTCAAGCATAAACAAGACGATGAGTGGGACATGGCCAATATCGTATTCACTTTGACCAACAGGCGTTATGGAGAGAAAAGTGTGGCCTATTGCGAAAGCCACGACCAGGCCCTCGTGGGTGACAAAACACTTGCGTTCTGGCTAATGGACAAAGAAATGTGTGAGTTTATTCCCCTGAATACTCCTTTTTTCAAGTCTACAACATTTCTTTCAGATACTAATATGTCTGATCTATCTCCTATGACTGCAATCGTTGCCCGGGGACTCTCATTGCACAAAATGATTCGGTATTGCTGTCATTTATGTCGAGCGTTGGAACGATTACTGATATTTTCATCGCAGTCTTCTGACTCATTCACTTGGTGGGGAAGGTTGGCTCAATTTCGAGGGCAACGAGTTCGGGCATCCCGAAGTACGTCAATTCATGCAATAATAATCATATTAATATAATCGCCTTGCTGATCGGCTCTATCAGTGGCTCGATTTCCCTCGTGAGGGCAATGGAAACTCGTTCCATTACGCTCGTCGACAGTGGAACGTAGTTGACGATCCTATGTTGCGATACAGGTATCTCAACAATTTCGACCGGGCCATGAATCATACTGCTGCCAAATATGGATGGCTCGAGGCACCACAAGTAAGATACTCATGCGTAAACAATGAAGATGATTCTCAAGATGCCTTCACGCAGGCCTACGTGTCTCTGAAAAACGAATCAGACAAAGTGATCGCCTACGAACGGGCCGGACTTCTCTTCATTTTCAACTTTCACCCAAGCAAGAGTTTCACAGATTACCGCGTGGGTGTGGAAGAAGCCGGCGAATACAGAATAGTCCTAAGCAGCGACGAAAAGCGCTTTGGAGGGTTCGACAACATTATGTTAGACAGCAAGTTCTTTACAACGCCTTTGGAGTGGAATGGAAGAAAGAACTTCCTCCAGGTGCGTCTCTACATTTACTTTTGTCGAACATGAACAGAATCGCTGATGGAAGCGTCTATAAGGTATATATTCCGACCAGAACGTGCATCGTACTTGCAAAATGAAGAATGAATGTTTTAAATATACCTATTGTAGACAGGTTATCTCCCAACAACCAACGAAAATCACATGGAGAAGTGTATAGTACACAATGGACTTTTACAATCGTTTGATTCCTGTCAAACCTTCTGAGATTGTATTTCATAATTTGGCTTGCATTTGTTAGTTTGGAAAAACAGAAACCCAATCGTCTTAACAGTATGCTATCAGTAGGGATTACAGATTTAAATCCTTCGCCTCTAATCTGAATATATCAAAGTGCTTTATAGAGACTCCTTGAGCACCTTTACAACGAGCTCGCCAATTTCCTTTGTAGAAGCCTTTCCTCCGAGATCGGCAGTCCTCAAGCCATGGCCACCCAACTCAGTAGTATCTAAAACTTTTCGGACAGCTACTTCGATAGCATGGGCAGGTTTTTCCAGTCCGAGAGAATAGCGGAGTAACATCGCGGCGCTGAGAATTGTGCCGATAGGGTTTGCAATGCCCTGTCCGGTAATGTCAGGTGCAGATCCGTGAATGGGCTCATATAGACCGGTGGTGGGCTTGAAATCGGGGGGAAGGCGCTGAGGGTGCTCCTGCAAGCGATGCCGAAGGCAACAGACCTAGTGATCCTGGAATAACGCTGGACTGGTCGGACAAGCTGCAAGATGGTCAGAGTCTCCCGATATGGGTGTTTACATTGAGGAGGAACTTACATGTCTCCGAACAAATTTTCGGTCAAGATCACTCCGTTCAGCTTTCTGGGGTTGGACACAATAACCATCGCAGCCGAATCCACCAGATGATGGTCGAGCTTGAGCTGAGGATACTCTGCTGTCAATGTCTCCGTGACGACCTTTCTCCACAATCGTGAGCTGGCCAAAACATTGGCCTTGTCGATGGAGTGAATTTCCAGGGGAGGGTTCGCGGCCAAAGCGATTTGAGCAGCAACACGGGTGATCCTTTGTACTTCTGCAACACTGTAGATCATTGTGTCCCATGCGACATTAACGTCAGGCTCGACGTTCTGTTCCTTGCGAGGTCCGAAATAAGCGCCGCCAATGAGTTCACGGACGACAATCATGTCAACTCCTCGGGCTATTTCAGGGCGAAGGGGGAGTAGTTCAACAGAGAGTCGGAAGCAAGGTTTGCAGGGCGAATGTTTGCATAAAGACCAAGAGTTTTGCGGAGAGCCAGGAGACCTTGCTCGGGACGGACTTTAGCATTAACACCCCATTTAGGGCCACCAATGGAGCCTATAGTGATCACAATGAACTCAGATGGATATTCCAATAAAGCTGATGAGCATAGGAATAGGAAGCCCTACCCATTAGAATAGCATCTGCCTCCTGACATGCTTTCAACGTAGAAGCAGGGAGGGGTTCGCCTACGGCATCAATGGCGCATCCACCGAAATGGTGAGACTCGAGCTTGAGATCAAAGTCTGCGGATAATTCCGATACGGCTTCCAACACTTTAACAGCCTCTGCAATGACCTCAGGTCCTGCGGCGTCGTCAGCTGAGTGTTTTCTTCTACCGACGTAGAGTGCTGATCCTACCGATTCCGTCTCCTGGAAGAACGACAACTCGGAACCTAAGCCTGAGGTGAGCACCATTCACAAATTAAAAGCAGTTAATATTACGATTTCTGGGACATTTAGGAAACTGAAAATTTATGGGTGAAGATGAAGGCACGCTTGGAAGAGGGTTGAAGAGAAGAGACACTGGGAGTTGTTTTGTGGAATTTCGGTTGGCGAAAGTGCTGTAGTCGGCCGAATCTAATCTTATCGAAGTCCTTACATAATTGGAAACTCATCGATCACCATGTGCTAGATATTTTTCAGATCCTATTCATAACGTTGTACTTGGACTCTGGAGAGCGTTGTTCACAAGTTTAACATCTTGGAGTCTCCAACTTCAGATTATACGCCCATAACCTCCTCATCTAATTAATGACAACCGTTCAGGAACCGCGATGCAAAAATTGGTTCTTGATGCTGGACCTCTTCTGTCCCTCTCTCCCTTACGAGGACTCGCCGAAACATATTTCACAGTGCCTCAAGTTTTATCTGAATTGAAAGATAGCCGAGCAAAGGAACACTTCGAGCGCTTGGGATTACTTTCTGGTGTTAAGGTAGAAATTAGATCTCCAGACGCAGCGAGTTTGGCCCATGGTACGTGAGGCATTTCTCACATCTTAACCGCTAATTAAGATTGTCACAGTAATCCAATGGGCAAAGAAAACTGGAGATTATTCTGTTCTATCACATCCTGATTTATGCGTCCTCGCTCTTACATATCTACTGGACCAAGAAGATAAAAAGGCTAAAGAGAAAGAGAAAGAATTGGCCCAAACGGCAAGTCTTAGAAGGTATGATCATCTCTCAAGCTAATCTTGCGGATAGTAGGCGACTACAGAAGATGTCAAAACTGAAGAATCCACAGTAGTTGAAAACGACTCGATCACTGTACAGGAGGCTACCGTTATCATTGAAGATATTTCGAAACAACTGAATCAGACCAGCCTCGAGGACGACGATGCACCACAAAATCCTAGGCCCGAGTCCACTAACGAGGAGAATGCTTCTAATATGGAACAAGATCAAACTGTTGAAGAAGAAAATCTGGAGCCATTAGATGTGGAACTACATCCTCTTGAAAGTTCAGATTCTCGAGTACTTCAACCAGAAGCATCAACATCGCTGAAGAGGTCGACACCCTCACCGATCTTCGACGATCCTTCTGATGAGTCGGATGATGGTGAGGGTGAGTGGATCACACCCGCAAACGTCAACCTGCATAAATCTCGCGCCCTTGACATGCTTCCCGAGGATGGACTGCAAAGCAAGGGCAAAAAATCGGTGTCATTGGAGCTGGATGTATGACGGCCGATTTCGCCATGCAAAATGTTCTCCTGCAAATGGGTTTGAACTTAGTTGGCCTCGAAGGAAAGAGAATAGAAAAGATAAAGAGCTGGGTCCTGCGGTGCCATGCTTGTTTCAAGTGAGTATTCCATCTTGTCAGGAAGGGTTCATCTAACCGACTTCACGTCCAGAATTTGCAAAGATAACTCGAAGAAATTCTGTCCTTCGTGTGGAAACCCTACCTTGTTGCGTGCATCAGTCACCGTAGCTGCACCGAATGCCTCAGCCAATGCACCGGTGATGCAAGTCCATCTGAAACCCAATTTCCAATATAAAACTCGAGGGACGATCTACTCTATCCCAAAACCTAAGCCAGGGTCTGCGAAGACAGGACCTGGCGCCGGACTTATTCTGAGAGAAGACCAGATAGAGTATGTACGGGCAAAGAAGAGAGCAGATGGAAAACGCGAACGAGAAGAAGAACGACTGAAGAAAGGGATTCTGGCACGAGGAGTAGAGAACAGGAGCGGCACAAGTAGTTGGATGGATCCTGATTGGGTGCCAGAAATCCTCAGCGTCGGATCTGGTGGAAAAGGACGAACAATGCGGAGTAGAGGTATGGATGGCGACATGCCTCAGATCGGATATGGCAGAAAAAACCCCAATGAAAAAAGGAGGAAGAAGTAGGCATTGTCGTAATATTCTCTTTTAGCATCATCCGTAGAATTCATGATATCCATTTCCATTTATAATGTAGTGAGCTACAGTGAGTGCTGACAAGTGGGGACTGCAGTTGCCTATGAACCCAAACTCCTGTTCATGAACCTCCTCTTCTGGAAAGACATCCACCATTTGCTGGGTTTTCCTGTGCCATCTGCGTATAATTTTTCAACCAATCTTGCAGCCAACTCTTGTCGCACTTGTATCAAATATTGACGAAGATAATCTGTAGATGCATCCATTAATTATAGAAGCACATGAAGCAAAGTGCATACCAGCATCTGCACGACTTGGTGGATGGGCGTAATGTGCATTCAGAGGAAAGTTTGCATCTCCTGGAATGGGAAATACATCCACAGAAAGGGTGTTTAGCAACTTGTTGGCTTCGATCTGGGTGGGGACCGTGCGTGCGCTGCCAAGCTTCGCAAGGCAATCAGAAATGAAGAGAATGAGAACAATCAAGGTGCGGTCGGCGGGTCCCTTAATCTCAAAGTTTCTAAACAGGGAGTTGGCACGAAACAAGTCCAGAGTTTCGTCGATTATATCTGGCTGCGAGGCATCGGCTGCGGACAGATAACCAATGTTAAGGCGACAATGAGCGGATGTACGACTTGAAAGTTATAATCACCGATGGGTGCTGGACCGCGGACTCGAGTCCTAATCGGCAAGATGGACATGTTACCGACCTGCCTAACATCAGGTTCCTCATTTAGTGACGAATGATAAGCCTGTATATATTGTCAATGGCGATGAGATACACCGTAAACTGGACACTTAACAGGCATGGTTATCCGTAGGCGTTGTTTGTCTGTAGTTGGCAACGACAGACTGAGGATTAAGGAATGACGTTAGTCAGGTGACCAATAGGGGCAGGGCACCGCCGCACTAAAGTTAACTTTCAACTCGTTCTTAGCAAACGGCCATGTCAACCTTCATGGCTGCCCCCCCTTCTGATGTACAGGACGCCGGATCTCTTATGTCTATTAGTTCTGTTAGTCCTACGCCGGATACTTTGACTAGTAAAGCCGTCTTTCTTTTCTTCTACCCTAATTTGACAATTTCCTGCAGAACTAGTGAAGCGATTGAGGGCCTTGACTTTGACACTTCTGCCTGTGGAGGTTGATATCGACAGCATTAGTGAGCCCACGAGCAGAGTTATTACTCCTCAGGTCATCAGTGCGTACAAGGGGGCTGCCGGAGACTTCACAGAGGCAGTAAGAGCAATTACTCCAAAATGAAGCAACTGCTTGTTCACCAACGTCACCACCAGCTTCCGTACTGCTTATTGCGCGCAAGAGCCGAGTTCATGTGGGATGCAAATCACAATCCTGCCGATTATGGAGAAAATCGAGGGAGAGGTCAGTACGGTGTCTTTCTTGCGAGTTTTGTTTAACTCTTCGGCAGCCATTGCATGCGAGGTTCTGGCTCGCAGGATAGTACACCTGGCAGATCCCGACCGTGTTAAGGATATTATGGCGAAGCGGTATCAACATCGTCAAATTGACGGGGATGAAAGTGAGATGTCCAGCGCTCTCGAAATGGCTATTGACCAGCATTGGTACGTAATAAAATATTGTAGCACTAGCTGCACAATCTGGAAGCTAAAGATTGTCATTCCTTTGTAGCACAATATTCTTATCTTCTAGCGAGGCCCAAGAAGGTGAGGATGTCATCGTACCTTAAGATTCAGTGTAGTGAATTTTTTTACCGTGGCCGTTATAGTTGTCAATGCACTGTGGACCGGGGACCTCATTCAGAAGAATAATGAAAACCACGACATCGACTGTGCGAAACATTACCTTCCGTCATATGCTTTAAAATTTATTTGACCTTAGACGTCGCATATGCTGAAACTCGGGAACACTCATTTTGGGGTCATTTTGACCCTGCACGTTTGTCTGTACCAAGGTTTGTTTTCCGCATATACCGTGATGCCCTCGCTATAAATGCTGGCTAGGTATCAAAATATATTTCGCATAGCTGTTTGGCTTTTCTTCCTTGTTGTTTATTCTCGGGCGGGTGAGGACACATACCAGTTATAATTATGCCTTTTCATCATCCCCGATTCGTAGTTCGCGAACCCTTGGAACGCTTGGACGATGCACACAGAGTACTCGATGGATGGGAACTTGTACTCTACATAATGGCCCTATCATTTACGATTGAAGGTAGGTATCTATCGAAGTATTATCCCTAGAATGACTGATTCGACTGTTGTGTAGATCTTCACAAAGTATGTTTTATCTGCCCCTTTATTCTAAGCTTTATCAATTGCTTACAGACTTACGCATTGTGCAGTTGTATATACTTCTACGCTTCGTGACATGGCGCGCTTTTTCCTTCTGGAACGCCATCGCATTTGTCACAGATACTCTCTTACTGTCTGCCTTTATTTTACGGGTCATTAGCGTCGTTGCTGAAGGAGAGAAAGAAGCAGCCATGCGACTCCGAAGCTTTCAGGTTCTTAGTTGTGTTTCACCATTTATTTGGTGAGTTATTACTCCCTTACTCTCCTATCGGTCTAACAACCTCGATAGGATGAGTAAGCCTGCCACTGAACTTTATCAGCTTGGTTTCACAATTAACATAAACAGAGCTCATCACTATCTTCGACGGTTACAAGTATGTAATACATTCCCAAGCTCGACTGATGTATTCCATTTTGTATCTGATCACCGTTTCACAAGATACATCGGCACGATGCAGATATGTGTGGCCAGGATGTTGAAGGAATCCGGAATTTTCTTTGCTGTAGGTCGCTTTGTGATTGTGTGTCCTTTACAGTATTGACTCTGCACATCAGCTTCTGTCGGTCCTTGCTGTTGGGTTTGGACAAGGCCTCTATGCCTTGGACGCAGCTGATGGGTCAACAGAACCACCTTCTACAGTAAGTAAACCCCAACCACTCAACTGAGACGCGTCAGAGTCGCTTATTTTGTACCAATATGAAGGTTATAAACGTTTTGATACAAGCTTTACTCCAGTGTGTCCACACTCTTTAAATTGATCAAAGCAACACCTAACAACGCTTTCAAGGGCGCCTGATTACGGGAAATTCGCTTCTAGGTCAGACTCAAGAGTTTGTTTCAGACATTGAAGGCAGTAATGACCATAATGCGTGTTTTAGTCAAACTGGCCTCATGCTCTATTATCTGTTAGTGTTACTGCTGGTCTTTGTTGGACTGAAGAGTGCTAAGCTATCTTACCGACAGATGGAATGCCGTGACCGCCATTATACTCTTAAATGTCTTGATTTCCCTGTTCTCGTCCGCTTACTCTGATGTTAGTAATTTACCTTTTTCTCGTTTGCTCAATCTCACATTGATTTTCAATAGGTCATCGAAGATGCGGAGGCGCAATATTTAGCCTTCTTTGCTAGCAAAACTGTGGGGATGATCAGAGCTCCTGATTCATATGTATACCCAGCGCCCTTCAATCTGATTGAGGCCTTCTTAGTGGCACCTCTGGAGTATGTGATTTTGTTCTTGGGAGTAAGGCTGAATTTAACAAGCCCACTTTCCAGATTCTTCCCTTATGTTAGACTAAACGAGAAGACATATGCAAAGGTGGGTTGTCCATCCAATGTTCAGCTATAAGCTTTGATATGAACCTGGACACAGCTCAATCGATACGTCATGGGCTTCATCTTCATTGTCCCACTGACATTAATCGCTTTCGTCGAGTCGACGTTTGATCGGCGTAAACATACTTGGATGGAGAACTGGTTTAGAGGAAACGACGAAGGCGCAGAAGATTCACCCGCAAACAGAAATCCCGTTGTAGATGATCCTAAATGCCAAGGATTGGAGATCAGCAGAGTCCCATTTGAAGAGCTGATCAAAGTATTCCCGAACACCGGACAGGTTCGTTTTCTGTTTGTTCAAGAGTGATGATTGTTAATATGTTGCTTGCAGTCGAGTGAAGCCACAATCTTGAAGGAGGTTGCCGAAGTCAAGCAACAGTTGCAGGAGTTGTTGCAGAAGCTCAACCATCTGCAATCTTGAGATCACATCCGCCTTGGTAGAACTATGTACGTGCATGACTGTCACCGAGTAGGAATTTGGCCGGAACCACGGCCCTTGCAAGATTTGGACAATTTACTGTTGTGGCACTATAGCCTTTTCCCGGAATATGCGAGGATCGCAGTACAATGGAGTGGATGTTGGTGCATAGTCAAGTAATCGAGCGGGGATATCTTACAGTCCTATTTCTTTCTATACATGAGGAGGAAATAAAGCCAGACTAAGGTCGTTACGCGTTGCGCAGTGGATCGCGAACGAGTTGTGTTAGAATACTCATTGATTGCACAAAATATGGCCGAATTTCGTTGATCTCCATCGAACATAGATTCGGCAACTAATGCCATATGAGTGATAGAGATGGGCCAGGCATGAAATGCTTACACTGAGTTCACTGTGATCAAGAGTCTTCAAACCCTCTCGACTTTTAGCTTGACGCGCTTCGCGTAGATCCTTCATCAATGACCGTATCTTGTCTGGATTTTCTAGATCATCCGACGCGCTACAAGAACCAATGGGTTCATGGTGATAATATGAGAGAATAACTAAGAAATACTCACACGTCGAGGATGACTTTAGCTATTTCCGTAAACCGGAAAGGCAGACTACTGAATGTCTGCTGAGACAATTCAAGTGCCAGATGCTCTTGCAAATATTCTGTTTGTCGTTCCATTAGTCAATATCCGATAACTCGGACAGAGGAATGACACACCGACATTGAGCCATGATGGAGCTACTATATGGCATTTCTTCTTCATCTTCAGATTGACAGCCATCCAAAGTGGAACCCTGGCTTTGTTAGGTGGGCGAAGGGGTCCATATGCGCCCTGGAGGGCTGGATCAACCAATCACGCGCGGTATAGGTGGGTGCTCTAAAAGTGTACCGAGATGAAAGCAGTTTTCTCCATAGATATTAGAGGAACAATTTCTATGAGTTGTTGTGATGCGATTAGCTCTAGTTCTGGAGGTGATACTGAGGCGCGTAAGGATTGAGGGAGAGACATGATGATAGTAATTGGCAAACGCTGGGGCCAAGCAGAACCGTTGAACGTTGACTTCTTGAATCATCGGACGCGTTCATTTGTCAAGCACATGGTCATGTGACCAGCGCGTCTTTAGTTGTTTCCTGATTAGGCATTGATTTTGTTCATTTCCTGAACTAAGACAATATTGCGACGTTATTCTTCCTCGCTAACCCTACTACCTCAGCAGCCTTCATTCTTTCAGCTGCTCTTGTTACTGCCATTATGCTAAGTTCACGGACGAAACAGATCAATTCGTATGGCAAGCGCAGTCGAAGGGTGGTAGATGCCACAACGGACTCTAGTCTTGCAGCATCTGCGAGAGATATCATTAGCATCTTCGATGATATACCCCCAGCTCCGGAGCTGACATCTCTGAAGAACAAGATGAAGAAACGGGAGAATGCTGTACCGCCCAAGGCGAAAGTTACTCCCATCAAAGTCGTTGGATTACAAAAGAAGAAACGTCTTTCTCCCATATTCTCCCCTCCCAAGAAGAAGCAGATCACACGGATGGCACAGCTAATAAGTGAAGCAGGGTCCAAACCAAAGATCTCTGCAACGATCGCCTTGAAGGCTAACCCCACGTCAATTGCCTTAGGACACGAAGACGACCCTATTATAATACTATCTACGTCTCCACCTCGAGCACCGCTCTCAGCTGTCGCCCTTAACATTCCAGGATCACCTTCAGTCTCCCATAACCGCCACCCCGCAGCAGCAAGAACGCCGTTGAAATCGAAGTTATTCTCTCCCTGCGTTGATGTAGACATCATTGTCTTCGATGACGATGGTCACACTATTCGCGTAGAAAGAAGGGTTAATCAGGATAGGACAAACTCTAAACCTCTCAAGAAACCTCAGACTGCCAAACCTTCCAGGAAAGCTGAACTTGCCGCCGCTCCAGTCGACGTTGATAGTGATTACGAAGCTGATAACCTCCCAAGACTACCTAGACGCCGAGCCATTCGCAAGCCAGCCATAGTTTTGTCTGATGATTCCGAGTCAGACGGACATATTACTGCACCGATAGCGAAAAATAAACCCACCAACGAAGTCCACGTTGTTTCGAAACCATCGATTTCTTCGTCCTCCAAGCTTTCTCGTACAGGCTCAAGTATCTTAGTCGAGGTGCTGATCCCACCTGCCCCTTACAAACCTCTCCGATTACCATCCTCTAAATTGATCCCAAAGTCGTTTGACCTTGCTGAAGAAAATGATACCTCTCCAGCAGTTATACCCTATACGGTTCAGCAAGCAGCTCCACAGCGATATCAACCCGCTCCGTCTCCCATTTTGAAACCTCGACAACTCACACCTATTCGTGGGACCCGTAAGCGCCCCTTTGACCCGCCCTCTCCCCCGTCACCCACTACGCCGACGGACTTTGATCTTTCCATCGATTTCAACGAGCTCAACCTTAGCCTCAGCTCTGTTTCACAATCCCAGGGGACCTATCAAAAGAAATTGAAATACCTGAATATCTTCTTCCTCTCCTCGAAGAATGTGGACAAGAAATATCCGGATCGCACAATTTTTCCAATTTCATTGAATCGTTTCCATGCGATCCTATTTTGCAGTCCGCTCGGGAAAGTCAAGGGTCAGATATGAAATTCAGAAAAACCGGAGAGGCGAGCTACTCAGAAGTTTTTGGAATAGGTGATGTTGTACTGAAGGTCATACCACTAAGGGATGAGTCGAGGCCCAATACAACTCAATTAGAAGAAGAAGGCTGCCCTGCGCCTAGCGATGCAAAGGATGTACGCAAAGAAATTATTGTTACAAGGGCAATGGGAGAGGTCTATGGAGGATTCGTCAAATTAATGAAGACATATGTCGTACGAGGACGATACCCAGAAGTTCTACTTCGACTATGGGACGAATACAATGACCGTAAGGGCTCGGAAAGCGTTCGCCCAGGTAATTGACATCTTTCATGAGCCTTTCCGTCATTTTTGATAGTCCTGTTTGCCAGATTCCTTCAAAGTGTCGCAAGTCTACGCTGTCATTGTTCTTCCAAATGGAGGACCTGATCTGGAAGCGTATAGCTTCCATAACGCCAACAGAACTGGCTGGAGACAGGCCTGCAGTCTATTCTGGCAAGTTGCAAAGTCACTTGCCCATGCTGAGCATCTTGTATCTTTTGAAGTAAGTAGGAAACTTACGCTTGTGGACCAAATTTAACAACCTTTCTCAGCATCGTGACCTCCATTGGGGTCAGATCCTAGTCAAGAATGTATCTGCTCAAGGCAATGCCCTCAAACCTTTAAATCTCAATCAAAGGGCAAAATCAAAGACGCATCGAATCTGGATGGATGATATAACTCATGGAGTTCAAGCCACTGTGATTGATCTCGGTCTTTCCAGGATGGATGCCGGGGATGGAGGGAATGGGGATTGTGTTCATTGGACCCCATTTGACGACGAGGTATTTATGGGAGAGGGTAAGTCATACACCAAACATGTCACCGAGTGTAAGGAATCTGACGGCCACCTACCCGCCAGGCGATTACCAATTCGATGTGTACCGGATGATGAAGGAGCTGACTGGTGGTCTTTGGGACGGCTACCACCCGGTTACAAATGTTCTGGTAAGATTCTAACCTATTTAAGCAATGTATGTCGACTAAAAGCTCACGTACCCCAGTGGCTGCACTATCTTCTTCAAAAGCTGATATATTACAAAGGCCTTAAGCCTCCCAGTGTACCTCGCAAAACTAAGGCTGCTTCCACAGAAACATATCGACCTCCATCTACCGAAGCTTCCTTTTCCGAAATGGATTGCTATGAATGTCTCATGGACCTCGAGCAATGGTTGGGTAAACACATTGCAATGATTCCTGCAGTAAATCTGACCCCGGCGATGAAAGGGAAGGGGAAACGTAAAATCCAGGGCCCCGTCAAGCCTCCTGCATATTCTGGGCCCGCTCGCGCTGGCGAAATTGTTGCCTATGGAGTCAAGAAAGAATGGATTAAATCCACGCGGCTGTGTTGATTACTTGCTATCGGCACTGTAATTAAATCGCCTATACTCCATTTTTTTTATTACTAATAGATCAGTTTTGGGGTTCGAGCATGGAACTATCAATAGTTATTAAGAGATAACCTATGATGAGAACACCAGGGTTTAAGTAATTAAAAACGTTGTCAGTTCTGCGTGTGGATAGAAAACTTTCTAATGCTACAAGTTGGAATTAGAATTGTTCAAAAGGGCAATAATGGACTATTTCTAGAAAATCAAGTCTGCGAAGAAAAGAGTCTTTCCGGGAAGGGAGGAGCATACATAGCAAACGGAGGGGCGATCTCTCTTGAATTTTACTAAAAGAAAGACACATTCAGCATGCTTCTAGCACGATTCGATGAAGGAGTTCCTAGGAAATGGTTGGCCGTAATCTTCCCTCCAGCTGGTGAGATTGGAATTGGTATATGCTCCGAGGTGCCTGTCATAAAGATAAGATATGATGGAAGACTTCTTCACCCAACATACCTGTTGATATAATCCGCTGTTGGAAAATCTTTTGGATCACATCCTATGTTTATGTGGTGCATATCTTGGTATACACGGACATAGTCAACCCGCATAACGGTCGGAAAGATGAGATGCTCAAAGTCGATGGATCCAAAATTCCTTGACATGCCCAAATTGATGATAATATACTAAAAATATCAAAAGTCAGCATGCCGAATTGCTGATGGTCAAAGGTGTCGTTACCATAGGTTCTTGTGGAACGGGGCGAGCGGATATTTCAACAGTCGGATCGGGCCCTAAACCAGCAGCATTCAAAGTCCACGACATAACGCCATTTGATACCCAAGAGATATACTACGCAGAGATAAATACCTGCTTGAATTTATATATCCTGAAATGTGCTCACCGCGTCATCATAACCTTGGGATTTCAGATTGTTTGAGCGATATAATGACTATTTATTAGAAGCAAGATGTACCTGGTTTGTACTGTGGCGATATAAGTCAGAAAGGTAGTTACACATAAAACAAGGAACAAACTCGCCTCAAACCCATAAGCAGAGTAGCAGTCTTGGACGAGTTCGTAACACATTTGGTTTGTATTCGTAACTACAGAAGTTGCTTGCTGAGTGACACTACCTACGAAACTATTTATTCTTGAGATCGAGGGGTCCCCAAGTATTTCGTTGTCCGACGAATTGTCCCAATGGTAAGCTTGGTTAAATGGCTAAACAGATGATTTGAACAAAGCTTTAAGCTTTAAGGGTCAGTGAAAATACTAACCGCCCATTGTGCCGACTGAGAAACCTCGCCAGTAGGTGGAGAGCCGCCAACCTGGGCTTCGAGAACATCAATTTCGGGTGCTGATCTTCCTACATATGTGCCATCATCGTGCTTTGGTCCAGGGTGGTCCCCATCGCATGTACACCTTGAAAGTCTTTGTCCAGGTAGATAGGATAGAGCACCGCCGTATGCATGATCTCCGTCATAAACCGCAGTTAGAGGCGCTCCATTCAAAGTTTGATTTGGTGAAGTGCCGACGTCGCATGAATCGTATGTGTAAGGCCACTTAGTGACACGGATTTTAGTAAAAGCAACCGACACCTGAAGCAAGTGCGATCACTGTACCATTCCTTCGAGACTCGCACCATAGCCAGCTCGCCCCAAATTTCCCATTGTCCAAACCGCAGGCCACATACCTACCACATTATTTGTTCCTGGTAATTGAACAGCAGCTTCAATGTATCCTCCAGTGAAGCAAAATTTATTCCTATTGTTTGTGTTTAGACACTGTACAGAAGAGCGCAGGAAGAGCAGAGAGTCGAACCAGGAAGACATCAGACCTAGAAGATAATTGTGAGCTTTATGGTGGGCAGAAACACTACAATACCTTACCGCCTTGATAGCCCAAGTTGTGGGTTTCTTTTTTCTGAGAAAGTTATGACCAGCGATCCTCCTGATGTAGTAATCGCCTCCGGGTCATACCATTCGAGGTTATTTGTGGCCTTGTATTTAATGAGAATCAAGTTGAGCGAAAAAATTGCAGCTCCGGCTCTCACCCAGTAGTGCAAATCTTCTGCCTCCCAGTAGGGGTCATCACCTGGATAAAACGTCCTCCCTTCTGTGTTGAATTCGTCCGAGAAAACCAAAATCATGTCTGAACCATCCCGGATGGAGGTCCTTGTGAGGGCGTCTTTTGGTGTCTCGAGATCGACCAGGCCAAAGTTGCCCATTGAAGGGACCTGAAGAATCCTGTTAATCAGGGTAGAAGACGCAAAAAGCTTCAAAAATTGGATTACTTGTCCTGTAGAGTTGATGCCACCAAGATTAGGTCCATAACCTAAATCCCACTGGCCTCTGTATGTTATAATCGGGTAACCAATACTAATTGCCTTTGAGAATGATTTCCAAATCTAGGATGACTGGACTCACAATAGAAGGATAAGCGAGATGATTAAGACGATCAAGCAGCCCACATTGGTCAGACCTCTGGCAGTGACCGATAATTGGTTTTTGCCATCCGATGTTTTGGTTGCACGCTCAGGGTTGTGGAGATCATCATCTGCTTCGACGAGGTCTGGTGAAAGATCCGAACCCCACAAGCGAGGGTCCGGCGAAAGGGAAAACTGGTATAATAGTTTCAGTCGTAAGTGTGATTCGGAAACTTCAAACAGGGAGAAGCAACCGAGGCACACCTTGTCTGAAAGAGTACTCATGCGGGAGCCAGCCGCAAGTGAGTAAGGGGATTCGGAAAGACTTTGCTGTATGTAGCAAGAAATTTATCAATAAGGGTGGTACTGAAAGCATTGTTTACAAGCCCTTACCCAGCTATCTCTTCGCAAAACACCAAAGCTGGAAGCACGAGGCAGGGTAAGAGACGAATCCGCAGAAACATACCCGGGATGAGAGCCAGAATAGGACATGTATATCTGCAGTGTAAAGGGGATGAGAAAAAGGACAATAAGGATGCGGTCGGGGGGTATATAAAGGAAGAATGCTCTAGTTAGAACCTCGAGGGAATTCTTAACGAGTAACGAGAGTCCGTGGGGGCTTCTTTTGAAGGACACAGCACACAGTAAGAGTTTATCAATCTTGCACCATGGGTTGAAGAAGAGGCGCCCAGAATCATATCAGCCCCATGAATGAATGCGTTCCACCCCGGAAGACTCATATTGCCACAACATGGCTCCATGGGCGTGATTTCAAGTGTTTTATGCCCTAGCAGAACCTTTACAAGTATCGGAAAGGCTATCCAGGGAATGGTGGCAATCAAGTTTAATGTACTTCGATTGATGGAAGTGGCTCTTACAGTGGCATATACGTCTTCGTAGTCGCGAAAGGCTTCCTAGCTCTGCATATTCGATGATCACCGCGATGATTCCATGGATGGTGGTTAAATGATTTCCGAGGAAATGAAAATTTACTCCGATGGTGACTTCAGAACGAGGGTTCAACGTTCAACTTTCAAAAACCAATTGTTCCACCTCAGCGAGAAGTCGTGACACTCGGTCCCTGGTGTTTGCCCTCCAACTAAAACTCCTACGATGTTTACTGCAAGAGTAGATAGCACGGGTGTCCTGACAAGGCTCAGATGTAACCATGCCATCAACAAGACCACATTTAACAAGTAGCCATTTGGAAGCAGTGTTTTAGTCCTTCCGCTGCGCGGTCAGCGGTCAGATATTGTATACGGTGATTCCGGTCGGATGTTGTCATCTGGGTTCTCAAGGCGAACTTGTAGTGAAGCAAATCAGCGGGTCGTAGTGCGTTCACTTTGAATTAGATTGATTCTTTACGACAAGATGTTCACTGTAGTCCAGTTGATAAATCAGCGAACCAAACGGTACAGTGCAAGTGCTCAGATACATACCTCTGCAGAACAGCGTCCAATTCCAGTCCAATTAACAAGGTAATAGTATATTCAGTCTCGGAGTCTCCGGAAGCGTAATAGTAGAAACAAAATAGAACTAGAATGAATACACCGGTGGCATATCAGCTTTTGATATGGAGATATTGTTGTAGGTATGAGAGCATTCTCGGGACCGCAGCTGAGCGTGTTGAAGATGACTTGACAACGTTATGTTCGCAAGGTCTTACTTTTTGTTGACCGGACACCGGCGGTTAGCCTTTGACGACTAACGGCTCCGTATTACTCTTTTGCTTTTGTGTGTCGTCTGTGCCGATTCAAATACCTTTGCCATTACATCTTGCATTCAACTATAGTGGATCGCATAACATCTCCATCCTTGCGGCGCTGCATCTATCATGTTCTTTGAGAGACTCCCCGTCGACCTAATCGCAGAGATCCTTGGAGAATTGGACTTGGATTCATTGGTCAAGATGGCATATGTATCCAAACGTTTCTACTCCGTGGCTTCCGATCCTTCTTTGAATCCATGGAGGAGGCCAATCATGCGAATGCTACATGTACATATGTATGAAGCGGCTCTGAAGCACCTAAGCGTTCGACTGACCGTACCACGGCGAAATTGGATTGAAATACTTGCCTTGGCGCGGCCTTCTTTCGTCCTCTACGATGCAACACTTCCAAACTTGAGATCTGAGGAATGGGAAGAGTGTTTCAGGCGTCGTTTCCTGCCTAGTTGGGAGAAATGGAGGAAAGACAGTTCCTGGAAAGAAGCATATCTTAAGTACGATTTAGTCCAAAGGGGTCTCCCTTTTATTGTGTGTACACTAACGAACGTCTCAGAGTATTACACAGAGTTTGGCATCGCAGTGTCAGTACTTGCACAAGTGATGAAGCATGGACTAAGTCAGTGTTTTAATTGCTTCTTCGGCGCTCATCTGACCTCTCAGATATATTGTGTTGAATCGAAATGGCTCTGCCAATGAACTGGAGGTATCTTCTCGAAATTATAGTCCGTTCTCTGTCTTCAATGAAATGAAGTAACGTCTCATCTCCTGATACCCCGTTATCTTATACACCGCTGACATAACCTCATAGGATGCAGAGCAACCTATCACATCTGGAGACGTGCATCAAGGTATACCGTACCATGTTCATTTCTTGCGCACATATACTGATAGGAACCGATTTGCTACCATTAGCTTGTAGTCGAGTTATCAGATGTCCGAATTTTGGCTTTTGGAACTCTAGCAAAACCACGCAGTGATCTTACAGTGAACCCCAATGCACATCTATTCCTTACACCCCCTGGGATAGCTGCTAGTAGACCAGGAAATGCTTTGACCAAGCTTGCATCTAGAAATCGACTCAGTCTTGTCGACGATCATGGGGTATATCCAATGTCGGCTTCCACGGTTCCTGCGTTCTGTGCGTATTTTGATATAGACTGGGTTGATACACTGGTAGCTAATCGGCTTCTAGTATTCAAAGATTATCACAACCCTGTAGTAACATACAAACGACTCATATATCCTCAACCGGCGACCATCCATGCCAATTATCCACTGTTTACCGCCGGGGAGGAGATTCGAGATGGAACGACTTGGACGATATTGAGGAAAGCGGATTGCATTGGGTTGGCGCTTTAATGTAAGCTTCTGTCACACCTTCACATATACATCACTCTTATAAACTCTCTTTTATTGTAGGATTACTGCACAGCTTATCTGTCCGTCCCGAGATTTTGACAATGGCAGGCATCAGTATGCGTCCTTTGCCTGGGATGATCTTTGGGCTATTGCTCCTTGGATGGACGAAATAATCACCAAGAGAATAAATGGTGCTGGATTGGGCAATTAAGTCCAAGACGACTCTTGTTATTCGTGCTAAGCGTCTTTTGGGAGGCCTTACAAGTTACCTGTCTTTGAAGCGCTGGGGTTCTACCCACTCTGCTCCGCCAATGATTTATCAAAATCTTCTCTTCCCTCAAATTCCCTTAACCTTCTTTATTGATTTCGCCACCTCTAATACTTCTCGAAGCTTTCGACTTCGCTTTTTTTTAGATTAACAATTTCCTTAAAATGTTAAACAAGATCGGCCAAGGCACGTTTAGGCTTTTCCCTTTGTCTGGGAAATCTTCTCGATATCAGGTGAGACTTATCGCCTTTTGTTTTGTTCCGGGGATCTAATCTTCTTTGTTGCGTGTCCGAATTAGGCTTTGAACAACCTCCTTTGTCAATCCTTACCGTACCCTAAAATTCTTTGCGTTTTGAAGAAATTTTGATTTGCGCACTCAATGCATACTCGGAAGACAATAACACGATCGTCAAACACGCCTTTGTGGAATGAATGCACTTTGTTTCGGTCCCGGAATATCTGGGCAAACTCAAAAAAGCAATAAATATGTAGTAAGAATTCTGAACAAGTTCCCCATTACTCACTCAATTCCTTTCCCAACGTTCCCCCTTTTCAACTTATTTTCCGCAACGTTGCTGGACAGCGTCTTTAATATATATTGCTATCCTCTACCTCCCCTAAAACTACGAATCCACTATGCCAAAAGTTGTGAAGAAGACCGATAGTCGTCAGGTGAGTTACTCGTGACCCGAGATTCTAACACCACTTATAATTTCTTTTGAAAACTAGTGGTCGTGTTCCGAATGCCCCAAGTCCTTCGGCCGTAAAGGAGACCTTACCCGACACGAGCTTCTCCATCTAGGAGTCAAGTATGAAATCAATTTACCGCCACTTCTCAACTTGTTTCTAATATACTTTCTAGGCCTCACGTGTGTACAACTCCGGGATGTGGCAAGGCTTTTTCTCAATTCTCAGGTCTCAAGACGCATCAGAACGTTCAGTGAGTAATATCACAACAGTCCAAGACGTAGTATCAAACCCTTGCATTTTTCCAGTACCAAGGCAAAGCCATATGTCTGTCAATTAGATTCATGCAACGCTTCCTTCGGCGACCCATCATCCTGTGCTCGCCATCGCAAAGAGACACACCGTCGTGTTAGCGGCTACTTCTGCCCTGTTCCTCGATGCAACTCTAGAATAAAGCGTCGTTCTGCTTTCACCTCGCATATTAAAAGACATGGAATTGATCCAACAACTCTCGATATTGATAGCTATGCACCACCGTTACTTCCGGTTGCCATCCCAGTTCCCCGTTGTAGACCTGTGCGCCACCAAATATTTGCTCAACCCACTGAGACCAAGGGAAGTTTGAAGGTTCCAGAGAGGCTAAAGCTCAATGAGGCCGAAAGGGACCTTTACTACTCTCTTCGTAAGTCGTTGAGGCATATGACTTCTTGGACGCCCTTGACACTGTCATCTTCAGGTACCAATGCCACCAGCAATTTGGATGATGTTGGATTATACGGCAATCCTTACAGCAGACAGTTCGAGGCATATCATGGGCCCTATCCCTCCAGCTTGCCTTCTTCGATATCCTCAACCTACTCACATCTTACAACCCCGAGCAGCACGTTCGGGTACAATGCAGGGCGCAGATTGGAAGAGCTTTACATCATGGATTCTTCTATACACCGGAATCCTTCTAACATCAATATGCATCACACCCCACCTTCGTCCCCTTCTCGTCACGTTTTTACCTCAGCGCTCGCCCCCGAACCTTCCTCAGGAAGAGATATTCAAACTGTCAATATTACGCACGGAGCTTTAACATTTGACCACTTCTCATTCCCAGCCGCCGGCAGTCCTTTCGAGCCTGTTCAAAAATCATACGACAGTGTCGCTCCTGATAGCAAGCTTCCTGATTATTCTTATTACAGCACGATTCCATCGTCAGAGACGTCATGGACCTTCGCTTGATTTCCTTTTCTCTCTTTCGTTTTGATCCTGTAATCTGTCTCTCTCTTCCCATTTTCGCTCTTTCCTTTCGCTTTCGCTTCCCTTTTTGTAGCATTTAGTGCACTCTTCGAGATGTATATCACCAACTCACTCATTTGTATCGATACACAACGACCTCCTTTCACTCGTTAAAAACGAGCGTCTCCGTTCTCTACATTACATACTTTATAATCTAGTTTGTAGCCACGATAAATAATACGGTTTTTAATACGGGATCCAGTTTTGACACAGGGCTTCTTGATGAAACTTAGGGGCCCATTGTTTGGGAAGATGATGAAGCAACAAACAAAGACTGTTGATCAAAAATATCTTGTACTAGGCTCGCCCCGGAAGCGCTGAGATTTAACAACTCCTTCTACTTTTGCCCACTCGTCCCAACACAACGTTCTTTCCGTTCTTTCGTCGCTTTCATTTCCTACCAAAACCTGTTTCTCCACAGTCTTCGTGTCTATCTAGAGTCTGTGCCACTCGAAGAATGATGCTCGCCTCGCCCTTTCTACCAACGTCGATGTTCTCTTCCCAGCATAGCTCGGATGACTCACTTCACTATCGACCTTCCAAAGACATGGAGGCCTTCAACAGCCTCCTTCCGCCCCCCATCGAGTTCGTTGAGGGTTCTTCGTCGGGGACGCTGGCTGTTGCAGAGGGGAAGTATGAACCCATAAATTCTAGTCCTAAACTACCTAAGGCAGAGGTACGTTTTGTTCATGTTCTAACTCTGTTCCATTTGCCCACATTATATCTAGCTTCTTAATCCGCCCAGACAGACCCCTTCTACACCAACAAAACCCACTCCAACATCACGTTCGACAGGCGCCAAAGCCGCGTCACTTTATCCTACCCCGATAGATACATCATGGCCTGCGTCCTGCAATATATCAACCGGGCTCTACAACAGTGGTAACACTTGCTTTCTCAACAGTGCCCTACAATGCCTTCTGCATACCCCCCACTGCTCAAACTCTTGATCTCTCACAAAAAGAGGATTGTATGTGTCGCCAACGCGCGTTTTATTTTGGAGACGTTGCTAATCCTGTGTTCTAGGCCGGGTCACATCTTTATTCTGTATGGCATGCGCTCTGCGACAGGTTGCGATAAGAGCACATGGAACGACAAACCGAAGTTCATTTTCTCCCTCTCCCGTCACCAATAACCTCCAAAGTTTGTGGTCCAACTAATGTATAGTGGACAACGCTCACGCGTCCACACAGCTATAGCGAAGCATATGCGCAAGGGAAGACAAGAAGACACGCATGAGTTCCTACGTTACGCCATTGATGCTCTTCAGAAGTCATGCCTTGCCGGCCAGTCTCCGTTGGTTTTTTCTTCTCTTGTTGGAAGCTACGAGCTAATGTCTAACCATGTTACATAGGAAAATCGATCCGAAGTTAGCTGAAACAACCTGGGTCCACAAACTTTTCGGTGGACGATTGCGCTCGAGGGTAACATGCCGGGATTGTGGTCATAATAGCGATACATTTGACCGTATACTCGATTTGAGTTTGGACATTTTCAAATGTGATTCTTTGAAGGAGGCACTGCGCAGATTCATTGCCATCGATTACCTGAAGGGTGCTGATAAATACAAATGCGAAAAGTACGTTGTACATTTGACCCGAGTCCTGAACAAATGCTCATAGAACCTGTCAGGTGTAAGAAGCATGTTAACGCCGAGAAATCGTTTACGATCCATGAAGCACCCATAGTGCTTACTGTCCACCTCAAACGTTTTTCACCTCTTGGGAGGAAAATCAGCCACCCACTTTCATACGATGAGGAACTTTCATTGCAACCATTCATGAGTGATGGCCAATTCGGCCCTTCGTACTCACTTTATGGCGTCATCTGCCACGCTGGTGGCGGGCCCAACTCAGGCCATTACTACGCTTTCGTCAAAAGTAAAGAGGGTCGTTGGGCAGAAATGAATGACGAAGTGGTTCAACCAACCAGTCTGCCCAAGGACAAAAGGAATGCATACATGCTTTTCTATATCCAAAATAAAGGCCAAGGGTTAGAGGCTGCCGTCAAGGTGCCCTTGACAAACAAAACGTCGATTCCCCTGAAGAACGGTCTTGTTCACGGGATGAAGAAGAAAGTAGTAAGGTCTAGAGATGACGATGAAGACCAAGGCGTTAAAGTTTCTTCATCTTTTATCGGCCCCTTACTTCCCTCCGCCGAAATTTCTACGAATGGCACCAAAGTAAATCAAGCACCTTTCAGCCCCGTCGATCCTCAAGCATTAACTTTGAAATCCAAGATCCAGGCTGCCGCCAAGACTAATGCTCGTGCAGCTCTGGAAAGCCTTGAGAACTACGAATCCGATAATTCTGACGACAACGAAGCACAAGCACCATCGCACGATCAGGACAAGATAGATCTTGATGTGAAAGGCAAAGAAAAGTATTACGGACAAGCCAGCAGCAGCGAACCCGATATGCCAGCGTTTCCTCCAACACCTGCATCTTCAAAGGCCATCCCTCCATCCAACTTCTACGGCAATTCAATGAAGACCAAGAAACGGAAATTTAGCGATTCTGGATCGGAAAACCATAGAAAATCAAACACGCCTCTGCAGGCACGGACCAAAGGTTATACTAAACCACTAAATCCTTACACTCAAACTTTTGCCTCAAAACGTATGAAACGAATGGGTATTTAAGACTATGCAAATGCGTAAATAGTGTATGTATATGTCGAGTGAGTTTGGCAGGGCTCAAACTGCAGCAGTAATATTATGTCAGCGATATATGGAACGCACAAGTGGTCATTGAATCAATGCACCTGTTGTCAAAATTGGATCGAATAGGCATAATATCGATAGGTGAAAGACGATAGGTCAATGCACCTGGCCAGCTATAGTTTAGACTTGATCTTCTCAGTGACCACTTTAGCTTGGCTTTCGTTCCCCTCTTCCCAACATACGACAGTGACAGTGACATCGTCGCGATACCTCCTGGAATGTGGTGACGGAATGCTCAAGAGTCTACGAAAAGCGTCTTCGTCACCTCCTCCAAAAGCATTTCTGATCAGGTGGGCACTGAGATTGTCGTCAGTGAATGCCCAGGAACCTTCTTTGGCGCCGTTCTTTTTGTTTTTGCCTTCAACACCTGCCGACCCAGAGACAGTGGGGACGAGATTAGAAAGTTCTGATTTAGGGACAACTCCCTTGAGACCAGACAAGTGACCTGCCACAAGACTGATGACTTCGTCGTTACTAAACAATGGGTTAGTATGGACAAAACGAATTGAAATTAAGCTGCAGTATACCTCAGCTGATCCCACAGGCCATCAGTGGCTAGAACCAAGAAACGAGCGGATTTTTCTGTGATCTCTGAACCGGACTGAGATGAGAGTGACATCTTTCGATGTACAACTACAGGACGTGCAGTCACATAAGGAGGCGTCTTGAACAATGAGGGTGGGTTTCGCATTGGCTGGTCGTTTCCGACCATGAACACTTGGTTCAAGCTGGTGAACATGGAGTGAGCCACAGCATTCCATACTATAGTTCATAGAAAGATTTTACGTTTCTTGAACAGGGCGTGGCCATTTGTATCGAGCATCACCGAAGGCGCGACTAGGCTCCAGACCTCCAAGAATGCGACCTTCGCGAATTACATAGTCTTCTTCGTCCTTGGGATGCTCTGATCTCACACTGCAAATGAAATGAGCGTGCGATGAAATGAGTACAGGAATCGACTCACCGAGCCAGCTCAGATGGATTACGTCCAGTTTGATCTTCGCTAAGAACTTCTATTCGCCATTGTCCTTTACCGTCCCGAGTAGGCTCCCAAACGCCTGCGACTGCTCTGGAATCTCCTGTGCAAGCCACGTAGAGGTCACGATGCGTGGTATCAAACATTGCCATCAACGCACAGCTCCCTAAGACATGACAATTAATAGACAAAGCTCTTCTAGACGAGCATCAGCATACCTGAGATAGCTGGAAGCATCGCTGTCAACGCAAGAGGGTGTTGACTCAGATCAGGCAACTGCTTTGTCTTCCAGCCTTCTTGATCTATATTATTGGCGAGAATGCGGAGAGGGGTCTGTAAGAGTTCATTGTCCAGTTTGGTAAACGCTTGTTCGATAGCTTGAGAGACACGAGTGGGATTGGCATCCAAAGGAGCCGTGAGGGACAGTGACGACGGTGATAACCAAAGAAGAGATCTGACCCTATCCAATAGACTCGTTTGAGGAGCAAATTTAGGGTCTTTAATCAGCTCAGCGAGCTCAAGGGCGACGCTTTTAATAAGAACGCGCGAAAGCAGGCGGGAGGTTTCGAAGCCGCCATGACCGTCCATAACGGCAAAAAGAGATAATCACCAGGTGCCGATGGATCTGAATCGTCACGTTCTACGACCTGGCTGGCCGATGCGTCTTCGATAGGATCATTGGAGGCTAAACTGGCTGTCGTCCATTTCCACGTGAAGCCGTTAGGGCGAACTTGGGTCTCTGAGATTTCGTTCTCTCGGATACGCGCTTCCAACTCCTTCATGGGCAAAAGTGTAAATGATCGAGTTGCCATTTCTGATTTCCCACTAGGGCCTCTGACTCTAATCCAGGCGTCAAAGGTCTGTGGTGCACTGTTCTGCGACTTATAATAAAGGTAGGCTGGGGTTCCAATGACGGCGGTGGCAGCAATGGGCTTCCATGCCCGACGGAGCATACTCAGAGAGAGAGACTTGATGATTACCTACAGGTCAAACAGATTATGTTGTGCTTGCCAGGGTACGCACCGGGATATAGAGGTACTAAGATGATGGAGAATTGTAATTTACTCTTCAACTTGAATGACTCTGGGGACTTACGCGAAATGTCACCTGACTGAGTCGTGTTTAGTCATGCTTGGCTCATGGCCCATCCATCTCTTTGTTCCAAGATCCACCCATTTTAGGATTGTAAATTGCGGTCATTGTCAGCAAGGGAGACATATAAAGAGTCAAGACTTCGCAGTGTTGCACCCAAGACGCGCTCATAATTGAACCACCATCTTCAAGTTGTGTGATCTTCAAGTCCAATTCAGACACGCCCTCACAAATCTCTGAAAGCGTGTCCCAATCAGACTGAAGAACTTGTTGAAATGGACTGTGCTACAACTACGTCTGATCATGATCATGTAAGTCAACGACGTACATAGCTGCTGCATTTGCAAAAGCATCTCCTTAATAAGACATATTCCTGACTGACTGTGTATATAGTCTTCAGGATCAGATCCACGTGTTCAGACATCAAAACCTCCAGTCCGCGTTGACAAGGAAAAACCTACACTGGCTTATTTGAAGAGACTGGGTATCAAAATTAGAGATTTTGCCTACGAGAGTACTTTACCCCCGTACCCACTTATCGAATTCAATCCCGCCAAATTCAACCTGCCATACCACGCCAATTACAACGGCAATCGACGGAACCGGATGACGGCTCTCAACCAACGAGTCAAGGGACCCAACAGCTGGAAAGAAGGCTCACAGAGCCTGCGCTATTGCAAGAAACACCTGCGCGCATGCCTGCCTACGCAAATCCTCTAAATGCTCATTTGACCATCGATGCGGGCGGATTCATCAACGCTCCGGCCACACATATATCAACAAATCAGCATCATTCATCCTATCAGGCTTCAACTGGCAACTGGCATCCTTATTCTCAGGCGGGACATTCCCAATTAATACAAAGCCAACCTTCTGAGAGCTCCCTACAGGCTATAGCCGCGATTTTTTCATCGTCACCGCTGACTCCATTGCCATCCTCCCCATAAATGGCACTCAGACACCAAATTTACTTTCAACTTTAAGTAACCGCCTCATAAACTCCACTTACGATATGCGGTCTCCCGCTATACCGCGAGTTATTGCCCCCGGTATGCGTTGCGAAAGCGCCCCGCTTCAACTGCCGTTTCTTCTCCCAAACCGCCCAAGCGAGTGCGAATGAGTGCCCCTTCAGAATCGCCTCTGAGGTCGCGGCCTCAAAGCAAATCCGCGAATTCAAAGAAGAAATCCAGGAACGAGTCCAGTCCTAGCTCACGCGCTCTTTCGAAACGTGCTAGCAACGACGGGAAAGGTAAACGGAAACGTGCCTAGTTTTTTCTCTTCGTTATGTTCTGGGTCCATAGGTCTTATTCCATCTGCATCGTTTCTCGGCACATATCTTTGGGCTCCTGGAATACTTCACTCACGTGTAATACTGTTTAGCATGCACCATAGCTACGTATATCTTTCTCCACTTCATGTAATTCAAGCCACATTCACCATACTACAAATATTCTCGTTATAGTTATGACGTACTCTTCTTTTTTATTCAGTTTCCAGTTATCCCACACGTTTCGGCAAAAGTTATCATACTTGACGCTATGTACTGGTGTATTTCTGATTATGTTGTACTTCATGTAACACATGTACTTAGCTAGTGATCAAATGAGTTACCTTCGGAGGAAACTCTGTAAAATACAACTTGGTGGATCGAATCGATTATTTTAAATAACTATAACGTTGGCGGCCGTGCACGCTTATCTAGATTCTAAACTTGGATCCTCAGTAAGTTAAGTACGAGCTTGAGGCTCGCAGGATAGTAATAGATCCAATTTGCTCACTTGACATAAACTCAGGATGTACCACAAATAAGATCTTGCGCAGCAGCTGTCTTTCAAGGTGTGGGATTTTTGTTCGTGGCGATTTCACTTGCCATCTCTATGATCGTTGGGCGTCTACTGATACCCGATCTAATCAAGATATATGGGTCCACGAGCGTTTGCCATGGAGATTTGATTGACATTTGCTTCAAGTGCTGTATCACGTTTCAGCGACCGACAATACGTTTTCAATCAATTCAAGATCGATTGCAATTGGTTTATATTTAGTCGTGCCAGGAAGGAGGATGCTCGATCGTAATATGAAGTTTGCCAAAAATAACCCTCGAACTTCGACATGCTGGAATTCATCAAATTCTCGACCTTATGTCACTAAAATGTCCAAAATCTGGCTGGAGTCACACCTGCGAATTGTGCTGCATTGGTATTCCACGAGCTGCACAAACAGATTCGGTCTCGGTGTTACAGAATCGAATTGAACCATGCATGATCTCTGGTCGAAAACAAACTAGAGACCCTATAAAAGGCATGGACTTGCACGAGGGCTAAGACTTTCCAATGTCGTTATTGTTGCTTATATATCGAACACATTTCCCGAGCGCAACGCCTGACCAAGGTAGGTTCGCGTGTATTCGGTGCATCTATTCACATGGTGTACTCATGCCACTGTGGTTAAGGAAGAACGGCTTGCTTGAAGCCTACGGTCTTTGATTGGCCTCCAGAACAAACTCAAATTCTAGACTCAACAAGTGAGGTAACTTTCTCCTTTCAAAGACCCTTCGTCTCCGACCTCTAGAGTTACTCCGATAGAATTGTACACGAAGCGGATACGTGAAGCGCAGTGCCCCGAGTGCTCCCACTTAATGCAAGAGGCTTACCCGACATGCTAGTGCGCGTTATTCGCCGCTTCTTTCAAGTTCAAATCGCTAATAGTAAGGACATAGGTCCATCCCAGGACAATTGATCTTTCTGTACCATGAAAAGTATATTATCTACCATCTGGTCCAGCCTCGTTTGAAAAACTGGTGAACTTCACTTACCCGTGAGCCTAGATTAGCAATGTCAGACCGATTTTTTTTGGCCGATTAGAACAGTGAAGACAAGATATAAGAACTTCGGTAGAAAAAGGCTAGTGCACCGAGCTTCAGCGCTAGAAGAAATCCAGACTTATCAATGACGGGCGCTTCCAACAGATGTATCGATACATGACGATTGATAGCGAGCTGAACTTGGTAAGCGATGGACCTTGGGTTGCCCCTCAGAGTCAAGTGTCAACTCAGAGTTCCGGCAACCTTACGATAACCTTGCTTTGGGGACCCTGAATATTTTAAAACGAGTACGCGGATCGAACTGAACAATAGCTACCACGAACGAGGATGAGTGAATGGACTTTTTCAAAAAATTCTCACTCCGTCTGCCTTCTTCTTTGGGGGAACAACATCTAGCTGATACTGGCAGGCAGGTCTGTCATGTCCCTGGTCTATTATTGGGTTTTAGAAATTTGAATACCATGCATTAATGGGATTGTTATTTTTGTTCTGGGAGTCCTTTCCCTGGCCGGCCCAATCTAAGCCTCTATTCAAGAGTTTTTGGGACTGTATTCTCCGTGGACGTAATCTAGAAGCCATTTCAAAAGACGGTGCTGCGTCAGTCGGAGATGTCGGAGCGATGTAGCATGTCTCTGATATAATTAGGCGCAAGTCGCGATCTTAAAGCCAGAACATCAGAGTGCTCTGGACAAGCGGGAATTCGACGCTAGCCTTACTGTTTTTCTTCCAAATGCATCCCATGACAAAGTTGTTCGACAAACTGTCGGAACAGTATCATCTGATCCGTAGGTACACTAGACAAAGCTTAGATAGAACCTGATTATTGATTTTGTACATGGAATGTTCTGACCGCCGGTGTGTCGCATGGAGATAACAGCTGTATGACCAACAGGTGGGATGAGGATGTGCCGTACATATATATACTTAGAGTGTATTACCCCACGGTGAGACTGGGTTTTTCTGTGGGAGATCTGGGGTGACATACCAATGGACTATTCAGAAGGTCCAATAATGGAGCACATCGTGGATAATGGATGCTAACCAGTGATAGCAGCTTAATAGAGTCTATTTTGACGTCAGAGTAGCCGCTAATATGTAATAGAAACGCAAGCAAACCGAGCCAGTGATGGTCCATGGAGACTCGGACCGTGGCGCACAGGGGTCTTGTGACCAAAAGCGGATAAGATGACTCGCAGGACGAGTTTTTATCTGGCAGTCATGGCCACTGAACATCATCCCTCCCTTTCTCTTCTCTCCCAATGCAGGTCACCATATCTCTGCTCCCCGTATCCCTTTCTCTCGTTCACATTCCTCGTTCTCGTTTAGATTCTCTATCTCATCCTGTTCTTAGACAGCTGCTCCATCCAAACCCTGCTTTCCTCAACATCACCTGCAATGAAATAGAACTCAGTGTCTTCGCGGAGCATCATATGCTCCAGGACTTCGATCCAATAGCTCGCAAAGATCGTCGTAGACAGCGCTCTAGGTCGGGCTCCGGCTCCAGTCGAAAAAGTGCACCTCAGAGCACCTCTCTGTACGAACCCGTCGAGATCTCTTATGAGAAATGGAGTGTTTTGCAGATCGACTCGCACAGTGATCAGATGGGTACATTTCTCTTTCTTGTGTTCTCAAAACCAATCTGAATTCCTCTCCAATACAGACAGTTCGGGCACTCGCGTCTATGATCTCTCAGCTCTATTGGCGGCGGCTGGAATCTCCATCTTGTATCAGTCCTCGTACATGAGTGACTTCATATTCGTGTGTTATTACCATGCACTTGAATAAATTTTGTATTCATCTCCCCTACAAAAGGTCAAAGAATCGCGTCTACAAGAAGCAATGGATCTTTTGCGTCCGCGGGTTTTCACCTCTACGCCTCTGATTCCAATCCGCCCATTTCGCCGTCTGTTTCACCAAGCAGCGAAGAATACTCCCTTGTTGACTTTCCTCCTACTTTTGGTCGCGCCGTGGGTACCGTTTTAACTCGCAATAGAAGTGATATGGACCTTTCACATTCTTCTGGAAACCTCGAAAGACCCACTGCAGAAGCTCTCACTTTAGGCCAGCAACCCTCTAGGAATAAGTCACATTCGCCAACCTCAGGCGAAGTGAAAATCCTACGACCTGATCTGGCGTGTGTTGGTCTTTCAGAAGAATTTGGTGTCGATCACTGGGGCTTGAAACTTATCAAACTGGTTGCATTTCCGGATCTCATTCCGTCCTCGCCCCACAAATCGTCTCCATACTCTAAAAATTCGACAAGGTCCGAAAGTACCACTCCTTATTCTATCCAACCACCTGTCGTGGATCTTACCGTTGCATCGTTATTTCTCAGCAGCCTGCAGTCCGACTATTCTCTTCTTCCTCGTCCTCGTCCTCGAGCGACGATGACGGCTACTTTTCACACTCACCGCAAAATGTATCAGCAACCACACTCACGACCAACACATCACGGTCGTATTCTGACTTGCAATCTTTGACTTGCGGTTCGTCTGTGTATCAAACTCCCTCGAAACATTGTGTAACACAAATTACTCCGCTTTCTCCCATTACCCCGAAAGCGCGTCTTCCACATCTTCTTACACAATCCACTCGCACAACTGGCTCTAAACAATCGGAACACCAAATCCCATTCTTTAGTTTCACAAGGACGCCGGAGGGGTCTTCACTCACTGCTGATGTCAATGTTTTGGCAAGGCTCTTTCCCCCGCACGAACGACATATGGTCATTTGCAGTGGCGAGTTAGATGCAGCAGACCTTCGTATGGAAGAAGGAACGGATTCGTCGGATGAAGAGGACGAAGGCGACGATACATCTCCGAGAAGCAGCAATTCATTCAAGTGCCTTCAAATTGATTTGCGGCGCTTCGGACTTGGTACGCGTTCTGCTTATCTATCCGAAGCTGGATTCCTATTTACCTAAAATTGACCCACAGACAAGCATGGCTTAGTCAACCGCTTTTCGAGGGTACTAGAGGAGAGTGGCATAAACCACATGTATAGCTCCACTTTCAAAACGGCTAATCTACTGGTGCTTAGATCCTTCTTTTGAGTATTGATACAGGCCGTATATGCTGACTCCAACTGTCTATATTTGTATTTTTCAGGTTGATAAAAGAGATGCGCTCTGTGCCCAGAGTCTTTTACGCACATGCTAATCCAGACAGGGAGTTTAGCATGCATACACAACCCCATATTTCTCTCTTGCTTCCTCTCTAGGCGGTTTTTTTTTCTCTCCCCCGCGACGAGATCACTTCGTCCACTCCGCCTATTTCCCCTCTTTTCTTTCAAGCCGGCCAATCCAGTCTGTGACTCCTATCTACTGCTGGGCATATGATATCAATCTCTCCGACCTCTATTTGCTCTTCGAATTTCAAGGGGATCCCAATTTCTGCTTCCTAGACGATGATGTTCGGTCGTCATGATTTAGAGGTATCACATCGTCGATCTATATATCATCCTTCCTACGAGCCGATCCACACTTGGGTTTCATTATCCTACACGTGCCCACTTAGCTGGCGTGCTAAAGTATTGTCCAGGCAAAGAAGCCCAAGCTTATTTGTGGTCACTCGAAAGCGCACGCCAGAACATCCCTACTCGTTGCCGGCTCGAAAGTCGAAATCCTTAAGCACTATTTTTCCGAGGGATTTTCTTGTCCCCTATGCCCAGCATCAACATCAACAATGTCTTCAAACTTTCCTTATCGTCCCCGGGTTTGGAAGCAGGGTGATACACTCACGAGCAGACAAAATATTTACATGATGACGACTACCCATTCTGCCCTCCTTATCTTTCTGGTGATGTCTTTGAATGTTTGCGCGTTCGTCCGACGTGCACTCATCTATTCTCACCCATTTCAAAAATTGCGTGCTTGCCCGCTCGTCCAACGTGCACTCATATTTTTCACAACTGTTGTATTCTACTTTCTTATTCAATGCTTTCTGGTGCTTCTGTTCCACTGGCAACATAGCATACTACCTAACTTATTCCCTTCGCTTGCCTTCCTCTCCAATCCCTTTACCCAAGTCCCACGTTCATTTTCATGCGTCCTACTCTCGCCTCGACTATCTGATATTTCTTGGATATAGTGTATATTTCACCCATCTTTATCTACATTAAACTTTGTTAAAATACCAATGTACCCTAGACTTCCGAGCGCTAACACACTCTAACACACTTTTCATCCCTAACTTTACATCCTTGCGGTTGGGGCAAACATTTCGACTACATACTCTATTTATGCATCAATGATACGCGTACGGGTGTAAGACTCCCGGTCTACTTACTTATGATGAAAGGATGATAAGGATCCAAGTTGGCCAAGGTCGTTCGAAGACCAGTCAGGACGAATTATAGTCTATTATAGTTAGTTCATGATTTTCCATTTTGATGAGTCCTTGCCAAGCTAGAAATCATCCATCCGGGCTTAATTGGCTTTCTATGCCACGAGTTGTTTGAGGTTGTTTGATGTAAAAAAATGCGGTCGATGATTGCATTTGCCTTCGATTGGCCTTGACTATAAGTATTGGATAAGGCAAAGGATAGTTAAAAGGGGGCAGAACGGACTAGGAGCTCAAAGTGCAGTCTACTACAGTCGACTTACTCTCTAGTTACTTACCTTGTCAGGATTGTATACGTCGCCAACGCGCATGTAATGGATAAGGGACTGGATTCGATCTATACTATCTAAATCATGTGAATCTGAAAGATAGGGATGGGAGACTATGGGAGATCAACGTTGATTGTGGTTAATCCAGTGGACGAATGTTGGGAAACCCCGCAACTGTCACGGATGTTCACAGGTGTTCATCCATAACCCATCAATTTGCAAAAATTGCGATCTGGAAGAGGGGCACTAACACATGCAAAAGATAGTGATGCAGATGGATATTTGATAGCCAGATACGAGTACAATGGAGTAAAGATGTACAGAATTACATGATTAAATATAACATACTGAGAGAAACATGAATAAGCAAGGAAAGCTGTGGAAAAGCATGGAGGGGATGAAGTATATGAATGTACTATAGTGTACTCAAGGGTGTCCCTAAGAAAGATCCACTAGACGAGTATCGCTGCCGCAAGTTCAGCCTCGTCGGCATTCCTAGTACGATCGGCAATCGAGATAAACCACTCGTCGTATTCGGGTAGTCCATCGTCGTCGTCCTCATCATCGCCTGCAAAGTAGAATTTTCCAGACAAAGCCTGGCCTGATGTGGAATGCATCAAATAGGAACTATCCGGAGTAGAAGAGGCGATGCCTTCATGAAGACCAGAAATATACGACGAGTAACTTTCGTAGCGGCACTTGACGAGATCCTCTTCAACAGCTTTGGAAAAGAAGCCACTTCCAACTCTTTGCAGTTCTGTGGGAGTCTCTTGGCCAGAAGAGCTAGAACAGGAGGAGGCATCACCGAAACAACGGAATTCATCGTAGTCGCAGGAAGTAAGGTCGCCAAAGCAATTATCAGATTCGTCGCCGATAACGTTGACATAAGTCAAAGGGGCGCCTTTGGCAGAAACGACGACAAGAGCATTGCCGTACGAGCAATCCTGCACGTCAGTCGAATTCCCCCATGCTATCCAAGGGTCGTTAGACTCTGTCCTGTGTATGACAATATGAGGGGCAGAACATGGGTAGTCAGAATGAATGATGGTGACGTTGATGGGCCTTGAACCAAGTTGTGATAATATAGGCTACTCGGATTGATTAGACAGAGAATTTAGGTTAATAAAGATAAGGAACTGACCTCTGCTGGGTCGTTCCATTTCCACTTGAAGCGTTTATCAACAGAGGCAAGAAACTGGGCGTCATCATACCGTGACCGCCACCCTACGGCTATTGAGCTTGCTCTTATAGCCTATGTAAAAGCGACATTGTCAGACGGGTATGGGGATCTAACAAGACTCGCTCGTACCTCAAGCCTAACTAGAAGGCGATGTGTAGCAGATATTGCAGCTTGCGTCATGGGATGCGTCCTTTCGTCTTTGGTGTGTTCAACCTGATATAAACAAGGTGAGATGTAGTCGTGCAGTATAGTCGATCCACGTACAAATGCTTTAAATGAAGAGGGAGAAAAAATTCTTGGATGGGCCATTTTCACCGGGTCGACTCTCAAGTTTCGAGTTTCGTCGATATATTCCGAAAGATATCGCCTGCAGAAAGTTGAGGCTTGCTGACTTGCAGCTACTGCCTGTATGACAATACACATCCATCAACGTGTTCTGTTTAGACAATGGCATACATACAGCATATCGACGCAGAAGTAGATGCGTCACTAACGAAGCTGCACGGGTTCTCATAGAAGACCTTTCCGCCTCGGCACGTTGAATCTATGAAGTGATCTTGAGTCGACAGTTCCAAAGTCATAAGGGCTTCGTGATTTGCTTACGTATCGATGGAAACGAGAGTAATTAAACGTCGCGACGGGTGTATAAGGTTGGGGTCTCCGTTGTGGAGGAGGGTATGCAATCGCCTTCCATTCTTCGTACGTAGGGGTACGACATGTAGATAGATAAAATGGAGGGACAAAAAGATTGGCCATATATTGAGGATTAATGCGATTTTCATACGCGTGCCTAGAGTCTTCCCATGTATCTGGAGGAGGCGTAATAACTAAATGAGGCGCCAGGTCGGGATGAAGTGAATCCAACACGATTGTATGGGGTGTGCGTCGAAAATTGTAGAGAATAGCCTGTGTGCGAAGGCCAAATAAGCAGGATCTCAAAAGGTTCTTCAAGTTGCTACGTACGTGTTTGCCATTGTCTTTCTGAGCATCTTCCGACACGGCCTGGAGTGTGTTGTCGATAATGCAAGGAGAGACACTACAGAGCTATGTGACAAATATTAGGGGAAGACATGCAAAAAAGACGGGAGACTGACCATGTCGTGAACCCTCAGAGAGTTCTGAGCCTTTTTCTCAGCTTTTCTTCTGGGTCCTGAAAGACATCTTCAATTCCCGCAGTTAACGACCGTATGACGGGCCGTGGTTGTGGACATGAGGGATGATAACCTATTGACAATGGCACTTCTACGGCTTTCATATTGTTACTTGCTTTCGCATTAGCAAGTCTGAATGTGTGTGCAATAAGTGCGCTGTCGGACATGATTCCATTGTCATCCTGAGATAAAACAGATAATTAGCGAAGAAGTCCGTGGCCTGTTCGGACTAATAGTCGCACCTCAGTTGCCTCCCTGTCCGTTGTCGCCACCCTCGAACAGCCTTTTTTACTGGGCGCATAGTCATCGCGATCATCAGAAGGTGGTTGATGAAATGCTGGAGGTGCACAAGGCGGTGAAGTTTCTTCGAGTCCCAACAAGCCCGAGTCATTGAAGGTTGTTGATACCCACGTGATGGGCAGGTGGCGCGTCATTAATAGCTCGTCCGCAACGCGTCTCCTGGTCTGCCACTAGACGTGCAGTCTGGAGAATGAGTCTGTGATGGTACAATATAAGATATAAAATCGAAAGTTGGGGGAAGCTAGGTAAGAAAATGAGCTGGTCTCCTATTATAAGCGGCGCTTAAGCAACCGTAGCGCTGGTGAAGGTCGGCGCCGTCAAGCGACGGTCGCAGTGGGGCAAGGTTAACCGGTCGTCGAGTTAAGAGTGGGGAGTGATCAATATAGGAGTAACTTGGTAAATAGTCGCGTTCTTATACAAGATGGGAAATAGTGGGTTGTGTGCCACTGCAAGAGTCAGGGTGACTGCTATATTTGTATGCCCGCCGTCAACTTTCCCATTTTATCCTACCTTGGCAAGTATATTAGTGGCGCCGCGGGTCACCCAGGTACTGTTTGAAGCCATTTTTAGACTGAAACCTACCTGTTTTTCGATTTAATGGGTTATACGCCATTGTTCACCTTGTTGACGGCCCTCACAGACATACAGCTCAATACTTTAATCATGCATGAAAGGGTAATGGTTAGTCGACGGCCGCGGCCGCCCCCGCATGAGGCCGGAGAGACAACCTCGGACCCAAATGTAGACGGACACTTCCATACCTTTCCTGGCAGGTTGTGACGCGGTCTTACACCGTGGTGAATAACCATTGGCCTCGGGGCCAACTTCAAAACTCGCAGAAAATGCGAGGTGGGCATGAGGTCGACGAGAGGGAGTCCCGGATCATGATTTCCAACAAAGATAACATTCAACTAGATCACGCGATGGTACAACAAGTGAAACCCAGCACAGCCAACGCACGATGCAAGTAATACACACAGTAATACACACAGTGCAATCACGCTTTCGTGTTAATTTCTGCGGGAACAGGGCCTTCGTCTGGGCGTCGACCCGAGATCTTGACAAAGTTCTCCATCGCGTAATCCGCACCGGAAATCTGCACACAATGACATCAATTGCCTAATTATGATCATGAGTAAAGGTACGACACTCACCCATTGAAAAACATCGCGAAGGAAACTGGGCAGATGCCCAACGTATGGAACAAAATTAACGTAGAATGGCAAGAAAATCGTTTGGGAATGTTGATCATCTAATGCAGCGATAATTTTCTTCACCAGTGACACAGGGTGGATTGAAGGAGCTAAAAAGCTGAACCCGGGATATTTCGGTAAAGACACCGTTTTGAACATGGGTGTTAGGACGTGTCCCGGACAAACCAGTGTTGTGCGGATTTGTGGGCACTTATATCTAATAATTATTTCAGAATATAAATAGCCTTGGGTGGAGGAATATCGCACTGGTTATCCAACTCGTATCGCAAGGATTCATGTAGCGATCTAGCGGCGGCTTTAGATGCACAATAATCCGCTAAACTATGGTGAGAAAGCATAAAATTTACGAATGACACTGGAGGACTTACACATTTGCGCTGCACCAACGAGACTCATAGCAGAAGACATAGTGACCTAGCGAAATTGGCACATTAGCAGGGACAGGATATTTATACTTGGAGTACTTGCGATGTGTCCAGTTTTTGTTTCAATAAACCAGGTAGGAATGCTTTGAGGATCCAAAAATGTGAGAGTGTATTTGCCCCGAATGTTCTAGTCGCAGTGTTAGGGGCTAGTGTGCTGAGAGAACGTGAAGGGACCTTACTGTTGAATGTCCTCTGCACTTAGGTCAACGATCGATTTCCCTTGGACGACACCGGCATTATTGATGAGGATTGTGGGTTCTCCAATCTATAGAGATAATTTAGGCATTGTATATCCCTTACAACAATCGGCCATACCTCTTCATATATCTTTTTGGATACTGCCTCCACCTCCTCCCACTTAGACACGTCGCATTTGTAATATGCAATATTATCTGTTGATGTCTAAGATAAATACGTCTGGTAGAGCAAGATCACCGGTTCTTACAGTTCTCGGTGACAATGGGGTTTATGTCCAGAACAACAACGGTAACATTCCGCACAGCCAATGTGTTGGCCAGTAGCTCTCCGATCCCGGAGGCACCACCGGTAACAACAACGATTTGGTCGCTCCATTCGAGCCTGTTGGGTCGCAAAATGAAGCTGCCCTGGTTGCGGTATAGTCGCGAGTACCACTTTATAAACCCTGAGATACAGGTGAGCCTACAAAGGCACATATGCAGTGAAAGTTCCATGACTTACAGAACAAAGAGATCGCTAAGTAATAGAGGACGCCGACGACAACTATCCGGTCAGAGACCTTAGCCCCTTGAAATATGTAAAAGACTGGAAGTAAGAAGACAAAAAATGGGCCTATGAAATCGTAAGCCTGCAGAACACTGGAAATCTCGAAAGGTTTTCATACTGAATGCCGTGTTTGCCAACACCTGGACAATAAGGTCGAGATCCAAGTTGTCGAAGATGGGTGAGCCATCTTCATCGTGGTGATTGGATTCCATTTTATGTGGTCTTCGAAAGTGAAAGGCGCAGCCTCTCTATCTGTAGAAAAGGAAAAATGAAGAAAGAAGGTTGGTATGTAACAAGAGAGAAATGCAAATATCTGGCCGACGGCCAGAAGTGACAGTCATGATCTGGGATGTCAAAAAGTACCGTGGTCTGAGCGAACGCCTAAAAACGGAATATGGCCCCTGTGTGCTGGTTTACTCGGGCATCGATGGAGCTTGGTTCCACACGACGACCACGATCTGAGAAATCAAAACTGAACTTAGCAGAAAGCCTCTCTCGTTTTATCCCTCTGCTGCGCCACGCGCAAACATTGCCGATGAATTTCTCGAAACTGGTTGCGTACTGGTTACATATAATCCAAAATTTGTTCTCGTTCCTTTTGGGTCTCTGATTCCGCTGCCTGTCCGGTTTTTCCTTGGTACAATTTTCGTCCACGCTGCACAATGAATACCTTGGGATCATTGGTGTACTTAGACTCTGTGCACCTTGGACTGTGCCCGTCTGAATGCCATGATCCTGGAGGAGGCCTCGCTGCAAGATTCTGTCATCAGCAGAAATTTTCTAGTGCTCTCTGGTCTATAATATGCCTAGATAAATGCAATGACTCTCTTGTGCATCCAAACATGCCTCTATAGCCACTTTTCTCGATCTTGTGGGCGAGTGTAATACGTCACGTTGTCCCTGAATTGATTTCACGAGTCGATACCCCAAAAATCTGTCCACTGGATCTCTTGTGTGCAGCCACCATTCATCTGTAGCATTGAAGTCCTACTCCACGCTTATTATATCGACTCAAATGGGCAATGTCAACGAGCTCCATGAGCGGGAAGCTAACTCAATAGATGATGTAGATTCAAGTAGTTTTGAACGAGACAGCTCATCCGACTCAATCGCGATATCGGTATGTCTTATGGATACCTCAACCCATTTAATGCCTTCAATATACATCCTCTCTTTAGGAGCAAAAGCTGTTTTCATTCGCTGATCGCCTGGTGAGCAGTGAAATTCTTTATCATAACACTACCACGGTTTCGCTCACCAAAGCTCTTTAACATTTTCAGGCTATAGAAAACAATGCTGAATCCACCCGGGACCAATCGATGCCTCCTCTACAAGTAAGCAGTATTAGACGGGCTTTCAACTCTATCTAATCTGGAGGTTGGGTTCAGTATACCAGCACGTTCATCGATAGCCCCAAAAGCGAAATCGACGACGACGCTGAGCTTGCTATAAACAATACTTGTGACGACTCCCTCCCATTGTCTGAATCCTCTATTCCGGTTTCTTTCGAGATTGAAGATTTGAGTCCACTTCCCAGTGATAATTCAGATGTGTTTCATACTCCGAACATCTCCCAGTCTGATATTGAGGAACACGAAGCGACTAATCAGCTTGATGTGCGCATATACTTAACCTTTTCCGTTCTGATGACTCATTTCCGGTTTTAGTCACCACTCTGTCCTGTCCAAGCCCGCCCCGAACAAGAACACATAGAGCAATGTCAGCAGCAAACTGACGCGGAACCCAATGGATGTAGAGTGTCGCCAGCGCCGGTCGAAATCGTGGACAGGTTTCCCAAAAATGAGAATTTCGATTGCAGGACTCGGAGTGAAGACGCTCCTGATATCATTTGCCAACCCATCTTACAGAACCCCAACCTAGAGGATGAGAGTCTACAGATTGTCGCAGCTGTGGAAAACAACTACTTGCCTCTCGCGAAAAATGTAACACTCGTCAAAGCCTTTTCTTTGCCATCTTGCTAACGACGATCTTCTTAGGCAGAAAGCGAACTCGAAGGGCCTGAATCAAAAGGCCATAAATCTGGCTCATTGCTTACGACGGGACTACTAATATTTCTACCCGAAACTCAAAACACAATCGCTGCGACTACAGAGGATCTGTCTTGCGAGCTACCAGCAGAAGTTCTCGTAGGAGGCTCGCCAGTCGTTGCCAAATCCCATCCCCGACAGCATGATCCACCCAGTTGCGGATTTGCTGAGCCTCCGGAATTAGTCCCCCACTTGGCTGGTGAACTGTCAAGTATGACGTCTTCGGAAGCTCTCATCGAAATGTCCGAAGGAAACGACATGTCTTTGTCGGTCCAAGTTTTGACAGAAAGACCATCTTCAGAAATTCAGGAGCCTGCCTTAATCATCACCGAGACGCCTCTATTGCTCTCTACAACTGTTTCGACGCCATTTACTGCCCCTCATAATATGTCTTTAAAGGTGCAAGAACATGCCTCTACGATGCAATTCGAGCCCCTCACAGGCGCTCTTATTATGCCCGCGCCTACTCCCAAAATTCCTTCCCCCCTTGGGCACACCGCAGATAGACCCAACTGGGCCTTGGCACCTGACAGCCCACCAAAGCCTAAGGTTGCGTCTCCGAGGAAGCGACGCAAGCGGGCGCCTCGACGGGGAAACAGGCGAACAACGATTCTGGCACCGGGAACCATAATTCCATGCCATCATCATCCAAGGCAGAGGGCGTAGTGGCATCAAAGATCATACCAAAATCTGGGACTTCGACTAATACAGCATCTTTCCATGAATATGCAAGCCATGGAAAAGTACCGCACTTGTCAATCGCCAGGTCATCTACTTTAAATGACAGCAAGGACGTCCAGAATATACCGTCGATTGTAGATCATGCCAACGACATATCCCAGTTACCTAAAAATAACACTTCTGCAACATTTGCGGCACCTCAAACTGAATCTATGGCACAGATAAGAGAGGGGCTATTGATCGATGTACCCGCGTTACCGGTTCCCGTTTTCAAACAGACAGACGCCGCTCTGGACCAACTACACTTGGAGAACATCGATCAGCATGAGAAGAAGGCAAGTGCCAATCCTGCCATGATTAAAGACCAAGCAGGAAACCTGTGCTGTCCGGATTCTTTGAAGCACAACCTCCTGAAAGGTAGCAAAGGTAGTGGTGCCGTCAATCCAGCCATTAAGGAATTTGCCGCAAATATTAGTAAAGGTCTGTCCAAGATCTCTGAGCATTCAATCATCTAGTGCAGAATTTACTAATAAAATTGCATACTCAGACCTACTATCTTCTGCCTCCAATGACTTCAATCAAGCAAGTGACGATATCCATCTGTTTAGACCATCGATTCTCGCTAGCATCGACAAGTTAGATGCAAGTGCCCCATATTGGCCACCATCTGGCAGCGGCACAAGTACACTTCCAACAATCGCCGAAATCAATCCTCTGCAAAGTGACAAGGAAAAGGCCATCAAAATAAACTCATATCAAGCCTCTCCAAAAAGAGCCATACGACATGATGTCACGGATGTTTCAACTCCAAAAACGACAGCCAGGCTGCATACAGAGACGCGCAGGATAGATCCTCAAAGACATGCTGAGAGCTTGGTCCCCAACTTTGTTTTTTTCCCTCCCTGAGGAACCAAGGAGTTCTCGTTTGCATAAGGGGCTCTCGTGGCCGGTCATAAAAGAAGATTTGAGATACAGCCCAAATGTCCGACCTTTGTTGCTTCGTGGTTCTGCAGTCGTTAGTTCGGCATTGCCTAGCAGCCTCACTACTGGGTCTACTTTGCCGTCATTCACCACTGAGAAAGAACTTCATATACCTCATCCTCCTTCCGATGGGACATCTGATGCCTTCATGGCTGCTACCTATTCTCAACATATGGCATTTCATGAATCATTGGCAGCCGACGGGGAAATACCCACTGCTAGGGTTAATCTGCCAACCAAACGTTCAAATTCGATGGCCAAAGACCAAGTGCACGAGGAGAACCGACATGGCCACCGGATTCCGTTTCAATCAGGTATTCCGGTTCTGACGAAAAACATATGCCTAAAGATTTTGCATTAAGACCAGGGCAAGGGCCATTTTTACTTCCTCACACAGTTTGCCGTTCAGTGGATACACAGGATGATCGCGTCTCTCCTGCAGTTACCGCTGTAGGATCCTCGTCGCAAAACACATGTTATAAGAGTGGCTTCACCCAAATCACTCGCTCTACTTCCCACCCATACGCAAGGCACTCGGGAATGGGGGCTGCTGTTCGCACAAGAAGCGCCTTCGCTGTACATCAAAATACGTCTTCCAATCCAGAACATTGTTCAACGAGGTCGCTGGAACCCATTCATGTAGAGCATATATGTGGCACGCATATAAGTACTTCAGCGCCGATATACCTCTTTCCGACAGGAACCAGTCAGAGCCAAGTTTCAATGCACCACAACACAGGATACCGAACGCGACATGAACATCTACAAGGAAGCCTACAGCCTGGTAATGTGATGTCCATTGGCCAACTTCAGAATGCGGAGTATACGGCTGGGCTCGTTCATGAAACATCTATTCTACGCGCTCCACTTCGCAGACAGCTGCGCGACTCGTTCCATCGCTCTCCAGACGGTCCAAACAATTCGAACTAAGAGGAATTGCATGGAACCTATGCACGAGGTCACCGTACCTGTATAGCGATACATAACACTCACCACTACTAGTGACACCCGTCAATAAAATTTTGTTCATTAATTGAGCTTCAAAGAAATCCATTCAATAACAAATTACTCAGCTGTTTTCTCAATGGGTGCATAGGCAGGATACCGTATATTTACACTGACCTAAGCTCGCTTTCCGTCAGTCCCGAGAATTACAGACTAGCCGTATAATGTTGAACGCATAAGTATCGGTCAATGCGATCCTGGTAGAAAACGAAAAAGAATCCGAATTGAAGCAACATTGGTTTGGTTTAATACAATTTGATGGAGGCGTATTTGAGATAGGAAAGCTGGAAGGGGTATTCATGCAGCCGCTGGCGCTGAATAACACCAAAGGATGTGGTGGGAGTGGTGATAGCTCGAAAGTTCCTGACGACGAGGCCCGACTGCTGGATAAGGTAGGTCCTACTTGCATCTAGCAAGATGACCAGAAAAAGTTGGCGACGATGCAACGATGATGACGCGAAAAAAAAGGGGAAGCACTGATGAAGGTATACATATGGCACGCTTCCATGAAAATTACACCTGGACATTTTCACTGTCATCACTCTATTGTTAGCGTCAAGTGTTTGATGAATGTGGGGTAACTGGCGCTTACGATGCACGTCCGATAACATTTCCAACTGGGTTATACAAGCAAACGTAAAGGGAGGCGCTCCCGAGAGACCTATCAAAGATTCCTCTGCACTGATTTACAGCGCAGCCTACTTCTGTGGTGGATTTCCATACGACTTGGGTGAAGTGCAGGTATGTGGGGTTGGCAGAGTCGTATTGATCTACGTTTTGCCTGAATAAGAAAAAATTTACTAACAGGTTCGTTACACAAACGAACCTTTATCAGCAACAAAGGAAGCAACTGCAGCTGCTATAGGAAATGCACCAGTTCCAGCTGCAATATTTTCACCATAGACCTCGCTGCTGAGCACCCCATTTGTGTGTCTGAACTGACACTGATCGACCCATAGCTCGGCTTTTGCAGCAAGAGATGTCGACCATTGAAGTGCAGTTGCATTGTGTTCGGCTCGTATGATGTTATGTGCGTCTAAGAAAGCGTCAATTTGGCGAAGAGTATTGCGACTGGCAATGGAATGGGAAGGAGGAAGGTGGTGGCGTAATCCTTTAGGGAAGCCATGTACGTAAAGGTTAGGGACAAAAGATAGAATGACGGCAAGAGCGTATGAAAGTGATACAGAGAACATAGTACAAAGATCGAAGATATAAACGAGTGGAAGGGGTAAGCTTAGCAAGCTTAGAGAGATGAAGACCGTGAATTGGGGGGGGGGGGGGGGGGAGATAGGACGAGTTAATTCGAAGACCGTGTTTGCCTAAAAATCCCTCCCGAGTCGTTGCTAAGGCCGTTCGGCCCGCGCTAAAATACAACAGACAAGGTTGTTCAACCTATATGTATCACAACTTTATTAATGAGCAGAATCGTAGACATGTTCAGTCGTTCCATCATCAAAGTATACGGCTGACTGACATTGCTCAGTGCTGCGAGAGACGTGAAAGAGGGCATGATTAGATCTACACGTGATAGATAGTAGGAAGGTCAGAAAAATTGGAATAATTAAATAATGTGAGCAATGTTGGGTCATGACCGCCGACTAGGGTTTAGAGGACCGACTATAAGGTGACTATGAAAGTAGTAGGAGATAATTGACCGCGAGACTGAAGGAAGTGGATGCCGTGAAGATTCGAGCGAAGCCGTTGCGTAACACAAAGTGATGTTTACTACACAAATGAGGACGCTTGTGGCCTTATTGCTGTACTGGTCGGATATTATATTCGCGCTTGAACTCATCAAGATCTTTCTCTTTAGTCTTATACTGCTCTGCCAGAGTCGACATGACTTTGCGGATCTGGGGTTTCAGGTCAACGTTATGAAGGAGATTGATACATGCATAAACTTACCCCGTCACGGTTGGTTTTGAGCGCAGGGCTGACATCCTTGACCGTCCTTTCAACTAAAACGCCGCCGATAAGACGGAAACATTTCCGGTCAGGATCCTCCGCAAGAGCTTCATCTAGTGTTACTAAAACGAGACTAATAGGTCGTGTAAGTTGATTGAAGGGGAGCGATTCAAAGGAACACGCGCCTATGTTCATCTGCCTCTGATTCCAACTCTCCGATTTTCCTAGCTAATGCTTGAAGCTCATTCTGTAACCGGACATAGGTTTGCTGTATCTCTGGCTGATCCAAGTCAGTATATCAAACAAACGAGATATTAAAAGTGTGTATACCCTGATCTGACAGAGCAGGAGTTTTTGCTTTTGCTTTTGCAGCTGTGGAGGACATGGTGGTTGACGGAAAGCGCTTAGAGCTTCAATTGATGTGATTGGCTGAGCTCATTCGTGACACTGCGTGACCCTCGCCTGTAAACTTGGGTCTCATACAACCACTTCGCTCCGCCGTTGCTGGCATCGTCGACGCTCTTTCAATATCATGTTCTCAAGGACACGCTTATTGGTTGGCTTACAACCCCGACTACTTCTCAACACCCAGCGCAACTCTGCGGGCGCCTCACTAGTTGCTCGTCGCTTAATTTCAAACACAAGCTGCTCACATGCTGAACACGACAAGCACCGTCACCAACTGGAGAGGCTCTCCAGTGGAATAGAGGGACGGTCCAGTCATTCTGCACACATCCTTCCACAAGAAGTTGATGCTCATGGGAACCAGGTCAATCCCTACCGTGATGGACCCAGTGCTCTTGACAAGGCCGTGCATTTGTTCTTCTTCACCGAAATCATCCGAGGTGCGTATCCTGCCAGATTATCAACTACCCACTTCTTATACCTGTGTAGGGATGTGGATTGTGTTAGAAAACTTTTTCCGACCGCCCTATACCATCATGTACCCATTCGAGAAAGGTCCTCTATCTCCTCGTTTCCGTGGAGAGCATGCCTTGCGTCGATATCCCAGTGGCGAAGAGCGATGCATTGGTGAGCTTCTTGTTAACACTTGCGTTACATCCGAAGGACAACTGACACTGTTTGAATTTAGCTTGCAAGCTGTGTGAGGCCATCTGCCCTGCTCAGGCTATCACCATTGAAAGCGAAGCTCGAATGGATGGGTCAAGAAAGACCACCAAATACGGTGTGTGGCGCATCACTTCTTTGATTCTCGGTCTCATTAGCTTCAGATATCGACATGACAAAGTGCATCTACTGCGGTTTCTGCCAGGAGGCTTGCCCCGTGGATGCAATTGTTGAAAGTGTGTATTCACGTTACTTTAAAGAACCGATAAATAGTCTAAACGATTACTTACAGCTCAAAATCAAGAGTTCTCTGTTGAGACTCGCGAAGAACTTCTTTATAACAAAGAGAAACTTCTAGCTAATGGTGACAGAGCAGAAGCTGAGATTGCCGCCAACCTACATTGTAAAGATATCCAAGCTTTCCTTTCTGATGCGATAGCTCACATTTATCTCTTTTATCAGCCGATCACGTTTATCGGTAATAGGGTTCAGAAATATCTTACGATAGAACACATTAGCTTCAAGTGGACGTCCCCTAAGTTAGATAGCTTTGACATGAGGAGCATGCAGACCTACCTGCACGAAATTTTACATTCGCGCCTAGTTTCTTACTATCAAGCAATTTTTTCCAATCATACTTACTGCTATCGTCTATCTTTCCCCAGTTCTATTGCGTGGTAGAAGTCCAATCTTTGTCCAACTTGCGATAGCCATCAGGATTTTTCTCGGGGAACCGCGCCGCCCTATATTTGAACGTGCTTGCCACAGGGGGTGCAGGAATCACAATGACAAAGCATAGCACTGGAACTTCATTCTGCGTGATCAAAAGCTCTCATAAATCGTTATCGGCAAACAGATCTAACGACATTGCCCAGGATTACTTTTTGGTGCACGATAACCTCGTGTTCCATGCACAGCCCTTTCCAGATACGCCGTGAGTACACGCCTACATGTAGCAACTATTTCCACGCTGTTTCTTGCCACGTCTATTTCTGAACGAGTCACTATCCCTTGCATTACGAACATAGAAATGGAGAAAATCACTTAGATGTTCTCGAAGTATATTTCTCAAGGATTTTCGATGAACCCGAGTCCGTCTGTCGCAAATCCTAAAGGTAGTTTTTTTTTCTTCGTCGCTATGCTCACGCTGAATGAGTCAATCTTCCAATTATATCGTATCCCGAGCCAGATGCCAGTCCCCGTTTTTGTCAGAAACATTCATTTGTCTTGCAGGGTTCAAAACTACGGTGACAGGCGCGGAAATAGGGTATTACACCGCGGACATTATCTGCGTAATAATTCCGTTACATTGAATAACCCACCACGCAGTGATCGACATAGGCGCGTAGAGGAGTGGTGGCGGCGGCAACTAGTAAGCCTCGACGCACTGTTTGGCATAGATTTCCGGTCATAGTATGCTGGAAAGGCTGCCGAGTACCCTATGTGATTAATCACCGTGAGATATGTGCTGATTTTTGCGGTGAAGCTCTTCCATTTCGTCTGCTGGGCTCGTGGGCGATATCCAAATGAGACTCTGAAAGAGTCCTAAGTATCGAAAAAGAATTGATGTCAACCACCCCTTTACTTGCCGCCTTCTCTTCCATTTTACAATCTCACTCTAACAGATTATCAATGATGGACCCAGTCACCAATCCAGCAGTTCTCAGTACCGATAATCCTTTCGGTCCATGTGTCAGAATCATCAGTCAAGGTGCTGCGCAAGAAAGGTGCGATCACTTGTGTCTGAATTCACAATCTATTATCTCGAAATGAACCACCCATTTGTAGAGAAACCGAACCCTTAATCGAACCCTCTGGGATTTCAAATTCTTGGGTTCTCCGTCGTTCTACTCGGTCTGCGTCATCGAACACAGCATATGAAATTGAAGAAGAGTCACACCAACCCCCTCCGGGGCGGCACCAGTCCAAACGTCATTACATGGCTTGTCGAAAGCGGACTGTACCCCTATACGAAGATCGAAAACATGACCTAAAGCAGCCTCACCACTTTCGCCGTAAACCAGGGTCTAGGATGACGACAGAAACAGTCCCTGTATCTGAGGCGCCTTTTTCGAGGACGCCTACATGTTCCCGTGAACAAAGAGAACGCACAATACCGTCGGCTTCTACCGACATAATTCCTGCAAGTTTACTACTTTCTATGGCGAAGTCTATCGATCTTAAAATGGACTGGTTTGGTCGGGAGCCTTGCATAATGGATGTGATTCTGGATTCGAGAGACTTGGCTCGTTACTCGACAGACGCGCTGATAGCGGGCGTGGGTGACTGCGTTCAGGACCTACGTCCACGTTATCGGACGTATAATTGCCGTGACCAAACCAGCTTGGACACATATTGGAGCAATCAAGCGGCTATCCTTATGGGAAGTATATATGTCAACGAAAGAGTGGGGAACATGGGGTTTCCGGAGAGTGTCGAACGCTCTACGGCTACTTGGCCGTCGGTATTGAATTGTGAAGGATGAGAAAACTTTCCGTCTGCAACGGTCTGTTTCAGTGGGTTCAAAAGGCTATCGAAATTGTATTGATCCATTGTCCAGTTTGTGCTTTGAGTACGGCGACATATGTACGCCGCTGTGGGCAAGGTGTTCCTTTTACGAAAACCAGTCTCAAAAGGTTCAGCTTAACAGCGATAATTTTGGCTCCTTCCATCTAAGAGTGATCCTTAGGTGTGATTAGATTCTTCTTCATAACCGCGAACCAGGCATCCATTATAGGCACTCTTATCGTGGACGGCCAGGATGGTCCGCTATTATTGTAATTATACCCTGCCGTAACTCGAAGGCTGGCAGGAATAAACATAAACCATCCGGCATAACTTACATCTGAGCTTCTATGTAAGTACTTGCTTAGGCAGGATATGTAAATATATGTCTAACATTGCAATCACCCGACCTTGGTCATGAGTTTCGGCCTTGGCTACAGTATTATATCTGCTCAAAGTGTCATGGAACGGACAACGCCCGATCGTGGATACATAGATTCTACCATCGGATACATAGTAAAAAAGCTGACAACACATTCACATAAATACAAACGTCGTTTTATAAAAAGGAGATGACTTCCGGATTGAACGTATGCGAGAAAAAAACCAAGGGGGGCTACAGGGAATGAATGGCAAGGTCACATAAGCCGTGACCTAATGGGTTCAAGGTGGACCCATTCGGCTGTCTTCGTGAGCGTCAGCACTGCGACGTGGATGTTCTCGGTGATAACGTTTAGAGCTCCTATCTTCCTGGAGCCTACCAGAGCTATAGAGCGAACCTCCACCCGACGGCCCATCTACTACGTCATTATCGCTGTCGACCTCCATGTCATGGCGAGTGCGCTTCCTAGAGTCCAAGGAAGGGCGACTCTGCTCTGACATTGGGAAATTGCCACCGCCACCACCCACACCAACGGCGCCTCCATCTGCGCGACTTTGGGATCGGCTGTCTTCGTGTACAAAATCAACATCTTCGTTCGGCTGAGAAACCGGGCGAAGTCTATAAGACCTGGCACGATCACGTTCGTAATACTGACTTCGTGAATCTGGCCGAGAAGGGACGTCGGCCACGCCCGCGCCGGAGCCAGAAGCTGAACCAGAACCGGGCGTGTCTGAACGAGTAAGACGAGGATATCCAGAGGACACTTGCGAGTCGTGATAATAAGCTGATTCTTCTCGACCGCGAGGCGGCATATGAGGATCGTAATCAGCTCTATCTATCTGTGAACGCGATCTCTGAACCGAATGGGGAGGAGAATGCATTTGATATGAGCTTATTTCGCGGCTGCGACTATAATCGCGGTTTCGTCCATGTTCGCGTTCATGTTCGCGTTCCCATTCCCTTTCGCGCTCAAGGTCGCTACGTTTGTCCTGAAATTCGTCTCTGGTAATGTAGGTACCTGGTCCTAAGCGCTGATGAGAGTGAATTCTGCCAGAAGATCGGGCATCGGAAGAATGAGCCCTGGGGGACAAAGGCAAATGTGTCTGGTGACGATCATATGCATGAGGATCTGTATGTGAGCCCGTATACTCATGAGCCTCCCCGCGTCTAGGCCGTTCTCTTTCAGAAGGCGGGGGACTGTGCATTGGTTGGTGGACCGAAGGTAAACTTTCAGGGTAGTGTTGGTGTTGCCCGGGTCCGTCACGATAAGATTGAGGGGGCACATGTTGGGAACGAGAATGAGATGAGGAATGAGATCGGTTTCGCGAATGAGAAGAGCTCGGATGTGCGTGATGCAATGGAGGACTGGCATGCGAATTAGAATGCGACTGTCCTCTGCCACTTTCGTATTGATGTGGATGAGCAGAGGAAATCTGGGGCATAGGAGGCAGGTGATGGCGGCTACTGTCGTGAGCCGATATGCGCCTAGGAGAGCGAACGTTCATATGTGGGGAAAGCGCCACAGCAGAATTGTCCATGGTGGGTGCAGAACGGCCATCTGGGCCATGACCTAGCCTAAGAGTTCCCTGAGAGCGAATATGCTCCTGTGAAATGTGAGTTTGATCGGGATCCATAGAAGATAGATGGTCATGCATTTCGCGATGATGATGGCTGCCTGGTAGGGGACGAGAAGAGAGCTGATGAGCTGGGCCACCAGCCACCGGATGCGTTGGAGGAAGAGGATGTCGATCCTGCATGTTCGGAGAAGGGGGAACGACAGATAGGCGCTCATATAGGACACTGTGAAGAATTAAAAGTTAGAAATAAATTGGCGGGGGAGTGGTGGGATTCACACTTACGCTCGTTCCATTTTCATCCTGCGGATGCTCAATTTGGCTTGGAGAACCTTGAAGTGTAGTTTGTCATTATCCTAGCAAAGACAAGATCTGTGGTCAGGGACACGCGTCATGGAAAAAAGAGTTATTGCGAGCATACTGATTCAATGTCTTTGACTTTTCGTTTTAGTTCCTTGTATTTGGCGTGATACTTGGCATCTTCTGCGCCAGCGGCGATCCCAACGGTGAGAGGCTTTTGTTTGTGTTTTACAGGGAGGGATATGGAGGGAGGAGGCTGGGGGCAGGGGATGGCAGAGGAGACATGATGGTTGAGAGTAAGTTGCTGGCAGATGTTGACTCTTCAATTCGGCTGTATTATTATTTCTGGCGCCTGGCGTTGAATTCGCCAAACACCATTCACCGCCAACCTTCCATATCTTGCCTTTTTCGGTCTTGCATCAGGCACACTCAACAACATAGACATTCACAATTCCTTTCTATGCAATGCCAGACACATCTACTACCAACATACAATGTCATCCGCTCTTTCAAAGAACTTTTCTTACCCACTTCTATTTCTTGATTTCTTGTTGAATTCTCACCGCTGTTGCCTTGGAAGGGTGAGATTGGAAACAAACCACGTGATTCCCCAACCCGTCGCTTCCTGAGTCGGAGACTTTCTTCTGTCACCACCACCACCATTTAGCTCGAGTTTGTCGTATATCACGAGTATGTGATATTGCCTAATTGTTCTTTCTATGTGTTCTGACAGTACAATCCAGTGTCTGCGCCGTATAGACAGTCAGTGCGCTCTGCGTGGTTCAAGCTTCCGTGCTGACACGACACTGCAGAGATATGCCCCCAAGTGGGGGATTCGAATCTATCAAGTACAAACGAAACCTTCCTTTCCGAGGACCGGGTGCATATGCTATTCTAGGAGGCGTGACGGCTATTTGTGCATACGGTTTTTATCGACTAGGAATGGGCAACCTGGAACGACGGTACGTGCATCTGCAAAAATAGACCCCGAAACCAAGAAACACTTTTTGTGGGTCAGCTGCTCGTAGAACGTGTCACGATAGTGCGCGCTCGACACTAAACGTGGGGTTGGATCCGGCCGCCCTTTACCCTTTCTTCTGCTCTTATCAGTTGCCGCTCCGAGTACTTGCTCAAACGGGAAGCTGAGCTGATTCGGGAAACTGACCTTTTTCTATCTGTTCACAGGGAACTCGAGCGAGAGAAAATATGGTCACGAATCCACCTCGTTCCTCTGTTGACTGCTGAAGGAGATCGTGATCAATACCGACGACAGCAGGCGGCGCTTGCTCGAGAAAAAGAGATTATGAAAGATGTGCCCGGCTGGGAGGTAATGTTTGGGTCCTTCGATGGCCGATACTCGATACTTAGTTCACGATCCGCTGATTCTGATTCTGTTCTATTTCCGATGGTTCTTCCATTCGCAGGCGGGTAAAAGTGTATACAACAACCCAAAGTACGAGACGAGGGAGATCATAGTTCTTTGAGATATGTAGAGAGGATAGACAATGACAAGAACCAGTTTGTCCGAGCGTGCATGAGCCAATGACAAGGACCCGCTGACTTGGGACAGAACTGCCTAAAGCGGGATGGCCAACTCCATTAAGGGCCGGTTTGGATTGTTTTTCGGATTCCATTCCTATTTACTCCTGCAACAACCACAGCCTACAAATGAGAATCCTGGGTACCGCAATGGGAACCCGAACCCGAGCCTCAATCGCTCTTATATTCAATCCACGGCGCTTTCACTCATTCTCTACTCTTTCCCGACTGCCCAGCCCTTTTCTTCCGCGTCCGACAGTTATGACCATAGGTTATACCACCATGAAAGACCCGACCCACTTTGACGACAACATCCACCACTACGATCCAGATCAAATGATCTTTGGTCCTATAGATCTCGAGGACGCGACCACCGTCCAATCTAACTCTGCCACCTACCACTGGGACTCGTATGCTGATATCGAGCCTGATATCAAGCCAAACTTTGCTTTCCCAACTATGTCCCACTACGAGTTCGCTGCTCCCCAGCAGTCCCACATTCACAGCTTGTATGACTCCGGTGGCTTGTACAGTCCAGCAGATGACACATCAAATTCTCCCTCTCTCAACGATCTTGCAACCTGGATCAACGATCCCGACTTGACGCTTCACTCGCCTTCATCGCCTATCCCTATACCTTCACCATCTGACACCAATCTGTCAGCATCTTCATCATTCATGACCTATCAGGACTTCCCACAGGATGCTGCCTTTTCTCCTACTTCTTTTGCCGCCCTTCATCCTCTGCCTCGGTCAATCTCGCCACCGTCGTCCTTTGAGGATGCGAGATCTGTCCGACCTCGAGTCCATTCCGTCGTTTCGCCTAGGGATATGTCTATGCATACCCCATCCTGGGCCTCCCAGCTCTGGGACGTTCCCAGCGCCCATCGGACTCAAAATCTGATGACACGACCATCCGTCAGACATTCACCTTTGACTGATGTTACTCTGCGACAACGTATGCCAATGCGTCGCGGATCCCTTTCCTCTGGACAGCTTTTCCAGTCATCCAGTGCTCCCTCCCACACAGAGACTCTTGTTCCCGCTATGACTCGAACTTACAGCAGGAGAGCCGATTCCGTTAGTGTCAGCGACGATCGTGACGCAACAGTACGCCGAAAGAAACGATCTCCTGACGAAGATATCCCGATTCCCACCTCAAGCAAGTCCACCGATAGTCGTAAGTGCTTCTATTTCTTTTGGGAATTCTCCTTTTAGCTAACAATGGATCGTACATTTCTTCTGTTCCCACAGCTCTGAAATCTGTGTTGCGTCCGCCAAAGTTGGCTCCGTCAGCTTGGCAACTGTATTTCACGGATTGGATCCAAAAGCAGCAGGCTTCGGGCACCCGCAAGTTGAACGTCGCACAAGCAGCCAAAGAGGCGGGTCAGGAATACGCATGCCTAAGCGTAGCTGAGAAGGAGGTATGTTATGATAAATTAAGCTGACGTCACTTCATCGTCATGGGCTCATTTTCATTGTCTTGACAGCCCTACAAACGGCGTTCACAGGCCATGAAGGAGGCTCGGGAGAAGGAACATGAGGCGTATATGCGCACCTTGACACCAGAGGACATCAAGCGCGAGAATTTATTCCGCGCTGCGCAGCGTAAAGCCGGCAAGTCGCGCAAGAGTAACATCAAGGACCCTAACGCCCCCAAAAGCCCCTCTCCGCCTACTTCATGTTCCTTCAGCGAATTCGTGCTAATCCGCGTTTGGTGTGTGATATCTTTGGAGATGAGACCGAGACCACCAAACAGAGTGTCTTGGCCGCTGCGAAATGGCGGTCTATGACAGATGCTGAGAGGCAGGTGAGTGGACCCTATCTTGTAACCCTTGTTCAGGATATACTGAATGATATTAATCTACCTACTTAGCCCTTTTTAGCCCAGGCTGAACAGGAGAAGATGGAATATGAGGCTGCAAGACGATTGTACGAGGAAGGTACAACAGGTTTTGGGTCGAGTATCAACTTTAGCATCTTACCAGGAAGTCCACACTTCCCAGTCGTCAAGATGGAATCTGAGAGTGAGAGCGAGGGTTTTACTACTGACGACGGTTCTGAGCGTCCTATTCGCTCATAGACATTTTCGAACTCTTTTTCTGTTTTTACGAGTGCTCTCTGTTTCCTTCGTTCCCCTGGTGCCCACCATTAACGACCTGTCACGACTTCTGTTTTCCCGCTCTGTCGCGGTGTTGCTTTATATTATACCTTTTTTGACGATATATCCGGACGCACAGTGTATATCATATCATATACCTCTATGTTGTATTTCTAGAAACCTGGTTCCTAGTCGAGTAGTATTCATATTGTTCCGCTGACGACGATTAATTTACGACGCCCCTGCTCATTCACTTTACATACATTTTGTAGGTTTGTTAGTTTACACACACGAACCATTCTTGTAAATATACACACCCGATCATGTTAATTAATCGAGGAGGTAGTTGCGCTGCCATACGTCATGTAGACGACGACGGTTGTAACGGCATATTGTAGACCATCTTCTGATGTGGGGCACCCTCGTCGTCGTACTCAGGACCCTATAAGATCCAAGATCCAGAGATATGTAATCATGCATGAGAGACAGAAACCTGACTTACTTGAGATTCGTATCCAAATCTAGCCACAACAACAAAAAATCGACCAAGATGTGGGCTTCGTTTTGAACAATACTTTGGATCTCGTGTGTACTCACTTGGCGTAAAAATCTTTGACCGGTATCTGCGAACCTGAGACTATTTGCACGAAGCCGGTGGCAGTGCCTGTTTGGAGGGCATCTTCACGGACCCAGTCATGCATCTTCAATACGAGAGCACGGCCGAAGTGATATTTACGATAGTCTTTGAGGACCACCAGACGAGTGAGCTTGTAATATTTTTTCTCGGGGAAGTTGACAGCGCGGATGGTGCCGACGGGAGTCAACGAGGGTGTGAGCCTCAGAAGAAAATGTGTCGCTTTGTCTTCCAAACTGCAGAAACAGAGAAAAAAAATCCGCAAGTCTCAGATGTTGGCATTCGATGGGGCTAAGGAAACAGAAACGGGCTCATCGATCTCTGTTTCCAGTGGGAACTTTTGTTCGTGGTGGAATACTTCTATGCGCTGTGAGCAATGAAAATTGATAAGGCTGTTAATGTGTCGAGTAGACGATATGTTTTACCAAATCTATGCATTGCTGACGTTCCTCTGGCGTCTGAGCGATGATGATTTCGTAACTTGGTGGTCCCAAATTGGTGTTCGACATGTCTATTTAGTCTTGTTCTTGTGCACAATATCAGATCCAAACTTTTGAAACTTTGGTTTTTGATGTTATGGAAAAGTTATGGCGTGCGTACTTGATGAATGTTTTATAACCAGCATAACAAAAATGATAGGATTTTTACAGAATCTGCCAGAGATGGATGTGTAAAGTATGTTGGGCCTGTATAGAACTTGAACATTGTCGTGAGTAGCGCCCTCAACAAGCCGGTATTGATTACGTACTATATTGCATGACCACAATTGGTCACGCATTTTTTTTCTGGCAGTTGGCCGTGATCTCAGTCTGGAGTCTGGACTCGGTCGCGTTGGACGTTACCTGCCTTTTCATCGCTCCCCGCCCTGTGCTTTCTGGCCTTTGGACCAGCCCACACATTCTATATGCAGGTAAAATCACTGCTTTCATATTTTCTATCTTCAAATTCTGAAATTATCACATCTTAAAGTTACAACCATGGCAGAGTCTATAGCAGTGAGCGTAATGAATACGCTTCCTCGCCATATAACTGGGAAAGGCAAGGCGCCACTTGTGCGAGCCGTGAAAATGGCGACCCGACCTTCACTCGCGAAGAATTTTTTCACGCCTATTCCTCGCCATACTAGGGGCCAAATGCCAGCCGAGCAGCCTCCTTCGGATAGCGTCCTGGATTATCGCGCATGGGCTTATCCTATATCTAAGCAGTTTCTATGGAGTGAAGGTTCGTTTGGCGAGTCTTATTATTAAACTCAGCTACAGACTAACATGTGGTTTTAAAGATGGTTCAATGCGTTCATTGCTGCTGGCGGAGCTGCTACCCATGCCCACCAACCGGCTGGCCGTCGGGTTCGAAAGACATCACAATCTAGTCGGATACGTTCAAGAAAAATCAGCAGTCTATCTTGCCCAGTAGACCGCTCCACATTCTCTACCAGCGCGTCACTGCAAACGAACTTAAAGCCAAGACCTCACATACCGCTCGCCCACCAGACAACCTCTGAAATCGAATTGAAGCCGTCTCTCGCAAAATTCCAGGACTACCTGCAAAGTAGGGCAAAGTCAAAAGAGATCTAGAATCCCTTCAGGCTCTGTATGAAACCACGAAGGATGAAGGCGCCTTTTCTTCCTTAGCTCCTCACGAAACGCTACAGCTTGCGAACGATCTCGCGAACTTCATAGACCATCTTTGCGCGGACCAAGTGTTTCCTGACATTATTAAAGACTGGGGCTTGCGAATGCAGGAACTGTTGGAATCCCTTCCGTCAGGGTCAACCTCTGCACCCCATGATGACCCCTTCAAAGAATCGCTGTTCAGTCGCGCGTCATCGTATATTGGCGACTTTTACAAAGCAGAGGAAATTCTTCGTAAACTTCCACCGGAATCTAAAAAACGGTGGTCTGATGACTTGGATCCCTATCAAAGCGCCTTCCTTTCTTATATCTTGTCGTTCAGTAGGCATGAAGACCTTTACCACTCCTTGCATTATGCGTTCGTTCTAAGACAGCACTATCATTCCTCGATCTCGTCCAATACACTTTTTCGAAATATGATATCGCAATCTCTCAGTATCCTGGACGTCTTTCCTCTCGCCTCAAAATGGAATAATTCAGCATATAATCGGATGGTTAACGAAATGATTCTCTCATGCAATTACTGCAAGGCTTTCGATAAATCTCTGGAAATCATCGAACACCAAATATCGAAGAGCATGGATGTGGCGTCCAATCTTATGCTTCGCACCAGTCAAGGTCTAGCGTTGGCAGGCAATATCGAAGGAGCTCAGCGATTGTTTGATATTGTCCCTCCCATGGAGACCCCGAGCTACAATCGGGTCAAACTTGTTCTGAAGTCGCGGGGAGGAGATCATGTGGCAGCTGAAAGTCTGGTTGCCGAACGTGTAGGGACGACTGCCAGTGATCGCGAAATCTCCGATGTTCTCTATCCACTCGCAGAACGTGGTCTAACCAAGGAAATCGAAGCCGCCTTTGACCGTTATTTTCCAATAGGCCCTCATGGGCAGCGCACGAGGAAACCCAACATCTACCACTACACGATCTTCGTACAAGCTCACGCTCGCAAAGGAGATGTACATGGTATAGGCGCATTGTTGGAGGATATGCGCCTTTGCGAGGTCGAACCCAATGTCGAATTGATGACGAATATCATTTCCATCTACAGGAAGAAAGGCGATGTCGTAGGCGCTCTCAACACATACCAGTACATGCGAAAAATCGGCCTATCATTGGACTGCGTGGTCTACACAGTTATTATTGCACTCCTAGCCTCTGTGAAGGATAGTGAATCTGCGACCCAAGTCTACATGCACGCGATTGAGGACGGCCTTATCCCCGACGACAGGATGACGAATGCCCTCATGAACGCGTATGTCGAGACTGGAACTCTAAAAGAAGCAGTCGCTATATTTCATCATTTAACATCTTTAGACGCTGACTTATTGCCTCCCATCGACACCTTTAATACTATTCTGAAGGGTTACGTTTTGGTCGGCGCGCCTTTTCGTCTCATCTCCAAGCTATTCTTTAAGCTTCAGAAAATAGGCGCCAAACCAAATACCTATACCTTCTCCACACTCGTTCTAAGCGCTACAGATGCTGGAGAACTAGATATTGCACACGGGATTTACGAGGAGATGAAGACCCTCGAAAATGACGGCCAGACCAATCTTATCTCCGAGCATGTCCTTACTATCTTGATGTCGGCGTATCTCAATCGGCGCAAAATGGAGAAAGCGAAGGAGATTTTGGATGAAATGACTGAGCGGGGCCATCCTCCCACTCCTGTCACATATCGGGCCATCATTGCTTCATACGGTGGAAGAGCGCATTGGGAAGAAAACATGCAGGTGGCTGAGGAGTTTGTCAAGAAAGTACAGCTGGAAGAGCATGCGGACAAGAACTACCAAAAGAGGCCTTCTTTGGTTCATTTCTACGGACCTCTTATCATCCAATACTGCAACAAGGGAAATATCGCTGAAGTGGAGCGACTCTACTCGGATTACCTCGACGCAGGAGGCGAGCCTACCATCGTGCTTCTCGAACATCTTCTTCGATGCTATTGTCATACGAACGATGTGACAAATGTCATGGCTGTCTGGCAAATTATCAGGGAATTGGCTGAAAGCGAAACTATCGAAGATGGTCTCAAACCTGGCAAGCCGATGGAAACACCATTTGCGAGGATCCACTTTGCACTATCGATGTATCTTGATATTATGTCCAGGTCAGGCTTGCATGCAGAGGTTGCAAGTGCTTGGTCAGAGCTCCAACGACGTGGCTTCGAGTTCGACTCCCATAACTGGAACCATTTGATTGTTGCCCTGGTTCGCGCTGGGCAAATTGAACGCGCCTTTGAAGTCGTTGAATCTATTCTGTTACCTCGGGGACGTGAATCACTGGAAGCTTTCGACGAAATAAGATCCAAGGACACGTCCGAAGTCGGGGCCAAATTGGATATCGTTAATACTATCAAGCCCCCTACAACTGAGCCACCTTTGCGCGATCGCAAAAACGAGCCCAGATAACCGATAGCGACAAGCTTCTTCGTCTTCGCCAGATTACTCTAGTAGAAGATGATGATGCCATCGATGCCGATTTCTCGTACCCTCTTCAAATCCTACAGATTATCTCCCCGCAATGGAATACATGGCGCCCTCACGTAGTCGTGCTGCGGACGCTTCTGGTAGTGGTTCTCCAAATGCAGCGGGGCTACCCAATCAGGCCCATCAAACCTGGCGAAATCTTCACAGACAACGTATCGGGATCCGAAATGACCGAGCAGGACTTCGATACCGCCGACACGATGCTACAAGCTCTCTATACGAAATATCCCGAAACGAGTATGAGAGTGCGCAACTTCCAAGCCAAAGAAGCGCAGCGATTAAGCCCGCAGAAATTCGATAAGATTTATTTGAGGCGCTAAATAATAATAATAGAGTTCTACGACAACACAACGAACGGTGGAACAGGATGGGCGAAAAGGCAGCGTATTAGGAATCTGGAATGCAAATCATGGGCCCCGATAAAGCAATGATGAATTAACTTTTACGCCCCGTCAGAATCATCGTCCGACTCCGATTCACCTCGTCGCCGACGTTTATTGGATCCATGGCGATTTCGCTAAGGGAAACAACCAGGACATGTCAGAGAGGCATGTCTAGGCCAAGATCGGCATACGCAACGTACCAAAGGAAGTTTCTGCCCTTGGTTGCCGAATGCGATGGAAAGGGCAGTGGTATCTGGGTTGAGGTGGAGGAGATGAGGGATATGAGAGTGGGTTATATTACAATAATAAATAGTTGATCTCATACCTGGCACACCAGGGAAACGCTTTGCTGAAAATACGGTGAATTGTTCAGTAAATGTCTGTGCGAGTACAGGAGACACGTCGTTATGAACACGTTGAGCCCCTATCTCCGGTGCAGGAGGACTATTTTAGAGTTGGTGTCAATTATTTTTGTAACGGGATCAGTAAGTATCTAATAGGTAACTCACGCTCCAACATTCATGAGACGCATTCTCAGACGAAATGAGCCTAGAGCGAATAAAGAGGGTGTCAGAAACTTGGGAAAACAAATATTGGAAGGTGAGAACGTGCTCGGTAACTGACCTTCCGTCCGGACTGAAAGATCTTGGAAGAGGAAGAATATTCCAGGCTTCCGGTGTTCATCAAGCAAACGACATGCATTTGCCGACAGTGGGCCAACTAGCGTACGGGTATAGGTGTGTCGAGGGACTGACGGACTGACGGCAGTGGCATGTGAAGGGACAGGAGAACCCGGTGCTGGCTGAGGATACTGGGCATACGGGGTATGCTGTCCCTGGTGGTAAGGTGCATGTCCGTAGACGCTTTGTTCCGTCTCGGGATTGGAAGGAGACGAATTATATGTATTTGATTGAGACCACCCTGCGGGATCACGACTTTCCGCAGTTGATGATGATGTTCGCAGAGCTGGGTCGACATGGTGGTCTGACGACGTGTAGCTTGCGTCTGGATTCCAAGGTCGGAATGGGAGTATTGTAGGTTCTGACTCAGAGTGCCATGTGTCTGAGGATGTGGTACTGGTGGTTCGACTGAAAGAATGAATCGAAGGAAGTACCGGAGGAGGAAAGCTCGCACTGCGGTCCACTTGAGATGTATAGCCCCAGCTGGAAGTATCTGGAGTCTGCGGTGCATATGGCGGGCCCTGAGTGTAGCTCACACCATCGGCAGCAGGTGCTTGAGGTCCATAATAAGTTTGGCTTCCATAGGGAGCGTGGGCGCTTAACGATGGCGTTGAATTACCAGTCTGCAATAGAGATGAGAGTTTGGTTGATAAGTTGCTGTTTTTCTGCCGTACCTGGTCCCCAGGTCGATACTGAGATGGGGTCGGAGTTGTGCGCCCTCCTGGAGTCTGATTTCCAGATGGTCGAGTTGCAGGAGCAGAATCACTCGTACCTCGTCGTTTTGTCTTGGACGATAAATGAGAAGGTACATAACGGTCGGTCGAGGATGGATGTAGGACGAGATTCATTTCGTGCTTTCCATCCGCTGACCAGAGGTCAACCGTTACTAGGAAGAATGAACTGTCGACTTCACTACAATTCAGGCAAAAATACTATTTATTTCAGCGTAAACTGACGGTGTCGATATCACTTACTCTACATCGACGATTGTGTCATCTTCTCTCCTAACTATCATTTTCGCGACTGCTGCCGGGGCTAAAGGCCTCCGATCCTATTCAAGACGGTTGATAATGAGGCCATAGGCTGGGGCAGTCCAAGTACGTACTTTATCACCGAAACCGCACATTCGAGCGCGCAGAGGATGTTGGACAACTTCAAGGGAATAATGTCTGACCATGAAGCAAGTGGTATTAGAAACGGTCGTCGCTCGTGTCGAGGCTCTACTCAGACTACTCACCTCCTTCCTGACCACTGGCCCCAGATTTCAGGGCCATCTTGCCGCACAGACGAAGAAGCAGCCGGACTCGACTGAGGCTGACGGATATCCGTTCTTTGGATCATGGTGGAAGCTCAAGAGTAGGAAGATGGGCTTGGTGATGGTTTTGAAAAGGGAAGCACCCCAAGTAGTGGATGGCCTAGAACGCAATAGTTTGTGGTGACTGTTGAATTCGCGGATGAGAACCGGAAAGCGGAAAGCGAAAACAAACGGAGAGATGTGTATCGGAGAGATTCTCACGAGAATAGAGAAACTAAGGAGAGCTGGTGGAGGATATGGGAGTTGAGAGCAAGTTAGACAATGTGGTAGATGAGAGCGGAGAGACTTGAGGAACCAGGCGACCCGAGAGAGTGGAATTGGCCAAGATCAAACGATTAGTGTCATAAAACAGTTTCTCCTGCAGTTTCTTTTGAACCAAAATGGATTAGTGATTACACTTGACTTATAGGACCTAATAAATAAAGAAGAAAGGAAGATAAGAAACAAGTCAATTCTCTTTAATTCTCTTCAACTTCGCACAGCCACACACGCGTCCGCAAACCCAATTAAGCTGCCACGACAGTCTGGCTCGGAGTCGACACAACCAATGCTGTCGTATTTTTACTACTTTCTGCACTCTCTAAAACCTCGCTGGCGACTCGCATCTTTTGGACAATGTATGTCATGTGCTGTCTCTCTGGGAAATAATCCGACCAGTACCGAGGTCTTGGGCGGGCCCGCTCTTTGGAACTCTCACTCAGCCTCGCTCAACGTGCGACCAGTGCATATCCGGTCTGGATAAACCAAGTGGCGTCGTTGACCATGTCGGGTCAGTGTGTAAGGTAGCATAGGCGCGTCGCGCACCCTCTATTCCTTGCCCCCGAGCCGCTCTTCTTAGAAATGAGGACAATTGTATAGCACAGCAAGAGATCTGAGAAACCCAATACTTCGGGATGCACTGCTTTCCAAATGACCACACGTGAATTAATATAGGCACGTGATTACGACGAATTGAATTCGTGCCGTCACTGCCGCTCAAGTCTCTCAGTCTGTAACTGTTCAACACCATGGCCGACCAAGCTGCTGCTAAGAAGATACTCAATGAGCTTTCAAAGCGCGAAGACTTGCAAAACAAAATATGTGCTGATTGCTCAAATCCGAACCCCCAATGGGCATCCTTGAGGTAAGCATCGTATTGTTCATCGTTAGTCCATCGCTGATTGTGCCATTGCGTTCTAGCTTCGCGATCTTCATCTGTCTCCAATGCGCTGGCGTACATCGCGGATTCGGGGTGCACATTAGGCTAGCTTGAAATCCCCCAACACTTCAACCTATTGTTCATATCGTCTTCTCTCTAGTTTTGTGCGATCGATCTCAATGGATACATGGCAAGACGAACAGATTAAACGCATGCAGGTATGCTGACTGGCATAACTTTGCAAGTTTGTAATACTGAAATTCTTTAATTTTAGCTCGGTGGAAATCTTTCGTTCAAAGAGTTCATGAAATCCTACGAACCCGCTGACCAAGGAGGGTACAAACCAGGTGCCACTCCGTATGACACGTATCATTGTTGGGCAGCAGCTCAATACCGAGAAAAGGTATGTTTAAAATGGTTACCCCCTTTATCTTGCTATCAACGTGTATTAACCTTTCCGTCCATTCAGTTGGATGCTATGTTAGCCGGACGCGATTGGTCACCCTCCGCTCCGCCCGTAAACTTCAGTGCGGGGTCGCGATCCGCCTCACCAGCACCTTCCGCTCAAGGTCTCCGTAAATCTCGGGCATCGACTCGCACATTTACAAATCGGAGCGACTCTGGCTCACCAGCTCCGTCGTTCCGAAGTTCTCCAAATAGTACTCCGAGCCAAGGTCTCGATCAGAAAACTCAGAACGAGAATTATTTTGCCACTCTAGGGAAAACGAATGAAAGTCGCCCAGATGATCTTCCTCCGTCACAAGGTGGGCGCTATACTGGCTTTGGAAGTACACCAACACCTCCGAGCAATCAAAACGCTGCCTATGGGCTTTCATCTGTCAATGCTCCAAGCCTCAATGAACTGCAAGAAAACCCAGTGGCCGCCATTAGCAAAGGATGGTCTCTTTTTGCAGCTGCCGTTGCCGGCGCGTCAAGAGTGGTCGCAGAGAACGTCATCCAACCGGGTGTTGAAAAGGTCACCGACCCTAATTTCCAAGCGAGCGTCAAGGGTTACATGAGCGAAGCTCAAAAGAAAAGCCACAATGGTTGGAAATACGGCTAATCAATGGTCGAAGAACCAGTTCGGTGTAGATGTGGCGGATACAGTTGGTGGTGTTGTGGGTACGGTGAAAGATCGCGTAACTGGTCCCTCTCGATCTGGTTACGGTTCGCTTTCCTTGACGAGTCCTAATGACACGGGGGAATCATCTGGTCTCTATGACGGCGACGACGACGACTTATTCACAGAATATCGCGGTGCAAGCGCCTATTCACCTCAAACTTCAGCTTTACCTACTTCATCTGCATATGATCCCGTCTCAACGCAAACAAAATCTACTCCTGCCGCTACAAAAAGAGTGATTGGGACGATGAATGGAAGGACTTCTAGGTTTATTAGATTCCGCTTCACGGGACATACTTGCTCTAGAATACCTTATTTCCAGTCTATTTATTACTTTTTACTTCGCTTTCAGTTTGCGGCCTTGATTGCAACTGCGTTCGTCACCCCTCGTCGCGTCGGATATTTAAATGACCGGACAAGAAGGTCCGGCCGATCGTGATCCAAGCATCATTCGGAACTTAACGTTCAACCCCAAGTCGACCCCAAGGGTTGCCCCACAGACGATATCACAGCCTCTCCAAAGTTCATTCTCTTCCCAGCAGAAGGTCAATCAAGTTTATCTCGAGGCCTGTTCTTCATTGCTGGCAGAAAGATATACGAATTCATATAATGCGAAGCCTGCTCAGAAAGTCGTTGTGGAGAGGCGTAACTTATCCACGAAGGTCATATCATGCATCAGTCCTTCCGTCACTGATTTCGAGATCGACGCCTGAGTTCCAGGCAAAATCTGCTGCCATGGATGAGCTGGTCAGAGACTTGGAACAAAAAACGCAGACGGCGCGTCAAGGAGGAGGGCCTAAGGCTGCTGAGAGGATGAAGAGCAAGGGCAAACTTCTACCCCGCGAACGGTTAGTGGTGTCTGCCCTTCTGCTTTCACTCCTTTGAATGCGGCAGGTGCTAATGAGGAGATGTTGTACCAGATTAAATCTTGTGTTAGACCCAGGGTCACCATTTCTTGAACTCTCGCCATTAGCTGCCCATGATGTGTATCCTGGCCAGTCAATACCTGGTGCAGGCATCGTCACTGGCATTGGTCGTATATCAGGGAGGGAATGTGTTATTGTTGTGAATGATGCAACAGTGAAGGGTGGTTCCTATTACCCGCTGACAGTTAAGAAACATCTACGCGCTCAAGAGATTGCAAAGGAAAATGGCCTTCCATGTGTGTATATTGGTGCGTTCATTCATATTGGACGCGTTATATGGTGTCGATTGACTCGGTATGTCGTTTAGTCGAAAGCGGAGGCGCTGCCCTCCCATACCAGGCTAATGTATTCCCCGATAAGGAACACTTCGGACGAATATTCTACAATATGGTCAGTTGATGGTATTTATGCCCTTGTATGCGTAAGGGCTGGCCGTTGATCACCTACCCTATATACAGGCTCAAATGTCAGCCCTAGGTATTCCACAGATTGCAGTCGTCCATGGGATGTCTGTCGCTGGTGAGCTAGAAACATCTTCACTCTTGTTGCAGCACTTGATCATCTTGGTTTCCTAGGCGGTGCCTATGTCCCTGCAATGGCAGATGAGAATATTATCGTACATAACCAGGGACACATATTCCTAGCCGGACCACCCCTTGTTAAAGCAGCCACTGGAGAGAACGTCGACGCCGAAACGCTTGGAGGTGGGATGATGCATTCCACAGAAAGTGGGGTAACCGATCACCTAGCTCGCGACGATGAGCATGCCCTTGCCATTGCGAAAGGTATTGTTGGTGACCTCGGAAGTACTGGCAAGGCTATATTACCGGTCAGAATTCTATTGATTTCTAGAAGAAAGCACCACTAACAACTTGGTATAGCCGGCTGCTACACCCGAGGACCCGCTATATCCTTCATCAGACCTGCATGGAATTGTTGGTACTGATGTACGCCAGCCATTTGATATGAGGGACGTTATCTCTCGCATTGTTGATGGAAGCAGGTTTAGAGAATTCAAAAAGGAGTATGGAACAACCATGATTACCGTTAGTTTGACCGTCGTCTCTGCAATCCTAACCTGAAATTTGCAACAACAGGGCTTTGCCAATATACATGGCTATGAAGTAGGAATTGTGGCAAACAATGGAATATTGTTTTCTCCATCAGCTTTGAAGGCAACACATTTTATCCAACTCTGTTCACAGCGTCAGATTCCTTTGCTTTTTCTAGTCAATGTCACTGGTACGCTCCGTCCCTCAAATAACTTGTCCAAATTTTGACTGTTTGATTCTAAAAGGTTACATGGTTGGTTCCAAAGCGGAGAAAGGAGGAATCGCGAAAGACGGTCAGTCTTCAGTTCTCGCATGCGACGTTTTGGGTCTTAGTTGATTCTTGGCTTAGGTGCAAAAATGGTTCGCGCCGTTGCATGTGCCGACGTGCCAAAGCTCACTGTAATAGTGGGAGGAAGCTTTGGCGCTGGAAATTACGGTGCGTTTTGCCTCCTTTCTTCAACAAGTAGTTCAACCTATACTAATTATCACTGTTCATAGGCATGGCTGGACGTGCCGTAAGTATCACCTCCTTTGTGACTTGCCACTTCAGGGCTCACAGCTTATTTTAGTATTCGCCACGATTTTTGTGGATGTGGCCTGTGAGTAACGCCACCATCTGTGTTATCCCTTCATTTCTGATTAGAATCATTCAGAACGCCAAAGTGTCGGTCATGGGTTCAGCCCAATTATCATCGGTCATGAAAACTGTTTCAGCGTACGCCAAAGTTTTCATATGCGTTGTGATTGACCCATTAATTACTTTCTGATATTTCTGATTAATCTAGGGATCCCTCGCAGCACAGTAGTTTGCAAGATGAAATTGAGGACCAATCGACTGCCCTGTATTCAACTGCACGTCTGTGGGATGATGGAATAATCAAGCCCACAGATACTAGGGACGTTGTTGGTCTTGGTCTTGCGATTGTTTCCCGAGGGAAGCAATCAGATGGTAGGTCAAGTCGTAAACCTACTACAACCTGGGACGGAGATGGCAAAGGATTCGGCGTGTTTAGAATGTAATTGACTAATTACTATGTAAGTAGTCGGCACATGTATCATCATAGTCCTCTGTTTCGCAGTAATACTACTATCGGGCATGAGATCAACATGAGATTCCTACACATAGTATGGGTGGATGTTAGGCTGCACTTGAACTTCGACAAGAATTTAACAAATCCAACAGGCGCCACGGGAGTTTGGATGAGAGCAATGGTCGAGCAGGCCAGAAATAAGACTGGTTACACGGACCGTAACAACACGTGGGAGTTTATTTTTGATACAGAAGGCGCACGGGGAACGCCAGGCATGTTCAATGTTAAACGTTAACATTGTGGCCCACGCCTAACTTAGAACAATCATCAACTTGCTCTTGAGATTTCAACGTATCCTAGAATCCAGACTCCTAAACGTCTTCCTTTGAAATGGCCATCAATGTCTGAGACTCTTCCAGCCATTGAGCGTCTTCCATTGCCAACGCAAGCCAAGCTTCGTTCGGCCCAGATCTTGACTACTTTTCCCCAAATTATCTCCGAGCTATTGCAGAACTCTTTAGACGCAGATGCGACGCATATCGATATCGGAATTGATTGCAAACAATGGATGTGCTGGGTTCGCGATAATGGACATGGTATAACCAAAGATGATCTCGAACTTATGGAACAAGCGGGCAACGCCGGACGATACAGTGAGTGTTCATGTTGGCCATTTTGGAATGGCAAATATTGATGATTGAATTAGACAGCTCGAAGAATTACGTACCAAGATCTTTGACCTCCCAGTCAACATTTGGCTTTCGTGGAGAAGGTAATGGGTTTTTGTTGTCTCGATGAAATGTCGAAGACTAACTTTTGAGCCAAGCTTTGGCCTCTGCTGCAGACATTGCATGTCTTGAGATCTTCTCCAGGACATCCAAGTCCAGAAACACGTGGTCTGTTATCTTGAAGGTTTCTTTTGTGCTATAATCTGAATGTAATAGACATCCTGAAGTATGATAAGGGTGGCGAAATCCTGTATAAAGGACCTGCAGTACGCTGGAAAAGAGAATCGCCGGGCACGGTTGTTTGTATCCGAGATATATTTTACAATGTGAGTGTCTAGTTTGATCTGTCGTTCTCATGGATGCTAACACAACGTGAAGCTTCCGGTTCGCCGTCGCTCTCATACTCCACCAATACGTACATGGGAGCTTGTTCGCCAGGAAATTGAGACGTATTCCCTCATGTTTCCACGCGTATCTTTCACACTGGAAGACTCCAGCCGCTCAGGAGATACTTCGCAGCATAAAGACCGTATAATTCGGATACCCCAGGCGCGTTTGCTTCCATAAATAATTTTTTGACTCTTACACCCCTCTATTAGAACACCACTACTTTGGGAAAATTTCAGCATCTCTATGGTCGTGCTTTGACAGAGGTAATTTTGCTTGTAGTTATTCTCATAATCTGTCCTGAACCTCTTCACATGAAGCATGTTGAACAAGTTGAAACAGTACATGGGACAATGAAAATAGAAGGATTCATCAGTCTGATGGGTGCGCTTTCGAAAGTATATGGTCCTTTTTATGCACCGCTACTTCCACTAAGACTGTCGATATAGGCATATCAGTTTCTTTGTAAGCTGGCTAGCTTCACCCAGTATAACACCTATATTTATCGAGCTCCAACATAGACATTAATCGACATCCCATTATCAATAACGATCTTAACCGTATCATTGATCATGAATTTGCCTCAAGCTCATTTGGAAAAAATGTGAGGTTTAGAGTCAATCCAAAGGACTACAAACTCAACTATAACACAGGCCCTCGACGAAGAAGGAGAAAGAAATACGCGCTCAAGTAATGGTTTATTGTAATTCGTTGAAAGACTTGCTAATAATGAATTTCCCAGCTACAAGACGGTCTCCGCGTAAAACTGAAAAGAAGCCTGTCTATGTCATCAATATCTCCATTGCATCTGAAGAGGTCGATAACTGTCTTGGTCCTGATAAAACTGCTGTCCAATTTCGTGTGAGTCGCAAAGTGCTTGTGCTTCGAGTGATAGCCGATAGACTTTCTCCGCCGCTCAGAATAAGTCAGATGTTACTTCCTTGTTAGCATCGACAGTACGATCTTTCTTGGAGAAGCACAACTTCCTTAATCGAAATCGTATTACTGCGGGGCACTCACGTAGCCCGTCGCTCTCACCTCGGAAAAGGAAGAAGCTGAGTCTCTACGATTCGGGTTACGCAGAACCGGAATCTCTCGATGAAATCTCTGCCCTAACTTTAAATAATGATTGTCCACTCTTGCCGGAACCATTGTCCGATACTCAGTTAACTTTGACGGTTCGTGCTATCTAACTGTGTCTGAAATTTGCTCAAAATGCTTTCAGGATGGGATCCCAGAGGAGATTGTATGGACGGATCCCCGTACAGGAGAATGCTTCGTCATAGATTCACTGACCGGAAACTCGTACCGTCAAATAGGAGGTCATTCGCAAACCGAGAATGACACATCGAACTCGGCTGGCGCAGTTTACGAAGGCGGCAGACGTACACTTAGGTGGCTTAAACCCAACAATGTGACCACTACTACCAGTACCGATTTCGGTCAAGAATCTGTACCTCCATGGCTCCAAAAAGCACTTGAAGTATGTTTTAATAGATCGACATGTGTTAGTCTGCTGACAATTTACAGAGTAATCGAGCTTATCCCGTCATTGAAAACAGAATTCCCTCTGTATATGCGCCTCTCACGTCGTACCACACTTCATCGAGTTGGAATGATTCACAGCAATGCAACAAGCATGAAAGTCACGTACTTCATAACCCCCTCTTCATGAATTTCTCGTAGAGGAAATTATCGATCCGTCATTTGGTGCACCTACGCAGCAGTTTACAAAACATGACCTTCGCCGTGCCGAGATTATTAATCAAGTCGATCGCAAATTCATTGCCTGTCGCATATCAAGATGCAGAGCTATGCAGCCTCAACATGACCGCCATGCAACCTCGCAATCCGGCGCTATGGTCGTCCTTATTGACCAACATGCCGCGGATGAACGGGTTCGTGTGGAGCGCTTCCTCAAGGAGCTGTTTCTGGGCTTTCTTAGCACCCAAGATCGAACTAAAGGCAACCCGATTAGAGGAGTCCTAACTAGGGAATTAAACCCACCTCGACTAGTACTTCTAACGCAGCACGAGGCTCTCATGATAAAACGGTCACAGGATACCCAAGATATACTATGGAATTGGGGTGTTCGATTCGCAGAACTGTCGAAGGTTATGCCAAACGGCGATGGGGCTTCGGAATCCGGAGGTTGTATCGGATACTCTCAGCTTCTCGTCAGTTCAATCCCTGAGGTTGTGAGCGATAAGGTAAGTTCTTTCGATTGTTTTTATGTTTGTTCTATTGTGCTTGTTGTTGACTATGGTTCATGAAACGGGGAGTAGCTTCTTCAAGGAGATGAACTGCGGGATTTCATCAAGGGATTCCTTGGACAAATCCAAAGGGGGGAGCTATTCTCAGAGACTGGCTTGGATTTAGCTTCTAAAGCAGACCAGGACGAATTTTTCTGGTTGAAGGCTGTGCGACGATGTCCTAGGGGTTTGCTTGACCTCATAAATTCGAAAGCCTGCCGAGGTTAGTGCACCATAAGTTTTTTTTCTATGTGAGGCGGTCACAAGAATTGAAAACTCGACGTCACTTCGTCATAGGAGCCATCATGTTCAACGACACCCTTTCGATAACCCAATGCAAGCACCTGGTACAGCAGCTATCCGATACAGCATTCCCATTCCAGTGCGCTCACGGACGGTTCGTTTCAATGTAATTTTGTTCCCCCGAATCCCTTAATGATCTTATTTCCGTATTCCGTTCTTTAGACCGTCCCTTGTACCTTTGGCCGAGACTGGGATGCTCCAGACGAGATCACATAAGAGTGTAAGGCTTCGGAACGACTGGGCACGGTTTGAAACAATGACGGATGCATGAATACCTTCTTAGCTTCCCACATTCGGTATTTCTAGTGGATATAAGGATGGAAAGGAAGGTCAATTATGGTGCTTAGGGTTGACTGACTCGATAACCCTAGTTTGTCTAGCTGCGGTGTTGTGCTTTCAGTCTGATTGTATGTGAACGGGGTGAAAGAAGACAAAAATAAATTTCTGTACAGATGAAATCATTTTCTTTATCTTATCTCAAATTGAATTCTTGCAGAAAAGAAAAAAAAAGAAAAAATTTGAAAGAGGTATGGCGTAATGACGAGTCGAGAACTGTCGAGAATCGAGATCGAGATGCCTTTCGGAGTCTCGTGACGTCAATGACCATTGGCTGGATATGTCGGAAGATGCCGTCGCCCACCCCGGAGACGTCATTGATGGTCGAGGAACTATAAAGGCTGTCCGAATCCACCCCTTTCGCCTTCCATCATCCACCCACCTATCAACCAATACTTCCACTCATAACAATGCCCACCACTCTTACTAAAGTCATCTACAAGCCTGACTCACAATCAACCGATGAATATATGATCATCGTAAACCCTGAGGAGGTATGGAAACTCTTTGGACTTCTCTCTCGATCTTTACTCATTGCTTTTCTTTGGCGCTTAGTATAAGAAGTGGAAAAACGGAGGTAAGACTGCTGAACCGCTTGTTTTATAACTGTATTTTTAACCCATGCTTTACAGACACGTAATTATCATATTTGAACCGTTAACTTTAAGATCTTTGCTTATACTCCTAATAGGACAATTTCATTGGCAGAAGTCGTAGATGGTGAGTCTCCGTGATGTATACGTCCCCGATCTCATGATTATTAACATCCGAGATAGCATTTACTGTGTTTCACACCGGTCAAGGATCGCAAGGTATTCTCCGTCAACCTTCAAAACAACAACTCGACACTGTATTCGGAACACACAAAGACGTAGATGTTGTGGAGTTCATATTGAAGAATGGAAAGGAACAGACTGGTGAGGGATTGAAGGACAGTGCAACCTTGAATATCGCTCGCGGAAGCAACCATGTGGACAGTCGCGGAAAAGGGACAACTGGGATTTAGTTAATATACCATGCTCCGGAGCATCAAACAAACCTTGTATTACAATTGTTAATGTATTGACTTGAAAGCGACTAAGGCGCCTCTCGTACTTTATCAACCCCTCAATCATCGTGCGAGAATGATGGAGAATCTTAAAAGCATCATTCAAATTTCTCACTAAGACACAGTTGAATACTGACTCAGACAGGGGTGGCATTGATGCCGGCAGCACAGCGAATCAGCAATGAGCACTGGTTTGGAGTCTTATTGATGACATAGACTAAACTGTTTCCCTCTGAACCAATGCACCGGCCCACAACCCAGTGGCTACGTAATAACCCATCATCAAAGTCAGTAATAACTCATAACTAGTTAGTAACTCGCCATAACTATCGGCGAGTTATATAACTTCGGCGTAACTCGCACATCACTGTCTTGGACACTCTGTCGGCATTGGATAGATCCAGTGACATTGTCGCATTGGTCGCGACGAAGGGGTGTTGCAACCGCAAGGGTGGTGATGGCGAGAGTGGTCAAGAGCTTGTACGAAATGCTGCGGAAAGTTGTTGAGGATTCTTGGCCTTTATAGTTGGCGGCGTAGTCTTATATTATTAAATTGAAGATGATTTCGTGTTCTGATGCAGCAGTAGCTTTACGGTGACTATCCCAGCCCTCAGGAGTGGGGGTCCTTGCTTTGAGAACGAGTGGAGCATTGAGCGTCGAATCGGATGATCACGCCTAGGCTGTCCTTGTTAAACAATGAGAGACGATGAGAGAATGACATTGAAAACACTGTTTTTGAACATTTGATCGCCCGAATTTAAATCTGTCGTTCGATTTTCGTACTTAAAAGACGCGTCCCTGAGATACCAAATTGGATGTGTTTGCTTGTCCGCAACCGTTTTAACGTCGAGTTTGACGGCGGATAAATGCACCCCTTGCGTGAAGGCTGGGGTGGGATGTAAGATCTCGACATGGATATACGAGTTGGTGTCTGATAGATCTGTTCGTCATACAAAGAAGCGAGGACCCTTACCCCGAGAGAAAATACTAGTGAACTCCTGCAGCCTACACTGTGCTTGCTCAGTGACAAATGTGATCTGCTGACTGATGAGCACAAGAGATAGTCTGCAGCCAAGTTACAGGGCAGCGAAGCTAGAAAAAATATGACGCAGGTAAAATACCACATGGCTGAATCCATGTACGCCGGTGACCCATTTGGCGAGATGTGTTTTCTGCAAAAAAAATCCAGTTCAGGAACTTCCAAAAGAGAGCCCTTAGATCCACAAGGGCTAAAAGCTGATGCGTATTAAAGGGTTTCCCCCAGCATCGCTCTCTGTTGGCTTTACACAACGGGGTGTAGGCTAACGACATATGCTGGCCTTGAAATGGTGCTGCGCTACGCTGCTTCAGACAAAGTAGGAATTATAGTTCTTCTAGAGTTGCTTCGGTGGGTCGTACATGGCAAATCAAGGGCGAGTATTGTGCATCATGGCTGTTGACAGGCCGAGGTGACATGGGATGCACACCACAATCTCACCTCTGCTCAAGGTTCGTCCGGTCATGTGTTGGGATCCCCAAGCTGTAGATTCTTTCCCCATGTTCATTGAGCCTTTGTGTTGCCCGAGTCAGTCAAGACATTTCCCCGTGAGTGATCCGAGAATTGGCAGATCTATAATATAAGAGAAGGTTTTTCTAAAAAGGAAGTACAATGACTAAGGATTTCAGAAAAGGAAATTTCAAATTACTTAATCATGACAAAGCACACAGCTGTGTTTTGGGGCCCGCAACGGACCCTTTTGAAATAAACAACCAGTGGGTGATGGCAAACAATGAATTTGGTGCCACACAGCCTAAAGAAACATTCTGTGCCTAAATAATACACCCTCAGTATATCTTCTATTAGCTATATCAGCTGTATTGACACAGCTTTGAGTGGCTTTGGGAACAAATAAATATGTACACTCTTGCATGCACAGTGCACCAAGAGCAAGTGGGTCAATAAATCTGTGTTAAAGACTATTTGAATGGGATATTTCTGTCTGTAGATATTGTGGTTGTTTGACACCTTTTAATGGAGACTATGTATTTTATAAATGAGTAGAAAGGCTGAAATAAATACCACTGAATAAATATTAAAACAGGAGGTATTGTGGACAGTGAACATGTTGGTATGGAATGAAGTATGGTTGGAACTATTTAAATAAAATAAAGGTGTAGATAGGAAGATAACACTGGGATACAATTTTGCAATTGAAAATAGATGGTATCCAGTGCTGTACAGGTGATAAAACTATGTTTTTGAGAAAGAAGCTCCAATATGCTTTACTCATGTAAAAATAAATACACTGTTAACTATTGGGTGTAAGAATTGACTTTTAAATGTTATTCTGCTATAAGCTGTAGATTGATGTGACTAATTTGCAGCATGAATGTAGTGGGATTCAGGGGCAGCTATTTTGATTATGAAGAGAAAAAGTGTAAGCTATGGATTTTAAAATAGCAGTGTTGCAGATGCTGTGGATATCAAAACATTGTTGGATAGTCAAAAAATAGTCAAGTAATGTATAAAATATAGGGTATCAGAGACAATGATTGATGAATCCTTGAGAGTGGGTGGGGTGGTGGAGTGGTGGAGGTGGGAGTGGATCAATAGGTATGAACTGCAGTTGGTAGCAAGAATGAGTTGAATGTTGGAACCATTGTTTAAATAGTATTGATAACATAGATAATGTAAGCTATGAAATTTAAAATAGCACAGTGCTGCAGGTGCTGTGCATATCAGGTTATTGCTGGATAGTCAATGGGTGGTGGAGTATTGTATAAGATATAGAGTAGCAGAGGCAATGATTGATGAATGTTTGGCAGTGGAATGGGCAGAGGTGTAAATTTAAAAGAGCATGGTGGAGAAGATACCATGAAATGATTGCAGCAAGTGTGATATAGTTCCAAATATTAGTTGATTTTTGTTGAATATTTGCAAAACAATGAAATATTTAAATGTGGATGGTGCTGTAGATGATGTGTATAAAATGTTTGTATATTTGTGAACTGTTATTGATTATGAATTGGACTATAGAGCTATAGTTCCAGCAAGCTGTTAGGCTGGCTGTGAAGCAGAGGAGAGAGAGATGAGTGGATCTCAGATCCTCTGATGTGTTATATGAGTGATGAATATTATTTATTTTTTAAATGAGGGAGTGCAAAACACTGACAAACAGGGGGAGATGAGCGCAGCTCATCTCCCCAATGAATTATATGAATAAACAATATTATTTATTTTTCAATAAGATGGTGCAAATCACTGACAAATAAGGGAGGGGGATGAGCACAGCTCATCTCCCCCAATGTGTTATATACATAGATAACCAATATTATTTACTTTTCAATGAGGAGGCGCAAGGCGCCGACAGCGAGGTGGGGGCGCAGCCCCATGAAGCTGTTGACCCTGCCGTGAAGCACAGGGGGTGAGCAGCGAATCCCCCGACGTAGCGGCGGGTCATAAAGCTCGTCTATAATATAAGAGAGCTCGATGACTAAGAATTTTCAAAAAGGAAGGAGCAAGTTACTTAAGCATGACCAAGCATTATTAAGCACGCCATTGTGTTTTGGGGCCCGCGCTGCGATGCCTTTTGAAATAAACAACCAGTGGCTGATGGCAAACAACAAAATAAGTGCCACAAAGCCTGGAAAACATTCTGTGCTTAAATAATGAACCCTCAATGTGTCTATTAGCCATACCCAGCTGTATTGAAGCTGCTTTGGGTGGCTCTGAAAACAAAAAATATGCACACTCTTGCATGCACAGTGCACAGTGCACTATGAGCAAGTGGATCAATAAATCTGTGTCAAAGACTATTTGAATGGGACATTTCTGTCTGCAGATATTGTGGTTGGTTGACACCTTTGTAATGGAGACTATGTATTGGATAAAAGAGTTAAAGGCTGAAATAAATACAACTAAATAAATATCAAAACAGAGGGCATTGTGGACAGTGGAAAAGTTAGTATGAAATGAATTATAGTTGGAACTGTTTAAATAAAGGTGTAGACAGAAAGATAGCACTGGGACACAATTTTACAATGGGAAAGGTCAGGGGACAGCTATTTTAAATTTTAATTGTGAGGAGTGTAATCTGTAAATTTTAAAATGATACAGTGCTGCAGGTGCTGTGCATAGTAGAATATTCCAGTTCTCTATGCAAAAGAATGTTATTACAAGTAATCTACACAATAATTGTTCAAGAGTGGGCTGGGGATATATTGTGGAAATGTATAGTAGCATGGACATAGCGCTAAAGGTGGCATGCTTTTGTAGAGACATACCCAAATGTTTTTCATTAGACATAGAAAGGGTGAAGTGATGGAATATTGATATTATTTTTGGTATGGAGGTGTAGAGCACCCTTAGCAAATCCCAGATGCACTGTGCCATTTAGCATCATGACTGACACATAGCAGCAGGGGATTTGTGGATGTGTGGGTGCTATTTAAATAAAGATTTGGATAGAAAGATAGCACTGAGATGTGCCTTTGTAATTGAAAATAGGTGATATACAGTGCTGTATAGGTAGTAAATTTAATGTTTGAGAATAAAGCTGGAGTATGCTTTGCCCATGTAGTGGGTATAATTAAAGAGAGTGTTAACTATTAGGAGTGGGAATTGATATTTGAATTGTAATGTACTATAGGATATAGATTGATGTGATTAATTCATTTACAGGACCAAAGTGGTGGGGGCTGAGAACAGCTATTTGGATTTTGAAGAAAAAAGTGTAAGTTATAAAATTTAAAATGGCACAGCGCCGCAGGTGCTGTGCATATCAAGATATTGGTGGGTAATGAAAGGGCAGTCAAGTATTATAAGTAATAGAGGCAATAATTGGCAAATAATTGGGAGTGGGGATAGGCAGGGATGTAGATTCTGAGTACAGGGGTGAAGTTGTGGTGGATTAGTTGGAGTGGGTGTAATATGGTTTTAAATTTTGGTTGGAGATTTGTGAGATTGTTAGATAGAGACAGAAATGTTCACTATTATTGACAGTCAGTAAAAAAATGTGAGTATGGAGGTGCTACAAATGTCTATAGTGAGATAGAGAGATGGAGTAGTGATAAGATGTAGGCCTGAGGATGAAGCAGAAGTGGTGAGTGGGGTGAATGCTCTGTGATATGTTATGAAAATTGATTTTAGATTGTAATGTACTATAGGGTGTAGATTGATGTGATTAAATTTTGTAGAATTTAAGTAGTGGGGTGTAGAGACAGATATTTTGGTTGTGAAGAGAAAGAGTGTAAGCTATGAAATTTAAAATAGCATGGCATCTATAGTGCTGTGCCTATGAGGTGAGTGATAGATAGTAAATGAGTAGTGCAGTATTGTATAAAATATAAAGTAGAATAATGATTGATTGGGAGTGGATATGGGTGTGAATATTAAAACAGACATGGTGACAAAGGTACTGTGAATTAGTTGGAATGGGTTTAATATGGTTTAAAATTTTAGTTTGAGATTGTTGAAGCAAAAGAAATTTAATGGACACAGAATATAGAGTGCTGTGTATAAATATTTGTGTATTTGTTCACTGTTATTGACTGAGTGTATATAATCTGACTATGAAGATGCTGTGTGCCTCCATTGTGGGATGCAAGAGTGCAACCCCAACAAGCTGTAGGGCAGGCTGTGAAGTAGGGGAGGGGTGAGCGCAGCTCATCCCCTCCAACACATTATATTAGGGGTGTGAAGCAAGGGGGATGAGCGCAGCTCATCCCCCAAGAGTGACTGCTATTATTATTATTTTCATGAGACATGGAGTGTCAGTAAAAAAGGGGGGGATGAGCGAAGCTCATTCCCCCCAAAATATAATAATTGTAATTGGTATTATTTATTTTTCAATGAGGAGGCGCAGGGCGCCCGACAAGCGAAGGTCTGGGGCGCAGCCCCATAAGCTGTTGACCCTGCCGTGAAGCACAGGGGGGGTGAGCGGCGAATCCCCGACAGCGTAGCGGCGGGTCATAAAGCTTGTGAGTCCGAAAAGCACCAGACTCGAGATATTAATGTCATGACAATGCCTAGATGTGACATATTCGCATTGCCACATGCGTTTTGTTTTTATTCTAGCACACAGAAATGTGGTTGTCGAAAAACTGCAGTTATATCGGGAATCACTGTGATGCAGGAGCCTGATCCTTACAGTGCTTGATTGAAATGATAGGTAGGAGAACACCAAATGTGCCTGTGAAAGGGCAATAGAGCGGCAAGGTGGATGAACTGAAGGGAAGATACGAATGACAAGAAAAGTAGTTAAAGGAGCACTGTTACCGTGACTGACTGTGTGAGCTATGTGACGCAATGCTTGCTTGCTAGAAATCAAATTGAAATTGATGCCTTGACCTTGGACCTTGACCGTTCTATGGCCAACATCTGCGTCCGCCGTCCGACGGCGCATGCGGTTGTGCGAAACTCTTGTGAAACTCCATCTTGCTTCCATCATACCATACACCTTGCTCTCTCGAACATTTTGAACTTATATGCCCATAACCGGCTCCGTTCTTCATCATAACGCTGGAGCACCTGTTCAGATACGCTGATGCTGCGGCTTGACGATTTATCAAGGGCTTTGTTCTATAAAGAATATCTTGTGATGTTACGTGAAGTGGGGCTGGAGATGAGTCGATGACCTCACAAAGAGTGCAGTTGACAGTCAACCTCGCCTAAACTCTCAAACCTTCCTCGAATCTTGGTGTATATTTCCCCCTTTGCTCCGTTTCCGCACTTCTACCCTCAGGCAATCATGCGGACGACAAGAAATTATATATGCCTTGCTCTCTAGTCCTGGCAGTCGTTGTGGCTCTTGCAACGTTTGGTCGAGGTTCGGATTGAGCTTCGCTGCCTATAAACCCAGTGCGTTCGTTTCCTTATTTAATTAAAAACCTCCCTGATCGTGTCTTTTCATTTTAGATAATTGCGACGGCTTTTGGAGTCGGGATTTTTACTCCGTATTTGTATTATACGATATTAGGCGATGCCTGAAGGCCTGGGATACCCGACAACTCAATCTAACTCGACTTATTCGCCATCTAGATCGCGGTACCGCTTCATTCGTTATACATAATACGCCATGAGAACATAAATAAGCAAGTTCAGGCCTTGCTTTCCCAAGTTTAAAACAGGCGTTCTGTGATAAAATGTCACAAGGTGCGAACGGCAGAAAAGAATAATGATTGACACCGCGTGAGTAACTTATCAAAGGCGTGTCGCATGTCCGCGTTGCTCGATGCCTGGTCGGGCTGAAGTTCGATCCAACGAGGCGATTCTATCATCACAGAGATCACCTCGTGTCGGAGACCCATATAGTTTCTCTATACTTATATTCCGTTCTTGAACGACGTCATTGATTTGATACCCTACGCGCCTGTTTGTCTGGAAAGGTCCTTTCGTCCGACCAAGTTTATCCTTTCGGACATCACTTTCACCGCTCAGAACTGTTGGAATGCTGATATTCATGTTCCACAGGAACTTGCAAAACTCCACTTTGACACAACTTCCTGTGATGGCTTCGATTGTATTTTTTGAAAATGTTGTTGCTGTCTTTGCTCAGGTTTGAGACGACATATGATGTCTTTGCATCAAGGGGCATCTAGAAAAACATAAAAGCCTAGGTTTGCATCCAGTTTCTTCACTCGAACAACTCTCAACATTCGGTCAAGTTTCTCTATTATCATGCAACTCAAACTCTCTGTGTTTTCTCTTGCTCTCGCCACCCTTGCGGCCGCCACCCCAACCCGCCGTAACGAGCCAGCTAGCCAATGTAACACTGGAGGTCTCCAGTGTTGCAACAGTGTCACCAGCGCCAATAGCGCTGCCGCATCTTCGATCATCGCACTCTTGGGCATTGTCGTGCAGGATGTCACTGCTGCAGTCGGCCTTAACTGCTCCCCCATCAGCGTCATTGGCATTGGTTCCGAACTCATGGTATGCCTGTATTGTTTGTAACTGTTCTAAACTCTGAGCTGATTGACCTTTTTTCAGCACCGCTCAACCCGTCTGCTGCGAGAACAACTCTTTCCGTATGCTATTTACATCTTATTCACTGAAAAGCATATTGAATATCGCTAAAACACTTTTGAGCAGATGGCCTCATAGCTCTTGGCTGCACCCCATCAACCTATGACCTGCACGGCGGAGAGGGACTATATGTAATCAAACTAATCAAATGTTTGTATGTATGTAACGACTGGCTAGGAATACTACTTTTATGATCAAAGCTAAGTTACAACCTCGTTCTGTTCTGAAGCATCAAATGCGCCCAACTGGCTCACTAGAAAGTTGTGTAAGAGTCATAAGAAACCCATGGTAAGATTGAAGCTCTCTGGTACTAGTGTATATAGCTCAATGTTATGATATATTGAACAAAAAAATCAACAATGTAGGATGGTTTTACAGCTTGTTTTCTATTACGATTAGAAGAACCACAATGACAATACAAATGCTTAAAAAAGCATGACAGAAAATAAATCCACTGTAGATATAAAACTATATAGGCCCGTCCCTGGTGCAACAGGGATGGACTGATACAACACCTTTAAATTCAAATCGGATAGAAACCCGATAGATGATTCTAAGGACCCTAAAAATCATATCTGTCCAGCTGTCTCCGCCCACTCCTTACTTCCCATCTGTACCAACCGCGAACAGGCGCGTGCAAATGCGAAAACCTCCTCTTCGCCTGTAAACATCGAACTCCCTCCAACGGTGGTGTGATTCAAGCCCTGGATCGAGTAGCATACCAATTGACTTTCACATCAAGACAAAAAAAAATGCAAAATGACTGACAAGATCGTCCATAACACTGCGCATATGATCCGAGATATGGATTTGTTTTGTTTCCTCAGAGGGGTCATCAGAGAACACCTGGAAGACAGGAACTTCCGAGGTCACAAATAACTTAGTCTAAAAGCCTACATAAGTGCTGTAACTGGATAGTGAGAACGTTCTGACGTACTTTGCTTTCATAGCAAGCTGTGTGAAAAGATATAAATTGAGTTATAAAAGAGCGACAGGTGTAATACATACCGTCAATGAAAGTAATAAATCTTCTCGCCTATAAAGATCGGTCCCAATAAGCATCACATGCATAATTAACGAGTATTTGACGATGTGAAAATGACGCACCAAATCTTTCTGATGCATTCCCATCTTCGGGATATTCGTCACGAACAATGTTCCAAAGTTCTTGGTGACCTCAATGTAGTCTGCAGCACTTAAAGGCTGGCCGCATAGATCGGTGAAATTGAATTTCGCCACACTGCTCGAACTTTCTGGAACGACAATCGTTCGTCCCCAGGTCTTTAACTTCCTGTTGCGTATTGGAGGATCATCGGGATTTTCGGAAGTCAAGGACTTGAAAATTTTTCGATTTCGCAATTGTTCTCAGGCGTGATTGGTGAATAGTACACATGTGACAAGGCGCGGGGTACTCGACGATAATCTGAATGGGATATTTCAGAATTGTGAAAAATGGGTGGCACGTCTCCCGTACCTGTTCCAGAGTCAAGATCAGTCACTTCAAAGTGGGCCTTTATCAGTTCTATTGCTGGTATGAAACTTGATCGTTGAATTCCATTCTTATAAAGGTCGTCGGGATGCCGACTGGTATACGTGTTATGTCAAAGACGGCCTATAAGGATGTTGTGTTGGCTCACTTTGAAGTCATCACACATATTACACCATAGTTAACCAAGGACTCCAGGAGTCGGCGCAAAATCATGGCATCGGCAATGTCGGTCACCTGGAATTCATCAAAGCAGAGAACTGAGGCTTCTCTGGCAAGATCGCGCGCCACAGGCGCTATTGGGTCACCACCTTGGAAGCCCATAGCGATTTTGGCGGCATGTAGACGTTTATGGATGTCAATCATGAAGGCATGGAAATGAACCCGACGTTTACGCTTCAAAGATGGCGGAAGGGTCTGGTAGAATAGGTCCATGAGCATCGTCTTCCCCGTTCCGACGTCGCCATAAAGGTATAGTCCTTTTGGGGCCGATTCTGGGGGAGACGTAGGCAACGGTAATTCACGACTGAACAGCCGAGATAGCTGAAGATGGATATGAACCTCTCTTCCAAGATTCGATAAAACGGAATGCTCACCAATGAATTGGAATTAGATTCTTCAGGTATCTGTGGTGGAAAGTAGTGAATAAGCTTGTCGTGTAAATCCTGTAGTTTCTGGATGATGCGGGTTTGGTGGTCGTCTCCTCGTAAAGCCCCAGAGTCGATCAATTTTTGGTATTGACGTAACGGTGTCAGATATTCTGAAGCCATTGAAGTTAAATACTATTTCGCAGGTGAAAATATCAAGCTAATACCTCGAAAAGGATCCTGATTAGGGGTATGATTAGAGGGAGTAGGATTTGTTGAACGATTGGCGAAGAATTCCTGTTCTGCCAGATTAGGGAGGCGGCCAGGTTCAACTGCTAGGGAAGAGTTCATTGCTGTTCCTCGGGGCTTTGCAAGTGGGCTCCGGGTAGATGAAGAAGTAGCAGATGAAAGAGCAGCTCGTTGATTGAATGATACATTGGATATCCTATGAGTTAGAGGAAGAGGTGATACTGGAACCCTGCGTATTGCCCTCATTAGTGATTGGATATTATTTTACAGATATGCAAATTATTCTGCAGTGCTGAAAGTGTGTGCTGGCTCAGTTCTCTAACGCCGCCGCAAGTAGAATGGAAGAAAGATTATACGTCAGAGACTCATCCTTCGGAATTCCTCCAATCCCTTTCACGTGACCGGTTACATATTACCGACACATCTCATCTTATCTGCGCGAGTGATTGAAAGAGGTCAACGACGCTCAGAATCATCGCACATCTCACTCACCACCATGCACAACAACGACAATGATGACCTCACTGAAACTTACCTTCTTCTACTCCTATCCGATAGCAACCTTCCAACAGGCTCATTCGTGGCTTCGTCCGGCTTAGAGTCCTACGTCAAGCACGGGTTTGCGTCGTCTGCAGGTTCAGCGGATGGTGGCACCATCGACTTTGTGCAAGATTCGCTAGCTTCCTATGCAAGAACAGCACTTCCGTTCGTTTCCGACGCACACCGGGCAGTGGTGGAATATGCCTCGGACCAGGATGGGGACGGGAATCAGGGAGTAGCAAGGGGGACGGGATGCTCGATGGTACCCTTAAGACTCTCACAGATCTCGACGAGCTATATCAGGCAACAACACTAAACCATGTCGCAAGACGGGCATCCATGTCTCAAGGCGTATCCTTACTCACACTGTATTTAAAAGGGTTCTCGCGGCCTCCCTCACTGTCCGCATCTTCGGATGTAAAATCACAAGATCACGAGTCTCGAATGCGGACGCTCTTCAACAAGTTTAAACTAAGAGTAAGAAGGGAAGAGGTGTCTGGACATCTTCCAGTATGCTGGGGTGCGTTGACAGCAGCTCTCAACCTCACTCTGGGTACGTGGACATACCATTAGACCATGGGAAACACGCTGAGCTGACAAGGCAAAACGCAGAACGTTCCCAGTATCTTCATCTCTTCCTTCATGCTAGAAGTTTGCTATCAGCTTCTGTTCGCTTGAACGATCTTGGGCCATATGGTGCACAACAAATATTATTGCACGTCGTTCGACCCCTGGTCGCGGCTGAAGCAACAAAATGTCGAAATCTTCGAACAGGACTGCTTGACAGTAACTTTGACGAGATATCAATGGGCCCCGCTAATACATGGCCTCTAGGAGAGATTTTAACTGGGCGACATGACCTGCAGCATTCTCGCATCTTCAACAGTTAGATGGCGATACTTTCCCTATCGATTCTGAGATAGTACAAAAGTACAACAAAAGCATCCTAACTGCGTTCTTCTATGACGCAGCGGTGAGAGCCAAACGAGAAGAAACTTCCGCTTGCGCCCGCACGAGGTTTGCAAGATAGGAGATCATCAAAGTATCCTACGAGGGAAATAGTTAGACGAGGTGAAAGATATTGGCCAAGGCGAAAGATCTTACCTGTAGGCTCGCGTTGAATCCACCTTTCTCCAAATCATCCGTGCTTGCACCCAGTGTATCCATGAGGTATCGACCAATTGCAGGGTCTCCTTTTTTTTCTCCGGCAAGAACCGCACGAACGTAGGCAAGAACACGATCGAGCATATCAGATACAGACAATACTGCGCGTTCAATGATCTCGAGGTCGGCAATGGGTTGGGATGATGTTGATGTTGAAAGGTTCGCGGTATTTGCGAGAAGGTCGACTTGAAAGGCACGATCAGCATTTGTACGACAAATTGGCATAAATCATGTTGGACTTACGGCCACTTCTCTCTGCATCGTGGAAACGTAGTTCCACGGGAACAGGGACGAATACACAATTCTCGGGTTTGGGGAACACGCCCACGGGTGAACTGATCGTCCAGGACCTATGTCAATTGCATTCTCTCGGAAGTATTGGTTTGGAACTCACCTAATATAGGCTTTCACTCCAGCTTCCTGACCTTCTTCAACACCAGTGTTGACTGCAACGTGGATTGCCTGATGGGGACCAGTTTCTTGAGAATAGAAATTTTGAATGAGAGCGGAGTAGGTGTTAAGGTTTGACCCCGTAGAGTACCTAGACGAGATACTATCAAAATATGATTGCAATTGTTACGGCGCAATTACTTACCATCCTACAATAACCTCTTTGGGATTTACTTTGTGGTGAAGTTCGTACATGGTACGGTGATAATCCATGTCAACGGCCACTTGTTCGTCTGTCTCGCTATGTAGCACAGCGAATGATGACCGAACCTCAACTTCATTGTCGTGCCGCGTGCCTAGCAGAGTTCCAATAACCCGATCTTGAGAGTCTGTGCGGCGGAGATAGTGATCAAGGATGGAGAATAATGCTACAGGGTGTATCGTGATATTTGTCGGTGTGCGCCTGGACAAAAAAAAAGGCATCAAGGTCATTTGAGTCGATCCCCGAGATTCTGACTGCACCCAGCCGATGCAGGAAAACTCACGGAATACTAGATGCAGAGTCTGAGACTGTGTTCCCATTGATGTTAATCGCAGACGACGTAGGACCGAGAGGCATTTTTATTTTTCTTGATGAAGTGAATGCAGATAGAGTCAGGGTACAGAACCAAAAAGTGCCCTCGGCAATGGCCGAGAACTTCCACATTCTCCCTGCCGCGCTCTCTTCGTCACCAGCCACCACACCAAAAACTCTCATTCAAGATGCCCTCGGAAGAGACAAAGGTATCTTCGTACTCTGAACCTATTTAATGCGTCTTCTTATTGTGTTGTAGGAACGTATCACCAAGGTCATTGAAGTTGGACGTGTGCGTGTAGACATTTCTTAAACTTTGACCAATGGAACCATTTCTTAGCACTCAAATAGACCGTCCTCCACTACGGTTGGATCCCTTTCATCATCTACGTTGGATTCACAAGGAGCAATCCTCAACCATCATTAATCAAGTACGCTGAATGGCAGCCCAACTGTTAAATCCCGACTGACATTCATTTCTCCGCAGGTTGATTAGCCCTCTTGCATAGATGCTCCCTCGCCTTGTAAACTTATTGTTACCCTTAATTCAAAAGGCGAATTAAGCCACTTTCTTAATCGAATGTTCTCTTCAAATATTGGTGTAAATGGTTGAACAGTCTCTCGTGTGATGTCAGAGCTTAAGGTGAGCCTTCCAACCTGTGAACATGCTGGAGCAATGATTATACATGTCGTGGTGGTGTGCATCGTCGCATCCTGATTCATCCTGATTCGGTCGAGTCTTTAGTGTGGTCCCTGTGTCGTAACCGTGATTATCTACTGGTTTACGAGGGCCGGTGATTGTGACGACTTGACAAGGCCAGATATGAGCTCAATTTTTCTGCATTCTGTTTCTGTGTTGGATTATAATAAACTAATGATTTGTATAGATTATAACGAAAGTAAAACACTAAAATTACACCAACATTATAAGACTTAAAGGTATATTCTACGCAAGTCCGTTGCACCTGTGATTCGCTTGCATATGGGGCAGAGTTTCGTTGAACCGAGACACTTCAACCAGCATTCTTTGCAGCATGTATGCCAACAACCTGTTGAGACAGTCGGCTCTGTGTAGGGGTCTATACAAATTCTGCATAACAGAGAACTCGATGACGAAGCAGTAGATTCCTATGAAAATGGTTTTAGATACTGGTATAATTGAACTTATAGGACAACTTACCATCAACTTGATCTTGTTTTCCAGTGCTACTACCAAAGCAATTTTATCTCCGCGTTGTCGTGCTGACAGAATGGCCAATTCTGATTTGGTTGTTTCAGTCATGCCAACAACATCGACGTGAAGCGGCCCACCCTCATCCGTTTGTCCGGTTATGCGACGTTTTGGAGCCTTCCCTGCTGCTACAAGATCTCGTAGTGTCCGCTGCTCTTCCTGGGCTTCATCATCATCATCCCCCTCGATCTCAACCTCAACATCTTCATCAATGTCCTCTCGAGGTTGATTAACAGGGACAATATCGCGCTCTGTAAATTGAGCTTCACCGAAGATAACTTGGTCGTCGCCATCTATGTCTATATCTTCGTCCACACACTCATCGTCTTCCCGTCTATGAAATCCTGCCCCTTGTCGAATGATTGGTTGAATTAATTGAAATGATAAGTCAAGTGGAACTTACCTCGAACGTCTCCAACATAGCCTCCATTATCGCTAAGATCCTCCCAATGCTCTTCTTCCATCGCACGTTGGTGTATAGCTTCCCGTTGACGTGCTTCTTCCAATCTCTGGCTTTCGTGTGCTAGACATGCGTCTACATGCGCGTCGAGCACGTCTTGATCACCTCTGACTACTGCAAGGCATACAGGACAAGTGATTTCTTCGCCTGTGAAGCATCTCATCCACGAAATTCTGGAATTATTTCCCTCTTCCTCTTCTTTGAGCATGTCTTTCAATTTGGTGTTGCGCCGCTTTCGCCGACGTTTGACCGTTTGGATCGTTTTACTTGACTGTTCTAGAGAATCATGGGTGTTGCGCGTCGTGTTTATTGATTTCCGGGCTTTAATGGCAGAGCGACGGGTACGCGAACTTGGTCCTGGCCTAAAAGTGCAAATGTTTAGTGTCCCGGCAATTATAAAAGTAGACAGACATGGCGCACTCATCGACTAGGTCTTCGTATGACACGTCTAATGAACCCACTCTTTTGACGACTTCTTCAACCCTCTCCGACTCCAGTTGGGCATGCATGGCGAGCAGTCGGAGAGGAATGCCTTCATTGCAGACGGGGCATTGTCTGGTCTCCGCGCGTCTAGCTGGTATTCGATAATTAGCATCGTTGAATTTGAGTGTAGTCACAAACGCACCTCTCTTCGTCGGATGAGGAGGCTCTGACCCAGAAGCTGCGATTGGAGTAACTTCAGGAGGTGGACTTTCGATAATTCGTCTCTTTCCACGAGCTCTAATAAATTGCCGGGGTTCAAAATCTCAACTTGAGGTTTACATGCATGAACGCACTTCAAAGTGATAGTCAGCGCCATAGCTGTAGATGAAATGTCCAATCGATTGTTCTACTATAAAGGTAAATATGTCCTTAAATTGCGTTCCCAAAAACGTATTTTCTGGGTGGATTGACTGTGGTGAGAGTGGATGAGGAGTTGATTCATTAATAGCTTTAATTGGTCGCGGCTTTCGCGGTCCGAACCCCACAGAAATTGCACGTGCCTTGTTGTCCATTGAGCTTCAAGCTTGAGCTTTTCACTTTACCTTACAAGTTCACCCACCACATTCCAAAATAAAGCAACCTGATAGTTCCCTCAAAAGATGAATTCCCATATACCAATTTAAAATCGTTGACCCCTTGAAGCCGCTTGACCTTTCCCAGCATATAACCCCTGACTCCAAAAATCCCCACACGTCGTCCGACAATACGCCGGTCTACTTTTTGTACTTAAGTCTAAGGAGCTCGTTTCCCCAGACCTAGGGGAAAACGACACTTTGATTCATATATCCATGTCTGCCTCTGCTGACTTTGACGTTGTAGCCGTTTTGGCAAAATTGACTCTACCCCAGAAGATAAAGATACTTACAGGACTTGTAATAATTGTGTGCATTAACTAAACAAGCCTACTCACAAACTCTTTAGGGGTGGTGGCACACAGAGCCTATCCCAGAAGCGGGTGTTCCATCCTTGCGGCTCAGTGACGGTATGTCATGTTTTATCTGCTTTCTAGGATACTGTGCAAAATATAATCCCTCGACACCTTCATCAACCCAGGCCCAAACGGGGTGCGAGGAACTCGATGTATGTGTTTTTCCATTCCACAACACTCACCAATACTTTACTCTCATTATATAGTTTTCAATGGAGTACCAGCTAGTTGTTTCCCCTCTTCGACGGGTCTCGGCTCTTCGTTCGATATTGATCTTGCTCGAAAGGTGGGAGAAGCACTCGGAGAGGAAGCCCGTGCAAAAAGTGGGTTGTAAATACTGCTATTGTACCAATGTCTAATTTTTATTTAGGCACCCATGTTCTACTTGCACCCACCGTCAATATTCAGCGGTCTCCACTGGGTGGTCGTGGATTTGAATCTTTCTCTGAGGATCCTGTGTTGAGTGGTATAATTGCGGCCTCATACATTAACGGGCTCCAATCCAAAGGTGTCAGTGCTACAATCAAACATTTTGTGGCCAATGATCAGGAATTCGAAAGGTCAGACCCTCTAGTTTCACTCATGAACTAACTGACTCTGCGTTTCTTTAGGTTTTCAATCAGTAGTATGTTTTTTTTCTTCTTTCAGCGCTTTATTCAAGGTTTAATACAATTTCACTATCGCAGGCGAGCTCAGCGAACGAGCGTTAAGAGAAATATATTTGAAACCATTCCAAATTGCGATAAAGCATGCAAATCCCTGGGCTGTAATGTCTGCGTAAGTGGTCCTCCTTAAATCATCGCACCATAGAGCCTTTACGTTTTGTGCTCATGTTTTACAAATAGGTACAACCGTGTAAACGGCCTGCATGTTTCTGAGAATAAGAGGCTTTTGGACGATATTCTTCGTAAAGTCGAGTCATTCGTTATCTGCATGCTTCGACATGCTTTCATATATCTACTCTTCTAGGAATGGGGATTCAAAGGCGCGATTTTTCCACTGACAGTTGTCTTAGGCCGTTGACATAACTATTATTAGGTCTGATTATTAGTGACTGGATTGGTGTGTACAGCACCTCAGCCAGCATCAAAGCTGGATTGGACCTCGAGATGCCGTCAGTCTCATTTCGTCTCCAAATATATTCACAAGTTAAAGCATTAATTTCAGAGGACCCTCTGTTATGCGAGGTAAAGCTTTAGAGAGAGCTATCATTGCACAGAAAGTCACACTTCGCGACATCGACGAGCGAGTTACAAAGGTATTTGCAGTCACAAAATAAAGCTGATACTTATTTTGTGTCCATAACAAGGTGCTAGGTTTGCTGAAGAGAGCACACGAATCGGGAATTCCATTCAATGGCCCAGAAGAATACAATGATACCCCGGAATTGCGTCAACTACTTCGAACGGCCGCGGCAGATGCAATTGTTTTGCTGAAAAATGATAAAGCTATCTTGCCACTCGACAATCGGTTCAAAAAGATTGCCGTGATTGGGCCTAACGCCAAATACGCCATGACTTCTGGGGGAGGCTCCGCCAGACTACTTTCTACCTATACTGTCTCACCTCTGGAAGGCATCTCAGCCGCCGCCAAAGAGATCGACGCGGAAGTCAGATATAGCCTAGGAGCGACTTCTCACAAATATCTTCCCCTGTTGGACCCGTACATTCGTCAACGGAATGGACAGCCAGGGGCCTGTATCGAGTTTTGGAACGAGGCGCCGACCTTAGATTTTCTATCGACTTCCCCGGATTTTGATAACTCACTCCCACCTGTCGCATGGAGCACTCTTACTCTCGGTACAAATTGCTTTTTGATGGATGGTATTGTAAGAATTCCTTCTCGACAGGAGTTATAACGCTATTGACTGAGCATTTTGTCGACATTGATTCTCTAGGATGAAACAAAAGTCAATTTGATCTGTTGGACTCGCGTACGTCGTTTCTAAAACGCTACTCTAGCGAAACAACAGAATCTCATTTTTATACGCAGTATTCAGCGAAATTCATACCTGATGAAGACGGAGACTGGGAAATTGGTATGAACATCGCCGGTCAAGGAAATCTCTTTATTAACCACAAGTTGGCGATCGACTTGAGTACCAAGCCTTCTCGAGGCGAGGCATTCTTCGGATTGGGCACTGAAGATGTTCGTGTGGTCGTCGAAGGATTAAAAGCAGGCCAGGAGTATGACCTTGAGATCAGGATATCTAATACTGAATTTGCAGCACGAGGTAGTCCATACGTCTGTTGGGGCGGGATTCGTGCTGGAGGGGCAAGAAAGGTCGACGGAGTATGCGCCATTCAAGATGCCGTTCAACTTGCTAAAGATTCTGACGGTTCGAATCCTGCTTCTTGTTTCCATTGGCATTCGCTCACTTGTACATACTATAGTTGCCGTCTTGGTCGTTGGGTTGAATCATGAGTACGTAGAAGGCATAAACTCCAGAAACGAAATCATTTATAACTTTGTTTCTACACAATGCGTAGTTGGGAAAGTGAGGGGCACGACCGTGCAGATATGGCGTAGGCATCCTAGTTGTTCAAATGCGATTACTGTATTGACACTCTTTCTCAGTTTACCTGGCCTTACGAACCAGTTGGTGCTTGAGGTATTGCGAGCAAATCCCAACACAGTGGTGGTAAATCAGTCCGGGACTCCAGTTGAGATGCCTTGGGTAAATGAAGCCTCAACATTAATACAGGTGAGTTTGTCACGATTCGTCGTCTAAACAGGCTGTGTCACCAATAGTGCAGGCTTTCTACGGAGGAAATGAACTTGGAAATGGTCTAGCGGATATTCTATTTGGGAAGATTAATCCGTCAGGAAAGCTTCCTTTAACATTTCCGTAAGTATAGTCTTGATTCTCATTATCGACGGTGCGGATTGATACACACTTGTTCCGCCCAGAAAACGCCTGGAAGATAATCCCTCCTATCCCTCCTTCGGAGACAAGGGACAAGAATTGGGTAAGATATACTATAACGAGGTGATTGGCAAAACACATTACCGTGGCTTGTTTACCGATTAATTTTGTAATAGGGCATTTTTGTTGGCTATCGAGGATATGAAATCAAGAAACTCGACCCTCTTTTCACATTCGGTTTTGGCCTTTCTTACTCCCAATATGAGTATTCGAATCTAGAAATCACGCCCATATCACCAGCAGGAGAGTTTTCTGTGTCTTTCAAAATTAAGAATATCGGGAAAGTGGAAGGCAGAGAGGTAGCACAGGTCTACGTTTCGGATGTGAAGTCCTCCCTCCATCGAGCCGTCAAGGAGCTGGAAGGTTTCGCCAAGGTTTACTTGCAAGCCGGGGAAATCAAGGCGATTAATATACCTCTCGACAAATCAGCTTTGAGCTTCTATGACCATCAAAATATGCACTGGATTGCAGAGCATGGCATTTTTGGTGTTCATGTTGGGGCATCGTTAGCGGATATCAGACTGGAGGGAGAGGTCCAACTTGAAAACACATTCACATGGGTTGGACTTTGACCACTTTACGGGTAAACTAATTATTTGCTTCTGGTCAAATATATTGTGTCGTACAGTCTTTTTTCGGCAGAAACGATCAGCACAAGATAGAATTAGATTATCAATCCTCCAGAACGAGGTCGATACCTTTTTGACGTGCCATTTCTATAGCTTCCTGCTCTCGTTCTCCTGCAAATACCATAAGAGATCGGAGGATGTCCTGTGGACCTGAAATGGAGATCAATTCAATTTCGATGAGTAATATTTTTGGATTGAAACAAACCTTCCAGATAATGAAGGTACATCGTGATAACCTCTGGACGGATTTGAGCATCGTTGGGAACTTGCCCCCTGGCAGCCGCTCTATCAGAGCCTGCACCATTTCTTGCAACATGCCCGATGCATCTAATACATCTTCGTAGTCTGGCTCGCTATCTTCAGCTTCAAGTAGAGTACAGAGAATTTCTTTCCACAAGCCATCGACGCGTTGGCCAGAACGGCCGATTTCCCATTTCTTGCCGTCAATCCCACCAATCTTTAAAATAATGGTATCATCCGGATTCTGAGGGATAGAGAAGCCATAACCCAAAATAAGTTCTGAATTGGGTTTCGGTCCGTAGTTATTGAACAACTCCTGACCGCTGACTGCGGACGAATGAAGCACAAGCGATATCTTGGGTTGGGAAGTGTTATCAGTTGGATTGTTCACAAGCCACGACACGGGTTCACCGCGTTTGTGGTTTAATGAGTCCACGCCAGGTATGAGAATAGGTCCAGTGAATGGAGTGGCCATGAGTGAAGGCGTTTCGGCAAGTAAAGATGAGGGAAATGCTCTGGACGAAACATAGGTTGCAGCCCTAAGATATACACCCCTGGAGAACCATAAGCATGTTGCGTCTCCACAGATACTCGGGCCTTACGGACCATTCGAATTGGAGCCCAGCAGCTCCGTTAGCTTGACTAACTAATGAAAGACAACTTTTCCATTCTTCTTTCCATTCGCGTTCGCGATCCAGGGTCGCGTTGTATAAGTTTGTCCCTTTAAAGATTTCCAACTCAGGCTGGGAAAAATGCAACGGCGTTCTTAGTTGGTCGGAAGTAGGTAATGTGTCCAAGTATTCGAAATGGACCAATCTAGAGCACATCAGACAGATTTAACGAAACCCACACTAGGTGGCATGCATCTCTTGCCTTTTCTCTTCTGGACCAAGTATCCAATGCAGCGCAATATATGTGCAAATCCATTGTCGCTCCGTCCAAGGCTGGTGAACGTGACTTGTTGGATCTCCCTGCAGAATATGCAGGACGGCTTGTTTTGCAAATGCCTTCGTGATCACAAGTTTAAAGGAACATTCAACGACAATAGTGTCTTGACCCAAGTCACTTGTCGCAACTATGTGTGATCCAGAATCATCTACATGCGAAGAAAGCGCCACGATTAGCTGATCCTCACCCTAACTCACCCCACAAGATGGGCGAGGATATAAAAAATGGATAGGCTCATGCCTGACTTGAAGACGTGGGGAGACGAATTTGTGGGTACCTTCGTGAAAGCGGGCATTGGAATGAAATCCTCCTCCATTGGATGCTAGCCATAATCTCAGTTTCAAATAAGAAGTTGATTCACTGGGAGCAGACATAGAAAAAATATATGGTGAGATTCAGAAAGAAACCTGCCAATAAATTGAAATTGATATTTTCAAATTGATCGCGTGACCGTGTTATTGTGTGACTTGAGGGCCGGAGTGACCGCGTAGACCCAGCAGTGAGAAGCTGCGATTGCCCAAACCGACGGTCTTCAACCATGGGCGTCAAGCCTATCTCGAACTCTCTACGACATAGCTTATCAGTCTAGATGCGGATGTTACCATATATACCCCCACCCGATCTACATTGTACCGTCTCCAATTCGAATTGTCTGTCCTTGACATGTTTAATCTCTTCAATGGAAGACTGCCAACTTTTCGCTCCAGTTTGTGAGCTGGTCTATGAGCAATCTAGAGTGTGGCCAAGTATGTCACCTCTTCATATCTCCAAAATTTATGGTGATAAATATGTGGGGTCGACGAGCTTGAAGTAGGTCCGGCTTTCATTCGTAGGCTTTGCTGGAATTCTTTGTAACGTGCCGCTTACTTGCGGGCCTGTCATATGGCACACAGGTCTTAGTTCGCTTCTGAACGATACAGAGTCATTCCCATTACCACCTTATAGCGACCACGGAAAAACAGTTTTTACGTTGATATTTCCGACATCACGCCGCAGGAGCTTCTGAGGCGCCTCCAGTCCTCTCTGGTCATGTCGATGCGCGTATTGCGACTTGATGGGATCATTGGTATGCAGACAGTCCATCGTAAGTGATTATTTTTGGGCTTGGTTCTTTGGCTCGTGAATATGTTCCTGTTTGGTCAGCTAATCTTCCGGTTCTCGATACGGGTACACGATGGGCATGCTTTTTGGCCCCTTTGAGAGCGCTGTCTTAATAGCAGTATAAAACTGAGGACGTTATTGTCACGGGACTCAGGCAGCACATCCCCGACATGTCTACACTTTCTCCAGAGAAAGGCTCCCACAAAGAAGTTGAGGATGAGAAATTCCACCATCCCCAAGATCCTGAAGCCATCACCCAGAACGTTAAAGTTATCCAAGTCGCAAATATCGACTATGCAGCTGCTCTAGCTACTGGTCCCCAACTGAAGGCGACAAGTATTCGATCAATACAACTCTTCTTGATCTTGCTTGTGGCTTTCATGGGATCTCTGTCCAACGGTTTCGATGGTTCAGGTGCGTAACAAATCCATGTCATAATCACAATTTTGGCTTATTGGCGGATAGTTATGAGTGCCGTGAATGCTATGCGGTAAGTGTGTTATTTCGGCATCTAAGTTGTTATTTATTGTTTCGGCAATAGGCAATATCTCAACTATTTTGGCATTGAGGGCGAAGGTGGAGGTGTCGGCACCACTACTGCAATAATCTTCGGAATTGTAAGTCTTTTCTTCATATGGCATCTTATCCGGACCTATCTGAACATCAAGGAAGTATTCCATTGGCAGTATCGCTGGTGTTGTAATTGCAGGACCCATAGCAGACACTTATGGTCGTCGAGGAGGCATGGTGCGTTGGAGTATCGTTTATTTTACAACGAAACAAACATACGGACAATATACTGTAGGCAGTTGGAAGCTTTATCATTGTCATAGGTGAGTAATAAAAATCTCTTCAACAGTGAAGCTGACACTATGGTTGTAGGTGCCATCATTATTACAGTCGCCAAAGGCGTCGGGTATCTCCTTGGTGGTCGTTTTGTTCTTGGTTTTGGCGTAGCCATTAGTACGACTGCCGCGCCAGCGTACGTCGTAGAAATGTCTCCTCCTCAGTGGAGAGGCCGCTTGACTGGGTTGTGAGTGCAAAATCAGACTTTTTGTCACTTGACACTAATAATGTGATTTGAAGGTACAATAGTATGATTTCATTTGGAAGAGATTTGTAAACATTCTAACACATGTACTGGTAGCCTTCTATTACTCAGGCTCAATATTGTGCAGTAGGTTCTACATTTGCTCTATTTTTGGCCAGAATACTGAATCAAGATGTAGCGGGAATTACCATCGCCACTGGACGTATAGAAGGCGCTGCTTCATGGAGAATACCCCTTGCCATCCAGATAGGGCCAGCGGCTATTCTTTTGATATTCTCATTCTTGCTTCCAGAGGTACCTAGTTTATTGAATACATCAAGATAACTATTAACAATTTCTATAGTCCCCACGCTGGCTAATATCAGTAGGGAGGAATGATGAAGCCCGTGCAATTCTTGCGCGATATCACGGAAATGACGACCCGAACGCTCCTTTGGTCCTCCTCGAGTGGAAGGAATACGAAGAAGGTGTCAGGCTGAATGCATCTGACAAGCGCTGGTATTAACGCTACTATCCGCAAAACTGCTTTCTCTTGCTCACGAACACTATTATCACAGGTGGGATTATTCTGAACTTTTCAACAATCGTAACACAAGATATAGAACATTTATGATGCTCCTAATGGGATTTTTTGGAGTAAGTACATCATTCGTATTGAAGGTGTTTTCTTTTCTGACCGATACTTATTGCCACCCTTTCTTCAGCAATGGTCGGGAAATGGTCTTGGGTAATGCCCAATGATAAATCAGCACGCCCCTTCCTACTCATTTGAACGCTCCGCAGATATTTTCTACCCATCCTTTTTAGCAATACTGGTGTCACCAGCCAGAACAAGCTCTTGACGTTGAACTTTGCGAACACTTTAGTGTCTGCCTCTGGTGCTGTGCTTGGGACAACATTGACCGACAAAGGTCAGTGGGGCCCTTTCCATGACATAAATCTGCCGAAAAACGCTGATTGATTGGTTTATTAGTTGGGAGACGAACTATGTGGTTCTGGGGTACATTTGCCTGTGCGGGTATGTTAGCTATTGTCACAGGTAAAGTGGATGACTTTCGACGACTCAGATATGGAGTTAACACGTGAATAGGGTGTACGGCGAAATGGGGTGCAACAGGATCCAATCCATCTGGAGCCAATGCTGCTATTGCATTCATATGTGGGTCTGAAGTTTTTTTAGCGAGATTTGCTCTAATACAGTTGAGACAGTCCTATTTGGTTTCGTTTACAGCTTGACATATACGCCGCTGCAAGCACTATATCCAGCAGAATGCCTAGACTACAACACACGGTATGCATATTTTTCTGTCTGGGGAGATATTTATTTCAATCTCAATTGGTTACAGCGCAAAGGGCATGGCTCTGTAAGAATTTGTTGTGTTTGGTCGAAATTCTAGCTGATGGAGTATTCCAGTTACGCTCTTGCTGTTAGCTGTGCATCTTTTGTCAATACGTATGCTGGTCCTATCGCCCTTGCCAACATAACTTGGCGTGTAAGGCCAAACTTTTACTTCGTCAAATTTTATTCTCTGACATCGTATTTTTTTTTAGTATTATATCGTTTACATCGTTTGGGATCTATTCGAATGTCTCGTAATTTGGTTCTGCGCCGTTGAAACCAAAGGAAGAACTTTGTACGTATTTCTCGATACAATGGTAACTTCGGGAGCTAAACAATTAAGTAATTTAGGGAGGAACTTAATGAGATCTTCCAGGTAAGGCTTTCTTCGACACATCTCTAATGCTACTTAAATGGAATCCACATAGGATCCCAACCCCGTTAAAGCATCTATTAGGAAGCACAAACTTGCTATCGTGGACAAAGGAGATGTCAAGGAAGTCGTAGTTGCTGATGAAGGCAGTTTGTAGGGGCTATCCTCTCTTTCACAAAGTACTATTATCTCGTTTCGTGGGATTCATGGGCTTGGAATCGGCTATTGGCAAAGAGTTTTTTTCTTCTTACTGCTGTATTCAAATTGCTATAGGTAAATCAGTTGGAGATACGTTGTCGTCATGCACATTGAACAAGCCAGGTTTTTGAAACCGGAAGATGCTCGGAGATAAGCTAGGTCAACGATCTTGCATAAAACAAGTTATACAGTAGAAGCTTCATCTCGCGCATCATATTTATCCAGACGCTAGAATGATTCTTGCCCCTATGCATACTAATGCATTAGTGTTAGTACTCACGAGGCACTCCTGGGCGTGGGGCAGGGCAGATGACATGGCTTATATTATAACTTATATGGCAACCAACGATTATTTAAGCTCTTTCTTCTAATGTTAGTGAAACGTCGGCGGATCCTCTGGATGGGAAGAACAAATAACTACATAGTACGAGGAACCCAACAACGTAAGATGATGCAACAGTTGATTGAACGTTCTAATTCAGTTCTGGAAGCCTCTTTGTTACTCGCCTGTTACTCGCCTGCTACCCACTTTCGCGATGGTCATCCGCTCCTCAGTGTGCTTCGGTTGCACATGGACTCGTTTATTTATGTAGGTCATCGACATTATAAATGGGACGGTTTGCGTCAGCCTCTCGAAAGTGAACTAGTGGCATTTTGACATCGAACATCCCGCAGCTAGGATGTACAGCACATCACCCATAGTTGCACTGGGTTTGATTTCCCTCTTTGTTCCTGAAACATACTGTCTGCTAGACATAAACTCTATTATCGACCATGGCGAACCAAAGGTTGCTTCGGCTTGGTATGCAGGATGGCATGCGGATTCAACCCCAGGCTTCCCACTCTCAGAAGTGAGTTGGTCAAAATACACCCATCTGACTTATTCATTCGCGTAAGTGTTCCATATTTTCTAGTTGCCCGAGTATCTGAATCCTTTATCAACACTGACATGCGCATCGCAGGGAAACCACCTCAGATGTCGAAGTTCTTGATCTGAGCGGCTCGAACCCAGGTCTTCTTCCGCAATTCGTCGCAGAAGCTCACAAACATGTGAGAATGTCGTACAACGTTTATGTAGGCAGCCACTCACAAGTAATTTCAGGGTGTGAAAGCACTAGTGTCAATCGGAGGGTGGACAGGTTCAAGAGGATTTTCCACTAATGTCGGGTCGGCAGAAAATCGGACCGCGTTCGTGAAAACTGTGGTCGGTCTTGCGAGGAAATACAGTCTCGATGGTATTGATTTTGAGTAGGTCTTTGGAGTCATCGGGCGACATCCAAAGCGCTAATTGCTTTGCAGTTGGGAGTCTCCAGCAAACCAAGGGATTGGCTGCAATGCAATCAGCCCCAACGACACAGCACACTTTCTCTCCTTCTTGCAGGAGCTCCGCAAAGATCCCTTGGGGTCCAAAATAATTATTTCCGCTGCAGTGGCTACGGTGCCATTTATCGGACCCGATGGCAACCCTCTTGCTGATGTTTCCGGGTTCGCTAAGGTGCTAGATTACATAGCCATCATGAACTACGATATCTGGGGACCGTGGAGCGCGTCTGTGGGCCCCAATGCACCACTGAACGACACTTGCGCTTCAGCAGAAAACCAAGATGGTTCGGCCGTCTCCGCGGTACAGAAATGGAATAAGGCAGGCATTCCTCTCCACCAGATTGTGCTCGGTGTTGCCGCATATGGGCACTCTTTTAAGGTGGCTCAGGCAGATGCATTTGTGAAGGGATCCGTATCACAACTTGCAGCATTTCCTCCGTTCGATGCTTCTGCCCCTCCTGTAGGCGACGCTTGGGATGATGGTGCTGGAATAGACGAATGCGGGAATGCTCAAGCTCCTGGAGGGGATGTTGATTTCTGGGGTATGATCGCCCAAGGATACCTGAAAGCTGATGGCACACCCAACGATGGTATAGCTTTCAGATTTGATTCATGCAGCCAAACAGTGAGTGTCGACCATGATTATCATGTACTCCTTGACTGAAGATTCTACATCAGCCATATGCTTACAACGCAACGAGTGAGATCATGGTGTCTTTTGATAACGCACAGGTTCGTCCCACCTTCGATGTAGGTTATAAATCGTTAATTAATTAATTTTGTCCATTCAGTCGTTTGCTGCGAAAGGCAGTTATATACGAGACGCCAATCTTCGAGGCTTCGCGACATGGGAAACTGGAGGTGATTTCAACGACATTCTGTTGGATTCGATTAGAAAGGCCGCCGGGTTTAGAACATGACCTAAGGTGGCAATTGATCCACACAAATATAGCAAAACCATTTTTGGAGAGGTCAGATGAACAAATGATTTGTCGGTGGTGTCCGCCTACCACTCTTAATTATCGCTTCTGTCGTCACTGAGGGTATCAAATGCCGAACAGACCGTTATATAAGCTACAGATCACGAAAAATCGTCTCGTGCAGATACAAAATCTTGCCTCTACTTAACTCCGTCAAGCACAGGGGCAGTATCGAACTTGGCTAAAGTTCAAACCCTGCAGTATGCAGAATCGTGGCAAACTAACCGTACACTTAGATTCCTGTGCATAAGAAGCGTGAACCGAAAGGATAGACTGACCTGAACTTTTGCGATGGCAAATAACTGATCAAAATCATAACCTTCCCTGTCACTTAAGTCGCCTATTTTATTGTTGAGACTTTGCCACGAGGACATAAAATGAGATTAACTCACCACTGTTGTGGTACATAGGATCCGCAACTATAAGAGCATAAGCACATCAAACGTTGCATTAATGATATAACTTACTTGGGCCTGCGCGCTCAAAGACCTGAGTTGCAGGGAAGCCCTGTTCGTGGAATGACTGGCGCAGTATTATGGTCAGGGTTTTGAAACTCCGGTGGTAGTATAAAAAAAACCTGATGATCACTGCAACAGGCCTAATACAAAAAATAAGATAAATTGTCAGGCAGCTTCCCAAACAATAGACTTTTGTGACGTACTGGGGTATATCCAATGTGAAGTTCTGGACTATATATTGCGGAGATATTTGCGACTAATTGCGTAACTTCAGGCGTTCCAATGCTACATTGAAAATAAAGATCATTGCGGGGAGGAATACCAAGGAATTCGACTGACAGGTCTGGAAGGCCAAGTTGGAGAGGTTCACCAAGTGCTCTATACGCGGTCATATCAGCCTGGACCATCAATGTCAGATTTGCACCAGCGGCGCGTAATTCACCTTTTAAAAAAAGACTTAGTCGTGCATAAAGATAGTGTCAATCATATAAGTATACTCACGGGCATATGCTCGTGAGCCAAGTAAACTCCTGTTCTTCTCCTGCAAAGAATGCGAGTTCCACATTGCTATGGAATTTGACATCTTTACGTTTGATTGTCCTAGCAATGGATAGGACTCCAGTTGTCCCGGACCCATCATCGTCTCCTCCGGGAGCACGAACGTTCCCAAACGAGCCGCGGCTATCGTAGTGTCCACTTATCAGTACAGTAGCAGTGGTGTCTTTGATTGCAGTGTAACGGCTTGAATATAACCGCAGACTTTAGTTTAAATGGCACACTACAGTCAAGAAGAACTCACCAGATAACGTTGGGTGCAAACCCAGCTAAAAACGGTACTAATTTGCAGCTGGCGCCAGTATCCTCAACACGATCTTTCAACCATTGAGCAGCAACCAGTGCACCGTCAGAAAAAGAGTGTCGAGAGATGATGCCGGATTTCTGATCTTCGCCAGTGAGGAAACGTACGTCATTCTTGATTTGGGGTATCGAGATGTTGTTGACAACAGATGCCACAACGGGGTCAAATTTCAATTGGGCCAATATATCCTTCACAGTCCCAATAGCAGTGTCAGGAACAGGTACGTAGTCAACAGGGGTTGCCGGGAGTAGTGTTGATTTCCAGAAGGGGGTAATAGAGTATCGATAACTCTGGCCTTTTTCGCGTCTATCGAGATAAGGGCAGCCGTCGAGGTATGGTAATGAAGCTTGTGGGAGGAAGGCCTATTGTTTCCGAAGGAGAGGACTTCTTGATCTTCATAGGTCGAGAGTGATTCCAAAGAAAGTAAGAATTCTTCCAGAACGGAACTGTCCTTTGGCACGTTGACCTGTAGCCTGTCATCTACGGCATTTTTCTCAAGCCAGACTAGCTGATTTCCTGGTTCTGGAATCTCTGCATAATGCGCGGAGGTCATTCGTGATTCCCAAAAGTCCATGCAGCCTGTATCCGGCTCGGGAACGGTTAGAACACTATAAAGGAGCCCACCATCTCGGTAATTTCCAAAGTAATTATTGGAGGAACATAGATTGTCCTTGAGTAAGCTTGGAGAGAAGGGAGTGATTAAGAGTAGCCCCAAAGGAAGGATAGTCTGTAGGACCATGTTGGTTGACAATAAGCTGAACAAGAAGTTGGCCTGGTGGGTACTAATAAGGAAACCTAGCATAGCCACCCTGACTGCATGTCGCGTTTAAGCTGAGTTCGGGTCACGGAAGCATGCTCCAACAATCTTGGCCCCGACTTAGTGTTCATGCTACGTCCATCTTGACTCTCCCGACGCGCCAGAAATGGGTATGCACAATAGTCTATTGAACCAGAAAGGGGCTCATGTCTTGCATAGACACCGCCGTATCGAGGCAGCTCATAGACAAGATATACGAGAAGCGGAAGGCTGCTGCACTCGAACTCGAGAGGTATGTAATATATCTTCTTGTCTGGGTCGTCCTGTAATTATACGACTCTAGGCAAATACGAGAATGCTCACAGCAAGGAGAGCAAAAACGTATCAGCCAGATCATTGACCAGTTGGTTGACATGTTCAACAACACCTCGAATCCTTTACACATCAGGAATGGAGGACTTATTGGCCTGGCCGGGACCGCAATCGCACTGGGGGTAGACGTTGCTCCGTACATGGAAAAGTTTGTTGGACCTTTGCTGGACTGTTTTGTGGACCCGGAGAACAGAATACGATACTTTTCAGCAGAGTGTTTGTATAATATCGCGAAGGTTTCGAAAGGAGAGGTTCTAGTGTATTTCAACGACATTTTCGATGCACTGAGCAAGGTGCGTTTCAGCACAGCGGATTTTATTTGCGTTCGTTCATTATTTCCAAGCTTGCGGCGGATTCTGAGCTATCAGTTAAGAACGGTGCTGAATTACTAGATCGCCTCCTGAAAGATATCGTGGCCGAGTCCGCTTCAGTGTACATTCCACTCTACCCAGAAACTGAGAAGGTCCGCGACGAACGCGAAGAACTGCCAGGCGTTCTGGTTCCCCTACCTGATTGTTCTCCGGGCGACGTCAATGTCAAGAAGGCATTTTCCCTTGCCCATTTTATTCCACTTCTTCGCGAGCGAATCTACGTTGTCAGTCCCTTCACAAGAAGCTACCTTGTCTCATGGATTAGCGTCCTTGACTCGGTTCCTGAATTGGAACTTATAACTTATCTTCCGGAATTTCTGGACGGCCTACTGTAAGCCATGTTTCATATCCAGGGGGTTAAATATCCTGACCGGTAACAACAGAAAATATCTTTCAGACCCAACGGAGGATGTAAGAGTTGCCACTGAAAACTTACTGGCCGATTTTCTGCGTGAACTTCGTGACGTTACCTTCGTCTCTCGTCAACTTGATCAACAGGCAAAATCGAAAACACCGACCGAGTCTGTACGCAAAATAGAAGTAGATGGCGATAAACTCCCAGATCTTACACGTGAAAATGCGGAGCGTGCGTTGTATATGTTAGAAAATGATGAACACCGATCAGTTCACAGTAGCCAGCCTGGAGGTGTGGATGACGACTTGGACATGGACGATCGAGATGTTGGAGGTTTGAAATCTCAACCAATCGAAAAGAATGTAACTGACTATCTCAATCTTCAGCTTGGATGCCTGGTCAGGGAGTCAAAGTCGATTATGCTGCTATCATCGAAATTCTTATTCAACAATTAGATAGTGAACGTAAGTCAGGTCGATCCTATAGCTGGTGTATAATAAATCATGGATGTTTCCCAGACGATGAAATCCAGCAATCGACAGCTTTGAGATGGCTTGCAGAGTTTTTGGTCTTTGCACACGAAGTAATGGTTCCATTTACTCCTCGCCTGATCCCAGCTATTCTCCCAAATCTTGCCCATCATGTTGTGATGATTCAATCCGCAGCAATCCGCACAAATAAACTCCTCCTAAACGTGATTCAAAAACTTCCATCACCTCAAGAACCTCCTCCATTCAGACCACCTCCTGCAGACAAAGCTAACCCATCAACTAGAACACCAAGATCCCCAGAACCTGTAGCAACGACATCGACATCGACATCCAACGCTACAAATTCACGGCAATCGACGCTTAGCTCTCAAGCCTCTAGAGAAACCTCTTCCCCTGAATTGGCTCTTGATTCTAATCAACCCCAACAATCAACACGAGGACGAGCTAGCAATGCTGACCCTACTTTGACCCCTCGAGCAGGTCCTGCCGAAATACTTCCAATTACTGTCAGCCGGCCACACTCTCCTGTTTCTTTTATCAGTCATTCGGGTGTCAACAGCAATTTAGAGAATCCGTCAGTGCCAGAGGAGGTTGATCCATTTGACTATCAAGCGACAGTTAACGAACTCACCGTACAATTCCTGAGCGAGTTCGAAGAGACACGGGTAGCAGCTCTTAAATGGCTCATCATGCTACATCAGAAGGCTCCAAAGAAGGTATGTAGCTCTACTCCTAGCCGTATTACTGATTTGACATTAGACTCAGATTCTAGCCATGGATGACGGTACTTTCCCAGCTTTACTGAAAACTCTGTCAGACAGCTCTGAAGAAGTTCGTACTGTTTTTCTAAATATCTTCCAATTATCCCCAACCATTCTGTAGGTCATCAAACACGACCTGCAACTTTTAGCCCAAATCTCATCAAGCTCAGAAGAGACATATTTTAAAGCTTTCATGATGAATTTGCTTGAGCTCTTCAGTACTGATAGGCGCCTTCTAGAGACACGAGGAAGCCTTATTATTCGACAACTGTGTTTGAATCTTAACACAGAGAAAATATATCGTACTTTCGCAGAGATAATTGAGAAAGAAGATGTAGGTTTCGATATCAATTTTTTGCTGAGCTTTGATTAATTATCTTTTGCAGGACCTTGAATTTGCGAGCGTTATCGTGCAGAAATTGAACATCATCCTGATAACATCTCCCGAACTAGCAGATTTCAGAAAGAGATTAAAGAGCGTCGAAACAAGGGTCAGTTGTATTGTTCGTTTACTTTGTTTCCATTCTCTCACGACTGCGAACTATGTCCAGCAAGAAGGACAGGCATTGTTCACCACTCTCTACAGGTCGTGGTGTCACAATGCCGTGTCAGTTTTCTCACTCTGCCTCTTGGCCCAAGCTTATGAACATGCTTCGAATCTCTTGTACATTTTGTAAGTCATTCGACCATGATTATGAAGTCGTACTGAGACCATATGTTAGCGCCGACCTCGAAATCACTGTTCCTATGCTCGTCCAAGTCGATAAACTTGTCCAACTAATCGAATCCCCCGTCTTTACATGTAGGATCCGCGAAAATTTATTAAAAATTATCACTGACAACTTTTCTAGATATCCGTTTACAACTTTTGGAGCCAGACCGACATCCATACCTTTTAAGTGTCTTTATGGCATTTTGATGCTATTGCCACAAAGTTCAGCCTTCGTCTCGCTACGCAATCGACTCAACGCGGTAAACTCTGCGGGGTTTTTGCAAGTTGCCCCCAAGTCGTGAGCATCTAACTGAACGTAACTATAAGGGATGTACTCAATGATTAACAACAGTAATGTTGGACCCCTCGCTAGTCGGTCAAAAATGGGGCGTGATGATGTAAAGTGGCAAGAACTTCTTCTTCATTTCCGCTCAGTGCAAGCCAAACACGAAAAGGCGCGGAGACAAGCATTAGGAAACGACAATTCACCAATAACAGGCTTACCAGAAGATAGGATAAGCGAAACTTCAGAGAAGGTCGGCAAAGCAGTTCCCCCCTGGTACTAGGCCGCCAATGCGAAGAAGGGTAACAGGTGAAGTCTCAATGCCAAACATTGTCCCGATGCCTCCCGCTCCTTCCAGAGGAGGAGCATTGTCCCCGTTAAACCCTAAAGCTCGGGGGCCCGGTGGATTGACCAGCCTAATGGGTTCAAATAATGTAACTAATTTGCCACCTAATTTGAGTCCGGCGGCGGCGTTGACTCTTGCCCAGAAACAGCGACGGCCGCCAGAGCTGAATCGCAAATAGCATCGCTGTATGCACTTTTATTCCATTTTTGGGTTCATGGATCTGTTCTGTTCACCTTGCGCGTATGATCTATATTTACCCTTGCGTATGGATAATTTGTGCTACTGCGCATGTCTGGATAAATTGAGGGCTTACACCACGATGATTTGAATTAAGTTAAGTATCTATCATAGTCGTGGTAAACCGGGTATTAGGATGTTCCTTCTGATTGTTGATATCTCCTCGTCGGAAAAGCCAACATAATTCTTGAGATACGCTACGGCCCCACCGTACTTTTCGTCAAAATGCTGGAGGAAGGCCTGCATAGTTTCATGACTTTTGCACAGGTGTCGCATTCATGTCAAAAACTTGAAAAGTTGTAAAAGTTGTAAAAATCCTCACCGGCAGGTAAACATATTAAGGGCTGCTTCGTTATTCGAGGCAAACAGAGGTTCCTTGGAAAGTCTAGCCATGATCATCTCTCTGGCAGGTTCCCTACCCACACGCGTAAGCGCATAATCACGCGAAATCAGCTCATCTTCCACGCCAGCTAGCTTCAATAGACCTATCAGTAACTGCTAACCCATTGACTGTATCGAGATACCTTGAGAAAGATGGCGGCCATTATACCAGTTCGATCTTTGCCAGCGGTGCAGTGAAAGAGACAACCTTCGTCTGGTTTGTCTCGTACATGTCGTAGGATGGTCCCAAAAGCGTGTCCTCCATTGTCAAGAATTTGGGAGTACAATTCCAAGAAAGCCTAATCCATTTCAAAATCCAGTTAATATAAATTGGGTGCAATGTTCTCAGGCGATGCGCACCTCGGTCTTTCCACTTGCATACAGTTGATATCTCCTATGGAAGGCAATCACATGCGTTAGCCGGGTGGTAGAAGAGACCGGGAAAGTATCATCACGTACGTACTTGGCCATCATCTCCGGGCTATAGTCTGCTGTTTGGAACACTGGGATATGTATGACTTTGACGCCATCGATTTGAGGTAATGGGGTGTTGTACTTCCGTATTTCTGTGTCAGAGCGAAGATCAAAGACTTTCGTGACTCCGAGTTCCTTCAGTTTAGCCTTTCCTAGCGGATCGATGAGAAAAATTTCCATGGACTGTGACCCGGACATACCCTCATCTGTGATACCAGATAGTTCTGCAGAGCGAAAGAGAAAACCAGCTCTGGTAACCAGGCCCTTTTCCGTGGAAGGATAATGACCAAGGTCTCTGACGTTTATAACACCGGGAATGGTAATAAAAGGAGGTTTGGAGAGCACATCTTGTACATATGCAGGGTCGAGAGGGTCAAGATCGTGCATGGGCGAGGAGTGTGAGAGGGGAGGGGTACAGATGGGTGACCACCAGTAATTAACGAGGGAATTTAGTGACTAAATGGCGTCACGCACACGAAAACGCCTGCCCTAAACTCGGGGCGCGAATCCAATTTTCCTGTCGTCGCGTAACATTCATTACACCCTCACCTTCAAAGCGCGTCGGCGACGTTACATCCTGATTATAACCATGGATTCAGGCGGCCCATCCTCCCCTCTTGCTATGCTCTCTTCATTACCTCCCAGCAGTGCCCCAGACCACATTCCATCCATGAATGGCGGATCACCTCGTCGGCCAATTGCTGATGCTCTCGCAATGCGAGTTGACGAAGCAGAAGAAGACAATGGAGAAGGTACAGATGGAAGAAGACGCAAAAGGACGAGACAAACGAACGGGGATGTGCCTATGGTGAAAGATGCTGTTGGAGAGAGCGTCGCAGAGAGCTTTGAGACGTTTTTAAAAACGTGAATGATTCTCTCCATCCGTGAACATCCATAGTACTAACTATAATATATATCAGGTTCACAGAGGAGATCGCGTTGGCTGCTACTCCAGGGTCTGACGGCGCCGACGCGGAGGGGGAACTGATATACATCGAACAAATTCACACAATGCGTGAATACGAACTCACCACACTTTACGTCGATTTTGGCCATCTACTTGAAAGGGACGATGTTCTCGCAGATGCCATTCAAAAACAATATTACAGATTTCTGCCCTACATTCGACGGGCTCTTCTCAATCTAGTGACGGAATTCGAGCCAGAATACCTCAAGATCAATCCCACTGCAGCCACGACTGACTCTGCCAACCTGCAATCAAGGGAATTCAACGTTGCATTTTATCACCTTCCTCTTGTTTCTGGAATTCGCGAGTTAAGAACGGATAAGATAGGAACGTTGATGAGCATTAGTGGAACAGTGACGCGCACCAGCGAAGTGCGACCAGAATTGCTTTTTGGCAGCTTCATCTGCGAAGTTTGCAGCGGTCTTATTCACGATATCGAGCAACAGTTCAAATATACGGAAGTAGGTGTCGCATGAATTCAATGTTCCGAACAACGCTCACTTTTGTCAACAGCCGTCTTTGTGTCCCAATCCTACATGTGGAAACCGAACTGGGTGGCAACTACAAATCGATACCTCGAAATTCACAGATTGGCAGAAAGTCCGCATTCAGGAAAATCCGTCGGAAATACCTACCGGATCTATGCCTCGCTCTCTAGACGTAATCCTTCGCTCGGAAATGGTCGAACGTGCAAAAGCCGGTGACAAATGTGTGTTCACTGGGACATTTATCGTGGTGCCAGACGTTAGTCAACTTGGCCTTCCAGGAGGAAACAAAGCTCAAATGCAACGCGAAGCCAGTAAAGGCAATGCATCTACTGGTGGTGTAGGTGGCAATGGAGTCACGGGTCTGAAGGCATTAGGCGTACGAGATTTGCAGTATAAAACGGCGTTTCTGGCGTGCATGGTTCACGATGCAGATGGACGGGTAAGTATTCATGTATTGAGTCTTGTCGGAGTTATAGTTAATAATTTGGGAATAGGCTGGCACCAATATTCGAGGCGAAGAAGAAGTTGGAGATGAGAGTGGACAAGCTTTTATCCAGTCCCTCACTGAACCTGAATTTGAAGAGCTGAAAAGCATGATCGACTCAGATCATATATACTCCCGCCTGGTGGAAAGCATAGCACCCACAGTCTACGGTCATGAAATTGTCAAGAAGGGTCTCTTACTTCAGCTCATGGGAGGTGTCCACAAACAGACCCCAGAGGGTATGCATTTGCGCGGAGATCTCAACATCTGCATTGTCGGCGATCCATCAACTTCAAAATCCCAATTCCTCAAGTGAGTTGGTCAATTCTTTTTCAATCCAATTGGTTATGTTATCAACTGTTTTTTTTTCATTAGATATATCTGTTCTTTCTTACCAAGAGCTGTCTACACTTCAGGCAAGGCTTCTTCAGCAGCCGGGTTAACCGCTGCAGTCGTCAAGGATGAAGAAACGGGAGATTTCACAATTGAAGCAGGTGCTTTGATGCTGGCAGACAATGGTATCTGCGCCATTGATGAGTTCGACAAGATGGATATTTCGGATCAAGTTGCCATTCACGAAGCTATGGAACAGCAGACAATCTCTATTGCAAAAGCTGGTATTCACGCCACATTGAACGCACGAACATCCATTCTCGCTGCTGCTAATCCTATCGGTGGACGCTATGACCGCAAAAAGACCCTGCGTGCCAACCTCCAGATGAGTGCGCCTATCATGAGTCGCTTTGATCTCTTCTTTGTGGTCCTGGACGAATGTGACCCTCAAACCGACTTGAATATTGCAAAACATATTGTGAACGTCCATCGATTCCAGAACGAGGCGATCAACCCAGAATTTAGCACTGAAACACTGCAGAGATATATACGCTATGCTAGGACATTTAATCCAAAGGTGAGATTCTTCCAGACTTCTGAATGACATCCTTCTCATTGCCTATATACAGATGACGCCCGAAGCTGCAGACGTGCTTGTAGAAAAATATAGAATTTTAAGGCAAGATGACTCAACAGGTGCTGGGCGCAACTCATATCGAATCACTGTCCGTCAATTGGAAAGTATGATACGATTAAGTGAGGCTATTGCCAGGGCAAATTGTACTTCAGAGGTAACTTTCTGTCGATCGATTGGGAGGATTGTTCTCACGACATTCTGGATAGATTACTCCCGCCTTTGTACGCGAAGCGTATTCCCTCCTTCGACAGTCAATCATCCATGTTGAACACGACGCCATCGATTTCGACGAGGAAGAGCTTGCGGGTGAACGCGGCAGGGAACAACAAGGTCCTGTCGATAATGGTGAAGACGCGCAGATGTCCGCAGATGCAACCACGGACACTGTAGATGAAAGCTCTGTCCCAGTTAGAGTGAACGTCGGAGGGCGTCAAGCTGCACCTCAGCCCGCTGAATCGTTGTCACGAGCAGGATCTGCCATTCCAGGGACTGAATCGGTCCCACCGACAGCACCACCCAAGAGGCGCATGATCATTTCGCATGACAAGTACATGGAGCTACAAAGTATGATCGTTCTTCATTTGGTCCAACATGAATCCCAAACAGGGAAGGGCATGGACCGTGAGGAACTGATAGATTGGTACCTCGAGCAGAAGGAAGAGGAAATGCAGGACATTGACCAAGTGGAGTATGAGAAAGAACTCATCGTTAAGCTTTTAAGAAGATTGGTTAAGGTACACATTTATTAACCGACGATCACCTTATACTGATGTATGGTTTTCTAGGAAAACTATTTACTCGAGGTCAAGGGAGACGTCCAGGAATCTATGCTTTCTGCGGACGATGAAAGCCAGGAATCTTCAGCAGCGGTGGAGGGCGAAAACATTCGAGTCTTCTATATGGTTCACCCTTCGGTTGACACAGAATCTTCAATGACCTCGGGATACTGATATGTAGGGAACTCCTTTCTTTTCAGATATCAATGCTTTTCATGGTCTCTTTACTTGTCTGTTGTAATACCCATTACCCTGTATATATTGTAAGAATATAAGTTGGATACATATGTTAGGCACCAAACTAAGCAAGCAAGGATCGGATCGGGTTGATCAAAAGGAAGTCAGAGCAAATCGAGATAGCTCGCGTCAAGCACCACGTGCCCTTACACCACCCAGTCTCTTCAGTCTTGACTCAAATGACATATATACCAGTACGAACAACAAGAAGGGATGAATCGATGAACATTCGAATATCCCTAAATTCAACATCTTCTAAAACTGTGTCTTGATACTTATCCCAAACTTTATACCTGGCTTGTCAATATCCCGAGGTTGCTACTCTATTTATCACAGGGATATATACTAGCCATTCGATTGGAGGGCCTCTACCAATTCTACGGCCAGGTTGCTGAGCAACTTTCGATCCAAAGGACGCGATTGGGCGCGTCGTTACTGGCCTGTTTATTTTCCCCTGCACTTGCCCTGGACCTATTTGATTCGGTATGCTTAATCGGACTGATACTTTGATTGTGCCCACCATCCTTCCCACCGGCACCCTCCACTTTGCTGAAGTTCCGGAAAGCAGCTGTGCTCAGGATGTCATTGATGCTCTAGTTGAGCTAGAGGACTTGAAGGAAGAAGTCCTAGGCCATTTGGAAGATGCAGGATGGGCTCTGCAAGCGATAAGAGTTGAACAGAATGGCAGAATCTGGGAAGAAGACGAGCTAAACGCCCTCGGAGATGGTCAGTTCAATGACATAACTCACAGTACAAAGAGGCGAACTTAAATGAATTTACTAGGCACAATTGAAGCAACTGAATTAATCTCTCCCATCATTGGCAACCACAACCAACGGCCGGAAGCAGCTCAACGCCATTTCTCTTCATTTCCTATGACAGGACACATGCATAGTCCTGCCCTTCGCCTTGTATCTCTTCATCCGCATCTTTCTGTGAATTTTTCGTTTATACGGGTTCCTGAAATTCACGATGGATTTGAGTACAAAATCTACATATCACACACAACAACAGTTACGGATGCCATCATCAGGGTTATGGAAGAGCTAGGGTTGGCAAAATCACTGCCTATACCAGGAGCTGGGAATTTGGAATATGTTGTGGAAGAAGTATGGTTTTCAGATTCCGTTGAAAGTGTGTCGATCTTTGCCTTGTCCTTGACTTTCCTAATGAATTTGATTGACTACCAGAAACATCAAAACTTCCCGGAACGACAACACTCTTTGAAATTCTGAACACTCCTTTTGTTTCAAACCCTTTCAAATCGAAAGCTGAGCGCCGATTGAGATTCGGTGTTCCAGATGAATGGTTTCGGCGATCTAAGTCACGCAATGTGACCCCAGCTATGGCCCCGTCAGATTCGACAATTAGGCGTCTCGCAGATTTACAAGAATCGGACGAGGAAGGAGATGAGGAAGGAGAAGGGACGGCGAAAATGGGTGAACAGAATGCGCAAGATCGTCACAACTCAGCAAAGACGGTTGAGCAACGCGGTATTGTTACACAGAGTCGATTATCCAATATCTTCGAGGGATGGTTACACTCTCCGCCGTCATCTCCTAGTCGCAACAGTGCGGCCTTTGCGCCGGACAACAGGAAAAGTGTTAGCGAGCCCAAGCTTTTGGAAAAGGACACAAATAGCATGGATGGCAATTTATCAGAAGCCAATGACGATGGGGAGGAGGAAAGGTTTGAGAAGGAATTTGAGGACATGCTGGTACGTTATTTGGCAAGCCTGAGCCTTCTCGTATTCAATTCTATATAGAATGATCTGGGCTTAAAAGACGAAGGACGAGCCCGTATGTATGTGCTACCATTAGACCGCAAGAAATATCTTCTTCGCCAGAATAAGCAGTTCAAGACTGCCAACCAGCAAGTCAATTCAAGCATGGCCCAGCAGTCTGCGTATGCAGCCTCATATGGTCCATCCAGCGCAGCAGCGCTCCTTCCTAAACTCATTCCTCAGCTTACGGGGGATGCAGGACTCATCCGAAGGTTCTCAATCGTGGGCTGGGGGTCTGGGAGTTCGACCGCATCTCCTGTCGTGTCTAATGAGCCAAATAGCTTGAACGGCGAGTTTAACAGCCCCGCTAGTTCTCACGAACAAGTCACAAAAGTGGTTGAGGAAATGCCGCCCCTTCAACCTCAAAACACAGGGAGTCTATGGGCTAACTGGTGGACATCCTCTGGCGGCGACAAGTCCTTGACGGCTGTCGATAAGTCTGGCAATAAAGAAGCTGCAAAGTCTGCGAAGTGGTATATTGACGGCCTTCGTATTGGGAAAACGCCTGATATGAAACTAGTCAAGCACTTAATCACCCTCCGGGTTCATCTGTCCACAGCTAAAGTGGCATTCATCCAGGAATTTGTGGTTGCTGAGAAAGGGCTCACGTCCTTGGGTTCTTTGTTGGCAAGTCTGGTTAGCAAAGGAGGGAAAAGGAGACTTCTCAGTGAGCTCGAGATTACTGTTCTTCTCGAAGTTTTGAAGTGCCTACGAGTGCTTCTTAATACTGAAGTCAGTGCATTCCCTCCGGGCTTGTCTTATAATGCTAATCTTGCGCTGCTTAACAGTTCGGCTTCAACCAAGTACTAATTTCCCCGAATGTTATCACCCACATATCGTATGCCCTTCGTGCATCATCTCTGAAAGCACATACACTGGCGTCAGAACTTCTGGCTGCCATATGCATGCTAGCCGCAGATGATGGTCACAAAGCGGTTTTGGCGGCCATGTCAGACTTTCGTATTGCGTACGACGAAGACTTTCGCTTTGAGACATTGTTGTCCACCTTGCGACTGCCACAAGGTGATATTGACAGTGAAAGCGACAGTGACGTTGGATTTGGAAATGAGGAAGAAGGTGTTTGGGAAGCACGGATCTCAACAATGGCTCTGGTCAATGCCCTGACAAATTGTCCAGAAAAACTCGAAGATCGGATGATTCTTCGGGAAGAATTTGGGCGCCGAGGCTTGAATGAACTTATAGTTGTACGTGTTTCTGCGCTTATACTGGAATGGGAATGGGGTTCGGAAATTGACTATGAAACAGGCTCTTCGATACATCAAGCCTCCAGATTCCTTAATAACACAATTGAATATGTACACCGAGGAGAAATATGAGGACGAAGAGGACATGCGAGAGCGAAATCAGACTTTGATGGGTCAATCGAAAAGGGGCCACGAACGATCACTTTCTGATTCTGAGGTCGTATTGCAGGATCTGGTCCAGTTAGTCAAGCAACACGGCGAACTTTACCCTATAATGCTGGATATTCTCAAACACTATTCTCGACTACTGCAAAGAGACATTGAATTGTAAGACTTCTCTGCTCGCTTTGTTCCAAACATTTCTCATGTGCCTATAGTCAGCTCAAAGCAGATCTCTTCACCGTACTGGACCGATTTGTTGAACAGGCAGCGATGCTTGACACCTTGTATGACACCCTTCTCTGCATTTATTCGCTTTTAAATGACATTCACATCCTCAGTGACGATAGTTGGAAAGTGTTCTTGAGGCGCTTTTCCATCTCAGTCCAGCACATAACCGGACAAGAAATTGAAGTCAAATCTCCAGACGAAAGCGCGTCAAGAGACATTATGGAGCAGGAAGTTGAATCCCTTCGAGTCAAGGTCGGGGAGCTGAGTGATGAGGTACTTATACTCGGACTATACTCTAGTAATATTGGTTTATTCGGTTTATTCCTTCCATGCAGCGTACAGAACTTCAGAATGAACTCAATCAGCAAATTGCGGAGACAAACGCATTGAAGTCTCTTCCAACTGGGATACAGGCTTCTAGTACTAACAATTCAAGAAAAGCCGGACCTGAGGTATATATCTTATGCTACCTCGTATGCTCAATTATATTCACTTTGACTTTTCAGCAAAATTTCCATGGACTTATACAACGCCTCGTTCAAAAGAGAAGCAGGTACTTCAGCTTCAGACCGAGCTCGATCAATTCAAAGCTCAAAACCGCGGAGAGTCGAGAGAAGCTGTATGGGTTTGATTTCTTTATTGCGGCATTTATCTCATTATAAACTAGGATGAACGCGCAAAAAGGGAACGTGATAGAATCAAATGGAATACTTGGATGGAGGAAATGACCAAATATAAAGCCAAGGTCCGTAATATGAAAACATAATGGGACTGCTTTCTTAGTGATTTTTCCAGATCACTGAGTTAGAGAATACGCTTGCCATCAAGGTCAAAGAAGTTGTCTATCTGAAGCGCGCTTTGGAGTCCGTGTATACAAGATTTATATCCAGAGAGGAAGTTCGTGATGGACTAAAATCAGCCGAAGTCGACGCTCAAATAATGGCAAACCATACCATAAAACGGCTGACGGAAAAAGACGATCAAATTGCCAGCCTGAATAACCAAATTAATGAATTAAATCTTCGTCTGACTGCAAAACCCGAAACAGAACAAGATTTTAAAACGAGGTCTCCGCCTCCTCCTCCTCCAAGTAAACCCAAGAAATTTGCTCTAAATTCTATACTCTCAGCTGCATCGGCCCCAGGTGGTTTGAGTCCACTGCCTCCACCTCCACCTCCTCCCCACCTCCTCCAACATCCTCCACGCCCATATCTTACCCAGCTGATTTGGCTACTCCCTTACAGTCTCTCCATCCTTCTCCTCCTCCTCCTCCTCCTCCTCCTCCTCCTCCTCCTCCTCCTCCTCCGCCGCCGCCGCCGCCGCCGCTACTGCCACCATCTCTTCCAACTGGTCTGTCGTCTGCAGAAAATCTCCCTCCTCCTCCTCCTCCTCCTCCTCCTCCGCCGCCGCCTTCAGGACCTTCTGGAGTGCTCCCACCGCCGCCGCCGCCATCCGCTTTTAGATTGGCATCTAAGAAGACGGTTAACCGTCCAGCCAGAAAGATGAAGTCGTTCTTCTGGAATAAATCTACGACATCTAGTGTTACCCCTTCAGTGTGGAACGACTTGCCTGCCAGCATACAGGTGGATCTCTCAGATTTAGAATCTACGTTTATCATTGATATCAATCCTCCAAATTCTTCACAACCATCGAAGCTCAAGAAACAGAATGTGGCAACTGTTCTAGATATCACGCGAGCAAACAATATTGGTATGTTTTTGTTTATATCCAATTCTTTACATTAACATCTTTCATCAAGCTATCATGCTCTCCAGAATCAAAATGGACTATCCTCGAATCCGGAGGGCCTTACTGGAGATCGACGATGCTGCATTATCTGTTGACGCTCTCAAAGCTTTAAGCAAACAACTGCCTACTACAGAAGAGGTGCTTATCTTTTTATCTCTTATTGTATGCGATTCTGACCCGTGCCCAGATGGAGCGTTTGAAATCTTTTGATGATGTGAACAAACTGTCTAAAGCAGATCAGTATTTCTATGAGGTTTGTTTATATGATCATACTATTATATCGTTCTCAAGTGTAGTCTATAAAGATTATGACAATTCCTCGTCTATCCGAGCGTCTCGATTGTATGCAATATCGACGAAAGCTTGACCTAGATATAGAGGAAATTCGCCCAGACCTGAATATCCTTCGAATGCCTCTCTGGAACTACGTTCTTCTTTAAAGTTCAAACAAGTTCTTCAGGTATGTCGTTCTAATTTTATGTGTACGCTATAGCTTGATGCATTTTGAGCACAGGTTATACTCGTGCTTGGAAACACACTCAACGGCTCTACATTCAGAGGAGGAGCACAGGGCTTCCAACTTGATTCATTACTAAAGGTATTCCAATGATACTCTTCCTTTTGTCTGTACTTATGGTTGCGCAGTTGATAGAGACGAGGACGACCAAAGGAGGGTCGGATTGTCCGACACTTTTGCATTATCTCGCTCGAGTGCTTATGAGGAAAGACCCCACGCTTGTAAATTTCATTGATGAATTGCCCAATTTGGAGCCAGCCGCTCGTGGTGAGTTTCATGCCCCACGTCTTCCCTCTTCCCTAATCTCTCATCCATAATTCGTGCAGTTTCAGTGCAAGTAGTTCTGCAGACAGTAAATGCTCTTATCGCTGGTATTGGCCAGGTAAACGAAGAAATTCGAAATCATCACCAGAACACGTCTGTTCCAAAAAATGATCGCTTCGTCCAAGTTATGCAGGTTTGTTTGCTCGATCTCTTGCGGCATTGTCTTATTGAAAGCCACCACTTTATAGCCTTTCGTCCACGAGAAGGCGCACACTGTCGATGCCCTGAAAAACATGGGGCAAACTATAGAAAGAGAACTTCGGTCGTTACTAGCGTATTATGGAGAAAACCCAGATTCACCGGATTCACCCAAACCTGAAGACTTTTTTTGCGCTGATTGCATCTTTTTCCTCATCTCTCCAGGCAAGCAATACTCTTTATCCTACCCATTTCTTATCTCATTTTCCTCCTAGAAATGCGCTTTAGAGGTACATAACGCGGAAACCAAGCTCAAAAAATCATTGCCGGCCGTGCTTTCGACCGTTGCGGAGGACGCAGAAAAGACTCCAAATCCGGTAAGTATTTGTAAATCATTTTGCCCTTTATTCCCTCTAAAACAGTCACCCGCAGACCTTCAAAGCTGTTTCTGATACCAAACCAACTGATTCCCTAAAGATGCCCGATGATTTACAAAGCTTCGCCACTGGAAAGCGTTCCATTGGTCGCGGAGACTTTGATCAGGCTATCAGAAGCATGAAGGAGGGACAGCGTAGGGCCCGTCCCGCACGACCACTGAGTAAAATATTCTTCGATGGAGCTAATTCTGGCGGGCGATCTTGAATTTGTTTATCTGACTGATTCCCATGGAACATCAACTTATTGTACCTCTAGATTAGTTATATACCAAAGCATGTAATATCAATTGTTCGCCAATGCTTGCGCCAATGTAATGTAGGTAACGTGTATACTAGGGCATCTACGAAATGATAAATCTATAATGGATATACGAGATGATTATATGGTAAAGCAGTACGAATGTAGATATTATAGCAGAATTGGGACCATCTACAAAAATGGCACATTTTGCATTTCACCTGCGGCAAGCAAATCATCGTCAAATGCCTCTTCTGCTTCCTCTTCTGGGTCTTCTTCGCCGTCATATGCGTCCTCCTCATCATCATCATCGCAGCCGAAATTATGTTCCCCGCCTTCATCATCATCATCCATACCAAAATGGCTCTCATCCAATGTTCCAGGCATGCTCGTCATACTCCTTCTCCTCGTTCTCTTTCTTCTCTGTCCATCTGGCCCTAGCGGTCCTTCCTCATCTTCATCATCCGAATCGACATATGAAGACGATGATTCCGGGCTTGCACTACGACGATAAGGATCCCCGTTTGCCCTCGACATGAAGCCTAGAGTTGAGCTTAACTTCTCGAAAGACGACATCTGTCGCAGATGCGAGTTGCGATAGGGATCCCCACCAGACACTGATTGACTGTCGGTGATATATGGACGTGAGGTAGTGCTGTTTGCATTTCCACTGAGACTGAAGTTCCTTAACCTTGCCAAAGCGCTTTGGTTTGAAGTATCGGACCGTGCACTTAGGGCAGGGGACGGGGGAGACATATCTGGAAGTGGGAAATCCTGGACGGGAGTCTTCCAATAATTGAAATCCGTGTACTCAGGAGTCCACTTTCGATGGATGGGCGGGAACATCTGGTCCACGAGATCCGTCATATGGATATATCTGCGATGTCATGACTTAATGATATTTTGCAATTAATGTGGAATGAATACCCACGAAGATTTGTAGCCGGCTAATTCCAAAAGCTCCATCTTCACTTCCCCAGCACTATCAATGGTGAATATTCGGGCGCTGGGAACATTGACACTTCGATAGGACAAGGCATCTGTGATCCTATTACCAAACCCTGCATAGAAAGGATTGCGCGCAGATTCGCCGAACAAGCGTTGTATATCACGCAGACAAGCCATCTTGAATAACTCAGGTTTACGCATAATCACTTCCCTACAAAAAATTATATGAATCAGTAAAACATACAAAGACTGTATTGATTCGCATACCGATGCAGGGATGCCATCAACCGATCGGGACTCATGATTACAGGTCCCTCGGGAAGTTGATAATTATTCTGCTTGATACCCTTGAGATAATCTCGTGTAGCATCTGCTTGTCCAATGGCTCTAGATGTGAGATACATTATTTTGTAGCCGTTTCTCGTGATATCAGTGTAGAGCTTCGCGACGCCGAGATGGGTCCAATCTCGCCCAATCATGGCGAAAACATGGCCAAGGCCATCAGATCTAGGTTTCGATATGGTTTGTATAAGTTAAATTGGGCATACAGAGAGCACATACTTGGTGATTGTCCCATCAATGTCAGAGATGACAACAAGGTCAGTTGAATCCCAGACGAATATTCGGGCAGTGGCGGCAACTGCACCAGAAGCTGATAAAGAGAATGTGATAGCATTTGCACCAGGTCTTAGATTAAGTGATTTCTAGAATCAGCGTCATAACTTCAGAACGGTTTGCTGTTGTGAGATCAATGAGTCCTCACGAGTTGATCTGATGTCAGTCTCAGTGTCTTAGCAAACCTCTTAGAGGGTGTCGGTGTTTCTGGTGTGCTAGAGGGTCGAATGGATGTTGTCGCACTAACTGATCTAACATGCGAAGGGTGAAGGCCACCATCAGCAAGTTGTTGGGCAGATACTGTAGGTGCATCGGTTTTCGTCACAACATCTTCTGATATGTTCTTGCGGTTATCTTTGAGGAAACCGTGACTAGCTGGAAGGGGTAATGACGATGTAGAGGTGTCTTTTTTCTTCAGAATTATACGTCAGATATTGTGCACCATAATGAAGAAAAACATACAGAATCAAGAACAGTGTATTCTTTCACATCAGCGGAATCCTTTCTCCTACTCCGATTCCACCACTGTACCCATGAGGGATGACGTTGGTTTCTGGGCTGAACCTTGCCCTTGAGAAGCCACAGACGCTGCTTCTGCCCTCCTCTCCTCCTCCACTGCCTGTCGTACATCAGCAGCGGATGGAGGTTCTGACTTAGCCCGACCATGTGACTTCTGCTCTGTAGGCTCCCATGACATATCCTCATCGTTGATAGACTGGTTGGATTCCGAGGGGGGTGGTGGGGGTGAAACTGGCCTAAGATCATCGCCTGATGCACGTTTTCGGAGGACAGACGACCGCCATTGCACAAGAGAGTTCATGAGGGGTGAACCATCATTCCGAGTGATATACCTAAATAACTGTCATGAACGGATAGCAATGAAAATTGAAGATGCAAAACGCACTGGTGATTGCCGGCCCACCGAATGACGAGTCTGGGATCGTTAATAATGCTTTCATCTTCCAGGAACCTGGACCAATCTACACGGAAACGATCAAACTGTCTTGCCACTTCAAACTCATCTCGCCATCTATGTTTCCTCCCAGCAGGGTCTCTGTTCACCTCGGGGGATTGACCTTCAGTTTCGACGGGAACCAAGCTTAATTGAAACCCGATTTTTCTGCTTTCAATGCTGAACACAAACATTGTAGGGTCGTCCTTACTGGGACTCAATGTCCCTCCGGTTCCATATGTTCCATTTGCAGTGTTGTCCTCTTCCTGCTCTGTTGATCCTTCTACCTGCCTCTCCCAGAAGCGACCACCTCTTCCCCTCTCTTCTTCATGATCCTGTTCGCTGACATCCTCGTATTCCTTATATTCTCTATGTCCTTTTGCAGGACTGTCCAAGTAATGGGGTGGAACACTTCTGCTACGTCCTGTGCTCTCGCTTCCACCGCGTGTTCGTACAATGGCATCATCAACTATGGCATCCTCTGAAATATCATTGATACCTCCATTAATAGCAGGCGGGAGTGCTAAATCAATTGGTCTTCCTCTCCTCTGTGCAAATCCCCCTTTAGACCTTGCTGTTGATCGCCAATATGGCAGCTCGATTCTGCCCCCTTTCCCAAATGAGGCTTTCCTAGGCGATGGTTGTGGAAATGCACCCCATTCCCAGGAGTACTCTTGAACAGGAATTTGATGGTCGCCATGTATATGAGCCTGGGGAGACAGTGGAAAAGGTGCGACTGAGTCATTCTCAGGTTCCATGTCTGGGGGTGGTTCAGAGGTTGCTCGGAAGTATGGTTGGGCAGTTGGAGCAATCGGCGATTGTGATTGCGAAGAGGTCGGAGATGGCGAAGGCGAAGGAGAGGGTACAGAAGACGAGTGTATTGTAGATTGTGTATGTGGGAGAACAAGATATTGCTTCTCAGAAAGAGGGGATAGTCCAGAGGAATTCGATTGCCGTGGAAAGGCAGAATGTTCCTTAGAGTTCGACTTTGAGGAAGTAGCAGTGGAGTTAGAGGATCCAACAGTCCGGTCGGAGGCTATGTGACCATGATACCCTGATTTATAGCCCTCCATGTCGAGAGTAACATCTGTATAGACATACACGTTAGTTAGATTCGTTATGAACGCGTACCAAACAGACCATGGTGGTACTCCACTTCAGGAACATGCCCCTGCGCTCTGAGGGTTTTGAGAGCCACGTCCACGCGTGCATCTTGTTCGTCCATGGCCGGAGTGTGTGAACGTTCTATATCATGCCCTGGGGAGGGTGGAGGAGACGGTAGAGACGTGACGGATCTCTGGTTAATTGTTGCCCTAGATCCGCTTTTCCGCAGTGCATGGGGTACGGTATGCTCTTGCTTCGGAGTAGTACGCACATCGTCGCGGGAAGTGTCCTCTTCTTGTGTTCTACCATCAAGATCAAGAAAGTCGGGTTCAATGCGAGTGCCTTCATCCGTACTCTGGGTTGAGTCTGTTGAACCTTGCTGGATGTGCTCGTCTTGTTTGGCACCAAAGCGGTCCGTATCCACTTGGTCTTCTGTCAATTTCTCACCATCTACAGTATTGCCAGGTATTGTGGGTTGCAGAATAGGGGAAGTTATGAGGTCCTCAGGAACATCATCGTCAGTCTCGAAAACAAAGAAGGCCTCGCCGGCCTCTCCGATCTTCATATTGAAAGGAATGGAGTTTCCATTGACAAAGACGTTGACTTTCTTCTCTCCAGGCCTTAGGACCTGCCATTTACCGAAACGTACGTGAAATGGTGAGCAGACAAGTTCAGAGTCGCCATTGTCTGTAGGTCGCCGTATGACAATGACGTCGATGGCACCTGTAAGAGTGGAGGGGTTAATGGGGGAAGATCTTTGTAGTACTGGTACGGGGCGCTTATTGCGTTGACCGCGCCGCGAATGTAGTTCATCGATGGGGAGCTGAAGCTGAGAAGAGGAAGAGGCAAGAGAGATATATTCTGTACTACAGTCATGTGATTCTACTACTAGTGGTGTCCCCCGCCTCGTGGTCGTACAAAGGTGCCATGCTAGGCTATCTCAACTCGGTCAGTTAAATATATTATTACTTACATGGAGAACACATACAGGTAAGTTACGTTCCCTGCCAGTAGTTTCAAATGCAGATCTTCAAAAGCAATTTAAAAGACGAACCATTTTGTGCCACCGGGAGCGGTCGGTGCTGATTTCCCAATTGAGCAGGTGCAAACAGTCCCGTTGAAAAGGCAACTCACCAATAACCGGGTCAGGATGCTGGAATTTGGCCAGACGAGCTTCAGCTTCTTCTAAAATCCGAGCAAGCGACCTGGGATCGTGCACATCTCTGCCAAAGTCGCTCAACCAAACTCTACCAACGCAAGGTAACCCAAGAGGCTCTCACCGGTTGGCATCGAACTCGGCTCTGATTTGCATTGCCTCAGCCCTCCAGAGATCGCGTCTAATGGTCCAATCTAAAGCATTCTTGAGCGAGCGTTTGTAGAGTGACTTGACGTAAAGTCTGTGTGCCGAAGAAAATGCTGTGGCCGGGGAGGACATTTACTGAGTGGGTTGGTGGTCGTGATGAGGCCCAGTCACGGTCAATTCCAGTCAATGACACATGCTGACATAAGATTAATTAACATTTTTGGTCGCGGGACCGAGCCTTCTGCTCTTTCTTACTTTGCAAAAATACAAACACATGGATCCCCATTCACGGCGTTCCCAATTCAACCATAGAGCACCCAAAGCAGGTCCGTTTTCTAGGAATATTGATTCTCTACCTCTGTTACCCACCCAGAAATCGGAATCTTCAAAGATGCCCCCAAGAAAGACATCTCGCTCATCCCCCGCCACCAATCTCCTCCCCCGCCGTCCTATCGCAACCAATTCGCGCGTTAAACAAGATGAGATGTTCAAGCGAGACATGTACTTATCGGTGGTTACCAATGCACTCCAGCAAAAGACAAACGTGCGTCCAGTCCTCTTTTCACCCGGGCCAAACGACCGACTTGTGATTTAGGGCGTGCCAGATACATTTGATGAGCTTGTGGCCCAATTCAATATATCTTCGTCATTTTCCTCTTCCCAGCCAACCGGGAAAATTGATACGGCCCAGATCCGTCTGTGGCTACTTGCTCTTTCCCATGTTGTGTCTCGCCTAGAGAGGACTCATTCAGCACTTGTCGACGCCATCGTAAATATGCCATGGACAACTTTCGACAGCGCCACTGTAAAGTCTTATACCATGTTCATTGGCATGTTGCTCAGTGCTAGGCCGGAATATCTTTCCCTTGTGTTGACCAAGATTGCACATGGGTTTACATACCGTAAGGTTCTTCTTTATTGACTGTGTATCTTAACATCCTAAATTCTATGTCGCCCATAGAATCTGGATTACAAGCTCTCGATTCAAGCATGCCATCCACTTCTAGCTCCCCGTTGACCCGAAGAATTATTTACGACAGACTGCACTATCTTCTCAGACATGTTCTAAGCCTCGTGCCTACCCTTCCATCGACCCTTCAGCCCATTTTAGTCCGCCATTTCCCCACAAGAGACAAAATCAAGTTGCTCAAACGACATATATAAGAAACTTGCTCCGAGTATCAGGCTACTGTCCAGAATTGGCCGATAAAATCCTTGCCACAATCGTGGATCGCGCCATCCAAATTGATGTAAGTTTGGAGTCGCGATAAGCTATATATACACTCACTGAATCTCCCAGGTTGAGATTCAGATCGAACTTGAAGAACTTGAAGAAGAAGATGTCGACGATCAGGATGTATTTGAACTCGATCCCTTCGACGTCGTTCTAGGTCAGGAAGCCTCGTCTTCAGCAACAGATTCAGACACCTCCGACGATGATAGCGATGGTAACTTTAGTGACCTTTCATCTGATGCGGGTGATATGGACGACTTTGATTTGCGGCGACGTGCCGAGGTGCCTATGAACGTCGGGCATATTCAAGAGATGGTCAAAAACTGGATGCCATTCTAACATTACTTTTCGAACATTTCGAGCGCAGTAAAGTTGTCCATGGCAAAAGCGCAGATTCGTGTCCCATCTCACCCCTTGAATTACCCCCATTGCCGCCTCTCGAGTCAGGTCCTCTATCGCCCACAGATATTCGGTCGCCCAATGTACAATCCTCCGATCTCAACGCAACATCCGTTCCTTTGACTCAGACCACTGCCCCCATTATTGATTCTCCTTCGTCAAGCACCAAAAAATCCGGCCCTGCTAGCATCAAAATATCCCTTCATTCACAATTCCATTCACTGCTATCTATCTTCGACCGGACCATTCTGCGTACCTTTAAATCGCGCTATACTCAATTTCTCGTATTCTGGTTCGCTTCGCTCGATCCCGAATTTGCGGACATTTTCCAGGGCATGCTAGTCGAGCGCGCCCTGATGCCTTCCTCCGGTGGTTTTATACCCCACGCTCATAACACAGATACATCTGGTGATGGCGATGAATCATCGTCCAATGGGCAAGCGCATACTATGACACCTGAGCTAACGAGAGCTGCTGCTGCGTCATATATCGGGAGCTTCGTCAGCCGCGCCACCTTCGTTGACCGGGATGGCGCACGTCGCGTCGTCAGCGTGTTGTGCGAATACCTTAGGACCCACCTTGACGGCGTTGAAGAAGATGTCAGAATTGGGCTTGGTTTCGGTTCTGGGTCTGTATCATCGAATATGAATGCCACTGCCGCAATTGGTGCGATACTGGCTTCCGGGCAGCACACAGTGTTCTACGCTGTTACACAGGCTGTCTTTTTGATTTTCTGCTTCAGATGGCGTGATTTGTTGGGTGGTGATGGCGATGGCGAAGAATCGTACCTAGAACTGGATTTGGAGTTAGATGGAAGAGCGAGAAAAGCTCATGGAAAAGACAAGTGGATGCCAGAACTTGCTGTGTTGAAGAGAGCTGTCACTTCTATTTTGAATCCACTCAAGGTCCGTTGTCTTCTATCTATAAAGTGGGTATTTGATTCTGAATGTTATATTAGGTCTGCTCCCCCAACGTCGTCATGCAATTTGCACGGGTGGCACAAGCTACTGATTTCGTCTACTGCTACACCATGCTTGAGATGAACAAGCGTAACGACATGTCATTCGCGTCCATATCAGGTGCCTCTCGCTCGCGGCAGTCCGCCGGCTCGTCTGACAATATGGCTTCCTCTTTGGCCCTGTTGCATACAAAAGTACTATATCAGCCTGCAAATGCCGAACTCAACACGTTCTTTCCTTTCGACCCTTACCGGCTACCCAAGTCAAACACATTCATACAAGGGGTATACAGGGAATGGTCGTCCGTGGCTATTGATGATTCCGACGAATCTGACGTGGAAGAAGACGAAGACGATCAACTATCGAGTGGTCAGTATGAACTTGACTTCACGACCAGTGGCCGTTTGAATATCCCCAAAGACAAGAGTTCCAACGGTCACAAATCTGAGGACGACGAAGGACTTGGAGAATCTTTGGGTGCTATGAGCATCAGTCCTGCGCGGATGTCCATATCATTAGGCATGCGCAAATGAGCTTCTCGAGGGTAACGGACGGACGGAAGGGTGGATGGGATTTTTCTCATGTTGATTGTAGATATCAGTACTTTTTTATCTTGCTACTCTTACTCATGCCATCATTTTCTTTTTCCCTGACCATTAGATAACACCATCACACATCTATATACTACTCCTGTAATCAGACTGCTTGCATTTCCTTCATATGCTAGCTACCCTTCCAAACATAAAATCTATGAGTCGATGTTATGTATTATCGTAACATTTTGGATTTAACATCTGAAGATGGAGAATCCGGTCAATTATCCTGTTTATTTGCTGGGCTAGCTTTTTGTGCAGCAGCACATGAAATGGACTACTACCAAACTTCAAAGTACTTTGAATTATAGCAGTAGGAGATCAATCAATTCGACATCCTAATTCCCAAATTGGGAAACATATTTCCTAATTAGGTGGGCTACCCGTGGGCTGCCGCAAACCCGGATTTGGTTGGACTTTCCTCCTTCGCCCATTCATCTTTTTATACTCCTTTCCTAATAAGACTCTCTCAGATTACTATATTTCTGTCAAAATGATAATGGTATATGTTCTATGTGAATAAAAATACAGAAATGCCTCGTGAAATAATAAGTAGTTACCAAAGATAGAATGAATGGATATAGTATAGCTCGTCAAGAGGAGGGTATATGGTCGTGCTACTTGGAGTGAACATCGACGAAAGTGGCTCACTTTCGTGCTATAAATATTAAAGTGAATTAAAGGTGCCGCCACATTTCTGTCTGAAGTGACAAGCATTTCCAGTTTTCAGGATCAAAGATGTGCCTGTAAAAATTGGAGTATCAATGCGTAGGTCGATAAGTTAATATGTACGGAACATGTCCAGCACGACAAAGTCTGTTGAATTTCTCAAGACAGTGCGTTCTTTGCGAGGCTTGGGGTTCGTAACGGGGATAGGGATCGGCCCTTCTCCTGGTAGCGTGGCAATGGCGATGGGGTGAGAGATTATGGTTTGCGACGATTCGTGCTTGGTCTCAATCGAGGTTTTCTTAGAAGCACGAGGGTGGAATACTGCAGATTCGAAAGGAAGCAGTTCAACGGCATACTGTGGACAAAGAGGTTGAATATATTTGAGTGAATGATCAGAAGAGTAACTCACAGAAACTTTGAACAATGAAAATACGCATGATGGCTGAAGTTCCTTGTCCAAGTGAATCTCTCCGGTCAGTTCTTTGGAATTGACGCCGTCGTCTGCATGGCTGCTCATCCTGCCATCATCTGTATTAGCCCACCAGACTGCCCTCTCAACTTCCGCCACATCTACGAGCATGCCACCCTGTACACCGGATGCATTGCCTCGCACGGAGACAGATAGGGCCTGTTTCTGTTTCTGTGATAGAAAAGACTGTCCCCCGTCTTGGTAGTATTGTACGCGCCTGATGAGGCGAACGACAAGGGTGTCTGGGCAAGCGAGAGCATCAAGGGCCTGTACATCTTTGCATCGAATAGAAATGTGACAAGGAATGACAGTTCCCCGAGTGTACATCTGCTGTAATTTGTTTTGATTGAAATAGACCTGCCTGTCTGTATGGTGTACAGTACTCACTGGATTTGCAATCGAAACCTGGATTGGCACGCATAAACATCAGATTTGATATATGGACGGACATCATATAAACAGCTCACTTTGCATTCGAGCTTGACGCTCCGTTCACCAAATATCTTGCCGTACAACGTAACAGATGGTAAAGTGTACCATCCTTCAGGATCCGCTTCAGGTCCAGGTAGTTTCAATCGCTGCGAGTAGGCAAGTTGGCGAAGAATTGACGAAGGAGCAGGTGTAATATTTGGCACATAAATAATGTTGGCGTGAAGCCTAAGGGTCGAATGGATATGTGTATGGGGAAATTTTGGTGTATATAACTCACTTGGAATCAGAGCGTAAGATGCCATGTGCTATACGTAGCACAAGTTCATATTCAACATTTCCTTGTGTTCCGCGCTCCAGAAAGGTCGGGGAGAAGGAGAGTGGACAAGCGCTTGTCCCGGTTGTCCTGGAAGGCATATAGTATCGGGGAAGGGGAATGAAAATGGCCATGAATATTTCCCCATAAACTTGCCATCAAATTTCTTTGTCCGAGCTGCCACTGAGGCTGGGGTATCTCCTGGAAGTTGAAACATGGAGCGTGGATCTCCATTGTTGCGATTCCAGGACACTATAGGTAAATCAAGAAAGGTACAAGCGCCATCTTCGTAAGAGCTGGTTATAACCCGACCGCGCAACTGAAAGCGGCCGTTTAACATGAAATCGACATCAAAAGGATTTCTCGTTAAAAGGACGTACTGAAAGGTTTATTGAATTTATGTTCTGAGGCGCTTCCAGGTTCAAATCTAAAGATCCGCACACAAGGTCACTTCCGGTGAATCGAAGAACTTTTTGGCCATGGGATACATAGCTTGAGCTGGCGCTTGATCTGCCATATATCTTAAGATTTGTCCACGGTTTTGCTTTGGAGCCACTCGTGATGTGAAACTCGCGTAGCTGCAGTCCTGAGGATGAGCTGGGGACAGCATTTCGGTCCTGTTCAGATGGAGTACCTATTCGTGGCCGTCGAGAGCGAGTACGATCTCCTCGTGGTCGCGACCTAGATTGAAAGACACTAGAATACCGAGGAGGACTCGCAGATAGACTTAAACTGTTTACAGCCACGCTGCTGATGACAGCCGGCGTTGTCGAAGAAGCACCTGCTATAGCCGAATATCTTGGGAGTTGATGAGTAGTATCATTGGTGGTAGGTACTTGAGCTTGAATAGATAAGCTGTCAGAAGTTGGCGCTAAAGGAGCAGACATTGGAGAATTAGCAGTTATAGACATGGTAAAGAGTGTGAGCGTGGCATTAAAATGAAAGGGTCTTGTTGGATTGTAATTCCAGTCAGGATAGAAAGAACGAGAAAGAGATGGAGGATTCAGAGGGTGTCAAGAACTAGAATAAGAACTGCAAGTCAGATAACCCTAACGAGAGTTTTATGGCATTCTGTGCATGCATTTTGGTCAAGAAGTAAGAGCACTCCACAAGGCTAATTCTCTGATTGTTCTCCTCGACCTACTCTAGAATGCGGCACTACAGAACGTCCGTTCTTATTGTGTTATTGAGAGCTCCGTTCTGTGAGGCCTGTCAGTGTTGGGTACACTGACAACAATCGTCCCAGGATCATTGCAACCAAAGTCCCGAGGTCGCCTGAAATTAACACAATAGAGTAGGCCTGGATTTGAATGGATTGTGAGCTACTTGTGTGGCTTTGGCCTTTCGATATTCCCATAGTGGTTGTAAATACCCTTCATGGACGCGAAGACAAAAAGGACCGTTCCGCGTTCCGCGGCCGGACCGATCTTAATTTAAGTAGTGTGACGTTATTTAAACAAAAATAGCAAACTGTCCATATCTTTCGACAGTGAATTCTACGCCACCTTAATCACGACCTTTCCAACGTGCTTTTGCGACTCGAGGTAGGCATACGCAGCAATAACTTCGTCGTAGGAGAAAACCTTGTCAATAACAGGCTTCGTCCCTTCAGAGTTTGCAACGATGAGACGATTCATGTCTTTGAACCTGGTGTTTTCAATCATAAATTTCAATTAGAATCTAGTCGACATGTATTAACTCACTGTGCAACAGAGCCAATCAAAAGTCCGCGTAAAGTCACGGCGTTTGAAATCAACGGGAAGATTACGTTGGTGTCACCTTGGCCCTATCAATGATATTTGTTAGGAAGTTTCATGAGTGGCGCAAATACTTCATGGGCTTACAGATGCAACGTGGCCAATGATATGAACATATCCGCTTCCCGTTTTGACAGATTTGATCGATTTTGCGAGAGTTCCTTGACCTCCCACCTGACAAGGAAAGTCAGAATAACAAGTGGATTAACACAGAGGGGCATATACCTCAATAACATGGTCCACTCCCTCTCCATTGGTCTTAAGTCAACACAAAGGTTAGAGGTTGACCTTGGGGAATGTACAAGATGCACACATACAATTTTCTTAACGTCTTCGTCCCAGTTGGGAGTCGTATTGTAATTGATAAGATGTTTAGCACCATGTTTCGCCGCAATTTTCAACTTTTCGTCAGAAGAAGAAGTTGCAATTACGGTTGCTCCTGCGGCAACGGCAAACTGCAAAGCGAAACTATTTTCATAAAACTATTAACAACACAACCTCTGTAGGAACCAAGGAACTCACATAGAAACACCTCCGGTTCCCAAGACTAAGACAAAGTCTCCAGCCTTAATTGGGACGGGTCCGTGAAGCGCGTTGTACGCCGTGAGACCTGCGCAGCTAGAATAAAATGCTTAGGGATGGATCGAAAACGACATGGTCTACTCACGGAAGTGTGGATGCCTCTTCGTAAGACAGATGCTCTGGAATTGCTACAAGCGACTAGAAGGATAGATGTAAATTTCTAGTATCATTTACGATCCGTATATTTGACATACATGGGCAGGGAAAGTCCTGTATTGGGTCAGAACGCCGTGAGCTTGACCACCCAACGCGGTTTGTTGTATTGCTGGGGTTGTACGACCATGGATGTGGTCGGTTGCAAAATTAGCACAGACTCGATCACCCTTTTTCCATCCAGTGACATCCTCTCCGACTGCCAAAACCTCGCCAGCCATATCCGAGAGCGGAACAAGATTCGGAGGGACGCTTCAATCCAGATTAAGACCAATTATACATTACAGTATATAATGGGGATACTTACTTCGCGCCATAGACGCCTTTAGAAATCATAAGATCCCTGTACTGTCGGAATGTCAGCTGCGGCATGGCTTCGAAGTAGCAGTAGTACCCACCTGAAGAGAGACAGCATGGACCTTCACGAGCACATCCTTGGCTCTTATTTTAGCTATAGGAACTTCGGTTTTAACCAAGTTCTCGTAAGATCCAAGCTGCAGAGTATGTCAGTATATAACATTTCTCCGAGTTCGCATAGAGACAGACCTGGGGAAAGAGTATTGAAGAGTAGTGGTTGGAACAGACATATTTATCAGTGTCAAAGAACAAGAAAAGATGATTCACAGAGTATGATGTCTTGTCCTGTTCAGTTCGAATCCGTATCATTTTATACAAGTGAGGATCTCCGTCACCAACCGATGCGATCATCGCTTGAATGGACGCGAGATGGGAATCAGAGGGATGAGAAATGATAACAATAACATACTTCTGACCAATAAATTATTCTTGTGTCACTACTCTCACATTACTCATCGCAGAATTAGTCAAATTAGTCACTATATCCAGAAGGCTAATATCCGTCTATCATTCGCACTATCTAAAAACATGACCATAAGCGACAGTAACAACGGAAATATTCATAATGCTTACGTTTCATTTCAGTCTAGTTGAGACGATTTGGGGATTGAAAACACCGCGAATTTCACGCGTACTGACTTCTTGAATATAAGAATGTTAGATAGGGTAGGCACGGGCAGGATCATATCAAACTGGACGCCTGTGAGCCGGGGCACGGGTGTCGTGATTGTACAGATGAACTCAGATATCGGCCCGTTTATTTTAATGATAACGATTGTTAGGGGTTGCTCGTGAGGTCGGCAGATTCTTTCAATTTACGATGAAGTACGTATGGTTGGACGTCGATCCTGTATGTGATGAGGGTATTATCTACTCCTTGTAAATACTCTGATTTCTCTCTGTAGGGTCACGACGATGCCACTGCGATAATGCTGGCAGCAAATACCCCTAACATCCATCTTTTGGGCGTCTCAACAGTGAGCATCATAGATTCACAAAAGTTGACCAAACTTGAAACATAAAAAGACGCACGGCAATGCAAGCAGCAAATGGACGGCCCTTAACGCTGCTCGATGCCTTCTTGCATTTGGCGGATTGCCTCATATCCGTGTATTCCCTGGATCCCATGAGCCCCTCTTACTGCCTGCCAAACACGATCCAGAGATACACGGTGCAGACGGGCTTGGGGGCGTGGAAGGTCTTCCGGATAGTGAAGATCCAAAAGTTCTCGCTTTGTTCGCTAACCATGAAGACGGCTCTCGCATACGCGCGCTAGAAGGGATGTCTAAAATCATAAAAGATCTGTGGAAAAATGGTACTGGCCACCAGATTACCGTGATATCTACTGGCCCAATGACCAACATCGCCAATTTTGTCAGTGTTTATCCTGACTTGCTTGCTGCTGTCGAAGAATTTGTCTTCATGGGAGGTGGTGTCGGTCTGGGGAATCGCTCTTCCGTCGCAGAGTACAATATTCTTTGTGATCGTGAGTCTTTGGTTCATTGCCTTATTCCCAGCATGAACATTTTTTCACACATGAAGGTACATATAGCACATGCAGCACAAATAGTCCTTAATGCCCCTGTAAAGAAGACTATGATGCCAATCAACGTCACCCACACTGCAATTGTTACAAGAGATATCCACCGTGAAATTCTTGTGCCAGGCTCTTCCCACGAATCTCCGGGCACAGAACTTCCAAAAGCGTCAACCAACTTGCGCCACACTCTATCGACATTGATAAGCTTTTTCGCAGACTCATATAAGTCAACTTTCGGATTTAATGATGGGCCCCCTCTTCACGACGCGCTCACGATTGCATACGTGGCCTATCCCGACCTCTTCACGACTACTCGTTATAGAGTGGATATAGAACTCACAGGAACGCACACTGTCGGGGAAACTGTGGTGGATGTATGGAATTACCGACCTTGCGACGATACGTGGGGAAAACATGGGCGCAATTGTATTGTGGCAGAGACCATGAACGTAAGTTTCTCTCAGTTCAACATCTCGAAGACCTCATAGGCGAATGCTTTTCTAGGTGAAACGATTTTTCAATATATTTTTAGAAACAGTTTCAAGATGCGATCAAGTGTCGCCTTTGAATAAGGTGCCAGTGGCTTGAGTACTCATAAGATATGTAGCAGTTACTTGGATTCGAAATACGTGTTTCTAGGGCCATGCATATCTTATTCAAAGCCTCACAAGTACAAAACAAACACCAGCGGGCACTTGAAGGCTCTGCCGAGTTGAACGATTAATCTTGCTCTTTAAACGGTGCCAGCCTTCTTGAACCAGGCGTTAACTGGCTTGAGGCTGAAAGGCGGAGAGACCCTCGGGACAGATTGGGGAGTACTTCTGGGAGATTTGACGGGACCTCCGCGACCTGTAGGTTTCCAAGCCGCGAGCCATTTCTTCATTGATGCTAGGGCAGCATTTTGAACAGCTGCAATAGTAGGGTCAACAGTCCCGGCAGAAGTGCCCAGATCGGAGCAGTGGAAACCATCGCCAAGACCAATAGGCTGCAATGATGTACTGGGGACGGATACACCCGTGGCAGATACTGTTGCATCTCTCCATGGATCGCCTATGGCAGGTTTTCATTAGCCAAGAGATGCCAGTGAAAGAGACAAGAATACACACGAATTCCGTTCGCGAAGAAAAGGTTTTTAATTCTCACATTCCACCCTCTATATTTGATGTTTGTGAGGATGGTATTTGGAATCGGAGGGCGAGGGAAAGCAGCAGGGAACATTTGTTGACATTGTCGCTAAAACAGAGAAAATCTATCAGGATTTTTGCTTGCAAAAGTAGTTGCTTTTCGGCACACCAAGTCGTAAGCTGGTTGGACCAATCTCGTAACAAGAGTTGGGCGATTGTTAGGTGCACCTTCCTACGTGGAAGATTAGCATACTTATTTGCAAAAAGCATCCGAGATACTCACTTGAAGATACCCAACCTCATTACAGCTATAACATCGTTAGTCAGAGTAATTGAAACAAAGATATATAACTTACACAATCCACATCCATGATCGTCCAGCGTTGTCGATGCTTGTGTCAGTCCAGAAGTCTAAGGTGGCATCATAAGTCCCAAGGCAGGTTCTGAGATTATGCCATTAGCTTTCTGAGGATATCGCTTAACATATGGCGTACTCGATATCTTGGGTACCACATACTGAGACCAAAGACATGAGCGGACGTAAGCAAAATAATCCGGATTTGTACTCACATCCTGAAAGATAAGTAGTGCGCCAGTAAGTGCCCCATGATTGGAGTGCGCTCTGAAGCCCAAAGCCAGAGGCAGGAGCTTTAACGCCATTTTTAAACTCAAGAGCGTCGCAGAATCGATAGAATTGCGATCCAGCTCCAGACGTGACCTGTAAAGACTGCCAGTCCCACAAATTATTGCGCACTTGGGACAAGTAAGGGATGACGTTCAGATAGATAAATAAGCCAATTTACTTACAAGCACCAGCAGCATCGTCTAGATGGGTCAGGTTTCCCAGCCCGAAGTTTTCTTTAAGGGCTTGTATGGCAGTGGCATTTTTGCCCGAGAAAGTCTTGTCCACATGTGCGATTACGGCTTGTACATCGGCAGAACAATTAGCGGGCATATTGGTGCGAATAGGTTCAAAATACTGCCAGAAGTCCCTATGTGGCAATCAAGATAAATATAAACCTGGGGGCTCTTAGAATGCCGGCTCTCACAAGATTGCCTGGACTACAGCAGAAGAAGCATATCCAGCGGCAAAAGATTGGGTTTGCTATTAATTAATAGATGGTGTTACTATTCATTTCAAAGAAAGTTCCACACTTACTTCACCATGGTCCAGCTGGTTAGTGCCCCTTGAGGTGAAGGTTAGCCATAATTACAAATTAGAAAAAACGAAGTCGATCGCACCAGAATAGCTGCCTCCAATCAAAACCCATGGAGCTTTGTCTGGTGTAACAGAGTCACCACCTGGCATAGGAAGATTGACATTCTTGGCAAAATATTCCAAATCATCGATGGCTTGTTGAATAGTGTGAACTTGGAGGCTCTTGACAGTCAAGTCGGGGTAGGGGTTGCTCAAGCCGTAGAATCTGTGCTCTAATACAATTGCGCTGCCGTTTTGTTGTTGCGCTATGAGATGACAAAAGTAAGAAATGTTTTCATGGCCAATTTTATGACTCACCAATGAGTCCATTGATAGTCCTGTTGGTAAGATATCCAGAGTAACCTGATTGGCATTTATTGAGTGATCCAGCATATGCAGAAAGCAAACTCACCATCTGCATTCGTTTCTCCAGGAGTCATAAGAATTATCGGTCCGCCTACTCATAGCAGTTGAGCATGACGCAAGATGGCAACTGCGACAGAGACTCTGCCGGATTCATAAAACTCGTATGTGTGCCAGAATCTCTGCTTGAATGTGCCCAGAGATGGTTGGTTGTGGTCGATAAGTTGGTCAAAGTAATAAACCGTTGTATAAGGTGGTAAGACGGTGCCATTGCGACTTGTTACGGGCAGTCCAGGATCCGGAGTGCTCACGAATGGGACGTTTGCTGGGCGCATCATATTTCCATGGAATCGACCATCTGGAAGCCGAGCGGATACAGAGGCAATAGTGACAAGAGAGACGGCGAGTCCCACTAGGTTTAGGAAGTACATCTCGTTGGGCTGGTCCTAGTTCTGGGTGTCCAGCAAGTCAATGTCGGCATGTGTAAGAAAACCAAGTTCATTTATGCATGTACATATGGCGAGGATTCAGCGAATTCTGATAATCCCCGTTCTCCGTAAATCCCACATGCATCTTGTGTTGGCCAACATGATACCAAGGCTTCGAAACTAGTTGATGTATTTTTATCCTGCAGAATTGGTGCGCTATCGTCAAATAGGTTGCAAATAGACGCGTGGAAGATGTCATTTCGCGCCTATCCGTCTCACAAAACGTCTGGTTATTGCAGCGGACCGGTTCTTGCGTTCGTTTGTGACATTGCACAAGGTCTTTTTGGTGTTCCCAGAATGTGCGACTTCATCCACAGTGACGGTCATTAATCGGCTGACTCTTTTGATTCTCTGCGAAGTGCCCATGGAGATAGCCCGAAGAGTGGATCCTGAAGGCAACACATGACATTTAAGCGAGAACGCGTCGGTGACATAACCACATGTGGCGCTTACATAAGGTTTAAAGCGCGCCGTGGAGACGTTAGAGTGCAAGGCAAAAAAACCTGCGGTGGCGCGTCATCAGTGTGGAGCGGACAGCTTCTGGCAGCCCCCGCCGTCCCGGCAAGAATGTGATCTGTTAATATTTTCACTATTTAAAGACTAGAGTATGGTCGTACTGCATGCAACTCAAAGATAAGCCAGATCCACATACAGATCAAGCGCAGTGTTCGTTCTTCACTTGCTGAAACAAGTTAGGGAAATTCACGAGAAGGAAAACGTCAAGGTGGACAAGGCGCCATAGGCCCGGACTGGATTGACATTGTTGTCCTCAGGTGTCGGGAGTAATACAGGTGGTGAAATCCAAGTTTTCCAAGGAACGGTATTACAGCGCTTGAGGTGATTGAAAGGATCAAAGAAAGCAGGTGCTGTCTTGGAAAAACAAAGATGGATCGACTTTGAATTTGGATGGTCTTGATGTGGATATATCATGGTACTGGAATGAATCTACGTAAACATCGAATGGGACATGTAGAGCCTCTCAGTTGCACTGACTAGGAGGTAGAACTGATTTGACGTCGGACGCAGAGAGTGGAGGTTTTAACTTGAAATTGATGGTGTCACTCACGTTGGCTTTCCATCACGTGATGGTCGCGTCCGTCGTAAATCATTATGAACCACAACCAAATATAATGTTGGGAGGAACAAACAAAGAAGCCTATTTTCTGAGTTCTTCTCGCCGTCGTGTTGTTCACGGTTTCACTTAGGCCACTGAATATTGTTGTTGGCCTTAATAACGTTTGACGAAGGTTTTATGCCCACATAACGCGCCTATTAATACGTACCTCACGCTCTCTAGATTCTAAAGAATCATCAATTTTAGACAAATAAACTTCTTGACTATGGTTCCTCTCGTCCCCGCTCTCATCCCTCGCTTTCGTGTCTTTTATATCTTCAGCTTTTGTTATACTCCGTATTTTTATTCCAATTCTACCCCCGCATCCGTTGAGTAAACGTGTATTACCAGTGAGTTCTTAATTTGACACGGGATATGACTGGCTCATCTTTCTATTGTTCCTTCATCCATTGTAGACCGAATTTGGACTACCCACCCACCACTCGCTCTCACATGCGGACAAGAGTCATATCTGGCTCGCAAGCCTTGACCTTTGTGCCCTCACAATCTTTATTTGGTAAATCGTCAATGAGTCGATTACTGGTCTATCGGGCGTCGCTCTTGCACTCGACCCAGAATCCGCAGCTCGACTATGAATTGCGATGACCATTCGGCAAACATGTCTCCTATTTTTTGCTTCAGTCACCCTTTTACATGTTCGCATGGCTCAGTCTGTTTCATTTGGCGCTCGAGACTGGATGCTATGGGCACCTACTTGGTGTTAACCTCTACTACCACCACCTTGTATCGGGGACAGGGATTCACACATTATTCTACGGACTTACAGCCTACTCGATCGTCATTGGTATCTTAAGTAGTATATCTTTTGGTTGCCTCATCCGTACATTGTTTACCATCAAGAAGAATCTTGGAGCGATAAACGAGACTGCAGCCTCCTGGCCACACCTCAGAGAAATCGAAGAAAAGCTGAGACTCTTCTTTTCAACGGAGGAAACTGACGCAATCCGCGATGGCGCCTCCTGGATTACCTCAAATGCCAGCTCCCGAAGAGGTTCAATCTCGGCCTGGTCATTCACTACCCACCAACCGGCGAACACTATGACACATCATACTCAAGGCAACCACAGAGCGCAATATACCCATCAGTTCCCGTCAACTCTTCGTTTTGGTATAGTTCTGCCACAGTAAATGACATACAAGTCCCACCTGTGCCCTTTCAGAAGAGATCTTCCGAGCCAGCAAAAGCCTCGAATGGGATCGTAAAGCTCATGGTTGACATCCTCTCAAGGATTGCATACAACTGTTACTTCCTGGTCTTACCCACAACCATTCACGAGGGCACGGGTCGTCATGCAAGTAGCCAAGATTACCGCACTGCAACTCAAGTCATGGCTGATGTGCAGGTTTTGGACGGATACAAATACGCTCCCGGAGGTGTGGGGCCCGAGAAAGGCCTTGGAGCTTTGGCAGCTCCTGGCACTTCGATCGAAATTTCCATGTTGCCTGCTTAAGGATGGCCAGTTACAATTTGGCTCCCTCTGGTATGTCGCACTGCTATGTCAGCTTCGAAAACGAAAATAACGCATATTTACAGTGTTTCTCATCGCCTTACTTTATCTTTCCTCACAGAATTCCACACCACCTACAGTGGTACAAATACTGTTCATATCATCGGTTAATCTGTCCTCACCGTTTCTGGCCCTTAATTTCCTCTTTGCTCCTCTTCCTATTCCAGTCGGCCTGTTCGATGTTCGTGACAACCTGCCGGTGGATCCTACCGTCCTCTTATTTACGGAGGTCTTCCGAAGCACAAGTTCTCGCATGAGTATAAGAGCAGCCCCAGCCTCAGCGTCACTGTTGTGGAAGGCCGTCGCAGTGGTGACGTGTGGATCAGCAAAGCAACGCTGTCGATGGAAAGGGAAAGTTTGGGAGAGCAATTGGCATACTCTCGGCGACGACCAAGCTTTCAGTTCTTCCGCCTGAAGAAATCACAACGAGTTTGATATGCCACCCGTCCCATTTCGTGACGATTTTCTTCCAGCTCACATTAACGACACGCCTCAGTCCGACAACAGCGTTCAATTCGGAAGGTTCAGGGCAGATTCCAGGGAAAACTCACAAAATTCCGGTGCAGACGAGAGCATGGCATTTGTGAGCCGTATTATGATCGCCCAGAGACATTGTTCTGCTCTTGCTCAAACTGTTCATGTAGCTGGTGCCAGAGCCAGTATTACTGGAGGAATTCGAGAATCTGTCGGTGCCAACACGCTTGTGAGCGTCGCATCTGGGGTCACGACCAGTAAACGTGCTAGCCAATCGTTACATCTTCGATCCCGGTCTGTCACTTCAGTTACCGCGCCAGAGACTTCGACGGGCCAAAAGAATTTAACGTCAGTTCTCCTCCTGCTTTCCCCGTTCCACCCATGCCTCTCAGTGTTAGGGCTGCACGGCTTGCTATGCTGACTCACAAGAAGTCGTTTTCTTCTGGTCAGAGTTTCTCTTTCGGCGCTGTCGATGACATAAATGAAATCGATGCGATGACTGCTAGTGTTCTTCCGCTTCTTGTCCCAGGCTTTACACTCGGTGAAAATTATGAAGATCAAGAAAGGCGACTACACCCCACCTGAAACCTACAGCAAGAGCAAAAGTCGAAAGATTGCCAAGAAACTCACAGAATTTGGCAGGGACTTCACTTCACCTGAGGTTCATTCCATTCCTGCTAGAAGGCGCCAACCACGGGGACGAAAGGAATCCAGGCACAAAAGAAATCACTTTAGTCTTCCCAGGTATAATTTATTTGTTTGTCTATCCTGACGTATGTGTATGATTGTTTATTTCTCTTTAGCTTAAGTCTTGGCAAAGCGACTATGCACTCTCTGGCATCATGGAGCACAGGTATTCGACATACGGTCGAGAACAAGGTTGGCCATCATACGGCTATTCCAAATAATGTCGATGTCGGCCCTCGAAATACTGCGTTGGGAGTTGAAACGGCTGTCTCACACCCACAGTCGGTTGAAGAGAAAGAAGAGAAAAGTTCTAAACCTTTGGGACGTACTATGTCAACTCGTTCACTCGGCCTTCGGGCAGATATACCGCACAACGTCGATAGTGCACGTTCATCAATTGCTAGCATCTCTGATATCAGTGTTGGACTTAACCCTTAAACGTTTAATAACGTTTAAGGGTTAATAACATGTTAATGTTAAGGCTTAACATCAGTGAAGGCAGATTCTAAGCCTTAATTAAGCCTTAACATATGACACACTAATGCTGATCATGCCATGGACGTGCACGGACTCAATGCGAAGGCATAAAGCCTGTACAGAGGAAGGCCGATTGATGGAATTACTGGCAGATGAAGAGGCAGATGAGGACAGGATACCTGATGACGGGGAGCTGCAGGGATCAGGCGATGATTTTGACTATTGATAATGACATTTCCTTTTCAACCGAAACCTTAATAAACCCTTAAAATTGAAGTCTTAGTTAAGGGTTATTTAAGGCTTAAGGCTTAACAACAAATTTTGGGGTTAATAACCCCTTAAGATCCAACACTGTCTGATATACCTCTTTCTGCTGCTTCAACTGTCAATCCTTTCGAAGATTTTGAAGTGGGACTACTGTCTGGCCCTCAGGCTGAAAGCGCACCCCACTAGAGTACCTTGACTCAGAAGCCCACGGCTCGCCACCAACTACCATCTATGCCTGAAAAACGCCGCTCGCCCATTCGGTACATTAAGTCTGACAACCAAGATCAACCTACTACGTATCCCATGGATCAAGCCACCACAGAGACTGACCCCTCTCAAGTTTCATCGTTTGCACAGTGATCTTCCCGCACTGCTCAACTACTTGCCATACATACATACCAATGTCAGAATAATTCAGAATTGATGGTAATCTGTAAATGATTTGATCATATTGGCAAGAAAATCGTACATACGCACATAAGAGAGAAATGAAAGCAAAAGAAACCTTATTCCAATAATCCGAATATGCTTACTACAGCGACAGGAGCAACGGTAGGATTTTCTTTGGCCTTAGTTTGACCACAGTAGGCTATGGCATATTTGGAAGGATGCCATGATACTGTCGGAGACGGTGCTAGAGCTGGCACACGATGAAGTGGTGCGCCAGTCTCCGTGGCACACTTTACGAGGGGTTTTCATGTCAAGTCTAGTCACACAAGAGAGGCACGAAAACTCACAATATCAATGTATGTACCGGCATTCGCAATGGCCAGATATTCGCCGTCATGCGAAAAGCTCAGTCCGTAGATACTATTCCTAAAAAAGGGGAAAAATGGTTGACATGGTCAGTCAAAAGGTAGTTGAACATTGTAGACTTACTCGCAAACCGTTATCGTACGAGCACATATCCATTCATCCAAGTCGAACAGGTCGATTATAGAATCGAGGCCACCTGATGCAAGGTATCTTAACAGAGCGTCGTTAGCATAGCATCGCAGGTAGAGAAAGTCATCATTACCGTCCACGAGGATCTAAAGCCATAGCAATGCAACCCCCAACATGGGCAGGCGGTTTGTCTAGGACGCCCAGCGAAGGATAATCCATAATGCACAAGGTATGTTCCTGCTGATGAGCAAGTACAACGGCTTCACCAGTAGGACTGAAGACAACAGCGGTGGCTGATTGCTGATTGATGTAAATCAATACGGCCATTGTAAGAAAGCCTTGTTCCGCGGGTGTAGACGAGCCCAAAACGTACAGGTTCTAGATTGGATGTGCGCCATTCTTCTTTTGACGTTTCTTCGTTGGCTTTCCCATATGTCAAGAAAAATAGCTGATGGCCTGCTGAGATGTAGCCCAGAGAGCGCCCATCAGGTGTGTAAGTCGTTTGAACAGGTGAGACTTTCAACGACACTTGTTGGGTGTATCGACTTTCTATTCAAGCCCGGAATTGAGATATGTTTGATATACGAAAGTCTAGTGGACATACGCCTCGCGTCCCAAAAGACGATCCGCCTGTCTCTTTGGCTTGAAGTGCAGAATAGTTCAGGGTGTGTAGGATTCCAAGAGAGATAATCGACGTCGTCGGAGTGTCCACCAGAATACACGGTCGCGCTTCTTGAATCCATCTACGGAGAGCCAGCTCGTAAACGCAAAAGAACACACAAGGACCTGTCCAGTCCAAACACGCACGCTCTTCTCTGGGTTCCACACCCTCGTCAACTTGTCAATCCCCACAGCCGCCAGCTTCTTCCCGTCACAGCTCCATGCGACATGGGTCATAGCCTGAGTGCTCGGGAAACGGTAGTCGCGCGGTTTGAATGCAGAAAAGGTAGGCGGCTACAACAAGACGCGACCGGTACTGAGATGAGTTATATGGATATAGTCGTCGGAAAATGTTGATCGTACATGTACACCTCGAGCGGCAAAGGTGGTATGGAGGGCGGGGGACGGAGGGCGCTCGGGGATAGGGATCTCATCCTCCTCTTTCGACGATGCAGGTGGTTGCGACATGTCGCGGTAACAGTGACCTTCAAGCTTCAAGCTTCTAGTCTCAATTCGGTCCAACAAGAAAGGAACACCGTCAAGCCCAAACAAATACAAACCTATTGTGACAATATTCTTATTCGATCATGGAAACCTTGCTAGAGACCAAAGAAACGTAGTATACATATGTACAAAAGTCCGAGAACATTCTCGCAGAACTTGCTGTTATTACATCAACTTAATTTGAAAGGCCGGCCTTTCACATGGTCCAGTCAACTTCTTTCAAAGCTTGGGTTTGGACGTCAAGCTCTCTAACCAATTAATAACAGTCTGCGTTACTTCGTCCTTTGCTTCCACCATCAACCAATGCCCACGCCCTTCAAGTGCGATATCCTGGTATTTAGGAATAAATTTGCGAGATTTTGCAATTACGAACGGCGTTGCTGTAGAGTCCTTTGTGCCCCACATGAATAGGAAAGGTAGGTTGGGACGCAGAGCCGCAGGTAGACTAACCGCTATCATATATCATTAGGTCTGACATCACCAGACAGGGTGGAAGTTCTTTACCAAGCTCCTCATCGTGTCTGAATTTTGCAGTGCGATAGTAATTAAGAGGGCCAAACATTCCCTTTTGCAGTTCGGTAGTATAATAATTCAATTCCTAAAACAATAACGGTTGGTAAGTATCCGGGTGCGGTTGTGTGTATGACATGTGAACTTACCTGGTCACTCAAAAGGATGTCGTCTTGAGTTCTTTTGTCTTCAACAATAGTTTCTCAAGTGACCCTATCGTGAAATAATCATATTTAGAGTCAGGTGGACTGAATGTGAGAGGAATAAATTTCTTCAGCTGGATTTACATGCCATCAGCTTCTCTGCAGTCGGTTGACAGTTGAGTAGGACGAACATGTGCAAGAAGTTCAAGGTTTGAATTGGGACTATCAAAATATACTTGATAGCCAAGGTTAGGAGCACGACGGGCGACCTCTTCGACTGGTATATATTGACGGGATGGAGGGGTGTATGGAATGCTCATCCTAGTTATTTTGATTAGACTGGATTTCACGAGATGGGCCGGTGCTACGACTTACATAACAAGAGCAAGCAGTCGGTCAGGGTACCACAGTGCAAATCTTCCTACGGTATGCGAGCCCCAGTCGTGTCCTATGAGCACCTGAGCGAATGTCAACGATGATGAAGAGAAATGAAAATAAGTCTATTCATACAGCTTTTCTGACCCCTACAATATCAAGCAAGGCTGCAAGATCAGCACAAAGTTTCTTGGTTGAATATTGTTCAGCATCGACGGGCTTCGAGGTTCCTCCATAGCCAAGCATGTCTGGTGCTATGACCCTACATCCGCGCCGAACCCAAGGTCCGATCTGGTAGCGCCAACCATACCTATAGAGAGGATTAATCGGCTGTATTTAAAATACAAGAGAAATAGACCTACCAGAGGTCAGGGAATCCATGGACGCAAAGTAGGGTAGGATGTCTCTTTGGATCATATCCCTCAGGGAGTTGATCGACCTATACAGGGGTCAGCGACGTCAGAGCAATGAGAGACGACGACTGACAAAGTGATATGTACGACCAGTTGATAATTTCTCAGTCCTATGGTTAAAGCTTTCTGGGATGTTGGGGTCCATAGTCAGGCAAGTATAGTAACCGGGGAACGTGAACCGCCATGATTTGGATATGGAGGTTGACAGAAAGCCGTTGAATGCGTGGGAGGTGATGTAATTAAAGCGGAGAATAAAAAACGGCGAGTGAGGCGATGTTGTTTGCTGAGTTTGTTCGGTGCCGGCGTCGACTCGACTGTGACGACAACCACCGTCTCAACTCCCACAACACGTCCGTCAACTCTTCTTTGTTCTCTTATTATCTTTTAAATTAAACAGTACATCCTCTTTTACTGCAGATCTTTTGTCTTCCTAATACCTTTTGTTTCAACATCCTTCATACCATTTCATCCATTTCATTCAAGTCAAGTAAGCTGCATCCATTCCTCCCAAATTCCCCTTATTTTCGCTTATTCATTCTCCATCTACAGTCTTTGATATGCCATCTGTAATTCCACAGCCGTCAACCCGTACAGTCGCTAAGGCAGCTTCTCTCAAGACCCACGCCACTACCGCGCCACCCAAGACAAGAAGGGTGGTTAGGCGCAGAGGGAGGGCCAGAGGTGAACTCGACAGCGACGATGAAATTGAACGTGAAGCAGTCACTGACTCTGATTCGGATGACGATAATCTTTCTTCGGACGAGTCTGCGACAGACGATTCCGATACCGAGCCTGCATCCGAGGATGTGATTCCCAACGATCGTGCTCATCTACCAACACCTAGGAATAGCAAGAGTCCGGAAGCATTGCTGAGTGAAGAAATCCCCAAGGTAAACGGAGAGGCGCCATCCTTTTTCGCACCTGGTGGTGATTGGTCAGAGATGGTCGCGGATGAGAAAGTGAATGGTCCCGCGGATTTACCAGTCATCGAATTTGCAGACTTCGGCGGCCAGTCAATTCCACAGAATGCCCATTCTCGCAAACCCAAGAAATCCAACAAAGCCAAACGTCCCACCGAGCCTCGTGCCCCAGGCGTCGATTCCGCACGCGAAATCTCATCACCTGTCTTTGACCGTATAGAGACCGCTCTAACAGAACCTGAAACTCAATTATCGCAACCGAATCGTATTTCTACATCGCAATCCGCTCGTCAAGCGTACCAACATAAACTCGAAACTGATCCATCCTTTGTTCCAACTATCGGCAACTTTTGGGGTCACGATGATCGCTTAATTGACACCGAATTGCGCAGCCTTAGTGGGTGGTGGAGAGGTCGTGGTAGAGGAAGGGGTCGCGGATTTGGAGGTCGTGGTCGCGGTGGATTCCAGGGGCCCCAGTCACGAGTTGGGGTTGAGGCCACTCCTCCCAATTCAGCGGATCTTCCTCCTATCGAACGCGCATGGACTCATGACGGATTCGAAGATATGAAGCGCAAGGAGGAAAAACGACGCGCGGAACACCAGGCTGCAAGGAACGACCAGGCGTCACCCAAGCGTGGCGGGCCGATCGGTGGAAGGGGAGCATTCGTTGCTGGCCGTGGCCGAGGCGGCTTCAATTCGCCTACAGCGACTCGCAACGCTTCTCCGTTCTCACAGCGAGGACGAATACGGTTCGTTGGAAAGCCAGAACTTGTATGGACGACGCAACACGAAGCTTTCCTCTTTTTCGATCCAATACTCAAACCTCGTCACGGTCAAGGCCCCGCATATCGTGTAAAGATTCCTGGACACCAATCTGGGATAGCAAGAACCTCTGCTGTTCCTCGAGCCCCTCCCAAAGCTTCGACGTCCAAAGTTGCAAGCGAAGGATCAGAGGCTGGTGACAAACACTTTGTTGTCCGACTTCCCAAACGGGCAGGAAAAGAGCGCCAAATCGTCGTGGATGAAAAACAAGACGAAACATCGCTCGAGGAAGTGTTCACAGTAAGACCTCTGTTAGCCGCTGCTCAGCCTATTCCACTGCCCGAGCAAACACAACCATCTGCTGTGGTAGCCGAAATTGCTGTTGGGAAGCCATCACCCGAAGTCCATATTCAGGTTTTGCCGGATCCAGATGTTCGTTCCCAACTGGAGCAATTATCTATGGAGCCTCAGGTCCCTGACCCGGAAAGACAGGCAAAGATGGAGGAAGCAGTATTGCGCCATCCGACCACCGAAGTTGGTTTGAACGTCGACGAACCTTCGACTATCGATCGACCTGCTCTCGCACCACTACTAACTGGTTTTACGTCTCCACCACCGCCACCTGTATCACAGCTAGTTTCCCAACCTTCTCCCGCTTTTGGCTCTCCCTATGGCTATCATCCCCAACTACCCCCCTGGTGTCGCTTTCAACCAGCACGGTATGCCCTACGAGGTGGCCACCGGTCACCCTGTTTATCTCCAACCCCCTACTATGTACAATCCCCGACCTATCATGCCTTCTCACTTTACGCCTAGCATGACCTTCGTACCCAGTCATATGCACCATCCATCTGCAGCTTCACCCGACTTCCTGGCCCAACCCTCATCTCATACTCCTCCCATGAACGGATTCATTGATCCCGCGACTGGGACGCCCATCTTCTCCTTCCCACGCCAGACATCTCGCATCGAGATACGTGCGCCATCTGAAGAGTCTGGAAAGTCCAAATCAACCCCGCGTACTCCTTCTGGACTAAGAACCGCTGCACCCTCCTTCCAACCCACTCGTTCGACATCTACCTCAGAGCAAGCATACTATCAACAACCTAATTCATCAGAAACCGCTGGATCTTTGTATGATAATACGAATAGACAGGCTTCTATGGAAGATGCTAATCGGGCTGGTATGGCTGGTATGATTCCCTATCCACCATATCAGCAAACCTATTATTATCCAGAGCCATATGGTTATCCTCAATACGTGGATATGTCACAGGCTGGGCAATATGACATGTACAACATGGACCAAGCTCCTCAGGGCACTGTTTATTATTAAACATCTTGTTTTTTCGGCCTCATTCTCTCCTCTGCTCATGCCCCTCATGATTCTCCCATCTTACTTAGTACATTCCTATATACTGCTTATGCTTACGACTCGCCGACTTTCAATGTTTTCCCCTTTCTTTACCACTCCCGACTGCTTTGTTTGTTGACTCTGTTTTCCTACATCATTTCCCTCGCCGCATTATATACATATATTGATTCGTGTCTTCAATTGCACATCCATATAAAACATCACCCCAGTATTTTTCTTTTTTGGTATTGAAGCAGTCGCCTCAACTTGGTTTCTCTTCTCTTTTCTGCGTACGCTTTGCCTTGCAGCCCTTTTTTATGCACTTTGTTGTTCCGTATTTTCAAGTTTTTCCCCCAATCTACATCCAAACGTTTTGCCTCATGCTTTGCTATTGAGCCGTTTTTGGATTGTGTCGAGTTGTTCTGAGTTCATCGCCATCATGCTCCAATTCAAGAGGAGCAGCACGATCGATACGAATCCTCATGGTGTCCGCGTGTCCTCATAGCCTTTGTGCTGTTAGCTTCAATTTGGGTCAGACAGGACTCTGAAGTAATTCCGTCTTCATTAATTCCTACATCCTTTTCCGACTCATCCTACTACGGATATCATTACCATGAACCAACATCCGAGGTACGTGCCTAAGATATATGCTGTGATATATGCTTCTCAACGTATTTTCCTTGCAGTCGCTTGTCTAGGCAAGAGCCATACTCCTATGGGTTTAAGGAAGGGCAACCGTGGGGGGACGATAGACGGGCCATTGTGTCAGCTCTTCATGCAATGGACCAACTGGAAAGGGAAATCCAGCAAAATTATATTTACAACAGAAGCATACCTAGTAATCCTTGGTCGCCCTATCCATCCTCTCCAGGAGACTATACAGTTCCAACTCCAGGAGCGACATACTTTCAACCTCGCGCCCCTGCAGACATCCGTATAAATCGCAGTAACGCGTCGGATGCTAGTCAGTCCTCTTCAGGCTCCGAAATGGCTCGCTGGTCAAATCGTCAGGAGGAATACGGCTATTCTGGCTCCACGAACGGCGGTCTTGGAGGACACTCTGAAAGGCCGGATAGGCATTATCATCATCATCATCATCATCATCATCATCGCAGAGGGGCTCCTGCTGCTACCTTTCACAGGCCCTCAGCCCCACAATCCCAATCGTACTCGCAAAGCCGCTCTGGCGATATATATGCCCCTCCCCTTACTCCGTTCAACTCAAGACACAGTCGATATCACGCACTAGACGACAATCACATGTCTTTACTCGAGGAACCTTCAAACTCTCCCCAGAGCCCAATGCATGCATCTCAGACATCCAGTCCTCCTGATCATATACTGCTCATTGGGTACGGGGGCGAAAGTGGGAACCATGCTCCCGAAGATCCAGATCATGATTCTGCACCGCCCTCACCTCCGAAACCACTTTCGCCAGGATGGTCCATGGCCACAACGAGAGGATCAGAGAATTTATCAAACAACTCCTCGCAAGGATACCACTCAGAAGATTCTGCACTGTCAGGGTATAGTCACATAGATTCGAGCGGTTATGTCGAATCGTACAATGTCCACCCGCAAGAAAGATACCAAGGATACGTAGAAGATACAGAGCACGAGTATATGAGCGATGGTGTTGCCAGTGATGAAGGTGTTTATTACTCTTCCAGTGAAGATCCTGACGACGAGGGAGGCGTATACTCTGATGAAGGATATTCTTCATTCTCAGATTATTATGAAGATGATGACGACTTCTATGGTGGAGATTTCGACTCGGACTAAACCAACAATCTCTTCAGATTTTCGTAATAGATATAAGTATTAAAATATGCATAGATTGTGTATATTACATTTTCTTTACTCTTGCATCCTATCCCTCAGACCATTTCTTCGCGTCCAGCAAGTCTTAAGACCTTACTAGTACTACATGTCGCTTTTTAGGGGCTTAGGGCACTTTAGTTTACGTACGCGTCGTGCAAGGGTCGTGCAGTGAATTAATCGCGCAAATGTCTCTTTTATCACGTGCCCTGCTTAGTTCCCTGACATTGATTTGTCATGCTGTGCATATAGCTCAGTCATTGTTGTGGCAGTGAGCATAGCTCGTTTTGTCTTTGCCCACCACCGTCCCCCGACGTCGTTGGTGCAACTCAGCGGCTTCCCTCCTTCAAACAGTTGCTCGGAGTATCAGAATTGGTGACCGTAGACTGGTAGGTTCTAACAGTCAACTATATACTAATGGAAGCCCATTACACGGTCGTTTAATAGACCCTACACTGTACATTCAGTTTTTACGACTACAGAGTGTTCAATACATCTCTTTGAAATACCCACCAAGATTCTCTCACTACTGCTCTTCGATATATGGCGTACGCTAAACCGTTCCCTCTCGCTGCACCTCAGCAAAGGTCGCAGCTCAACCAGTCTTTGGGCCAGACCTCGCCGTTCGTCTCATCTGCCCGGAATGCAGAGACCCGAATCCCAACATCGTCGAAGAGTTTGGTAGTGGAGATCTTGTGTGTGGTAATTGCGGGCTTGTTTTAGGTGATCGTATCGTTGATACAAGAAGTGAATGGCGGGTTAGTTGTTTTCTTATTGTTTTACTTTTGTCTTCCTTGCTTTGCAGTGATTCCCCCTTTACTGCTTTTACTGATACATTTTTCAGACATTCGCCAATGATGAAGGTGATGATCCTTCACGTGTTGGTGCCGCCTCCGATCCTTTGATGGAAGGAATCGAGCAATTGGACACTGTCATCAGTTTCCGTGATGGAGGATCCGGCATAGCGCGTGAACTTCAGCGTGCGTCGTCGCGGTCGGTGAACGCTCGTTCCGAGAGAAACATTCTCGGAGCATTCCGCGACATCTCCAGCTGGTGCGACCAGTTCTCTCTCCCTAAAACCATCAGCGACATCGCCAAGCAGCTGTACAAACGAGCCGACGAAGAAAAACTGCTCCGTGGGAAACCCATGGAGTCCGTCATCGCAGCGTGTATCTTCATTGCTTGTCGACAGGCGCATGTACCCCGTACGTTCCGTGAGATTTGCAACCTCACGCACGTCCCGAAGAAATTGCTGGGTCAATGCTACAAGGCCCTCGAACAAGCTTTCAACTTGTCTCCCGGTGCCTCGACCACCCATACTGCCGCGTCGCCTCAGACAGGTCCCGAAAACCTCTTGGTCCGCTATTGCAATCATCTTGATTTGCCACCTAATGTGCAAGCCATTTGTGGTGACATCATCATCGCCGCAAGACAGCATGGCATTGCTGACGGTCGCAGCCCTGTGTCGATCGCTGGAGGAGCGATCTACTTCACCTGCCACCTATTAGGTATCAACAAGTCCGTCAGGGATATCAGTGCCGTCGCTGGAGTCAGCGAGTCAACTATCAAACTGGTATATCGACTCTATTATGCGGAAAAAGAGAAGCTTGTGAAGAAGAAATGGATTGAAGAAGGCAAGGCGAGGTTTGAACGCCTTCCCTTCGACGCGACGAAGTAATGGCCTTCTGTTTTTCATTCATTTAAAGTCACTATCATTATTGTACCACATAGCATGCCTTCCATCTGCAGAAGATCCTTCGTTGGACACCCTCATATATCATTTTTCTAATTTACACATGTAAAAACACTCACAATAAACATATTTTTGGACACTCTTTTGGGGGGTACCTCGTTTTGAATGCGATAAGTGCCGCTTTTGAGCAATCCACGAAAGCAAGAATGAAATGTAGTACAAAGATGTGAAAGCAAATCTAGCTACGACCACGACCCCCACGACCCCCACGACCCCCCCTTCCCCTTCCTCCTCCCCTACCCCTTCCACCAGACATTTCGCGTCCGAGAGCAATCCCTCCTCGTCCTTTACTGGCAAATTTGACAGCCTTGCGGACGTTCAGGTCTCCTTCCTCTGTTCGGGGTTCTCTCCTCATCTTTTTCTTGTCGCTATCCATTTTCGACAGTAAATCCAAAGATGCTTTTTCTCGGACTCGACTGAAGCTTCATTAGGATCAAACTGCGAAAGTTTCAAGTTTTGTGAATAATGACACTAGAAAACGAAGAAAAATTCATTCTTACTTTGCGTTTGACACCGCGAACCTTCTTCTCTCCTTCTAGGCGTTTGTCGAATTTGCCCATACTCGCTGTGCTTATGCGAGTTGTTGCTAATGTCTTTTCGATCTCAGATTTGCGTTCATCACGGGAAGCGGTACCAGAGCGAGCAATATTTTGTTGATGTTTCTTTTCGTTCTTCGCGATTCTTTCTTTTCGTTCGTCGCGCGCTACTTTGCGAGGATCGTAATCGACATCTAGATTTTAGTGAGAAGGTTTTGGTTAGGCAATGCTTATGGCCAGAGTAAAAGAGAAACTCACCAGCATTGAGAGGAACTTCGTGAATCCACTGCTCCTCGACTTCTCTGTTCTTTCCATTTCGTCCCCATCGGTTGACCCAGTCTTGTTTCTCTTCGTCCCATATTTTCTTATCCCGGACCTTGTGTTGAATGCCCTTAGCAGCAGCGAACTTCTCCCATTTTGTTTGTGGTTTGGGTTTCGGCAAAGGCTTTGCTCTAGGAAGTTGGAATACAGGCCGCGGAAGGATTGCTAGAGGACCATCTGGAGATTGTTTGGTGGGGAGGGAGAAAAGAGCGGAGATGAGTGCTTGAGCACCATCACGAGCTAATGATTGGAGATGATCCTCTAAGTTTTCTCTGATAAGAGGATTAGTGAATGGATATATGAGAGACGAATGGTACATACTTGTAGGTTTCCTCTTCTATAGGATTTGGATCTGAAGCTAACAGAAGACCAGCATCAATCTCCAGAGATGTGTCTTTTTCAACAGTAACAGATTGGCTGGTTGAACGCAAAATGAGTGCTTTGAATAGCTGAAACCAACAGACTCACAATTTTGCGGCATGAGTAGCGAGAATATTTGAGACGTCCATGGTATAGACAGCTGAAGCAAGTGCTTCAAAAAAAGAATTACTTTACTTGCCATGCATATGTTTGGTTTAGATGGACTTGGCAAACGGGAATTGTATTGTCGCGACTAGTCACGCTCAAGGACAAGTTCAAGTTGACCTATCATCCTCATATTCTACATCTAACATGAGTGCCAATCCTAATCCAGCTGCCGGTCCCAGCTCGGGTACAGTCCAGCCTGATCAGCAAAGCGCCGACGTTATAAAGGCGCTGGGCAACATCATAAAGACGCAAACCGGAGAGCCCATTACAAATGAAAGGATATCTACTCTGCTTCTTCAGAACATGGCGCAACTTGTGCAGCAAGGCAAGCTGACCCAGCGACAGATCATTCAGGTACCGAAGATCTCTTTCCATTCTTCTATTGTATCCCTCTTGATGATATTTGCAATATGTCCTTGTATTACAGCTCAAAGAATTTGCAGACCAGCACAAAGCACCACCTTCGAATGTGAATGCAGCCGTGGCCGCGAATACGAATGGGCATAGTGCCACGCCTACAAGCCAAGTACCTGGCGGTGCTAATAATCCAGCAGATAATACAAGCAAGGTATTTTCAATTTCCCTTTGTCGCGTAATTAAAATGGCACTCATTAAAGCGACACCTCCAACCGGACACTTTCAAAGCCTGCCACACCTCTGCCTATGCAATCATCTGGGATGCAATCCGCGATCAAGGCTGGTACCTCCGATACTCTTCCCAGCCTTGCTGCTACATCTGTAGACTTCTACCCAACGATAAGCAGCACCCTGAATACAACAAATCCCGGACCAGTTCAATGGGCCCAAACCCGACCAACTTTAACCGGTGGAATAGCAGCCGGCCGCATGTCAGGTAAGCCTCCTATGATTGTACCCTTTTACGGGATGCAGATCGCTGATTATCTGCCATTTAAAAGGAACCCCTGCCCAAGTCGCGCGACCTGCAGACGATCCCTCCATCTTGACCGCAGACGACAGTCGGACACGACGGAAGAGTACCCCAGGCGATCAGAGCATGCGTAGAACAATCCAAGATCTAGTATCAAGTGTGGATCCCAATGTGAAGATCGACCCAGAAGTAGAAGACGTGAGTTATTGTTAAATCTTCATTCTCCAATTCTTGCGTATTTACAGATCTGAGGAACAGTTGCTTCTGTCTATCGCTGACGAATTCATCGATTCGGTGACCAACTTTTCATGTCGACTGGCCAAGCACCGCGGTGCAGACACACTGGAAGTTCGAGATCTACAGCTCCATCTTGGTTTGTTTCACTCGTTTATTTGACATTTACATTCAAGCTAACGGATATCTTTTTCAGAGCGCAATCACAACATCCGTATTCCTGGCTTTGACGAAACACGAATTTCACTTGCGCAATCATCAGCCGTTCCTGCAATCCCAGCAGCCACAGGAAAGAAAGGTGCTCAAGGTCCTCATCTGACTCTCCGAAGCCAACGTCTTGCTCAAGTACAGCAAGCAAAACGAGAAGCAAAATTAATGTGAAGACCACTTTGCTTTTCGAGACACTCATTCCTCCCATTTGCTATGAAGTTATCCATCACGCTTTTCATGACTGTACTGCTAGACGCCATTGTTTTATTATTATCATTATACATGCAAAATCCAACACGCAAGTTCGTATTCACGTTGAGTTCAATGGAAGATTGGCAACTTCAACTTTGGAACCTAGTCCTCGCCAACCAGTTTTTGCGCCTTCTCTTTGAGAAATGTGTTTGGGCAACTCTGTAAGAATTTTCGCAATAAATGTTGGGTCGGTAAGAGGAGTCATATCTTCGCGCTTTGGCAGATGCTTTGAGAACGTTAAGATGAATAAAATGTGGGTAGGAGAAAGAATCTTACTCGTTGAACACGCTCATAGGGTGCTTCCCATCCTCCTTTCTCCCTCACTAACAGTGGAGGAGATGATGCAAACAAATGGTAGATTCGAGTGTCGTACGTTCTGAATAGGACGTTATCGACACGTAAAGTGAATCGAGAAAGAATGAAAAAGCAGGTCGGCATCACCCGCTGAGTTGGGTCAGTAAGAGTTCTTCAATGTAGGATTCTTTGCTTCACTGCTTCACTCACTATGCGAACTAGCAGTGAGGATGACCCGTTATCATGTAACTCATCCTCGAATAAAGGGATTTCAGCGTAGAAAAGGATAGGATCTGGACGAGATAGTTCAGCCATCGGAATCGCGTTCGAAGGGTTTTCTGGATCGGCTGCTTTCCACGAAACATGCTCAGAATTGGAGGGATCTTGCTCAGATTCTTGATGGCCTGAGTACGTCGTCGTATACGTCCAATCGTAAGACTTGGTAGCGACAGTCGGGGGCATGGGCACAGAAGAGTTCGGATCCGTTCTGGCGGTCAAATAAAAGGGCGAGAGATAAATCATGACGTTTCAAGTTTGAAAAGGGTGTAGTAAATTGCCCTGCCTGCTCTGCATCCACTTGTCGGCGTAGCCGACTTTGACGCCGCCGTCTCCTTCGCCGAGGATACCTTTTTAACGGCTTCTAAGGCTTTAGGGGTTGTGAAGGAATACTTGAACCCAGAGGGACGATGCTCCAGCGTTAGATAGTTGTTGCCAAATGTCATTTCAGGGATGGGGATCCCGAGAGAGGCTTGCAAGGCATCACACTCAGACGCGTTAGATATTGAATTAGTAGATGCAGTGATGAGCCAGGCATTTACATCGATTGACCTAGAGTTGGGAGACTCGAGTAGTTTATGCTGAGGAATGGCAGACATGGAGGTAAGACGCGTAAAGGAGTCGGAATCTGAAATTCATGTACTTAGTAAACCATACAAACACATTAACCGTACGAAGTACTTAACACATTTATACCACCTCCGTCCCTCTCCACCCCTAAAAGATGGAAATTTCACGTTCGTCTACCCCCGAAGCACCTCCTCAGGATCTTTGGTCGTCTATTCTAGATTCGGTCTCCTCATCGCGTTCAATACCCTCAAAACAGATACTCCTGCTTGGCCAGCCATCGTCAGGCAAGTCGGCACTTGCCTCTGCTCTCCTCCAAAAACCGGTGTCAGACGAACAAAAGGATGGTCAACGGACGGATTTTGCCATCGGTTACGACTTTGCTGATGTCCGCGATGAAGCAGACGAAGGTGAGTGCCGTGTCGCTTGACTATTCAGTGCCTCTTTCTTACGACAGAATAATAGACACGCTAGCGCGACTTTCGGTGTACACAGTACCGTCGTCTGCCTCGTCATATACCGCGTTGCTACCCCATTTCCTTCCTCCACGTACTGCTCTGCTGCAAACCCTTGTCATCATAGTACTTGACTGGACACGGCCGTGGACCTTCGTGGAAGAGCTGGAAACATGGCTGACCTGGATAGAGGCTTGGTCGAAAGGTGATGGTTCGCGAGAACTCGAAATCATACGTGAAGAAAGTCGCGAACGATGTAAGCCAGTTCAATTCCTATGTTTTTATCCCAGAAGATTTGTTCAACTTGTATATCTTTTCTCTTCTCCAGTGCAGTCGCATCTACAACATTATACAGAGCCGTCTACTGACTCTATACCTTCAAATTCTACGCTTTCAAATACCATTTTACCCCTTGGACCTGGCACTTTCACTCATAATTCCGCTGGCATCCCTATCATCGTTGCCTGCACAAAAGCGGACCTAATCGACGATGGAAACGATATGGTTGCCGGAACTTCGGGAATGGGAAGCATGGTAAAGGGTAAAGGAGGAGAATGGGAAGAACGGACTGACGGTGTCATGCAAGTTCTCCGAACTATCTGCTTGAAGTGTGAGTTTGCATCTCCTCATATTCCATGGAATGATGTTCACAGGAAATGAATACACAAGATGGCGCTGCGCTATTTTATACTACCCCTCAGCCTGCCAATCTGCAGGTTCTGCGGCAATATGCTTTGCATTTGCTATTTATGCCTCCAGCACCGACGCCTGCGATGTCTACGTCGACGGAGATACAAGCACCCGTCCGCAATATTTCCCCCTTTTCTCAAAAACCTAATACATTGGATCGAGACCGTATTGTAGTTCCTGCAGGATGGGACAGCTGGGGAAGATATCTGTCTTGAGAGATGGATTCGATGCCAAGATGTGGGGAGAGGCTTGGGAGCATGACTTAGATGCTGAAGAAGAGCAAGCAGAAGGAAGTGGGGCGAAGAAAAGCTACGCCAATCTCGTCCCAGACCAAGGATCAAAGGTGAGGTATCTCTTGCTGTTCGGTGTTTGAATATTTGCTGATGATTTTCCTCGCAAGCCACCACCTTTGCCACCTTTCAACAACCCTACTCCAGAACAAGCGTTCCTTGCGAAGAATTACGACGAGAATTCAAAGAAAGGCGACAGAGATCCCCGTGGAGCCTTTCGAAATCCTCAAGACTTTGCAGGTGCGGCTGCAGGTATCGTTGGTCCCTTGGGAAGCAGCAGCTTTAGTCTCCCAAATGTTGAGCGCGCACTCACTGAGATGGAAACCGGTATGGGAGGTGTTGGGATCACAACAAATTTAGGTGATGCTGCAGCCAGGAGACTTGCTACTGGTCGGACAGCCATGACAGCAGGCCGACCCGCTGGTCTGTCGGCGTTGGGAACATCGGCGACGCCAGCAAACATTTCCGCTTCTCGGTCACCGGTCTCGCCTTCCGGGAGCGCGACGTCGCCGTCTGGAGGGGCCTCACAACATGAGGTATTACAAAACTTCTTCCAGAGCTTGCTCAGTACAAAGGACCGAGGTGCGGGTGGTTCGAATCGGAGTAGCCCTGCGAAGCCCAACGGTAACAGCAATGGAACGGAGGAAGGGAACTGATGAGTGTTTATTTCTTTGTCTTTACTGGGCATCCTTTTACTATTACATACGATCTAGATATCTTTTACATAGCATTCCCACAAGCTTTTCTTTGTTTCATTCTGCGAGTATTGGTCAACTTGCGAGTAAGGATGCAGTGCGAGGTAGGCGGCAGTGCAAAGACTGTTTGAGCAGCCACAATTGTATTTGACTGTGTTTGGATGAGAGTGTGAGAAACGAGACAATGCTGTAGCGCATCGCTTAACAACGTTCGCCGATACTTCAAGCACGGCCAAGTCCATCCTCACTGCTGTATACACACCCATTCATTATTTATTCAACATCTGTCTCCTGTATCATCGAAAATGGGAAAGTGGTGCGCATTCAATCTCTCCAGGTGCCACTCAACATTTGGGCGCTGACCTCGTATCAACCCTTAGGACGCCCAACTATGTCGAAGACATTCTGCATTCAAAAATATCCAGCCTGGTGTATGCAATCTTTCCATAACAATCTGACCGTCATTATGTTGACTCTTCGCTCTCCCTCAATAGCTCTGGAGCCATCCGCCGAGCATCTGTCGAGAAAGAACCTTCAATCACATATGAGAACTTCGTGAATGAGTTGGACTCCGGTGACTCCTTCACAACGTCAATCATCGACATTCTTGTCAAAGTAGGCCACCCCACCTCGTTAACTTGATTGTGCTGAGCATTTGTGTGGCATTAGGAAATCGCTGACAGACACACGCGTCCCTACCATGATCGCAAATTCCTTGCAGAACGAACAATCAGAACTCTACGCCAGCTCTCTAGCCATGCCCGCAGCTATCCCGGTCGCATGTCAGGACGCAGTCACAGCCGCAGAGCCGTCAATCTTACAGAATATTTCACTGCCTCCCCAAATGAATTGGAAATGGACGACGACGACGACGAATATGTGGAACCTGTGTCATTGCCAGGGGGTCAGATTCGGAATCAGCTAGGTTGAATGCGATGCATGCAGAATTCCACGCCAGCGTCTGGCCGCCCGCGCCCACTCGCAGGATCACAGCGAGTCCCTCTCCTGTCTCGGATGAATGGCCACTCCCGCCGGCATCATGGGCTGCCCCAGCTTCAAGCTCTTCGACAGTCGCACCTGCCAATCTCAGCCGACAACCATCTATTCGCCGCGCAGCCCCAAGAACCAGACTGGTTGATTTCAACGATTACACCGCTCGCCGCCGCACTACGACTAGGGATACGCTCTCCTCGCGCCCCGACGTTGTTGAGACAGTGACAGAGCCTAGAGAAGGCCTGTCCTCCCAGACGGTCCGCCGGTTCTTTCCTTTCCCCCGCTCTCGTCGCCACCAGACGTCCACAAACCCGGCGTGGTCCGAATTTTCTGACACAATGAGTCCAGACTCAGATGAGCCTATGCAGTACTTTATCGAACCGAGTGTTGGTACATGGTATGACTATGACCCTCCCGAGCCGCGACTATCCCCAGAGGCAGAAAGTCGAGAAGAGACCGAGAATCTGCTTAGAGCACCCAGGTTACGCCGCGGTGGCATTCGTCCACCAGAATCAATGCTCTCCCGCCATGCATCCCCCATCACTATCGTCACTCCTGCTACTGAAAGCACAACCCCGCACAGGCTACTGTTCCCCAAAACGAAAGCTCTTCAACACCAGCACCCGAGGAGCCAGTCGCTTACCCTACTCCAGGCTCATCAGAAAACGACAATCTCGCTTAGATTTCTATGTGTAATTGTACACAGCTCATTTTATGCGGACTACTTTTTGGTTTTTCTTCACTTTTTCTAAGTACAAAAACTTTAGCATGTAAGAGTATAAACACCTATACCAGTTGATTTGGGAATATGTTGTAGTTTTTTCTTCCTTCCTGTCGTCCGCTGCATTTCTTCCCATATATCATAGAGAAGACTTGGAATGTAGCGTCTTCTTTGTTTTCCGTCGTCTTCCCTAAGTTCTCGCTATTCCTTTTCTACATGAATAAGATCAACACCAAGATAATTTATGGGCTATTATAATCCCCCAGAGTGCTTAATTGACACAGCCACATTCACTCGATCCCGATGAGCACTACCACCACCAACGTTCCAGTTATAAAGAAGCGCAGCCGCCCTCAGCCTCGGGTGCGGCAAATCTCGTTGGAACAAGAAGACGAAGACACTCCAGACCAAACCGAAGAGGCCAATCTTCCGTAAGTGTGGTGGCTGTATTGCAGCACATCGAAATCTCAACTTGAACTAAAACAAATGGTCTTGCCTATTTGACAGTGTAGCTGACCTCCTCGAGTTACGGAAACTTCGAAAGGCTCGTGAAGGTATTGATGTAGCCAAACTGAATAAGGGTGATCTAAAGAAAAAGAAAAAGCGGCCCCGTGAAGAAGGGGAGCAAGGCGGACTGAAGAAAGGCGGGCCCCACGAAGATGAGGAGTGAGTGCCTTCATTCTGTCGTATCATCAGGACATGCAGCCCGTTTTCGCTGACCGCCTGATGTATTTCGCAAACAGAGATGAGGAAGAGAAAGAAGCACGTACACGAAGAGTGATCCGTTCCAACAACTTCACCCAACAGACGAACGCCCTTGACGTCGATAAACACATGTGCGTTTATACCACCGCCTTTCTCTTTTCGCAAATTACACCCATATCCACCTACTAACCTATTCTGTAATTCAACAGGATGGCATATATCGAAGAAAACCTCAAAATACGGAGTAAACCACGTGAAGAGTCTGACGATGAGGACGACCGGCCTGTCGATCCCCAAGAAGCACTGTACAACATTGCGGACCGATGGAAGGTGGAGAAACAGAAACCCACTACTGATGTTGGCAGTGTGACCAACAGCTTGACGATGCTTACCGCTATCCCTGAGGTCGACCTGGGCATGGAGTACGTGCAATTCTCCAAATTAAAACACTGCTTTCTATGTTGGCTGACCACACCTTTCATTCCTCAGCGCTCGGCTGAAGAATATCGAGGATACGGAAAAGGCCAAAAGGGTAGTGGCGGAGGAACGGCAGGACCGTAAAAAGGAAACGCTGATGAAGAACATCTCATTGCTTCTCGCTGTAAGATGTTTTTTTTTTAAGTCGTGTCTTTCTATAAAGCTCATACGACTTCCATAACCCCAGTTTACCGGCCAAATACAAGAGCAAAATCAGATGCCGATATTCTCAGAGATGCCAAACTGGAGGCTATGGGCATGCCGCCCCAGGACGACTCTCCTCGGAGATTCAACAACGAAAGAACACAAATGGCCACCGATGAAATGGTATGTAATTTGTGATTCTATTGAGGCTTTTGTGACAGTAGTAACATTTTGGCAGGTCATGGAACGGTTCAAGAAAAGAATGCGAAAATAAATTTCATTTCAACGAGGACAGTGTACTAGCATTCGTAATATATCCATTAACCCCTATTCTCAGGTCGATAACGGTTAAATCGTTAACACCAGTTCCCTAAGTATCCCGAAGTTCGGGGTGCCGAAGCCAGTAACTTCGGGTGGTGTCAGAAGATCGCATGTAGTGGGAAAGAGTTATAAACGACTCGTACCTGGATCCCAGCCTTTGGACGTCTGTGAGAGTCTCAATGTCAGTGGTGAGGTGTGTACCGACGAATAGATTACCCACATTGAAGCCCGGTGTACCGCAACCAGAGTTATGTCCAACAGTAATGTCGTTCAAGCCTTGGAAACCTTTGGAATAGATAAATGGATTGAGGAAACCCAAAGGCGGACGCTTGGCCTTGAGTCGGACGTCATTTAACAAAGCTACAAAGCCGGTGAAAGTGGGGCTGGATGCTGAGGTGCCACCAATCAGGAAAGCCTCTCCTCCGACGAAAACTTTGAATAGATCTCCTTGTGCTGCGACATCTGGAATAGCCTAGATAAAAAGGACGATGATGAAATTAGATCATCCCGATATCTGATCTTGGACAGAATGTGCTTACTCGTCCATTCCTAGGAGAAACGTCCATACATCTATTAGTCAGGTGCTTTTCTAGAGATAAAAAAAAAACGAACGGGTTGAAAAGTCCAGCATAAGTTCCTTTGGGAAGAGAATTTTTCAAATATTCGGGGACGACCTTATCTTGGAATGATGGTCGAGAGAACTTGATTGAAAGGGTGTTAGTATGCGCTGACATCGTTCTTGAACACGGAGACACAAACATAGTTGCTGAATCCACCTCCAGAGAAGAATCTAGTTACAGCAGTTTCAGGGAAATGAGTCGTACCCCCAACAGCGGTCACGCTTGATATCGATTAGCACTGACGAAAATAAACTTGAAGATTTCACCTTACAATGGGCAACTGCAAGGTAAAAAGTAATAAATTAATATCAACAACGACTCGATGCGCCTAAGAAATACTTACGAAGCAGGGAATCCAGGGATGAAAGCTGTCCTATTGGTTCCATCGTTGGTGAAGCAGGATTGCGTGGCTGGGTTGGCATCGCCGTCTCCAACACCTCCATCCCCGGAAGAGAACATCACAGAAACACCACGAGCACCTTCATCCCCCAGCAACGTAATTAGACAAGGACATGGTTTCTGTTCAACTTTGACTTACCAAGCTGAGCGAAATCAGCACATACACGCTGAGCAAAACTCTTTGGGACTTTTATGCCAGAGTTAAGAAAAGCGACGCATGGTTGAGATATCAGGCTACACACCTGTTTGTTCGTCATCACCGTAACTCGTCGAAATGGCCAAAGGGATATCCTTTTGAGCAAGAATGAAGTCCAGCCAGGTAGTATAAGGCCTTGAAATGTTGTCAGAGTGTATGAGAGAATTAAATGCCCACAAAACAGCTTACTCATTTGAATCTTCCGTCTCACCGGTATCTGGAATAAAAGGTGGCCTGCCAGCCGTAGAAAAGAATGTTCCCTGTGTGCGAGTTCGGTTTAACTTTCAAAGTCACAACTTGATATGATGGTTCTTACAGGAATCGGATGAGAAAGACCAAATGCAAATTCAATGTCAAGATCAGCCTCATCGCCGGCTGCAGAAAGGGTTTGATTGTCCAATCCGCCAGCGACTGAGATGAACTTAAAAGTGGAGTTCAAAGCGTCAGGTCGCTGATCTGCAAAGAACGATTGAAGATCTTGGTTATTGGCGAATTGTTCCTGCGGAATGCGAGGATTAGCATTTTTAATCCAGAAGGAAGGAATCCCAGCTCGTACCAAATAGCCAGTGATACCAATGGAGTTTCCAGCAGCAGACGGCGTGAAGCCGACGGCATTGTACATTTGCTGCAAACACTTAATAGTAATAGTTTGATTACAACTGGCATCTACAGTGACACCAGAAACAGAATCATGGAATGGCTCGTTTATGGAAGCTGCGATTGGGCTATCTTTTATAGGCGTGGCGCTGAATATATTTGACTTCTCTTTCTTGAATCGACCAAATGAGGTTGTTGGTTGGATCGCATCAATATGACCGTGAAGAATAGAGGGAAGGCTATAGCTTGTTGTCCTAACCAGATATTCACCGCTTTGGCTGTGTTGCCAAACATGGTATTTCTGCGAAAATAAAAATCAAAGCAATTAGTTCTGGGTACTGATAATTGGCATGTATACTCACAGTATCAAGCATCTTCTCGACAAGGGACACAGGCAGCCTGAGAGTAACCCAGTCTTTGGCAGGGGAACGAACGAGATCGTCTTCAGTGAGGCCAAAAGATGAAATCCACTCATTCACTAAATCCAAAGTCTCTGGATGAGGAGCAACGAGTTCCTCAACCTCTTCTTTAGAGAGATGTTGACCATAGCGCTCGTGGTCAGGATCGCTGACCTCGTACAAATGTTGTTCGAGGACGTGGAAGTTGGGTTGAGGAAGGCCAATACGGAGTACAATCTTGTGTTCGGGAGAAGGGTCACTATGCTTGGCCCATCCTCGTGGAGCCTCTATCTCCTCCTTGACACTATATGCATAGTCTCCGGAAGGAAGAGCTCCTACCAGAGATTGTCCTAGCAGACAGGAGGCGAGTAAAACGATTTGCGGTAATGAACGCATTTGCTGGGTAGCTGCCCACCTTGAAATATTACTACATGTGCTGCCTAGTTTTATACTCTCGCGCTTTGCACATCCCTATGGACCCGGTTGCGTAATTTTACTGATTTATGGAAGCTTCACGGGTGGTCGGCATAAGCAACACACATGAACCCATCCCACGGCTGCTTCTTTGGAGAAGAGGATATTTATAAAACGGCTAATTATAAAAATAGCTACCTTATTCGCAGAAGTCGGCAAGCTTTGGGCTTTTTCGTTCACGCCATCCCTTCGGCAGTTATTCACTCCTGAAACAAGCCGGACCGCAGACTTCAAGTTGTTTTTCAACCCTGGCCAAAGCGTTTGAGCACCTTGCAATCGAGGAGTTCGTATACGGAATCGGCATCTAGCGTCGTTCAGTCCGGAGGGTTCAGTTAATGACATGAAGCGTTGCATAACATGGATTGGCGTAACAACCCCAAAAGATAGAGTCCTTGCGCATTCGTAAAGCCAGACAAAGCTTTTGAGAAACATATCGACTCGGACGATCTTGTGGTCGTAACGAGTAAGAATAGCCAAATCAAGTTCATCTTCTGTCATCGGAATTTGAATTCCATGCATCGATGCAATCACCGAATCAGTGACCGTGATCGTCTTTGACATTAGACAGGTTGCACTTGTGGAGCGAATTCCCATTGCCATACGGTCTCATCAAGAGGCACATTTTCCTACCAGAGTGTTGAGGTCGGGCACCGCTGGCCGGGCATATTACTTCAATATCTGAAACAAAAATCTTGAAAATCAACTATTAAGAAGAGTAAGTAACCCTGAAGTTTTGACATTTTTGGACCCCTTCTTGATGCCTTCTTCTCTTTCAAGGTATTTTATCCCCAAATCGCTGTTTTGAAGCCCCAGAACCCCGCACCCGGAACCAGAAGATATATGTGGCATAATAGGCTAAGTTTAGGGCCTGTTCGGCTGCACCATCTCGCGGATGGTAACTATACACGATCTCCATATTTAGTAACTCGCGACTTGATTAGATAATGTGACAATTTGTGACCGCATGAATGAAATGTGCAGATTTCGTGTCTCGTCCTTTGTTACCTTGTATTTCTGGCTTTTTTCTGGATCTTTTTCATCTCCATACCATCCAAATTCTCTGGGGAGTGTAGTCACTGGTCAAAGACTGATAAAACCTTCCAATACCATTGGCCAGCATTGAGAGACACAGAGAAGGTAACACTCTGTAGAATAGATACTACTGAACTACTTATTATAACCATCTCTTTTGGTCACAAATGACAGACCCCTTGAAGTGAAGAGTTTTTAAATATGTCACAGTCACAGAGATGGTTGAAGAGTTGGTAAAGGGCGAATCAAAAAAGGTTTAAAATTCAAATAAATCATTAAAAAATACAAAAAGTGTCTAATTTAACTTGTACTATTTTTTCCCCCAATTTCTGAAAGCCTCTCATTCATCAAGAACATTTTTGAACATTTTGGGTTCAATGCTGTGGAGAGTTGATAGTGATGTGCTGGATCTGACCTGGGCCAAAATAAAGTCAAGGCAGCTAGGGCTTGAAGACATGAAGAGGTGTTAGAAATAGATCACACTCCAGACCCCATGAATGCATGGTCATAGTTGTACAGTAAAGTGCTTAACACAAGTCTTTGGTGATATATGAGACCCCTACAAGGCTAGAGAGGCATTGCAACAGCATGTGTAGATATTGATTTTAATGTCACTCAAAGTCACAGATATTATCTAATCAAGTCGCGAGTTACTAAATATGGAGATCGTGTATAGTTACCATCCGCGAGATGGTGCAGCCGAACAGGCCCTTAGCTTCGAGGCTATTCATGCGTTTAATAAAAGAATTGTCATTATCAATGGTATCGACATCATTGTTCCGCAAATCAAATGTGTAAGGGTATCTCAAGATAATTGCGTAGCCCGTAAAACGATGCGAAAAAACTGCAGCCGGTGTTTTGACCATTGCGCTGCACGCCGTGCAGTGGGTGAAGACATTGCCCGCACAAAAAGCGCCTCGTCTTCATCGTCCAGCGATGGGATAGGTACCTGGTCCTCCGTTCTGAAAGTCCCGGTGGTCCTCATTGTTTGATTCCTTTGTAACTTTTGGTAGACGGCTGGAGGGGCAGATGGGAGTTTATAACATTCCGTATAGCTGCAATAGGAATCCATCATGCCGATCAACCCGCAATTGAAGGTTTCCGCGTCAATCTGGACTTTCCAGCCCACGACGTCGTAGAATTGACATTCCATTCGAGAAATGTCGCTCCCTGAGTATTCGTAATTCGATACTTGTCTCCAGAACCAGATAAAAGGCTGGTCGTCGTGAATGACTTTAGCGGCCACCATGTATGCAATGAAGAAGAGGCGACCAGCATCCTCCACTTCTTCAGCAAACGGTAGTTGTTGCATTATGAGGGCTTCCTGGAAACGCTCGATGAGGATCAAAGCAGCAATTGCCACAGTGACGCTTAGTTTTGAGCGTTGAATGACGTCCGCGACGTGTTTAGAGAGGGTGTCCTTCCAGGAACACTTTTTGATATCCTGATATCTCGAATTCGCGAAGCGATTGTTTAAAAATCTGGACGAGCATAGCTCAGCAAACAGATTGTGATCGATCCCGTCGACTGCAAGGTGAGAATATTCAAACATCTTCGGACCGGGATGAGTATCCATAAATAATGATAATCATGTTCCTGACTCACCGAGGCAGAGACCATTTTGGATGAAAAGATATGGTTTGTTCGTTCGAAAAATTGAAAATAGGACACACAACGAAGTCTGGATGCAATATATGTTCAAGAGTGTAACTGTCTTTTAATATCGACCTAAACCCCTTTCATAGAGGACCCTTTTGAATGTCTACGCGACATATTTCAACGTAGACTGAAAAAGTCTAATTATAAGTCTAGGAGAAAAGGGGGAAGAAAAATCCTCACATTACTACTCCTCTCAATGCTTGCTTGCATGTTGGTAATGACTTAGATTCGACATGAGAAAGGAGAAAAGGGGTATCCCCTGTCCTCCAGTGGTTCAAATCTATAGGGGATATCCCCTAAGATCGTTCAAATTACAGGCAGCTAAAGAGCGGTAATTAAACATTTGTACGACACTTATGCTACTAGAACCGCGATGAGGCAGGATATCTCCTATAAATTCTTTGAGTTGAAACCAGCCTTTTGTTCATATTCGGTTACTCAATGAGGCAACTGAGAAATCTCACCTCACGATTTGTGGCCATGTAGCTTGCCCATCCTTGCCAAGTAGGCAGCCCCAGAGTCTGCCCATACCTGATAACGGACAACTTTCATCTCGTCATCAAAATCTAAAGTATAGGTAAAGGTCTCATCCCACGATTGCCCTGTGCTCAGCCATGTGAATTCTCCTCTGCCTTTCACAGACGCTTTGAGAGCGTCTGTATCTACCACATACTCAGCGAATGATATGTCCTTGTAGCTGAGTAGTGACCCGATGAGCGCAAAATATTGCTGCACCTCCGTAGTTCCAATAAAAGGTCGGCCGATAAATGGTGCGAGAATAGGTGCCCCGTATTCGATTGCTGATATTTCATGGGTAGTCGAAAAGTGCGAAAGAATTACATCGGCATCTTTTTTCTCGGCAAAGGCGTTGCAGAAATTCTGGGCAGATTTCAGTAATTGTGATCGAGAAGGCGACATTGTAGTAGCAAAGTTACAGAATCAGACAAGAACCGAATTGTCTTGATTCTTGTAATATTTTATGACGTCATTTTTCTGATTGGTAATGAATGATGCTCCCTGGAATAGACGCCCGTTATGTGGCTGTGCCATATGCTTGATGTGTAAAACGGACCTTCACCCTGTTGTGTGGGTATCTGATAGGCACGGAGGCATTACAACTAATATGATTGATTCTCGTTGATTAAGAGGGTTACGTTAGATAAACGTTATTCTGTTTATAAATACACGCACGTAAACTTCCGAAACTGTGAACCTCCATACACTGGCAAAACACAAAGGTTACTGAGGTTCATGAGCCATTTGGTTGCAACTCGAACTTTGAAGATCATTTTTTCGAGATTTTTTGACACATATTCTGATACGCAGCTGTTTTCGATCCCTCGTGGAAACCTGCATGTTTCAGCGAGGCCAACTTGAAACGCAAGAAAACTCACTGACAGCTTCGACTCGAACATTCTCTAGGCGCTTAGTGGCATATATCACCGCTGTTCATACCAGAGGGATTAAGTAGAGGAAAATGAACAGTGTGGGGCATAGTTCTGACCGTAAAGTGAACTCATAAGTAGAAAGTGGATGAGCATGTACATATAACTTAGTAAATCAGCTGATTTTAATAAGAACGCGTGTCTTCGAAACACCGTCCAAAGCCGTGTTACAATACCATGGGGTCATGAAGCTCTTCGGCAAATCTAGCGATTAATGCAAGCTCCGTTGGATGAAATTTTATCCAAGATGAATTCTTCTCATTAAAGCTCAGTCTTGACCCGGACACGGCTAACAATACTTGGTGTGAATGAGAAATCTGATGCTAGTAATAATCCAAAAAGGAGACACAAACACTCACCGTTTCGTTCATTTAACCCCATTGAATGAACAGTTTCCTTTGCAGAAAAACATGCTCGTAAACTACTGTTACGACACCCATATGATTCGCAGCAGCAACTGCGGGGTGAAATGAACACCTGGGTCTGGTTACTTACCTAGTTAAATATGTGGTTTCCGCATCAGATTTACCTCATTCAGTTCCTGGGCAGGGTGCAGTACTACTTTTGAAGACTTCCCCGCGTTAATCCTGCACACCCTTAATGAGCTAAATATACATATGTGAACGCCTCTAATGTGTCACTCAGTGCACATATATGACTGATGCTTTGCCTGCGACTAGCACATCAAGTGCATAGAATGGCTCCTGGAAGCCGATCATAAGTCCCGATAAAGCATTTTGACTCCGTCGAATCATCATGCATCAAGCCCCTATTCTTCCAGGAATTCTCCATATGTCACAGAGAACTCAGAAAAGTCTTATTGAGTATGCCATCAATTATCATCAGATTAACCAATAAATTCATTTGAACGTGTACACGAGGGTTTATTTGCGGCAACGAGACCAGCGATACGCTAAGCCGGAATAATGGGGAACCATTTGTTGAAGACATTGTCTGGATCATAGCGTTTCTTGATGGTTTGAAGCCTAGGGTAGTTCTCTCCAAATATGAGCTTCGCTTTATCCTGAGCCAGCCCAACACCCTTTCCGTCATCGGAAGTGGCTTCGGGATCTACAACAAGATCATTAGCGTGGGCTCAATAAGCACAAAACGGCAAATATGCTCACCATAATTGCTGTATCCTAAGGTCTCGGCAGTCGTCATGTCCTTTCCATCTCTAGAGATGAGGGAGGCCAGTTCATATGAATGCTTTCGAGCTTCCTGAGTGCGATCTTCAACAGAGTTGTCCCAGGTAAGATTAACTAAAACACTTGAAGCAAACTCTCGGCGAAAAGCTGTGGCATCCCTAGGCACAGAATTAATTTTCTGTAAAGGGAAATATTCGTAGAGAATTGCTCCATTGAAATTCCCGGTCTTGACAAGGTCGACTAATTTGTTGTGGGCCTGCTCAATTGCCTGGGGGTGAGGACGTTTATGCGCAACTCCTTTCTGGTATACTCCAAAGCCATGAACTGCCATCGCATTCTAATAAACGCATCACTTAGCAAGCAAAAATTTGTTTGACAGAGAGGAGCATACCGATAAAGCATTGAGTTCTTCGTAGGGTATTTCCTTAGTTAGATCGGCAAGGGTTCCTACAGTATTCGCCCTCAGTTGACATGGACTATACAGGGTAACTGAAGAAAGTTCGACGGACCGATATCTAGGAATGCTTTATATTTTTCTCTACCCTCGGCTTCTGAGCCATTGAAAAAGGAATGACTGCAAAGATGGGCTGCAAACCAAGAAATCAGCAATGAGCAACACTTTCTTTTTCAAGATACCACCCACATTACCATCTGGGCCAACCGCACTGCTTTGCATAATACCTTCCTTTTCGCCCATAGTTTTCATCCATTCTATCGTGGTTCGAAGAACTTGCTCTATGGCAGATGGAGCATATATAAGAATCCCAGAGTAGATTTTCGGGCGCTGAGGGTGCAACTGGAGAACAAATTCAGTAACGACGCCAAAATTCCCGCCTCCACCTCGTATGGCGAAGAATAAGTCGGGATTCTCTTCGTTGTTGACTGTGAGGATAGAACCATCTGCGGTGACAATAGTGGCCTACAGTCTAAATAACTTGCAGCGTTTATCAGAACAGTCGATTCACACCTGTACGAGGTTATCGATTGCTAGTCCATATGTGCCGCTAAGCCATCCATAGCCGCCTCCAAGAATTAAGCTGTATAATGTTTTAGCTCAGTAGTCGCCGATACAAATACTCATTCACGAACCCGCCTACACCGGTCTATGTGCATACTCCAATAAGACATTCTGTAGTATTGTCGAAGTAATGCACACTTACATGGTTAACAGTCCCTCCTACAGTCGCTAGCTCGTGTTTAATAGCGGCTTTATCGACAGTCTCCCATATAGCACCTCCACCAACGTATGCCAGCTTCTTAGATGGGTCAACTGTAACACCATTCAAGTAGCGCGAAGGGTCTATAACCAGCCCATTCTCCGCAGAAGACGATCCAACGACGCTGTGCCCGCCTCCACGGACGGCAATGGGAAGATTGTTAGCTCTGGCGAATCGCAAGGCTTTGACAACATCTTCATTGTCCTTCACAAACACGACAACCTTCGCTTTGCGTACCGCGTTCGCCGCCCACCTGAAGATGGCTTTGGCGTAGGTTGGGTCTTCAGCCGTTATGACATCGCCCTTGATCGTCTGTGCAAAAATTTCAGTGTCCATACTAGGCTTTGAGGTAGTGGCGAAATAGGAGGGATTGTGACGTCTTGGGATATTGGTCTAGGTAGACAAGCTTCTTATCTCTCTCATCTACCCGAGAAACCCCGGTGTTCATAAGCTCAGCCCAGTGCACATATACGGGATCTTGCACGCTGTGCAATACCGTGCGAGGTCTCACGGGCGTGAGGAACCGACTAATTAATAGCTCGTCAAGCGCGACCGCATACTTGTTACAAAAACTCGAGTCGGTGATTGCAGCAGGCCGACTGATCACTAATTTTCCAATCGTAAATGCCGTTCAACCACCAAAGTTAAATATGAATGTTCGAATGCGCAGTGATTACCCTTTCATCTCCATGGGTCATTAAATTTTGAAACCGGTCCACAGGCCCTCTAGGCCGAGTTTTTCAACCGCTTCCAAAGTTTTCCTGAGTGAACTGGGGGTGAAAACACAACGATTGGAGTAGCTTTCACTGAAATTTCACATAAACCAAAACCTTCACGGTCGATCGTCGGCATCACCATTAAGCAGTCATGTACCTCCGCCAGAATCGTGCGACTGGTGTACACCATCCACAATGTTCGTGGCGTTGCTCTAAGAAGTGACCACAACGTTGAGTCGGGAGGGGATAAGGCTTCATCTCAGGTTTCATAGCAGAGACTGAGAAGATCTTGACAACAAATTTCTCTCCTGTAATTTGGAATACGATGTCAGAGCTAGGTGAGAACGAAGAACCTGGGTTTTACGCACTTGCACTTCATCGACGGGAGGAATGGAATCATTCGGATCTATGACAAAAGGCATTAACCGTGATTGAAGGCCATCTCATTGGCACGGTTTCGAACTTCCTGCGTCCGATCTTGTACCAAGTTGTTGAGGCATGTCGACCAATTGTATTGATTTCTCGTTCCATTGCCAATGGCGCATATATCAGAACGTCAAAGTGGAGGTCGGGGATATAGTTTTGAGGACGTATACCGTTACGACCCTGATGTTTCCGCTACGATCTCGAAGAATTTTTATCTTGTCCATTACGATAGTGCCAACTACTTTAATTCGTTCGACCGTGATTCAATAGCAATACAGCTGCAGAAATAAGATAGTTTGATACTTACCTGACCGAAGTAACCCACTGCTATGTAGCCCGCCTGGGCCGCTGAGCCATCCATAACAAGGTATATATGCATTCATGCACTGTGAAGGAGTTCAAAACCAGGCCACTTCCGATTGCATGAACGGCGATGAGCAGATTGGTATCCTTAGCGAATATTAGCAAGGCATTGTCAATGTCCTTTACAAACAAGACGATCTTCGCTTTGCGTAGTGCATTAGAGACCCACATAAGAACGGCTTCTGTATATCCAATTCACGAGTAATCACGATGTTTGCGCCTGTAAGCCAATGCTAGTATGCGGATGATCATCAGAGTTTTGCCAGTGAAAATGGAATGTTGGTCTGGGCTCAGTGGCCGGTGTCGAAGGTCGTTTTATCTTGTCTCTTATATAGAGAGCCAAAAAAGAAAATCTTAACTTGTTTGATCATGCAAGACAATGGTGGGATATAGTCGACATGGACGCTGAACTTCAAGTGGAGTAGGCGCGTGATTGCCGTTTGAACATTGTCTGTTCGGTGACTTCCGAGCTTTTCCGAGCCTCGAGCCTGTTCAACATTCAGCCACTCCTTGACAACTCCTTCGATCATCTCTGATCACCTTCTTACCTTTGCTTCATCCAGGACAGACGGATCAAGCTGGCATGACTTGTGAAGAGGTGATTCTTCAAGTTGCAAACTCATGGTTACCTTGTGGCACCTCTTATCTGCCGGATGACCCACTGTTGTAGTAAACACGAGGTTTTCATCTCCGGATATACTGCGGCGACTTGCACTGCGGCGGGAAACAGCACAACAGGTCCTACATGTTCTTCACTGGCACTATCAGGCGTACGACGTCGGCCTCTATCGTACGGCCATTGGCAAATTCAGCGGACTGTTACCTGTGATATGTAAATAAAGCATGTCGGAACGCTATATCTGTTTCCTGGTCTGTTAGATCTCCCTCCCCGGTTTTTCAGCCACCTTGATAAGCTACTCAATGGCCTCTACCAATCGGCTTTGTACGGTATGACAGAAGGCTTAGTATCGCTCCGTTTGAGCCATATGTATCTGTCAATTTGTTAAAATTTGTGACTCTGGAACTCCTCGTGTGAAACCCATTATCCACTTTTCTTGATGCAAGTCTCTTGACCAATCACCAAATTCGCATCTATCCACTTTTTCATGCCCTCGACCCGTCCGTGAGGCATCACCAAATTTCACTGTTTGGGTAGGCCTCATTGTCACAGCAGAGCTACGTATAAAGAGGGCGTAGCTACTCGTTCGTGGCGCTTCTTCAATCCTTCATCTACTCATACGAGGCTTTCAGAAATGGCCGCCTACAGCGCAGGCTACGAAAACTATGATCCTTACATGTCTCGATCCATGTCCCGCCGCCAGTCAACTAGCTACCCAGGAACCCCTTACCCTCAACATGGCTATTCGGATGGTGTTGCTGGTTCGGAGGTGAATATTTCCCTAGGTTTTCTTGGATTATTCATTTTAATTTTTTTTTAGCATACACAGTATCAACAACAGTATCAGACGTACCCGAACAATGCGCTTGTACCCATGAACCGTCGGCTAACAGGACAAGGTGAGTACTATCCATACTATCCTCGCATCGCAAAATTTAGCCAAGAAACAACAGGATACGACATGGAGGACCCATACTATGACGACCGCCAGATGTCCATGTCTTACCCGAGCTCTATGTCCCACTCAAACTCGATGGCCATGCCTAGGTTGCGCCGCCATTCGACAGTATCCTTCGCCACCCGTCCCCAGGGGCTTGACGCCTACCGGGTACCCAGCGCCCTCCACCTAAAATTCAAACGAAAGGGCTCTTTTAGTTCAGGTATCGGACTCGATGAAGCGCAGCAGCGTATTCGTCTTTCTGGAAACGACGCCTACACGTTCCATGATTTACATGCGGATAGTCGCGGGAGAATCCACCTCAGAGTCAAGGTAAGTTGGCGTCATTCTTTCTAGTCCTGAAATAGTGTTAATTAACCATGTAATTGTGCTTAGTGGACAGGTTACTCTTCTCTGACATATGAAATCCCACTGGATGGGTACGATGGACGCGTCGACTTGCAGACTCTCGCCAGGCGTGTATCCAGAGCCTGTGTCCACTATCTTCAGGTGTGTTTCATTACACGCCCCTCCACGTATTCCATCTGCTAAATAATTCCTTAGGCTAATGTAATCCCCATCCTCTGGGATCGCGTCCTGTTGCACCATTTGGAGGAGGTTTCATACGGTGTATGGCAGCCCATGCTCTCTACACGTTGATCGTGCGAGCAGAAAGATTTCCCCAGTCTTTTCCCATTTGAGGGCAACGTCATCTGGAAAATGTTGCTTGTAGTACGCTACATTACTCAATCTCGAATAACGTTCGGGTTTCTAGTCGTTTTCTGCGATTTTTCTTTACTCCTTCACTTTGCGATGCTATGCTCATGTTTGCATTGGAACGTGTCAACCTTCCCTTCGCGCCTCCCCCATCCCATGCACCTCGCTTCGAAGCTCAGCAACCAAAAGTGGCGGTGTGTGTACAAGAAAAGACGGTTTGCATTTGTACAATGTAACTTCGTTCGTTCTATGATTATTAGGTTTATTTTATGCAATTCAGCTACACCTTTATTTCCTCCCATCATCCATTACCTATCTAAGATCTAAAATACGAAGTTGCAGTCCCGAGCAATTACAATTCTAATCAGTACACACGTTTAGTCTGTGAAGGGGTTGCACCCGCAAAATGCTGCCTTCACAGCAAAACTCATAGCGCTACCCAACGATAACCCACCGACCAAGCAAAAGCTGGCTACTGTAGCAGCAACATCGACATCCTCGGCTCGCCCCTTTAACCTAGGATTGTGTTCCAAGGATGGTGCAGCCATCATACACAAACTTGAAACGTAACCATTTGACCATCCGAAAAAGAATAGTATAAGCATGAATAAAAAGTCGGAGCTGATGATAGGAGTGTGATCCGTAATCGATGTTCCTCGCTGGATGTTGCACATGAGGAATAGAGGGATGAATAAAGTCCGCGCCACTGATAGGGTTAAAAGACGTCTAGAGTCCCATATGAGGAATATGGGGAATGAGCAAATGTATCGTCCCAAGAAATCTCCGACGTTGAAAACAAGGAAATGCAAAGCAGTGAAAAGCAAAGGATGTGTCGCTGGATTTGTGGGCTGAACAGAAGTTGTGATTGGTGGGTAAACAGCCTGAGTTGACAAAAAGGGTTGTTAAGCACAAGAAACTCAATAAAAAAGGAAACAAGCCATACCAAAGTCACAATGAAGACATATGCGCCGGCAACCTCATATGTGATGTTAGCCTTAGCCACCCTGAAAGCATTTGCTCTATCATCCGCGCCCGAGATATTTGTATTGCTAGACACGAGGCTTTCTCGTTCATCTATGTGTCCTATCTCGCCTGATGTCTTTTTTTCGCCCCCGTTCCAAAGACGCTGCGACTCGCTGATACACAGGGGTCTTGATCATCCATGCGTGGGCTATCGCACTAACGATAAGGAACAGGGTGGAGAGTGTGAAGAACATGAAAGCTGAACGCTCCTCTGCAGAACCATCACTGTCATAGGTGCGAGTTTTGCCGCTCATGGAGGCTGCTGCACTGATAACCTGTACACCACTGACGGCGACAGCAACCGCCGCCTGACCGGACATCATCGCTTGCACGGCCAAGGGTCCGAACAGAGACGCTACTGCAATAACAGATGTCTGGAGGTGTGCACCCACAAGTGCCTGGGATGCTCCATTAAACAAGATGAAAGCGAAGAAGACGCCTGGAGAAGGGGTGAAGAAGGTGCTGAGTGTGAGCAAAAAGTTTAGGACGACGAGCCAGATGATTGAAGAACGTGTTTGGCGAGAAGGGCTTGTCTAGATTAGCAAAGTCACGCATTAGTAGCAGCCCGAACAGCGGAAGAAAAGACTAACATGTTTCGAGTTCGCTGTAGCACGTCCAAGGGCTATCAAGTTCGTCGCCGTGAAAGTGGTCGTGAGATAAGAGGCGAATGTTGACCGCAATGATGAATTGGCTAGTCTGGACGAGAAGAACGGCATAGCCGTGATGACAACTACGTTACTTATTTTAGCATCTGGAAGCTTGCAGAACAGGAGAGTCAACGTACCATTCCAGGACAGGAGTACAGAGCAACCTAGTATGAAATGAATCCAACGAATTGGCGCAGTGACCAAGAACGCAGGAGGTGCTGTTGGAGGTGTGAAGGTGCCTGGTTCTCCAGCCTCTCCGTCACGATCTAGCTCAATCTGTGAGGCATTACTTTCGTATTCCGTTGGAGGTACCGTATGGTAAAGGGCCTCCGGAGAGCCCAAGGATGGTGGTGGCATGAAGGAAAGAGAGAAGACGTGGCCTTAATGTGACCACTGACGGCAAATGCTTTAGGTGCCAGAGATGTCAGAATTAGTCTGAGAAATATTAACACCAAGTTGCAATTGGGTTTATCTGGTCTAGTACGAAGAGTATATACATAAATTAAACGCTAATCTAAGCCTTCCGGCCCAACTTTACTTTATTGGCCTTTTTCACCACAGCTTTGGGGATAACTTGGTTAGGCTCTTCCTTGAGCGTCAGCTCAGTGAGGCGGCGGCGCTGCCTATCCAGTTTCTTCTCCTTCTTCTCCGTCTTCCTCTCCCATTTGATCATTTGTGCAGAGTGCATCCATCTGGCCTTCTTCTTCTTGGCCTGCTCCTCCTTCACTTGCTCTCGCCATTTAAAAGCTGCGTCGGACTTGGCCTGCTTAACGTCGCGACCGTCGAGGTGTGCAAGTTCGTGACCTGTGATCTTCTTCAGCAGGTTGTGAATGCCAGCCTGGTATCCCTTCCATCTCTCAAGTTTCTTAGCACGCGAATGGGGGTTGGCAAGGTCTGGTTGAAGGTAAACTTCGAAGGGAGCTGATGGGTCGTAGGGTTTGTTGAGATGAGGATTGTAGAGGTGGGTTAGATACTCCTCTTCTGCGGGAACTGGAAGAAGAGGCGCCAGACGGTTGCTATCAAAGTGGGGAAGTTTGTATGTGATTTTCGTTACATCCTCGGCGAGTGTGTCGTATAGTCCAGCTATTGTAAATTAAATATAAGTAAATCAAACTTAGAATAACACGTAGAATTGACCTTCTGGGTATTTGCGCTCAGGCTGTCTAGGCCAGGGAATCATGATTTTCTTTCCTGCTTCTGAAGGGGGTAATCTTGGGACAGTGTTCACAGCAAACCTTTTCCAAATAAAACGGTGTAGTCGGTAGTCCCAGTAAGGTTCCGTTGTGCCGATACGCGAAGCAAATACACTGGTAGAATCGAGCACTGAGTTGAGCAGAGAATATAAGTTACGGTTAACATAACACGAACTGTTGGAAGGAAAGTTGCCCGGAGGGGTCGTTTGGGGGCTGTACTTCGTATTCCCCAACATACAGCTGGCACCTGGAATAGTGGTAATTTTTAGATTTGGGAGGTTGTGAATCTGAGCCAGTTGATTCCTCCTAAGAAAGTATAAGGTTCAAAGCAAGAGTAGAGAACTTAGGACTAGCAAGTACATACCGTAGTGTTCTTCAGGAAGACTCGATTGCTCAGTCGGTTGATACTTAGCACTTCGTGAATTGTGCTCTCTTTATCCCCACGAAGACGAATCTGGTCTCCTGGAGCAATATTCCACCATTTAATACGGTCGGCAGGTCGTACAGACTTGATTTTAGGATCGTGTTTTGACCTCCGAATCAGCCAAGCTCGAGGGATACTTCGGAGATGGTTGAAGTGTGTTGTGGCGGCACTTTGTGTTGCAGCATTCAGAGCATTCTTCTTGGTAAAAAACTTTAAGGACGACATGTCCGAGGAAGGTCAGAGTATGCTACAAGCATACACTGAGGTTATTAAGAAATGGAACGAGTCGGTTTCCGCTCGACACTTGACCTAACCGTAAAGCGCGTCTTCCGCAGGAAAATACATGTATCACGTGCTATTACTTTCATTTAACTCGGAACTTCAACATTGAAGTAGCTCGTTGGAATACCTCTTTTCTTTCATAACAAACCGAGTCATGATTCAAAGTTAATAAAGAAGAAGGTCATTGGTTATATTCTCTTTGATTCTTACAAGAAGGTACTGGTAAGGAATGACAGGCCCCAAGCCCGGTATCTTCCTCACCAGCGAGATGATTGATACAAACTGATACAATAGATGTTGGAGATAAATTACTCGACATAGACCTTACAGACGACGCAAGACGCAACGGGAATTCGTCATCCCACCGGTACCAGTTTCGTGCCGCTCCAAGCTATTGAAGACGAACTTGGTTCTTCGGATTCAAGTGTCTGTACAACGCATCAATAAAAGCAGAAAGATGTACAAAAAGGCATAGAATTACCTCCAACAACATGCCCAGAACTTGGTCGACTTCAGAAGGTGGGACGCCTCCGCATCCAGCCCCAATTAGCCGTCTATAGTCACCCATTCGCCCACTTGTACCGGCTTCCGCTTGGAACGTCACCAATTCGTCGAACATCACTTTTCTTCGTTTTCTATATTGTGTGATCTCTTCCCGTAGGGTTTCACACTGCTGCCGCAGTTCATCAGGATTCTCCGGTATGTTCGAGTACAAGGCGACCAAATCCGAAACATCCTCCATCACAGTGGACTTCCTTTTCCCTTTAGTCTTTTCACCCTCGGGCAAGACATCCATTTCAGAATCTTCGTCAATCTGTATAGTCGCTGTTGCCGGAGTGAGCATGAGTTCGCCGTTCGCTGCTTCACGGATAATGCTTTCGCGCGACTCTTCGTCTTTCATCCATTTCTCCCAGCCCAGTCTATATCTTTGGCCCATTTTGTCGGAAAGGTTCTTCTGCAAGTCCCGAAGATGCTGTTTAGACGTAACCAGTCCTTCAGCCTGCTGTTTCAATTGACCGACGGAGCGCTGGCTTTCTAGAATTTCTGCTTGAATATTTGCAAGCAAAGCGTGGGCCTGCGTGGTATCGCGTTCTTTGTCTTTGAGTTCCTGATCAAAAGAAGCAGCTAAGCTGTCCATCATGGCAGCAATATCGTTGACGCAACGGGTGCTCGCTTTCTGTGCAACAATGGAGTGATGCAGAGGTGGTTTATCGCCATTAGCAGGCGCGTAAGAATAACCCAAAGGCGCCGCCGATGGTGGGTAGGCGGCTTGGGCATTACGAAAGGACATGGCTGATATGCGAGATGGTGGCACGGGAGATGACCGGAACCTTTCATCCTCAAGAATGTAATCCTCAGCACTTTTGCCATCGTTGTTCATGATCTTTGGGTTTGCACCATGGTCGATTAGGATTTTAACGAGACGTTTGCTGCGACATCTGGCTGCCATTGTGAGGGCAGTTTCCCCATCTTCATCCTGGAAGTTGATAACATCCGCCAACTCTTTTGGATAATCCGCCAGTCGAGTGAGAACCGTTTCCATGTAATAGCGAGCTGCATGCGTTTTGCCTTTGGACATTGCGACGTCTACTATGTGATGGAATAATGTACGGTTATAGTTATCGATGTTGAGCGTCGAGCGGTGGAGAAGTTCATAGAGTTCAGGAAATTTGCGGACATCGTAGTTGTTAGCAAACATAACAGCGCGCATTAATGCCGTCTGGCCTGCCCGGTTGACTTTGAAAATATCTGCCCCAGCGGTTAGAAGTAACTTGACAACTCGAATACGCCCCATCGCACATCCCCAGTGCAGGGGGGGTATGTCCATCGTCGTCGATAGCCATGTTAGGATCCAGATCTGAAGGAGGGTTGACGAGAATAGCAGGTATCTGATTGGAATCAGATATAAAGAATTCAAGCACTTGGTCAGCATAAGACCGATAGTCTTCTTCCTCTAATAATTCAGATCGTTCGTCTAGAGTGGGTCGATGTTTAGACCGCCGTGAGATTGAGTTGCGGTCCTCAGCACCGTTTGACTCGTATGATGGTCCTCCAGGGCTACGTATAGGGGATGGTGTACGCGAAGTAGAAGATCTCTCCGAAGGAGCAGGAGTCATTGTACCGTCCTCCGACCCGCGGAGAGACAATGTATCGTGATCAGATTCGTCGTCGACTGGATCAGCTGCTTGCTTTCGTGACGATCTAGTGTTGACCAGCGCTCCTGCTGCTGGAGATTCTGCAACGGCGGCTTTGCGCGCGGGTCTAGCAACTGTGGCCGCGACGAGATGTTTAGGGGCAAGAGGTGGACTCTTCGCGACGGGTTGATACTCAATGATAGGTCGTAGCAGAATTTCGCAGTTGAATTGCTTCGCGAGGTTCAACCCTCTTTCAAGAGGAATCCACGTGCCTGATTGTCCTTTGTTAACGAACGAGAGTCGACAAAGAATATATTGATTATTGGCTGACCTTGATACTTTCCATAGCCCCCTTGAACCTTCTCATGCTCACCTTTTTGGACTTCGCGTTCAAGGACACGGGTTCGTTGTGGCTTGTCAAAACCTGCGACTTTGAGGATCTGAGTCGCGTTGAGCCATGAATCCGACCGCCGCCTCATCACCGCGATGCCCTTGCACATCCTACGGACATTGCGTTTTTAGGCCACAGACGTGAAGACGCGTATATCATCACTTACATTTCGTAGACGGGGATGCCACTGTAGGTCGCCTGGAACAATAACACGAACGTGTTAGTTCGAAGTGGCCACTAACGATGGGAAAACTTGCCTTGAAAATCTGTGATTCTGTAGGGGGCATCTTAACGGGACCTTGCGCGAAATATATACAAGAGAGGGTGCAAGGCTTATTTATGTGTACACTGATCCCTCAGGTATACGTGAGCGAGCCGAGGAGAGTGAGTCTCAGCGTCGGAGGTGTTCAGTCAGGAAGACCGCCTTGACGCGTGAAACAACAAATACAAACACCGCCTTGTTGCCTCAGTCGTTACACCGATACCATTTTGATACCATTGTTACCCGGCCATCATTGGCCTGAATAAAGGGAAACACGAAATAAAGGTTACATTGTTATACGACAGTGTTCAATTTCAATTTGGTCTCACATATTTCGATACTACACCTGAAGACGCCAGCTTTTACAATACAGGTGGCATTCCCGGATGATCCCATTTACACCTTCACGCGCCTACGTGACCAGCTCACGCTAGACGCCGCCTGAACATCACTTCGGCAGTCCTATTTGGAATACAGTTCCCAGAGAACCAGAAGTTCTCTGGTCTTCGATCATCGTTGGCCAGTTTAATGTCATAGTTCAGAAGTACGTGGGCGAGCATTGTCTTGAGTTCATTTACAGCGAAAAAACGGCCCGGACTACAAAAATATCCAAGAAATGTCAGCCTCGGATGTTACAAAAGCAAGTATTACTAAGCTTACCAGGCGTGTTTCCCAATGCCAAACGTGCCATAGTCCAAGCTGAGAGATATCATTTGGTGTTGCTTGCTTTCACCTTCCTTCTCTCTCATTTCAGCAAAGCGGAAGCCTCGGAATTCTTTGGGGTTTTCATATTTGTTCTGGTAATATTATTAGCCATTGCCATGTAGAGTTTGAATTGTATTCATACCTCATCCATGTGGGTGGCATTGGTTGCAACTGCCAAATGAGTACCAGCAGGTAGCGTGATTCCATTAGAAAAGGTGAAATCTTTCACGACTTTGCGCCTCATCATCACTGAGTTTTGGAACGAGTCAACATACTGGAGTGGGAATGATGGAATGACACTTACAACCCCCAGTAGCGATACGTTGAGATTCTTTGATAAAGCTGTCCAGTTTATGCATATTCACGGTAGAAACTTTGGACCACCCTTCCGTTTTTATAATAGTCTCAACCTCCTCACGAAGAGGCTTGATGTAGTCTGGGTAAGTAGCTAAATCATATATAATATGTGTGAAAGCCTGCGAAAACCTCAGTACAGTAAAGGCCGTGACCAAATCAAAAGCTGCTGACCATGGTTGTTGTGTGTATAGCCCCAAAATTGACAGAAAGCAGACGAACCACTAAATCGCGCATTTCCCTTTGCTCCCCATTTGCCACATCGACCAACCAACTAATCAAGTTGTTCTGGGAACTTACGGTGAGTATCTTTGCCGATTAGAATATAATGATGGTCGAAATCTCACTCACTGGTTTGTCAGGCCGATCTTTGCCATATTGTCTTTCTTTGTCAAGTTGTTCCTGAAATAAAGCACCGGCGTGGAAAATAGCCTTGTCTATTTTTTTTAGATGCTTTAGTTTGTAGCCTGCCTATAACACTGTTGCGCCAGTGAATATGCCAAGGCAAATTGCAAACATCCATACACATACGGTCTGAGAAATGTAGGAAACATATTGATGAACCGTGCGCCTTCCATGACATCCAAGGTGAACTGCTCGTTGAGCTGTCGATAGTCAGGGTTTCTGCCTAGAAAAATATGGTTTCTTCAGTTCAATTTGTTTTCTAAGTGTTTTAATGTATTCTGATTCTCACATAGCGGGAGGCCAACGAAGACCCTATTGGATGTCCTGCATACGATCTTCAATACCGTGCTATAGACGGATACGTAGGTCCAGTCTGTGAGTTTAGCTATGCATATCATTTTAAAATAGCGATCAAGAATTTAGAGCGTACCATCACCGTTCAATGGAACCAAGTCAGCAAAACTTGCGGCTATTTCGTCTTTGATATCATCGAAGCGGATTCCGAGATTCCTTGTCAACGGTGTTCGTACGACGGCCACATGATACGGGTCAAGGCGGATTTGTGGACTTATCATATAGTCCGACTGAGCTGTCTGTATGGAGTCAGTAATCGAGTGCTTGTACGATCATCATTGTTTAACCTCTGCAATAGCTTCTCTGGATGAAAGCTGGTCGTCTGATGATTTTCGGATATCATTAATCATATCCGGCCCTGTGATTACGACCATCCATTTCGATACCATAGGCACTTTGAAGGCACCTCCATAATGCTTAAAGGCCAGTTAGTTACCACATTCGATGAGAACAGAACAGGAGTCGGACCTTTCGATATCCTTCACGAATCATTTCATGACCACGCTTGTAGAACTGAAGAGCACCAATGTACGAGGATAAAAGGCTTGATGATCCAATTGTTGGGACATGCCTCAACTTGCAAGAAGATTTAACTCGTTGAGAGAAGAGATGAGAGCCGTTAAGCATTTATACCTTGTATGTCGTTGCATGCCGCCACAAATAAATCATACAGACAAAGAGAACAGTCGCAAGCGCTGATATAGACATAGAAGTATCGACATGCATCTTGGAATTGGGGACTTAATGGATGCGCAATGGCCTGAGCCATGGTTTATATAGTTGAAATAGTCCAGTTGACAGTAGAAACGTAAAGCCTCGCAGGGTTGTATATTCTGGAGGTCGAATATGAGAAATCAAGAGACCGACCTAAAAACTTGTCATACGATATGGCTCATATCAGACCATATGATTATGGATTCCTGTAAAATCCTCCCTGGTGAGGTTCTGTGAGTGTATCCGGCCTACAAAGAGTGGGTCAGATGTTCATTGAAAGGGCTCTGAATTGGTTTGAATAGGAGTCCTCTGATGTCGAGAGGAAGGTGAAAAGCGTTAGCGAGCCCTTGATGCACAAGCTTCGCCAAACACAGACCGTCACGTGGTGTTGATCCATTCGTGAACGTGGTTTGGTGTGAGGCTTGCAACTTGACTCCAACGTTCTCCCAGTCCCTTTCGCATCTACCCATATTCAACAACGGACGCGTCCATTCCTCTAATACTGTACCCAAGTAATGGCTCCCAAGTGCGAGCCACTGTGTGTCTTTGGTGACAGGTAATTACTTGGCACCAAGTTCAATTCTTCGACAAAGCCAACTCAATCTCAACACACTAAATTTGCAGGCTCTATTTTACGACTTTTCCACATCCTTCACCTGCGCCTCATTCTCTCAACAAGCAAGCCTCAGAACCTGGTAATCAACCGCGCATCCGCTCCCGGCCGAAAGGTGGTCCCTCAACATCCTCCGATGATTATGCATCCTACTATTATTTTACGATCGACGACCAACTCCTCTATCTATCATTCTTCCAAGACTGGGGTCCTCTAAATCTTTCCATGGTCTACAAGGCGTGCATTCTCATACATGAACTCCTCGAGGTAAGACGCTATATCTAGCCATGTTCCCTCCTCGTGCCACTCACGTGCAATAATGTTATTGTTTTCCAGGATAAGGATTTGGCCTCGCATAGACTGATTCTGTACTCATCAGATGACCCGAAAAGAAAGGCTAACGCTGCTCTTCTTATGGCATTATATGTGGTAATTTGCCTGCATTATGCCTCGCGTTCCCTGGCTCACAAAAAATGCCGTACAGATGATTGTGCAACGTCGAGCACCATGGGAAGCTTTCCATCCAATAGCAGAACTTGAATTTATGCCTTTCCGGGATGCAGGACGAGGACCTTCTGACTTCAATCTGAGCATACAAGACTGTCTGTGGGGAATCTGGAAGGCTATGCAGCATGGCCTATGCGATATGAACGAATTTAGCGTGGAAGACTACGAGTACTACGAAAAGGTGGAAAACGGAGACTGGAACTGGTTAACACCAAATTTTATCGCCTTTGCTTCACCGGTCGACACCAACTGGATAAAACGAGAAAAAGAGGCCAAAGAAAGCGCCAACTCCACAAATCCTGGATCCATCTCCCGCTCATCGTCGTCATCTGGTTCCAATCTCGCTCTACAGCGGAAACTTCCCACACCCTACCTCAACTGCTTGGACTACTTCGAAAAGCGAAACATCAAACTTGTTGTGCGGCTGAATACCGAACTATACGACCGAAACACCTTTTTAGATCGGGGTATTGAACATATGGAGCTCTACTTTGATGACGGGACAAATCCCACCGATGAGATTGTGCGAACATTTTTGGATGTCGCTGACCGCATTGTGGAAAGTGGTGGGGTGGTGGCCGTTCATGTGCGCCAAACTTATGCTTCCTTTACTATCAGAACTAACCAAGATTTTTTTTGCAGTGTAAAGCGGGGCTTGGCCGAACGGGCACTCTCATCGGTGCTTATCTCATCTGGAAATATGGGTTTACGGCCAATGAAGCCATCGCTTTTATGCGCATTGTACGACCTGGAACAGTTGTGGGGCCCCAACAACAATACATGTATCTCAAGCAATTAGAATGGGCAAAATGGGCAGCTGTAGACGAAATAAAGAAAGCTCAAGCTCAGACCGCTACTGTACCTACACCCATTCCTATTGTCACACCTGCGACACCCCCTGCAGAAGCCGACGACGACACTGTTATGCAAACCACCCCAAAGCAGCAGAAAATGGCACTGCCCCCGTGACACCCAGTCGCCATGTTGCTGCTGCCGCCGCGCAAGCAAAAGCTATCGCACCTCCTGGGCAGCCTCGCAAAACACCAAATGCGAAGCGTGTCGCTCAAGATTCGGACGACGAAGATGAAGTGGCGGATGTTCTACCTGCATTAGGTATTGCTCCCCCAGCGCGTAAAGTGAAAACCGTGCCGTCAAGAGGGGTGACCGCCTCTGACCAACGTCCTTCGCGTGTCACAAGATCGACAGCGAACGCGTCGGTCATCCAGAAGACTGGGACCGCAGGCCCGGAGTCGCCAGTCAAATCTTCTCGTCAAGGTCCTAACAAAATTCCTAGACTAGCGGCAACGAAAACAACCTCAGCATCCAGGGCCTTGGCAGCCGCTAATGTGCAGCAAATACAACCTCGACCTTTGCGTAACAACGCCAATCCAGTGCCTCCTACCCCATCTCGCCTACCGACACTGGCATCTAAACGAACGCATGCTCAGAGTTCGTCCTCTTTAACTGATGTCACGGCCCTTAAGCGCACCGACACCAAAGCGAACGCTGAAGCCTGGGTGGCCAATAATGTGGCTGCTGTTGTAGTTCCTGCTTCAAAATCCGAGCGTCCAGGATTGAGAAGTGTCCGACGAAGACGAAGCAGCTTTAGTGCTGCTGATGTTGTGGCCTGACGCCCATCGCACTATCTATCTCCTTTTTCATCAGGCATTTTTTCGGTTTAAAGCTAAGAAAGTTCTGTCAGGTTTTATTTCACTATATTTTCCCGTTATCGATCCACTGTTGTGTGCATTTTCCACTATTCCCCAACCTGCCATGTTATAGTACTGTTCCTATTCATATCATGACATCTATGTACCATGTTTTCTTTTCCAATGTCTCATGTCAATGAACTCTACATGTTCCACGCCAATGAATGAAACCCATCATGTCTATTTTTTCTAATTGCCGTCATTGCTAAGTAAAACATTTACAATTTACATAAATATTTGTATCACCTTCCAACCTTCCAGAACTATAGAACAGAATACTTCTGAACACATTCGAAGAACCATCGTAGATCCTCTGGGTCGACTCCAGGAGTAATACCGTGTCCCAGATTCGCAATCCATCCACCTTTACCTGCGCGGAAGCCTTCGGACATCCTCTTGACTGCAGCTTCTATAGCATCCCTTCCACCGTAAAGCACATTCGGGTCCATGTTACCTTGCAAGGCCACTTTGTCTCCCACTATCCGTCGAGCCTCGACTGGATCAATGACCCAATCGAGTCCGAGCACGTCATAACCGGCATTCTGTGCGAGATGTCCAAGTGCGTAGTTTGCACCTTTTGCGAACAAAGTCATGGGTGTATCTGGAAGCTTTTCCTCTGCCAGTCGACGTTTGACATTGGTGGATATGTATTTCAGCGTGGGGTATGAAAACTGGTCAAAATCGTATGGTGAAAGTTCGCCGGCCCAAGAATCAAATATTTGTAGAAGCTGTCAAATTGATCGCATGAGTACGATGAGAAGGAGAAGAGATATCAAGGGGAAAGAACTCACCTGAGCACCGGCTCTAACTTGACCGACCAAGAAATCGACACAGACCTCTGCAATGCGCAAGAGGAGCGCCTTGGATTCTTCTGGATATTTGAACAACCAGGTCTTAGCCTTCTGCAGCGTCTTGCTCCCCCCGCCCTCAATCATGTACGCAAAAGGGTCCATGGAGCCCCACAGAATCCAATCAGCGGTACCTCGCCATTCAGCGCAGTCCTGGTTTGCGTGATCGCGCGGAAGACATAGCCCAACTCTTTCTCGACGTCCACCACCTTGTTCAGCTTGCTGACGTCCGCGGGGGTGACGAGGGGATCGGGGAACTGGGGGCCGGGGTTCATGAGGACTTCCATGCCCATCGCCTGTGGTATGACGAGGATATCACTGAAGATGATCGATGCATCGACCAGCCCGGAGTATCTGCGAATGGGCTGGACAGTCACTTCGGTGGCAAGAGCTGGGGTACGGCACACTTCGAAGAATTCATGCGACTCGCGTACTTTGCGGAATTCTATGTGCAATGCAGTTGTTTAGAAGAGCGATTTATAGAGTTGAGAACGCATTATAACACACCAGGAAGATATCGACCGGCCTGGCGCATAACCCAGACGGGTGCGCGTTCCGTGTGCTCTCCTGTAATATTCTTTTAGACCGGAGTTATCAGTTTTTGTTTTTGCAAACTGACAAACCTCGAGCAGCGCGCAACAGCAGATCGTTCTTGAGAGGGGGGGAAATTAGTAGCAGAAGCCATCTTTGAATAAGTTATTGGGCGCTGTTACACGCTTTTATATAGAGGGTATGATTCCACGTTGTTTGTGAAAACCAGGCCGGTAAAGATGGGATCTTGGGTTAAGCGGGGAGTCGGGTTGTCGGATGTGCGATGTGTGCACCAGATCGCGCCCGGATAAGTTGATCTAATCTTATCGCTCTCATGATAAACATTTCGTGAGCGGCGAAAAGCCCTCCCTCTATGTTTGGCCTTGCCTTCATCCCGTTATGCCCATCGACAACCCAACGACCCTCGTGGAAGAGTGAGTATGGGCGCCCAAGCTATGATTCCATTTCTCACTCTTATCAGGTTCAAGAAATCCGGAGAGTTCGACCGTTTGCGACGAGAACTGCTCGCACAGTTCCAACAAGATGTATGACTCGCACTTTTCGTTCTTCCAAGAGTTTCGGCGAATGATGTCGCTGTTGCACACCAGGAATCATATCCAAGCTTCAAAGAGGGGGTAGAGGCTATCGCCCGAAAGCGTTTGGCTAACGATCAGTTGTTACTCTTCCAAAGCACAGACTTAGCCCTCAAAGAACTCACCCAAGAAATACAGAGGTAAAACACGCACGAGTACGGCACAACGAAACCAAGTTTCGGGCTGACTACAACACATGAAATCAGGTACCCAATAGTCGAACGCGCCGTGGCGAATGTTCGTACATTGTCAGACCCAACCATGCTGGCCGGCATACAGCAGACAATGCAGAAGATCCTCCATGACGAAAAACATGGGACTTCCTCATTAACACCCAAAGGTTCGTATTCACTGTTGCCGATGTTTGTTTGACATCCGTCTTACCCCATGGAACACCCGAAACGCAAAGATGCAAAAACGGAACAATACGTGCAGAAGTCGCCCAAAGTACTAGTACTGGAAACCAGCCGGAGAAATCTACCCAAGATGCTCAGTTGGAGGGCGATTCCAAGTCTGCTGAACATTCATCTACCTCTGTGGTTACCACTTTTTCGAGCCTTTAGGCTCTCAGGCTCCCGCTGAAGCCCTTACGAAGACCGAAAACCTTGCGCTTACTCCCCAAACCAAGTCTAGTAGTGAAGAGGCAACCACTATCACTAATGCCCCTCCAGAGTCCAATGCTATGGAGTCGGAGCCTTCATCTAGTGCCATTACCGCTGAAAATTCTAATGTTAATATGCCGGTCGATGATCAATGCGAAATGGCGACGGATATCGAAATGGAGGATATTCAATCCACCCATCAAACCAACAGTTGAGCCGCTCAGGGCATTTCTATTTCGTATTCATATTACACGAGAGACAGATTCCAACATTCCACTGTATATCTAGATAGAAGCAAGATACCCCAAAAACTCGAAAAGAGATTCATATCTACAACGTCACAATGCCCGCAAGGAACGATACAGAAATAACGAAGGTATATGGTACGATATAGAGAGCAAGATATATAATAAAGATAATAAAAGATTTGGCTGTCTTTGGATCAATTCACCCTGGCATTCAGGACTCCGCAAGAATAAGCGAGACAGCTTTCTCCGAGCGAGGTTTGACGCTACACTTGAACGGCTTTGGATGACTGTATATTGAACAACGTGAGAAGATTGCTTCACTTTTGTAATAACGAAAAGCGCTGTTTTACCTTATAGTCCCAGTTGTGTTCTCGTGAACAGGCTCAATGACCACTCCATTCTCGACGCACTTAGCCACATCGAACACAGCCAAAGACATAACGCAAGAAATAAAAACTGACGCATCCGCAAGATGAAGCCCTGATAACAAAATAGACTCAGCTCCAGGCGCACATTAAACGAGAAGCGAAACATTAATAGAATACACTGCGTACCTGGGCAAATTCTTCGAGATCATTCGAAGTTGGTAAGCACAGCTAACTCGAGATTGATGTACCGAAACATACTTGCCTTCTTCCAAACCCAAAGCAGACTTCTCGTGGATCGGGCTCGGGGGCTCTACCTTTTGCAGGCAGAAATCGCTCGGGATCGAATCGAAACGGGTTACTGTACACCCTTGGATCATGAGCGAATTTCCTGCGTACGTTGTTGTTATACAATTAATCAAGTCAGTTATTAGTCGTCGCAAGTAATGCTTACCAGATGTTCGGAATGACGAGGGCTCCCTTGGGAATAAAATAACCTTCGTGAATGTCATCTTGCATCACTCGATGAGGAACGGCTGCAAGAAAGCTATCAACACACAGTAACAAATCAGAATATCTTGCTCGATCCACAAACCAGTGGGAACAACTGTATGCCATCGAAATACTTCCAAGAGGAGAGCGTTGATGTAAGGAAGGTGAGGTCGATCTTCAAAAGTAGGAAGCCGTTCACTGCCAACCACAGCATCAATTTCTGATTGGGCTTTCCTCATGACCTCTGGATGAAGAGCTAGAGCGAGGAAAAACGAATTCATCGCAGAAACAGTCTGCACACATCGGTCGTGAGAATTCGATAAAAACAGTGAGAGTAGGAATGTACAACGTACCGTATCAGCAGCGCCTGTTGATCCGGCATAACGCAAAGGTGAATCCTCGAGTTAATCCGTTACAATGGAACCCACAAACCGGAGTACAAGCTCGCCGCGCTCCATTTGATGTCGAATTCTTCTTCGGCGGTGAGACACTTTCCTTCCAACAGTGTTGACGAGAAAGATACTTCTGCAGTTCCGGATGCCTGGGATAAATCGGGATCAGAGTGGGGTTTAATACCAGATGTAAACGAAGAACTACCATTTGCTGCTTGACAAAATTATAAGGGCCATTAACCATCTCAGAAAGGGTAGCAGCCCATTTGTCTGCTTGGAGACGGAAACTAGCGCCGGGAAACCATTGAGGGACATGACGCACTGAGTCGATACATGAGACATCGGAGATGCACAAAAAGTAGAGAAAGACATACATGCCGGTATTAAATCAACAAGGAATGCACCAGGTGCAGTGGCCAAAGAAAACTGCTCCGTAGCCAGGTCGGCGATTTCGACGAAAGGATCGTGACTTTCCTTGACCTCATACCCATGAGATATTCTAAGAATCACTGCACCTGCCGTTCTAAAATCGTAATAGATTATCAAGTAAATGATTTGAACGAACTAGTAAAGATAGATGCTTACTTGCGAACCTGAGCGGACAAGGCATCGGGCTTCATGAGCACTCGGCGCAAGAACCTCCGCGCTTCGAATTCCTCACTTGGGTAAAACCGCTTTACGGCTGACTGGCTTCCTATCAAGCTGTGGAAGAGGCGTCGGTAGCGGCGGAAGCGGTCACCGTAAGGCAGAAGGACCATGGTATTTTTCCAGCCAACAAGCTCTCCTCCCATCTGGAGAACGGGTCTATCGGAGTAGATGGCGCTTTTCTTGTCCAACATGTCGCAAGCCACCGTTGCAGAGTTGAGAATAATGAGCGGTTGACCCAGTACAGTGACAGAACAAATATCGCCTGGATCCTTTCATGAGCGAAATATAGAGATTGATGGACTGAACGGCGCACCCCAGGTTTCACCCCACCGAGCGAATGTTAGCCATTCTTTTCAGAGGGCATATCCAGAATATTTCCGACCAGCGGGAGACCCTTTGGGCCAGGAGGAGGAGAAGGAGTTTTTCTCGCAGTGGAACGGAAGACGACCTTGAAGATAAATAAAATAACGAAGACCAGGAGGGCCAGGTAGTACTCCATGGCAGGAAACGAAGGGACAGGAAATTTAAAAAAATCAAAGGTTGGTCTGGCTGGCGATGAGATTGAAGGGTTTAAGTAATTTATGAGGAAGGGACCAACAGGATAGGATCAAACTTAATTCGGGTGACGGGACGAGATTTTTGCTATTCTTCTCATGTACAACTCCGCGGTTTAGCAGTTCTGTTGCTGCTTATGGCATGCGTCCATCCACGAGGCAGCGACAGACATTACTTTTGTTTTCAATCTTGTCCGTATGCTAGACGCGTTGGGCATAAAGATGAATGCTTCAGGATTCCTCCAATAACTCGTGTTTAGATCTATGCAGATCGTCCGTAGAAATCGCGCCCCGAAACAGCCTGATAATTTGCATCAAATCTTTCTGTCCTCCAGATGCGCTTGAGAATCTGCTATTATAGACGCTTCTCAATTGCCTTGAGGGTCCGTAAAGACATTGCGAGAAAGATATCCACATCGGGATTTGCAAGAAGCCACCCATCAACGCTTTGAAACGTGTTTTGGTCTGTGGCTACTACTGGCCAGCAATACGAGAATATTACTTACGCCCAAAGATCAGGTACTTAGCATCGCGCTCTTCGGCCGCAGAGATATCGCATAGCACGATAGAAAAGGTCGCGTAAAGACGCTTTCGATGAGCAACTCCAGAGTCGGACCGTGACAGCTCATGTACATGTCTTGTCGCGTTCAAATTGACTGGTCGACACCAGTGACTGTTGAGCCTTTCCCATGACAGACATTATAGGAAAGCATAGACGTACAGGAGCTTTTTGCTGCCCAAATATTCTGGAAAATCATCGCCGGGCTCGAACTAGGGTGGACCTGTTGGATTATTGACAATGATAGTCAAATGACAGTGTTCAATTTGGATCTTGTTTGGATCCCCATGCATTACCAGTGAAATGATCTGCAACATCCAAATCCGGAGGTTCCTCCGAACCAGGTTCATGGTTCGTTCTACTCGTCGAATTATCTATATTTCTGATATCACGGTACAACGCTAGCAAGTGCTTTGCCCAAATTCTCTTTCAAAATCATTAGAAACTCATGTACTGATGAAAACTTGTCTTCGATTGGAAAGCGTTCGCATATAGTGTATACATCACTATTCCATTCCAGGCTGATATTCCATCCACTCGAACACCCTATGTAAATACATCAAGAACCAGATCCAACTGTCGTATATGTCGTAAAGATTTTTACAGAAAGAAAGCCTAGAAAGACCTCTCCGTGGCTGCAGACTAACGAGAAATCAATTTGAGGCATACTTTCAGTTTGAAATTACTGCTCACCTCAGGTTCCGCGACATCAGTAGCATGTTCGCGGATGTAATCATGCATCGTATCAATCTTGATTGATATATTTGTTGACCTCTAGAAAAGAATCAAAAAGCCGCCACTTTGACAGTAAGATGGATTAGTTCATACCGCTGAGTTGGGGTTCCGCTGCCCGCTTTTTGCAAGACTTTGCAAGGAGAAAGATAGCTCATCGCTATCCTCTCCGAGCTTCCTGATGATTTGACGCGCGTTCAGTGTGGCAAGCACGGAGTTGCTATATACTAATCAGGAAAAAGCTGTTCGTAAGATTTAGGAGTTCGAGAAATGGTGCTCCAGACTTACGGCGACCAAGAGAGAAGTAAAATGCGACATAGATCAGGGTGTTCCCAGACGCAAGTATCTTGGAATGCGTGAGACATTAAAGTAAAATCTGGACATATGAAAGCTTACGGAAACAAGGGAAGCAACAGCACAGATACTGGTCAGCAGTCCAGTGCTGACAGTGAACGCTATCTGAGAGGCGAATGTAGGCTAAGTGGATTATGTTATCTGAGAGTCAGTTTCGTAGCGCACCAGCTTGCTGATCATGGTATCTGATCTGACCGCGATCAAGGTTAGCATACATTATAGGGGATACGAAGCTAGAAAATTCACTTCTTGAAGCCTGTTCGTGATCTATGCAAGAAGGTGAACAGAGCCGCGGCGATGGCAACGTCCGTAACTGCGCCTAACAAATTCACTGCCATAGAGAGCCCCTGTCATGAGTAGGAAAAAGATTATGGTTGAATTGAAAATCCAGAACAGTTGAAGCGACCTTAAGTTGCCCTAATTCGACCCAGGTGTTGAGGCTCATGCTGGAATACAACCACAGAAGTGAGATAGATGCCATCCAGACGAATAGATTGACATACGACTGCGCTGTGAATGCTGAGAACCCGTTGGTTTACTTCAGATTACCGCAACGAAAAGCATTAAGACGAAGCCCACCAACGGAACAACCTTCTCAACAAGTTAGCTAGCAATTCAAGGCAGCTTGAAGGGGGAGAGCAATTTACCAAAGCACGCAAGAACCAAAGCACCCTATTAATCATTTAGCACAGACAACTTCGAAGTCTTAAACGACTTACCACGGCCGTTGTCAATGGGACATTATTTCCACTTACTATGAACCTGTTAACAAGGAACGAGAGCAAAGCAACGACAAATGCGTACACGTCCATACTCGTAAGGTGAGAAAGCTGACAAAAGGTCAGGTCAGGGGTGAGGTCTACTGTTCTATGTTAAATTTCCTTACCCCTGGACCAACAACCCGATAAGACCCTATAAGTCAAGACTAAGCAATAAGAAAAAAAAATATCGGAAGAAAAGCATACATTGAACAGTACTTCGAGCTTTTGGAATTATGCTGAGAAACGAGGCTGTATGTGATTGATGATTGCTTACCAGGACACTCCTGAGTTCAGAACTTTAGCGCCGAGTTCAAGCCCCTAAAAAGAGAGCGTACCACACTATGTATTCCAATGATCCAGGATTGTTATAGTTCGTGATGACGTATTGATAAACTTCACCGATACGTTAGCGAGGCATTTCCAAGATAGGAGGGCAAGCTAACCGGTGTGAGAGATGAGAGCTTGGTGAACCGTCTCAAAGGCCCAGACAGCTCCGACCTGAATTCGCACACATGAGATGCGAGCACTGGCATGAGAAATTGAAGGGGACCCTACAAGGCTTTTGATGTACCAGACATCCTGAACAACATGTCAGCCGACATAAGATTGGATGACGATACGGAACATACTTGTTGATACTTGAGGAAGTAATACCACGCTTGGACAAAAGAAACTATTCGTTGAGAGTAACGTTCAGCGTTTGATGAGAGCGAGTAAAACAAGCGTACCGCCGTAGAGCCTAACGGGATAGGAGACGACAGTTAACGAAAAAAAAAAACTGATCGACTGTACATACACCCCAGCCGCTACAACCCCAATGTAAGCCGCTCCGAATCTGTATCAAATATCAGTTATAAGAAGTCGGGAAAGCCGAGAAAACGAACGTTGTATCGATGTGGGCGATAGCTGTCTGTGTTGCCATACTTTCGGTGAATAGAATTAGCTCTCTTGACCTGAAGAAGAGGACGAAGGGTCAAAATGCGACCTCTGCTTCGCTCTACACGGTCTTAAAGAAAGCGGGAGAGTACAAGGAAGCGCAGGGAATCAGTCAAGATTCTGGCTACTCCCCTTGGGCATACGTACTTCGCACAGAGCCCATACGCTTGCACCTCTGTATCCTTCTGGGCAGGGAACGGATGAGATCATCCTTCCACTCGCAGAATCTTCCAAAAGCACGGGTCGGTGGACGTTGTCGGCCATAGACTATGGCCAAGGGAAGCCCAAATTTACTAGAAAAGGGTGTTGCCACTGCCAAACTCGCCGGAATGAAGTTCGTGCACATTTTTAGCGCAGATCAGAAACGTAAAACCGCCCTGAGATGGGTGCCATCTCTTAATAGAACGGGTCAATATTTTTTTCTCTACTGGAATTCTCAAGCCATGCGCTTGTAAACCCTCTGATTGGGTTGTTACATAATGCATTCTTCCAGTCGTACCAGCACCTTTCATTCATCCGCAACGCCGTAACAGCGATGCATAGAAAAATTCATAGACTTGTAGTCGCAAGTGTATATTCCGCGTCCACTGGTTGTTGTTATTAATGGCTCTTATTCAAAGGAGCAAAGAGAATCCGTCGAAAGTTCGGCTATTCATGAATGGCCTTTGCGGTTGCTCCCATGGGTCGTAATCAGTACGTAGATTGGAAGTTCCACCACGCACGAATATGCGTATTGAAGCCAGCATTAAGATAGCTGTCGCCAAAGCTATCCGTGGAAAGTAACTTCTAATCCGAAAGGCAATTAGGGATAACAGCTTAATAGGTATCTAGAAGAGAAAAGCACACGACGAATGTTGTATGCATGATCTCTGGCGGACAACTCGTGCAGAGGAATGGTATGCCACTGCATGCGAAAGAAAGTTTGCCCTTGTCAGAGGTGGGTATCAGGTAAGTTTCGCTTTCCGATCTATAGTGCCGTGCAAATCCTAGAAAAGAGTGCACATTCCCGCCATGGGCCCAAGCATGAGGTAGGTGGAAAATAGGATAGTCGTCAGAATAGTTTACGGTGACAGTGACGGAGATGGATAGTCTTGTGTTGGTAGTTGGCACCCAAATGAATTACGTAAAAAGTGGTCGACGTTTGGGTCAACGTTCAATCCAATCCTTCGACCCCGAAGCTTGGCGGCGTAGGAAATTTTCAATTATCTTGTTATCTTCAAGACATTTCCAACGAATGTTATTACATGAATAATGTATGAATCGTTCACCCGATTTCTTCATACAAAACTGCTATCCATACGAGCCTAATACAAAATCCCCGTGGGCATACAGTGAGAGGAAATATTACTTAGCAGTAGCTGCCATCAAAGAAATTAATGTACATAAAACAAAAGTCTGGTAGGGATAAAGTGGTGTGCCATGTCAAAAAATCAATGAAGAAATAGAACCAAAAAAGTGTCTCCAAGTACAAGAGTGATGAAAAGAAAATAGGTCAAGCAGCGACCTCCTCGGGCAAGACCTATCAATCGGCATAGAGCACATGCTTGTCTGTTCCCTCCATCCACGCTCGCAGCTCATCATCAGAATCGAGACCAACGAACGTGTTCGTCATGCTGTCACGATATCTTAGATTGCCAACTTCACCACCTAGACGTGCTTGCACCTTATCCATCAACTCTGTGTGCGTCACCTTTGGGTGCACTCGGATCGCAATCAAATCATCTGCGACTCGATCGAAGATCTTGATCTTTACAAAGGCGGTTTGAGGATTGGATGCAGAAATAGGTGGTGTATTGAGGTTGCCAGCATTGGAATGGGAACGCGAACGTGAAGACATCGCCTGCGATGCTTGCGAGGTCCGGTACGAGTCTGTCGATGCCGTTATATCTGATTGTTGATAACCATTGTCATTCCATCTTGACTGCCCATTCGAATTTTGACCGTTCCTAGGCTGCGGCGAACCATTGAGTTCTCTTTGAAGCGGTGAATTAGACCGTGAATTTGACTGATAACTTGAATTGGGATGATTGAACGATGAAGATGAACCTGACCGTTGATGATTTTGGGAGTGAGCGTGGAGGCGCAGGTTATCGTCAGGATGGCGTTGGTTACCCTGGTGGTAAGGATGACGATCTTTGTCGTAATTCTTCCGCTGAGGAGACGGAGCATAGCCCTCATCTTCATATTCAGATCCATCGCTTGGGGGCGCTCTTGAATATTCATTTGGTTCATTTGTTGACGGACATTGTACTCTTCCCGATCGTAGGCGTCGTTGGGGCTGTCGGCGCTGAAAAGCGCATCGATTTCTTGTATTCGGGGCTCGCCTTCATTTTCCACGTCCCCCGGTTTCAGGGCCAAAAATTTCCGGACGACCATATGCTCTAATATGTATCTCCCTCCTGTTTTACCTAAGCTACAGAGGGCGTGCACATAATCGTCCAATTCAACTCTGCGAGTAGCTGTCAAAGTATCATCGACGTCTTGAGCAGGGCCCGGCATATATGGGAGTGTCCGTGGCTCGGGAGGTTCTCGGCCAGCTTCACGAGGGAATGTGTCTAAAAGCGACACTTGAAAGTCATAGAAATCGTTGTACTGGCGGAAGAGGATAAGCGTTTTTGAAGGTGGAAGCCTAGTTTGTCCCGGCTGGTTATAGGGTTGGAAAACGGCGTCGATTCGGAACCAGTAATCCTCCATTTCGTAATGGAAAGAAACGACATCAGCGGAGAGAAGGATACCTTCTGGAAGAGCGTCTGGTGTATCCGAGAGAGAATCCACTGGTGGCGAGTTCATTGACGACGTCTGCAGACCATAGGGACTGTTCTCGACCGGTTTAGCGGGTGCATCAATCACACCGAGCGCGATGCTATTCGCCTTGTAAGTCAGCATGGCTCGCTTCCAGTCTTCGACTTTTGGCAAAGCTCCACTATCCATGAGAGTGTCAACATCAAGAACAGGTTTTGCGGTTGTAGGATCATGGATTTCAACGAATGCAACTGGAATTAGACCTGGTCGTCCGAGACGACCGATAGGTTTTGCGACGAACCATTCACGATTTGATTGTGCAACGACTGTAATCGGGTCGCCGCGTTTGGCGTCAAGTTCGTCCGCTCGTTCGGCATTAAAATCGTGAAGTACAACAGCATAGAAAACTTGGTGCCTAGGGCCTGGTGGAGGTGGTGGAGGTGGGACAGGTTCTGATCGAGTTGTAGAAATTATTGGTGAGGACAACGTCTTCATGGGTGGTCCAGCTTGAGATATGCGACTTCTATAAAGCGAGAGTAGAACTTGAGAATAAAATCCTAATTGACGAAAAAGGTAGTATTCACGGTGCAGCGCTTTTGCCAAACTCCTCGAACATAGATCGCGGGACCAAACCACGCGCGCCTGACACTGGATTATGAGCTTCGTACCATGCACCTGTATTGTCAACATCTCTGAGCACATGGAAAAAGTCGCCTTTAATGAAGGAGAGTTCTTGAGGAGCCTGCGATCTATAGGTGGACAGAGCGCGGATTACTTTCTGGGGAGGCAAGATGGCGGATGGGGGCTTTGAGACTGAGGGGAGGGGCACTGGGGTAGAGATCTGAGGTCTCGAAGCTGATTCCCTGGCGCTATTAAGGGATTTGCGAAGAGATTTCATCGCTGGAGGAGAAACGAGAGAAACAGCGGCGAAGGAGTTGGAAAGGTTGACTGTGGAATAAGCACAATGTCCGATTCCCTATCATAAGAGAACAGTGCTATTATCACACACGTGACTATTCAACAATAGACAATTCCCCTAATAGTAACTGTTACCATCTCCTAGTAAACTACTCCTCCCACTTACAGTATCATTTATGTCTCGTTGCGATTCTCTTTCAATGTTACCATCTGTCCCCCACAAGTCACTCAGCTATTACAATCCCCTCAAATAAACACAACCCATACAAATTCTCTTCCATCTCCCACCGCCTCCTTTTTCCGCCATCTAAATCCATTCGGTCCGATGGAATTTACATGCAACTGTTTCGCACAAGCTTTATGCATCCGGACCTTGGAAACCTGTGTCCACATCCCCAAAAGCTCCCAAACGGCTTTGGGTAAGCCTTTCCAGTACCGCCTGTGAAAAGGGTACTTCTAACTATACTCCTCGGGTTTGAAAAATAGACGTTTAGATGCCCCAGAACCGGACAGACGATCCCCGGAAAACCATTGTCGTTTTTGAAGTTGTGCACCCCGCGGATCCCAAAGCAATTGCATCATGTGAAAGTTTCTTGGCGCATTTTGGTATGAATGTAGCAATGTGTACGCCCGTCAAGTCGTAGTGAGGAAGGCTCGCGTGCGTCAAGTTTGAACTGTTTGATTAGTAATAATAAACGGCTTTAGTAAATAAACACATACCTAAGCTGCCACTGCCACCGTATTCTAAGTTCTACCCCAACGGCAACATAAACATATCTCACAGTCTGCTCTCGGACTACTTTCGCCATGGCTGCAAGAAAGCTACAAAGTATGTACTACTCACGCCTCTGTATAACAAACACGAGCTCAAGGCATTGTACCGCCAGCCGAAATTGACCGGACTCTCAAGAAAGTCGGAGAGGGTGTCGAGCTCTTTGAGAACATATACGATAAAATGCAGGGGTCCACAAATCAAACACAAAAGGAGAAGTCTGAATTGGATCTCAAAACGCAGATAAAGAAGCTACAGCGGCTACGAGACCAAATAAAGACCTGGGTCGCGAGCAATGATATCAAAGACAAGTCGGCGCTATTGGACAATAGAAAGCTGATCGAAACAGTGAGCTTCGCTTATATTTTACAAGTTTTCATATAACTATTTGGCGTATGGGCGCATGCTGCTGAGGGGTGGAATCCTCGTGTCTTGATTCTTGTTGACATGAGGAATTCGACTTGCGTGTATCTACTTTTCCGATTCACAATGCTTGACTTCCTTTCTTTGCTGCGTGTTCCTGCTTTTTTATTCGACTCTTTTGTATGGTTCAATTCTAACACACGTATTCACGATGAACAGCAAATGGAGAAGTTCAAAGCCTGCGAGAAGGAAATGAAGACGAAAGCATTCTCGAAAGAAGGTCTAATACAAGCCGCCAAACTGGATCCGAAAGAACAGGGAGAAGGAGGAGGCCATTGCGTGGGTAAACCATCAAGTTGAAGAACTTCAAATGCAGGTGGAACAGGCAGAAGCAGAGGTGGAGGCCCTTCAAGGGACAGGGAAGAAACGGAATAAAGGTGGTCAAAGTAATGTTGGTCGGCAAGAAGAACTGGAACACCTGAACGATAGACGAAAATGGCACATCAGCCGCCTCGAAATCGTGTTAAGAATGCTGAACAACGGCTCGCTTGCTCTGGAAAAGGTCAATGGTCTGAAGGAAGATGTTGGATATTTCGTGGAAAGCAATACGGTCCGTGTTGTCCGTCCTCTTTTACGATTACCAGAAACTTGAATTTTCGCATCCAGGATGAAGGCTTTGATGAGGATGAAGGCATATACGATGAGCTCAACCTGGACGAGGAAGAAGAGAAATTCGGTCTCATTGCGGACGACGACGACAGTGAAGATTCTGACGATGCTAGCGAAGGTTCGTGTATTCTTAAAAGTCGTTTTGGTCTTCAACTGATGTCTTGCAGATGTACCGCCACGGCCTGCAAAGAAACACGATGAGGAAAGTGTGACGAGTAGCAAGAGAGATGATAGTCCAATACTGAAGAAAGCCTCAGTATCACTGAACCTGCGGAGTGCGTGCGGCGTATACTTTTACTTCTTTGCCTGCTTTACTAAAATGCCCGATTAGAACAATCAATGGACAGTATGTTGGTCGAAATGAGAGCGTTAACTCCTATCTGATGTTTCCTTTTAGCAAAACCTCCTCCAAATCTCAACTTGGCGCAGCAACCAATGGCCACCATCCTCAAGGCAGGCTTGCAGCAGCAAACACCGGCACCTCGATCTGCGGCACCTGCCGTTTTACCTCCAATACGCTATGCAGCAGCAGCAGCGGCAGCAGTGGCACCACCTCCCCCTCCTTCTGCATCGTCATCATCATTGACAGCTGCATCAGTTCCAGGTACTCCTGCTGCATCAACATCTTCACATCCTCCTCCACTCTCGTCGACTGCACTCTCAATACCAACTGGACTAATATCCTTGCCGATTTCACAAGAACAGCAAAGTGTCGCGGTATCATCGCCTAGCCTAACACAACTTTCAGTGACAAGTCCAATGCTATCATCGGCTGCATCAGCATCACAACAACCTGATGGCTCATTCTATTCTGGTCAAGAATCTCCTGCGTTGTCTGAAGCGGTATCATCAGGCAAACCTGCTCCTTCGTCACCGCAACAAAACACGATTCCTGCCAAAGGTTTGTTAACGTACTTACGCCCCAAAGCAAGAACTCATTTTCTTTACAGATTCCGTTTCCTCTCCGACACTCTCCACACAGTCGCCTAGTGCTGCGGTATGTTATATTTTTATCTCCTCTGTGATCCAAGGTGCTGATAACTGTTACTCATAGAACACGGCCGCTCCGGAAAGTTCACAGTTGCCGCCAATCCAGGCACAATCCAATTCCTCTCAATCTTTACAATCACAGCAGGCTCCTCCGACCTCGGGACCGTCGCCATTGCCACAGCAGCTCCAACAATATACCCAACGGCCCAAATCCCCTCCACCGGTCTCAGTCCAGGTACAGCAGCAGCCGATGTTCCCTCCTGGTGTCAAGGTCTCTCAGGTGGAACAGCAAACTGCAAGTGGGTCAATACCAACACTGATACCACAAAACATTGGAGCGCAACGACCGGCGTCCGCAGCTCAGTCTGCACCGCTACAACAACAGCAGCGTCCTCCAGCTGCCTTCCCTGGCTCTTTGTCAGATTTGGTCGTGTCATTCGAAAATGTGAAGCAGAAAGGTTGGAATATTCTCTGTGGATCCATGCTTGCCTTGTCACTTTGACTGATGTGGCGATATTGTAGCTCTGCGTGCGCATAATCTTGATCAAGTGCATAAGATGCTGGAAGGTGGATACTCGAATGCACCACAACCACAAGATACCGAGAAGTAAGTATTCCATCCATCGTTCATCGTAGTCCACAGATTTACGTTTTCCATTTCCAGGCCCAAGTATTATGTACCTCGTAACCCATTCCAGACGGCACCATATTATCCTCAGACACCTCATCCTTTGCTGCAAACACCAGGCATCTTCAATCAGCTAGATGTTGAAACACTATTCTGGATCTTCTACTATCTTCCCGGGACGTACCAACAGTGAGAATTTAAAGCACGAACAATTTTTACCGATGCTGTTGTACTAATTGAAACCAGGTTCCTCGCTGCCAAGGAATTGAAGCGTCAATCATGGCGTTTCCACGTTAAGTACCTAACGTGGTTCCAGCGTCATTCAGAACCGCAGGCGATTACAGAAGAGTACGAACAAGGTGTATATGTATATTTCGACTGGGAAGGCTCATGGTGCCAAAGGAAGAAGAGCGACTTCCGGTTCGAGTACCGATATCTTTCCGAGGATTGAACTATTTTACTTACTATTACCATGTAATCACCAATTTGCGCCTTGACATTCATGTCTTGTGCACACCGTCCACTCCTTTTCTCCCATCTTTTTTTTGTATCCATATCTGCTCTTATTCGAAAATCGCACTTTCGAAATTATTATTTTGCTCGACCGTGTTGGATGCGTTAGATACTCGTGGATATATTAGTCTAGTTTAACAACAGCACCGATAGCCTCAAATGCCTTCTGCAGCTTCTCGGCCTCTTCCTTCGACAAGTTCTCCTTCAATACTTTTGGTAATGACTCGACGAACTTCTTGGCCTGAAAGTGAAGGCGATGAGCGGGTTGTGCAGTCGGGACAAAACGGGAAATGAAACGTACATCCATCAGCGTCAAATTTGGCACAAGAGCCTTGACCTCTCGGATGACCTTTGGCTTCGAACCGGCGTCGAAAGACTCTAGCATCACGTTGAAGACAGTCTTTTCCTTTGGTTTTTCCTATATTAACTGTCAGAAAGATATCTATATTTGGAAAGAAACAGAACGAACGGCAGCAGGCTCGTCACTCGCCGCCGCCGTCGCGGCAGGGGCTGCAGCGGCTCCTGCAGCGGGCATGGCAATTTCTTGGATGTTCAACCGTGCCTGTCCAATAAATGAATAAGATTCTATGAATAAAAGTCTCCAGTTCACGTACCTTCAGCTGAGTGACGAGGTCTGAAGCTTGAAGCAACGTCAGGCCGGAAATGTCGTCAACGATACGTGTAATAGTCGGGTTAGTCGAAGCTGGGGGTGGGGTGGTGTTGAAGAGTTGGAGGGTTTCGACTCGGAGGCGGTTGCTAGGCATCTTGAAGAGTTGGCTACTCTCGAATAACTGCGGGTACCAAAAGTTATTTGTTGAGACGCGGTTGGCGGGTTCAAATAATGTATGACAACTTCATACCGAGAGAAAGATGCTGGTCGCGAAACCGCTCTGAGAATCGAAGAACAACGACTCTGAGTAAAAGGTGAACATGAGGATATTGAAGGAAGAGGTAATTGTATGAACTTACAGCCATGTCTATAGGAATAACGCGACTTGTACACGAACGGGACGGACACGAAATTTGAGATTTTATTGTGGCCTGCTTGTCTGTGTCGTCTGAATGAATTTCAAGTGCCGACTACTTACGTGCCTAACGGTTGTTGCAAAAACCCTCATCATCTAACTGACATTTACTATCCGTCTCGCGACAGTACTTTTAATTGTTCTAATTTTTTTTTTCAATTCTGGTTGAAATGTCCAGCGCTGATTCCTACTATTCGAGTCTGGACTTTTCCAGTGACTCCTTTTCTGACATATCTGGTTCTGTCCTGGCACACTCCGCTCCCGGTAGCGATGATGCTGATTTTCTGGCAAATGCGTTTGACCAACTAGAAACTGGGAGCCCTAGCGCTGGTTTTCAATTCAACCCTGTGGATGACCTGTGGTTTCATAACATTGAGAACGTTGTTCTTCAAGCGGAGGATCACTTCTTTCGGGTACCTCCTACACTTTTCTTCGCGAAGTCATCGGTGTTCAGTGACATTTACCATAAACGCGATGTCTCCTCCACCAGTTTTTTTTACATACGCTTACCATGGAAATGATCCTAAAGTCATTGAACAGCTTGGAGCTCCAGGGTGTACTATTATTAAAATGCTTGGTGTCACAGCTGTTGAAGCTGCTACGTTTCTGAGCGCATTGATTGATCCAGAGTCAGTCTTGGGGTCTACTTTTTTATGATCAACCTCTTAATTTGATACTGACTCTTGTCTTGGGTTCGTTATTAGATATTTCGAAGGTCCACCAGCCAGAGAAACCCTTGAATTCATTCTGGCTATATTTAAATTGGCCTCAAAATACGAGGTTCGCTTTTTGCGCCGTAGGGCCCTCGCTCACCTAGAGCGGGTGTATCCTTGCTCGGATATCGATGACTGGGATCGTCGTGAGGATTTTTCCACTTTCTCGATCGAACGACAGGAGTTCCACTGTCATCCGGTATCTTCCAGTCTTACGGGCACTCTCAACATCATTGAACTTTGCACCACCTACAACGTACCGTGGATACTACCCACTGCCTTCTATGAGTGTTGTTTATACGACATGAAAACTTTACTGGCACACCCCAAATGGAAAGACTGTCCTGGATCTCTTCCAAACGATATTAAAACGAGAATAATATGTGGGTACCTCGCTCATAAAGAGGAAAGCTCGCGTGTTCTCGCATTCCTGCATACAGATCTTCCGCATTGCGAAAATGGCCAAGTCTGTTCGAATATCAGGAGGGTCGAACTGAGGAAATTGTGCACGGTTCGTGAACAACCGCGCGAGATGCAGGATTTCCTGGGCAAAGTGTGGGATATGAGCGATTGGGACGAGTTTGTCTCCCAAGGAATGTGCAATTCTTGTCTCTCCTGTTGTAAAGCCCTTCATAGGGCATTTCGACAAGGTTCCTGGGACAACCTGCCTGCCATGTATGGTCTACCAAATTGGGACAGGTTACGCGCACACCGCCAGGCGCTTTGACACCTTCCTGATCTTTTCTTGATGTCAATGTACATGTGCTATTGTTTCTTGTTCCTTGCTATTTCTTTTCTTTAATTTTTTGTGGTTTCAATCATTTATATATATAGTTCAAAGTGAGCGGATGTAATACCAAATAGTAGATCATGTCTCCGAGTTGTTCTGCCTTCAAGTCGACTAGTAGCTATAGATGTCCTTAACATTTATTGTCAGTACATATCACATCATTACCATCTTATCTTCCCAATTTGACCCTGGCATTAACCCTAAAGTCGTGCCAGCCGGGTCTTGCACTTCCACTAGGCATGTCAACCTTTACATAAGGCTATGGATACAAATTTTTTTATCACAACACAAAAACAACAATCTAACCCAAAACTGAACCAGGTGCAATCGAGAATATGCCGCTACACTACATTGTAACCTCTGAATCCAGGAGACGTTTCCAAGAAATTAATAAATAGGTATGGAAGGAAGTAATCATTAAACTTGATAATTTCGGTGGTCTTTCTCGGGTACCTTCGGAGGAATATCAACCTCGCGGTCGAACTCCATCTTCAGGTCAACACGGATTTGGTTCTCCTGAGGAGAGGGTCGTTTCCAAAAGCACAGTACTCTCAATATGTCCTGTGTAATAAGCATCAAGTATCAAGTTCCGCAACAGGAAAGCGTGTGTGTGAAGTACCCACCCTTTGTGTCCCAAAAATGAGGATAACAACGGTGGCGGCTATATATTGGAGAGACATGAACTATGGTTAGAAGATACTAGACCAAGTTGATGTACAAAGGCGTACCTGACGCGATGACGAGGTCGGGGACTGGGCTCGATGGCGATTTTACAGATAATAAGCTCAAGCTAAGAGTTCATGGTAATGTTAGACAAAGTGAGGGGCGTCTGTGCTAAGCAGGTTTATTACCTCATGGCAATGATGATGTATACTCCAAATCCCATAATACGTATGGGGAGACTTAAGTCCATTGTCCATTGCGACCTTTCTTGTTTGGACCTTGACAGGCGCCTATACAGAATCACCATTGTCCAGACTGAATGCATTCCTGTTGAGTCTGGAGTATTAAAATGCAATCGAAGAACTCACCGACTGCAACCAGCGCGGTGAATAGAATTATTGCTGATGCCACTGTTAGAGTATTCGTTCTGCAGAGAAGACAAGCATGGGCGCCCATGGATTTCTCTGAAATGAAGGAAGAACCTACAAGGGAAGCGATTCTACAGAACAATAAAAGAAGCGCCGGTTACGCGAGACATGCTCTGGATTTGCAGCTCCAACCTAAAGGAAATCTGAGCATCCAATCGCAGAAGGTCGCAAGAGACAATCTCTTACAGCTGCAGTGGCCAAAATACCAACTAAGTAGGCCAGATATGGGGCAGCTAGCATCTGAAAACGTGGTCAATGCTTGCTGTATTCGAAAGCGGGTTGTGCAGCCATACCCCCAAAGCCTGAAGAAATGATCTTCATCGTTATTTGGCAAACCTTGCGAGGACGCTCTGACGGTGAAAAACATCTATAGATAGATATGAGCATCTGGATCATCAATTCCGACTGAGAGTTATCATCTTCCCACCTGCAGTACGAGCATCAAAGCTGCGGTCGAAGTACTGAGCGGAACTGGTAAAAAAACAGGCATCCTAAGAGCAGAGAACAATAGCACTCACAGGCCTGGCATGCCATAAAGGAGGGAAGCTTGCAATAGGCAGAGAATGCGTGATGGCTCAGGACCGGTCGTCTTTCCAGCATACACTCTATAATGATCATGACCATCTCAGTCGTGATGTTATCTCTTTAGCACCCCGCTCTTTGAAACGACTTACAACAAGCTGGAAGATCTTGAAGACAGTTAGTAGTCTTTAATTGGGCATCGCCGGAATTACTCACAGGCCTGTGATAATAAATACAACGCATAGATTCACAAATGTGGGATGTCTCGTCACTCGCTTCGATAAAATAACAATTCCGACCAATACGAGAAGACCAAAGTGTGAAGGCCACATGTTGAGCACTAGGAACAGTACTAGTTGACTGTGAGTCCCTCGCACAATGTTCACCGGGAGGTCATTGTTAAGGGTACTATCTAGAAAGAACGACAATCCGGATCGGCACCTTCGACAAGAAATCGGATGTTGCTTACTTGTGCCATTGGCCGCAGACATCTAGTCTATTCCCTCCGCCTGTATGAAAAAGAAGGTGTTAACAGAAAAGACCGTAAGTGAAGCCACAGGCTTCAGCTCTTCAACGAAGGAAGTGCAACTGCCAGAGTGCAGAATGAGATGAACGGTGAGAACAAAGTGAACAGATGGTGACAAGAATCCACGTCGTATCGATTTATCACTGTCATACTGTAATGTTTCTCAAACGTCTGACCTTTACTCATATTCAAAAAACAAGCGTGATTGATTAAGATGTGTTCATCAAGAGCACCTGTCACTGTCCGTATCCGTGGTTGTTCCTTCCCATGATGGTTGTTCCTATGGAACGCCCTGGTGATTTGCTCAGTAAGGGCAATCCCCGATATTCCCAGCCAATTACAGCCGATAAAAGGGACTTCTTGCCTGCAGAAAAGAGATTGAGTCGATGTCGTTATGAAAACGACGCTCTATGCATAATTGTGCCATACCCAACATGTATGTCATCAAACGCGACAAAATCGCTAGAATGCAATATCAGATATTCCGGTGAACACATAGAGGCAGACGATGGCTTTTTGCAATGAGGGTATATTTCATGGCAGTACGAGGATAAGTGGGAACTAAACAAAAGTGGGATGGATCTTTTTAAAAAAATACAAAAATCCTTACAAATCTATATTGGGGAAGGGACAGAAACTAGGCTTGTTCCGTTCAGAGGTGAATTGGACAGTGGCGGGTATCAAGTACAGCCCGCGCCCTCTTGACACGCAGTTTCCTGACCTGGGCCGCTGTCGATAAGAAGAATGGTTACATGGATATAAAACTATGGCGAATAAAATGGCTCACCACTTCTATCTGCCATCCGTCGGCGATTCTGCGCAAGTGCCTCAAGAGTTTTGGTGCTTTGGGCCTTCAGGCGGTCGAAGTTGGAGACAAGTTTGATGTCACCTTTAGAATGAATAGAGATGTTGCTAGCGGAAACCTTGAAGGGGCTGCTATGAGTACTGAGAATTGGGGTTCATCCTGCAGCAACAAAATACCATGAAGAAGCTTATCTGAAGCCCTTGCTCATCCGTTGAAAGGTCGGGAACGAAGCTCGCATTGTTGATGAGAATAGAAGGGGTGCCAATTATTGGAACTAACTGAGTATCTGTAAAAAAAAAGTTCTTTCGATACCCATAAGATAAATCGGAATAAGACAAATCAGTACCTTTGGCGATGTCGCTTTTAGCGGTAACAAGTGGTTCGAATAGGGCCGTTTCTTGGGGATCGGTGTGCGAGTACCAGAGGTAACAAATAAATAAAGACATTGCTCCTGAGAATACGAGACAAAAGTCACGAAGATATTGAATGAGGACCAGTAAGGCGACCGCCAAAAACGCCATCCAGGTTCAGATACTACAAGCAAGACAAAATATGCTCAAAAGTTGAGATTGGGGGTGACAAGTCGTTCACCGGTGGGTATAACAACAAGGAGCAAGTGGAAAGGTGAATAAGTTTCTTTCTCGCAGCCAGTCCTTGAAATTACGATCCTTAAGGTGAGACATGATCGTAGCCTGCTTGGGTCATCCGCCTGTAGGTGCAAAGAGACTCGTGGCAGCCAGAAGAGGAGTTCAATGGGCCAGTCCTTCAGATCAAAAACTGGCTGATTGTCTCGTACATTTCTGTCTAGCCCAGTCAGACCAATTCAATTCTTGCATGATGTTCCGTCAGGGCTTGCTAAAGAAGAGAAAGCAGCAGAGGAGAGCGATTGTACTTGACAAGCGTAGTGCAAAGTCGGCGATTCCAAAATTGGAACAAGGCCTTCGCAATAAATATGAACAAATATACATCTCTCTCCAACGTCCAATTTCAGCAGTTGCATCCAGTCCATTTGTGATAACTTAGTCTCGGCACCATGGTCTCATTACAGCGGACAATCCGGAACATGCGTCGGGTGGGCCTGAAAGAGTGGTGGAGGCAACTGCAGTACATCGGTGACGCCAAAGCCGGAACCTATGTCGGCAAGGATCAGTGCGTCGGGACATTCTGGGTGGTCGACTGGTGCTGAACGGCTGTCGGTTTTAGGTTCGGAAACAGGTATTTCGAAAACAGGAACCCAGAGGAGGAAGTGCCCGGTGCGCATGACTTGAACTTGCTTCTTGATTCAGCATTCTAATGTTCGTTTTCCTTCGCAGGTCGTCACCGATGGGTTGACTTCGCCCAAGTATGAATTATTCTCAATGCCGCCAAAGCTGTTTTGACTAAATCAATTGCCATGCAGCATGATTACAATGCCACTCAAGTTCCTCCAGAGTGGCACTCATGGATACACCATATCCGAAAAGATGCTCCCACAAATGACCCTGTCATGCAGAGCTCATCTCCTCCTTGGAAAGCGGTATGTCGCGTTTTCCTTTAACTATTTGGGGTATGAAAGCCGACTGCTACCAACTCTAGACTTACATTGAGAACTTGACTGGCACAAGAGGAGCTTATAAGTCATACAATACGGTTGTCCCAAAGATCAACGCATGGGAGCCCAAAGTAAAGACTCGGGTATAGAGGCAATTTCCATCGGACGTTCAATATTTGCTATTCCAATGCATACATTTTAGACTGTAACCTTTAGGTCTTTGAGTAACGCCGCCCTCCTTGCTACCTCTTCAGCATATCATCGACAACCATCTCCGCAATCGCCAAGCTTGATGTTAGTCCTGGAGACTCTATTCCGAGTAAACTGATCATTGGGTTGCTATTATTTCTTTGGGTATATTTACTGGGATAGTCCCTTCTGAATAGAAAGTCCTGGAAACCTCCTCCTGGTGGTATAAGCTTCGGTCTAATGCCAACATAATCAGGTTGCAACCCCTCCAATGTTACGCCAGGTAAATAACTCGTCACGGCTTGGTGGATATCAGGCAGTCGCGAGTCATCCGGCTTCAACCTTTTGTCCAGAAATCAGCATCCTCCACAGTGCCTTTGATTTCTGATGCTGGAACATCTATCCACTCTATGTCGGGTCCAAAGCGAATTTTGCCTTGAAGATCCAATGTCAGGTGTGTGCCCAACGATTCAAAAGCATGGGCGTTCGGTCCTGTGTAGGGACACGGATAGATAAGGTGACTGATGTTCGAGACCCCTGGGCCATGATATGATGCATATGAACCCCTGGCATAGAACATAGGAATCCTCTGGTCCTGTGGAAGGAAGGAATTGAGGACCATGGCACTTGATAGACCAGACGCGTTAATCAAGTTACGCGCAAGTAAAGCGTATCCTTCTTCTCCCTCTGAACAGACTTGAACGACCCAGCCTTCTTCGTTGGCACTGGTATCGCGTACATCTTTGGCCTTCCCTGAATTGCGGTATGGATCAATCCTCACGACCTCTGAGTTGAAGACAAGCTGTCCCTCCTCCGATTCTATGATATCTTTTTCCAAACTTTCCATGAAGGCATGCGAGTCCACAATGCCTGTTTTAGGACACCACAAGGCAGCGACTATGTTTTTGGATAGGTCAGGCTCTAGCTTTTCGATTTCTAGTTTGGTAAGCAGCTCCGTAGGAAGTATGGGTTCCTTCTGCGCCTCCTGTGGCGAATGGGCAGGCCATTTGAGCTTCAGAGATTTGGCGTGGAGGCCTTGGATGTATGGAAGTTGGTCGGCTTTGGCTACTACGAGCTTTCCTGTTTGCTTATAGGGAATGTTGTATGCTCGGCAGCGCTGGTACATCAGATCACGGCCCCGCAGACATAAGGCTGTCTTCAGGGAATCTGGAGGATAATAGAGACCTGGAAATGGACTCGCATGTAAATTGTAAGTTCGTGTAGTATCGGAGAGGATACTTACCTGAATGGATAACCTCTGAGTTACGAGAACTGAGATCGTTTAAGTCTGTTAATTAACAATAAACCTTCGGAATCCGAAGCGTACATACCTTGTCTCTTCCCCAGCCCGTGAGTGTCTTTCCACAAGATACGTTGATTTAGATGGAAAGCATTGGGTAAGACGTTGAGCAACAGCAAGCCCTACGACACCTGTGCAGCAAGTATAAAGCGCCAATGAACGTATACAAATGTCTGAGTCGCCCACTCACCTCCTCCAACAATCAAAAAGTCCACGACAGATTCTGGGTCCTGGCCGACACAGACTGATTTATCGTGTCAATGGTTCTACTCTCTTGGAAGAGCGTATCCGAACCTTGTATCTAAATCTTCCATTGTCGTTCAAGGCTCTTGTCAAACCCTTTACTGGTCGCATGGCTGAGAGTTGTGGAGGTATGGCTGGGAGCAAGCTGAGAGAAATGACAGTCGGACCGATGCCGTGACGTCGTTGTGCATAAAATTACTCTCAGGCACGGTGTGTAAATCAAGACGCCGGCGGCGCGTTATCTAATCTCAATCGCGAATTTTGTCTCTTCGTTTCGCGCTGTCCGCTAGCCACCCTTTTCACGTTTGCCGTTGCACCATGTCTCCATTGCTAAAAGCAGGGCCGTTGCCCAAACCAAAGATTTCGGATGAAGAGGCATTGGCAGCCTTCGATTCGATCCCACTTTTCATGAAATCGCTTCCAGACGAAGATAACCTGGATCCAACAGTGCATGCTCTTCAGAGCCTGATTTACGAAGGAACTCCGGATGGTGGGTGAGAATTCCTGATATATATCAACCCTTTATTGCATCTCATGACTCGTAGAGATCGCACAGAACTTTAAAGAGCAAGGAAATGAGTACTTCCAAGGAAAGAGATATCGGGAAGCTGTTGGTTTTTACACACAAGGTCTCGATGCAAAGGCGACGGATAAATCTATTATAGAGGCCCTTCTATGCAATAGAGCCGCTTGCAATCTGGAACTCAGTGAGTATTTACTTCTCTCTGTACCGTCCAGGGTTTAGAAGCTCGTTGCAGAAAACTTCGGCTCCGTATTAAGGGACTGCTCGAAGGCACTTGCCGCAAATCCGAAATGTTCGAAAGCGTATTACAGATCAGCACTTGCTCTCGTATCCCTCGGACGAGTCGAAGAAGCCCTTGATTGCTGCGATCGATGTCTTTTCTATGACGCAAATAACGCAGGGATTAAGAACGTGCAAGAACGTGCACTGAAGGCGAAGGCTGAGACAGAACGAAAGGAGCGAGAGAAGCAGGAAAGAATACGAAAAGAGCAATTAGAAGTATTCACCATGAAAAAAGCGCTCCGGGTAAGTCTTTATTCTAGTGCGATAGTGCGAAATCCTACCCGGGGCTAATTCATTTCTTATCTATGCAGGACCGCAATCTGATTATCTTCAACAAACCTGGCGGTTCCGCCAGTCCAGTCTCACCACATTTTGATGCTGAAGACCCTACTGGATCTACCCTCGTTCTTCCCGTCTTCTTTTTGTATCCCCAGTATGCCACTTCCGATATCATATCAGATTTCATAGAGGACACCACATTTGCGGCACATATAGAAGCTATGTTCCCTCCACAAGTTCCAGCTCCAGAGTGGGATAAAAGGGAGAATATATCGCAGGCAATCTGGTCGTGTACGCACCGACATATCGAAAGCGTTTGTTGAAAGTCGGGAAGAAGATGACATTACGAGATGTATGCAATGCCGCGAAAGCAAAGGAGGGTCAGCCGATGGATGGATTGCAGATTAAGGATGGGTGTTTGTCTTTCGTGGTAATGCCCAAAGGTGATGCAGAGACAAAATGGATCGAGGAATACAAGAAAATGCGCGAAGAGTCTTGAATTGGATGTAATTTGAAGCTGCCTTCGCTTTACATCTTACCCCGTTCATTTAAGAAGGCCGATAATAATAGTAAGATGAAGATTACTGCACCATGGTATTTTTAGCTGATTGAAGGGTTATACCAAATGACACGCCGTGGGCAGTCGACGGACGATAAGGTGAGAGAACGCCATAAATAATCGCACATGGAATTTTTGCCGTGAATGCTCAGTGTTGAAGATGTAGAACCAGCAGCGAGGCCCGATCGAGTTTGATTGGCCGTGCGCTTCCGTCTACCGTATCATATGGCACATAAGTCGCATTAGAGCAGTATCGCCTCGGTAGAGAGCTCGCAGTTTGAGGAAGTAGTGGTTATCGGTATTCGGGAGACTGACTGGGACGGTAAATGCAGAGTAATTTGCAATCCGTGGGGCCTGAAGCCTCAAGTAATCGACAGCTGGGGGCAGCCGAACTACTCCATTCTTCTAGACGGCATTGTTCATTGGTATTCGGAGAGTTGTATTGTTTTTTCGGTCACCGAGGATATCGCAACTTCAACAGATGAAATATTGTACTGCCTTGGATTCCGCAACCAGGCCATTCCGCACTGATAGCATAAGGGTACCTCTCTTGATATGTTAGGTTGGAATCGGTGTTGAAATATTTGCGTTTAGTAATGGTGTCAGCGCCGCAGTCAATCGAGCGGCATTCCAGTAGCACCGGAAGCAAAGCTAAGGAGTTATGAATGTTTAGTACGTCCTGTATGGAAGTCTCTGTCCAAAGAGGCGCCCTTGGTGATCAGTTGCGCGGCCGGAAGTAGTTACTTTTTTAGTGATACTTTGCCGGTTCGGCCGGAATCCGGATTTGCTGTTGTTGTGATCAGAGTTTGCGAATCAGTGTGTAAGAAAGTCTCTACTCGTCGTCGTCGCCGTCGTCAAAAGGTCCGGTGAGTAGAATCTCTGTCTATTCGAAGTCCAGGGTGTATCTATGATGGAAAGGCATACGTTGGAAGAGATTTGGAAGGAATGGAGGCTAGGATTGGGGTGGATGGCTTGATTGGAATTTGGATGTTGACTGGTCGTTTTTGGATCCTCTAGGGCCATATCCTCAAGATGTCCACCATTACCTCCAAGATTCTCCGTACCGCCAATGCGCCCACCTCTCCCCCGATGAGACCGAAAAGAGCGTCGCCCAGGCCCTGATTGACCTCGAGAACAACGTTCCCGAACTCAAAAATGAGCTCCGTGCTCTCCAGATCTCTGCTGCCCGTGAGGTTGACGTCCGTGGCGGAAAGAAGGCCATCGTTATCTTCGTTCCCGTCCCCCAATTGAAGGCTTTCCACAAGGTCCAACAGAGGTGTGTAATTAGCGCTTCAAAATACTATATGAATACTTGGATCTGACAATTGCTATCTATTCTATGACTCAGGTTGACGCGTGAACTCGAGAAGAAATTCTCCGACCGCCACGTCGTTTTCATTGCCCAGCGCAGAATGCTCCGCAAGCCCACCCGCAACTCGCGCGTCAAGCAGAAGAGGCCCCGTAGCCGCACCCTCACCAACGTCCACGAGAAGATCCTCGAGGATCTCGTTTACCCCACCGAAATTGTCGGCAAGCGCACTCGCGTTGCCGTTGACGGATCAAAGCTCCTCAAAGTGTGAGTGCGAAAGTGCTACAGAATAGAGTCATTAATACTAATAAGCGAGGCTATGTTCACAGTCTCCTTGACTCAAAAGATGCTACATCGCTGGAGTACAAGCTGGACTCTTTCTCTTCGGTGTACCGCCGCCTCACAGGGAAGGATGTTGTATTTGAATTCCCTGTTGTGTCTCAAGAGTAGGGTACTGGATGCTATGTAGAGACTGTATGACATACTCCCATTTTTACAACGAGCTTGAATGTGAAAAGGTTGACCGAAAGAGGATTTGTCGGCTGATGAAGTGAATATTTGGTCCCACGTGTGCCGCTGCTTTATGTCAGGGGCCGGTAACCCAGTTTGGACGGCCAAAGTCAGTTTACATTCAGACTACTTAGAACCACTTCTCCTCTCCGTCCCCCACCATTCGACCCAAAAGCCCCAAAAGCCCCAGTGGCCACATTTCCACAGTGTCGCCACGCGTGCGTGGCCATACCCTGCTCGCACATTATGGAGGAGTACCAGAGTCTCGATCCCTACTCCCGGTCCAGATACGAGCATGGTATCGACAGCAAGATTGTGATAATGGGAAACTCAGGTATACATGTCTCCACAGCTTTCTTTTGTCGTCGCCGCTCATAACAGCATATAGGTGTTGGCAAGACCAGTCTGCTCCACCGGTATACCCAAAATAAGTTCGATCCCAAGAACACAACCTCCACCAGCGGTGCTTTCTTTGTCACAAAGAAGGTCTATGTAAATGGGCTCAAGGTCCGTTTGCAACTATGGGATACTGCTGGTCAAGAGAGATTCAGGAGCATGGTGTGTTTTCTTTGCCTTTGACGCACACAGTGCCACTCACAGCTTTTTTTCGTCTCAAGGCACCCATGTATTATCGAGGTCGGTCATAGTGGTCTCCCGCTTTTTTCTGTCGGCCACGTCAGGACTCATTGTTTCCTATTTTGCTAGGTGCTAACGCGGCGTTGCTTCTGTACGATATCACCAATGCATCCACGTTCGAGGACATTCGGGGCTGGCTCGAAGGTACCCAGTTGATTTCATTTGCCCTAATCAGCAACTGACGCTCCTGTTCGGTCTTAGAGCTGAAGAAGAATTGTCCACCCGAACTCATCATATACATTGTTGGTTCTAAAGCGGATCTCTATCGACACCGTCAGGTCACCTCCGATCTCGCTCGCTTATCGCTACACAACTGGTTTCCTCCGCCAAAGCCTCCTCCGCCCCCACCTCCTCCGCCTGCGCCCTCAACCCTATCTTATATCCGCCCGCGGTTTACCTCCTTCCCGGGTCTTCGGTCACCCCCATTTATCACCCCTCCCACTCCCTCTCCACTGTCAGCTGAAGGACCAGCCTATTTGGATCTTCCCCCTAATCGTTCTTCGGCACTCACCCGTGGTAAGCCTGCGGCACAGATTCGGACCAAGACATCTACCTCCATAACTCGCTCCAGCCCCAGCACGGGTACTAGGACGCCCCAATCATCCCGTTTTGGATCTACTTTTGGTCATGTTGCTGGTTGGAACGATAATAATGACAACAGCAGTAATAGTATAGAGGAAGCCGACGAGGATGAAGATGAAAATAATGATCGCGAATGGGGTTTAAGCAAAGGGATGGAGCTTTTCGAGGTGTCTGCCAAAGATGACATGGGTATGTCCCCGTCCTTATCTCGGTTTGGAATCCTCACCCTGAACTAATACGTTTTAGGAATTCAAAATCTGTTTGAACATCTCATTTCAGCTATTATTGTCCGAAAGGATGTCATCGAGAAGGAGAACGAGCTGAAGAAACGCGATAGTGTTTTCTTGTCCAGCACAAGTACTCCAGCGTGGTCTGCACAAGCCGACGAAGAGGGAGGCACGTGAAAAGGCCCAGCAGCGTTCAGGAAGTTGGAGCTGTTGCTAGCATCGCCGCTGGCGCAGGTCGCCCCCATCTTCCAATTATTTCTTCTCTTTCTTCGATTTAAAACTTCTCTCATCTGATTCTGGGCTTTATTTTCTCTGTACTCTTACCCGATCCTTATTTCGTGCTCATTTATTTCTTTTCATCATTTCCTACTCAACTTCTCTTCGCTTCCGGCTCGTTCAATCCTTGTCTTGTCTAACGTCTCCACATTTATCTTTTTTTCTTTTCTTACATTTTCCCCTGTCCTCTCTCACACCATTTCTTTTTTTCTCTTTCTTTTCATCATTGCACTACCATCATGCTCCATGTCTCTTCCATGTCACGATTTACGCCCCAGTAACTTCCATTCGGCAGTGGATCAAACCACCGCTCCTGACTGATTTCCCATGGCTTCCTTTATCTATTTTATATCTACGTCTATTAGTACATATGCCGCGTCCCATGTCCATGTCTCATATGTAGGAATCATCCGCAAGTTTTTCGCTTTATCTGGATCCATATTCATGCCCCATCATCGCTACATGTTTCTGGCTGTTAATACCCTGATTACTTAAAATGGAATGCGCTCATCCTGTGCCCACTTGCAACATCTGTGCCAATGTCGAGATTGTTGATTCATTGATAATCCATGTCATGATCTTGCGCTGAGGCATCCGGTATATAAGCCTGATTCACAGGCGTTCCTTTATCTCTTGATACCAATCACCTCTACTACCCTTTACCCTTAGAAAGAAATGTCTCTCAATCCTGCGAAACCCACTGCACACGATACCAACCAGGCGTGCATTCCAGAACATTGCTTCCATGCATTCGACGCTCTGTACTGCAGTCTGACGGATGCGAATCCGATACCCCTAAATTCCCAGATGAGAAATAGTGCGCAGTCATTTCCTCTCCTTTGTTGGACCTGTGTGTGTGTGGACTGAGACCTTGTTTTCTCGAACCAGCCCACTTTTTGTAACATGGGATATCAAGCAGAGAGGCGAGTGGCATCTCCGCGGATGCATTGGCAACTTCGAGCCCATGCCCATACACGAAGGGCTGGCCGAATACGCCCTCGTGAGCGCCTTTAGAGACACACGCTTCAGAAAGATAGATAAGAGCGAGCTAGAACGCTTGCGGTGCAGGTACGCAGCAGTTGTTCAAAGAATCAGTGTGTTAGTAATGTATAGTAACGTATGTATCATCTCTTCTTTTGCTCTAGCATATCGCTCCTTACAAACTTCGAGCGTGGAGATACCTATCTGGATTGGACGATCGGCGTCCATGGCATCCGCATCTCATTCCCACATCCCAGCCTCATCCAATCCCCCCTCGTCTGAGGCACCATCCCCACTCTCGTCATCAGGCAACCTTCCCCGCGTAACATCCAAACAGACCTTCTCTGCGACATATCTTCCTGATGTCATTCCTGAGCAAGGATGGGACAAGATCGAGGCCGTCGACAGCGCCATCGAGAAAGCAGGTTGGCGCCACAGGATAACGGAGGACATTCGCCGAAGCATCAAGCTAGAGAGATACCAGAGCAGTAGATGCAGTGTCACCTGGGACGATTATATCCAATGGAGGAAAGAGAACGAAGGGCATTGAGTGCCCTGATTTGGACCTAGGACCATGGAATCGAAAAGAAGAATAAGAACCATGTATGTAACATAACACGCCTCCTCATATCTGTCGCACAATTATCTGGACGGTATTCAAATGTATTATATCCTCTCTGTACGACTGCACCGAAATAGAACATCGACAATGTAAATTAGATGTTTTTGACTTCAAGGCTGTCAGGAAAGAGCGCCTGCTTCATTTTGACTAAACGCGACTGAGAATGCTCTTTGTGGAACACGATTCCAAACCTCTCGTCCAGGGCCAACCATGCCTGTCGTATGACATCCATATCGCCCCCGCTGGTCTGCACGAAAGCCGTGATGATGATGTAGAGAACTGAATGCGTAAGAGTGGTATTGCTGGGCAAGGCAAGAAAGCGATCAAAGATTTCAAGCAGGTTTTTCAGCGTCCAGTCCAGTTCGTCGGGGTCCCGCACAAGCGATGGAGATATCCCATGTTTCGAGAACCCGAGGAATACAGCTCGAAAGACAGCGATCGTCGGGGCGTATGGTAGGGGTTTGGGGGTCCCAGACTCGGAGGGTTCAACAGGCGCACCGTATTCCAAATTCTCGGTCGACAGCATGTCGATAAAGATTTTGATCGTCGGCACGAATTGACCATGGTAGGCCATCACCTGGATGAGTGCTGTATAGGAGATCTCGTTCGGTATCATGCCATCTCCTACAAAGATATGCTCCTCTTGCAATGCCGCCAGGGTAGGATGGACATCGTCTGAAGCCTGATCTTGTTCAGAGAAGGTGTTGTGCCTCAGCGCACGGTAGATCATTAGCGAAACGTCCAATCTGCCATTGTTCCCGTATGCCCAGATGCAGGCGTTCAGCCCGTCGACTCCGAGCTCCAAACCACTCTGTCTCATCTTCTGCAATGCTCCGGCGTACGCCGCCTCAAGTCCTTCTTCTCTGTAAAATATCGCAAGAGCGAGAGATGCGTGATCCTGTTGGGCACGATACCCGTCTGCACCATCGTATTCGAGATCTGCTTCAGCGTAGCCGGATCATGCGCACGCGCTGCAAGCGAGAGCAGAATCGTCATAGTATACACATCCGGCTCAAATGAGGACTGCGCCGGCAGTGTTTCGAACATCTCAAAATCCGACGACCCAGGCAGGCGGCCGGTGCTCATGCTCCTGAATGCAGCAAGCGCCCTCTCCATGTCCTCTGCCACCGTCGTACGACGGCCCGCCCCGATGTGGTCGATAAGTGCGTTCCACTCGGGCTGCTTAAGCGTCCCGCCGACATGGACGATGTAGGTCATGACCGACAGAAGGCGTAGGTATTGTATGTGGGTCCTGGGCCGATTGTGCGCGAGCAGGCGGACGAAGCGATGGAGGTGGGAGTAGGGAATGCGTTTTAATCTGCTGTAAATTATGGGGTGGCTGGAAATGGTGTCTATGAGATAGGTATAAGAAGCCCATGCGGTGTTCACCGAGTCTGTCTTCCCGAGGACGTCTAAATGTTCGCGCAAATGCACGGTGGTTTCTAGTGGTGGAGGCTTCTCGAAATCGGCCGCTTCGTATTCGACCTCTGTTATATTTTCGTTGGATTTCATGGAGGCTGCTGGTGTAGATTTTCCGTCGAAATTGCGCCCCACTGAATTGGCTAGTCGTCTGCGCTGATCCCTGCGGACCTTCCGTTCCCTCTCCTTTATTAACCGCTCGTACTGTGCATGTGCCTTGTTCAGCCCATTCTCGATATTTCTGAGAAGGTGACTTATTTTGTCGGGAATGTCTACGCGTGCGATGGGATCGGCAGACCACGGTCTGCCTACTGTGTAGGAAGGAGGATTCTGGATCACCTGCCTCTCTGGGCGCGTAGGTCCCTTGCGAATTTTCTCGCGTCTTTTCCCTGAAGAGCTTGGTGGCGAATCTCCATCCAATGCCTGTGGGTCCAAGGTCTGATTGGCGGCTTCTGTCGTCCCCGACACCTCCGAATCCAAAGAAGAAACAGCTCTCGTGCCATCTTTCACGCCCTTCTGAGTTTCCTCCACCGGTGCAGTCAAGGAAGCAGAGGAACCCGCAAGCAGCACCGTATTTTCCTCGTCCACCTGGCCCATCTGCAGCAGACGTCGATGCTGCTGCGCGTACGCGACGTGTAGATTTTCTTCTGGAGAGACATCCTCCTCTTGAGGCGGCAGATGTGGTTGGTTCTGCTGTTGACGTTGACGGTGGGCAAACGCGGAAGTCTGATGGGCCACCTCTGGCAACACCGAGCTCCCGCTTCCGCTGCTGCTGCTGGCATGGCGAGAGCGCGATACCCATCTGCTCCTGGCTCCGTAGAGCCGACGACATGTATGGAGTGCAAAGATAGTTGTCAAAGGGTAACTGAGGCCCAGCGAGGACGCTCTCAGCATCAAAAACACAAGCAGTCATCCTAAAGTTGAAAAAAATTATCATGAGCATACGGAGAACAAGTATTGTATTTTAACATATTAAATAGAATTATTCGACATACCGCAATCTGCAGCCCACCAACCACGAACGGAACGTCAATAAACGACGCGTACGATACCAGAACCACGGATACAATGCCCGCTCTTCACGATGTAGCTGCAAACTCTTTTTACACGGCGACTGACGAAAATGTGAACTATTAGGGAATAACTTCCCACGCTTCTTGGCCCAATCAAGCGGCTTCAATCTGCAAATTCTCAAGTGTTCTAATGGCTCTCATAAAACTCATTTCACGCAAACAATATCTTGTGTTTCCGAATCAGTTAATCTGCATTGTATACTGATCTCATGGGGGTGGCGATGGGTGGATGCATGTAGCGAGTACAACAAAAAAAGTGATAACTAGGTAGGTGATGAAATGGAAAACGACGATCAAGCGCGGGCCTTGAGTGTTCCGAGGAACGCAGCCTTTTCTTCGAAGGTTTGGAAAGAACCGTGCTGGACAAAATATCATCAGGCAAAAGTCTGTGAGCAGCAAAGACAAGAATACATACGCCGAATTTCGAGGAGGTATCGATGAACTTGAGTTGCACCTTCTCCAAGTCACGGCGGGAAGTATGAACCATGAGCGACTTGCGGAGGGTGATAACACGCTTCTTGGTTCCGGGGACACATCCCTTGAGGATAAGGAAATCGTTCTTGACGATACCGTAGTGGGGGAAGCCGCCCATGGGGGTGATGACCTTCTTGGTGATATCAGACTCTGTCGATGCATTGGCATCGTCAGTTCCTGAACCGATACGGTAGATCTTCTTGTTAAGCTCAGTACGATGATGGTAACCGTCTGAAGAGCGCCAAGAGGTAAGCCACAACTCTCAGCAATTATTGTATATGCGGAAAATACGCACTTTGACCAGCACGGGCAACAGAGAACATGACCTTGGAAGGATGCCATGCTCCGATACAACCAACCTTGCGGAGACCCTTGTGGGTCTTGCGAGGAAGCTTCTTAGTTCCCCAGCGGTGAGTAACACCCTCGAAACCGTGACCCTTGGTGACGGCAATGACATCGATGTTCTCATCCTGCTCGAAGACGGAGGAGACCTCGACGGGCTTCTCGAAGAGACCCTGGGCGTATTCGACTTTGTCGGCGATGGATCCTCCATTGAGCTGGATTTCCATCAGGTGGGCCTTCTTCTGCTGGAGACCGGTCTTGCGGATCTGGGTGTGGGCAAGGACACGGACGACAGTGCAGTATTTGCGGATACGCTCGAGTTCACGAGCGAAGCTCTTGCCGCTGTCCTCGGCGTGCTTCTTGGCGTAGCGGGTGAAGGCCTTCTTCTTCGAACGGTACCAGTTCTTGTAGAAGCGACGCTTGAGTTCATCGGAAAGATGCGAAGACCAGACAGTGGTAAGGGTGCGGAGTCCGCGGGGAGTCTCGACGTATCCAACGACACCAACGACGATCATGGGGGGAGTCTCGATGATGGTGACGGCCTCAACAACCTCACGTTTGTGCATCTCTATTTACGAAAATCATGCATAAGCGCTAATCAACCCAAATAAGACGCATTTCACTCACTGGATCCAGGACGGTCAAGGTCACGGACGACGTGGGTCATACCGGCCTTGTAACCCATGATGGCAGTCAAGTGCACAGGCTTTTTGGGGTCATCCTAAACAGCGCAATAAAGTCTGTCAAGATCTGATTATAATGGTGCAAATTCTTTAAAAAAACATACCTTAGGGAAAGACTTAACCTTACCGCGGTGACGAGCGGCACGCTTTCTTGGGAGGAAACCCAAAGAACCGTGACGGGGGCTTCGAACTGGACAGGAAAAAGAGCATCTCAACACCATGATTCCCAAGACCACAAAAACGCTATTCCAACGAACCTTACGATGACTATTCGAAAAATGAGCATATAAGACTATATTTTGGACTATAAAAGATCAAAGCTCACCTCATCTTGAAGTCTTGAGGTCAACGGATATGTTGGTGAGGTCGACTCTAACTTTCCGTAGTACAACGGCCTCACACACCGGCAACTTCCGAATCAGTGGCTGCAAGTACTGTACAGTTCATTTACCCACGCTCCTTTATGGAAACCCAACTTCCCTGATCGGAAACCCCTCCTATCCTTACCTGTTCAAAAAAACTGCTTGAATGACTCTAAAAATCTGTCCTGAATTTCTCTCGCAAATTTCGGTCACGGCTGCTCGATAACGATCCCCGCTTAATCTGCAATTGACAGAATTTGTTTGCCCGAACTTATCAACGTTGATACCTGCGCTTGGACATATATATGCAGCCGTTCCCCATCGCTTCAGAATCTGTCAATTTCCGCTCTCTAGCTATGAACTCTGTCGGATTAGAGGACGATACAGGATGTCGGCAAGAAAGATCTACGAACACCAACCAAGATAAGCCGCACCCATCCTTGTCGATCAATTTCTCGTGCAGAATTCGTGAGCAGAGATCAACCAAAATGCTTGGCTAAAAAAACTAAGAGCCGTTTAAGATTATTGGGAAAAGAGCAGGCACGGCTTCACCGAAGAGTTGCGCGCAGCCATCGCTCTTAATATTGGTTGACGCTGATCATGATTATGACGTATGCTGGACCTATCGGTCGGAAAGGATGTACTGTAACGTAAAAATTGGATTCGTTGATTCAAAAGATAGTGAGAAAACATATTATGGTTGTGGATAGGTCATGCTAGCTATAAAAGTATGCACCATTTTAGATTGGTCTGTGGAAGATAAAACAGATACGGCAGAGAAATATAATGGAGAGAGGCCAGCTTTGTAAAGTACTGAGATATAGGTAATTAAACAGAAATGGTAAGTGGGATGCAAATAACCAGCAGAAAATGACCTTGTGCCAGCCTACATTCAAGATAATAGCGTTTGGTAAAGGGTTATTACTGACAAATGAAATGGGCATGTGGCGAAAATAAGAGAAAAAGGGAAAGAGAGTTGTGTGCTTATAAGAAGCGAAGTTATGAGGAGCAGGAAGATCGGACTAAGGAAGATTCAGACGAGGGGTTCAAAGAAGCCGATATGTGCATGAAGGCTACGCAATATTGATCATAAACACACTCGAAAGACATAAACTGGATATATGTACCAGCATTCTGTATCATCCACACCCGTTCTAATGTATACTGACATCCCCATTCATTTACCCGCCAGCGCTCGGCGCCTATCATTGATTTACGTGATGTTAACGCCGATGGGCAGAGCGGGGCAAGGTCCGGCGATACTGAGAACTCAGATTTCGAGTCCTATCGTGCGATAAGACATAGTGGTTTAGTATTACTCGAGTATAACGGTCTTCAAAAGAACAGAACAGGGCGATGACACTCAAACAAGCTGGGATAGTCCTGAACAATGGCGTGTTACTTGCAGGCTCGGAGATGGGACTTGAGCTTCATGGAATAAATGAAGCAGATGTTATAAGAGTGCGAAAGGCTAGATACAGTTTAAGACTTGCTATGAGTCGTTAAGGACTCGTGAGGCTGCACTTTGTGAGCAGTGGGAAAATATGGACAAATAGTGTCTCCGGATGTTGTGGACATTTGAAGTGAAACAAATGCGTGCAACGAAACTAAATGAATGGAACTGCTAATAAGTCACAATACTCAACGAAGCTATAAGAATAGTTAACAAAAAGAATCGTTGCGCCATTGTGAGATATCCTCAAAATTTAGATAAGTTGCCAGAAAGAATGTCAAGAGGAATATATAACAAAGACTGACCTCAAAACAACCAATACTCTACTGGAGTAGGATATCCCCTGAGCTTCACCAATCATTTAAGCACGTCACCAACAGGTCTTCGCATCCCTAGCAGGGGGCAGTGCCGCTAGCAGATGGGTACTAGGCTAAAGATGCCACATCCGAGTAAAGACAGACCGCAGCCTAATGAAGAAGCACCCATTCGGACACCCTGACTAAGTCTGCATAAATGTACTAATTTACATACAACAGAGTCAACTGGCATCGGAGTACAGCGTCTCGTGGTGGAGGTCATACATCAACTTACCACAACTATGCCAGTGGAATAGGACATTATGCGGATAGAGTAGGAGTGCATCGAAGAGAGGTGGGAACTTAAGGGCTGCCTGCTATGTGCTAACACCATACCGTGGTGTGATGTGGCGTCATTCTAGAAAGGCGGTGCTGTTTTAGGCGCCGAGCCATATCGTTATGTTGAGGGTAGTAGTATGCCGCTGATAGATGGTGGTGGTAGGGAACCAAGAGGCGATGGGACATTTTGTAGAGGAGGAATATTTATATGGGAAAACCAGATTTGTGCTTTATTTATGATTCTTGTTCTTATTCTGAGTCCACGCCGTGTTTGCTGTGTTGTGAACAAGATAATGATCATAATGCACACAAAGCACGTTTCCTGTCTAAAAAGTTATGTTTGAGTAGATTTTCGCTCTCTGAATACATCTAAACAACTAATAGGAAGACCATATATCAGATAAACACGTAGCAAAACGAATAAGCGAAGGTGGAAAGTCCTATGAAAACTAGAATTTACACGGCAGACCTAATTAGGAAAGGTCTTTCCCAATCTGGGTATTGAGAATCCTCAAACCGATCTCCCACGGTGGCTCGGTAGATCGACATCTGCTTGTCGACATACCTTTGTATTTTAGGTGTCAAAATACAAACAACCTCAAGAAAATCGGCTTTATGTTCATCCCATATATTCAAACGGCAAGGCATGGAGAGCGGCAGATTTTCGGCCAGGAGTAAAAGCCGCCTCGTGTCCACCACTCTAGACAGATAGGGGTTGATAAGGCACTCAATCAGAATTGAAACGCACTGCCTTTCTGCCACAGAATGCCCTGAAATCATGGCTGATATCAGTACGTTTCTATCACACACTCTCACCCAAACTGAGTTTCCACCGAATCTCACCTTCAAAATTAACACAGACCATCATCTGAGTGGAGGTGACCTGGGAGACGACGAACTAAATCAAATACGTATTAGATCTAAGTTTCGACGTATCCGGCACCCATGCTACGCCACTCTTCGAATAACTTATTTTTAAGCAAGCAAGTCTGGTGAGTAGAACCAATTCCCCGGGATCTTCGGAGCATGAGCGCCCTAAATTTGCATCTGTCCGACCTAGTTCGCCTCCTGGCGTAGGCCGGTGCACAGGATTGGCAGTGTTTCAATGATTGACAAACTCGTTGCCATGAGGTACATTTGATTATGTCCGGGCAAGTGTCGGACCATTTCCCATCTGCAATATGAAAAAAGACTATAAAGCCCCTGCGACTCGTGGTTTGTTTTGGCAACGGTTCTCGCTGGTCGATTTCCCCAAAGTAACTCAACTCTAGGTGAGAAAATGTGCTTTGTGGTATGCTAATGCAAGCTAACATAGTTGTACTCTTAGGTGCTGTGCGCCGAAGTCTAGTCAATCCAATTAATCTACGCAAATTTCAATAAAGTACTATAATGCTCTATCCATCATACATTACGGTCGCAGTCGCCGCTGTGCTCTCGTTACAATGTGCGTATACTTTTTATTATTCTGCGTGACCTTCGGGTTCTGAATGTGTTCCCCGTACAGATGTTGCTGCCATTCCTCTCGAAGTCAAAATGGGAGATGGAAATGCTGCTAATAAACAGTCTATCAAGGATGCGATGCCGCTTGGTGAGTCTACTATTATGGTGGCGCAATTTTTTTTTACCTGAGACTGACTCCGAATCCATAGTCAACCAGAAAATCAAAAACATGAAGGCTGTTACCGATCTACCAGACGCCCAGGCTAAGGCTCATCCCGCAGTCGTTAAAGCATTCGGTGCCAACGCCAACATACCCGAAATCAGAAAGAATGTCGACATCCTTCATACAGGAAAGATTATGGTACCTCATACTGATGCCGCCGACGGTGTGACCCAAGGGGCGACCTACCCGCACAATGGACATGTCGTGTTTGGGTCTAGTTTTTATTCTTCGGACAAGAACACACAAGCCGGAACGATCATCCATGAAGCCTCGCATGCCAAAGCTGGCACTGTTGATCATTTCAAAACGGATGGAACACCTGGCCACAAGACGGATCCTGGTGTGCGAGTTGGATGTATGTTCATCATCTATTGCCCTTGCGTGCTGTAGTTATTGATTTCTTTTTATTCGGCAGACAAGGACAGTCACATGAGCGAGCTCAATGCCAAACACTCCGACCAGATGCATCACAACGCTGATGCGTACCGCGTTTTTGGTGATGAATGTCCCAACGTCCGTCGTTCGCTCTACCGACGAGCAATGGAAGAGTCTCATCCTGTTGTCGTACGTCGCATTCTTTTCTGTTACACTTGTAATGCATACTGATATTATTCTATCGCAGCGCTCCGAACTCCTTCGCCGTGCAGCCCATGCATGCGCATGGAAACCCAAGGGGGAAGGCCGCAGCAGCTAAGCATGCAGCTACTGAACACAAAGCCACCACCGGCGCTCAGAAATCCTTGTCTGCTAAGAAGCCTCTCCATGCCAAGGGTGCCACCTCCAAGGCCTCCGCGAAAGGTGTTCACACAGTCTCCTCGAAGAAGAGTCCCCTAAGTGGAGGAGCCAAGAGGCTCAGCGCGTCAAAGAAGGTCGCACACGCTGGAGCTCACACCGCATCTAAGGGCAAGGTCGCACATGCCGGAGCTCACGCAGCATCGAAGGGCAAGTCAGCCGGCGCTCACACCCGTGTTACTTCGAAGAAGGCTTCCGGCGGCAAAGTAGCTCACGCAGCGTCGAAGAAGGCGGGTGGCAAGGTCGCGCACGCCGGAGCTCACGCCGCATCGAAGAAGGTAGCTCATACCGGATCGTCCAAGCGACTCCAAACCAAAGCCAAACCAGTCCATGCCAAAGCTGCAACAAAGGCAAAGACCGTCCACAAAGCTGTAGCGAAGGGGAAGCCTGTCCACAAGGCTACTGCCGCCAAACCCGCACACCAGGCGAAAGCGAAGCCTGTCGTCCAACACAAGGCTGCATCCAAACCCGCCCCCAAGCGCGTCAGCGCGAAGAAGCATTAAGCATTAGTTACCTTTACTCAGCGTAATATTGCATTATCAATATAAACACATTTGCTTTCGTGTGGCCACATGGCGTCGTCTAAGTTCTGGGTGCGAATTCGTCAAACATGAATCAATTAAATTGCATGTGTTGCATGTGTTGTTTCTAAGTCGAATTTGGTTATATTTGGATACAACAAATAAGGGCTTATTGAACTTGGAAAGATCTGGCAACTATACGTATAGGAAAAGAATGACGATTTGTTTTCAAGAAAACGAGGGTGGCATAATGCATAGAAATGTGGCGAGGGCGTAAACAGTGACTACATATTGAGGGGAAAAAGAGACAAAGAGTACGATAATAATGGTGACGTGAATCTTATGCGAATCGGATATAAGAGCATATGTGCCTATAAGATAACATGAGAGAACAGAAAAAGAAAAAAAGGCGTGCTGATAAGAAACAATATTCTGGTGTATGAACATATGAGCCTATTAGGCTTTGAAGGATCAAGACAACGTATCATAAGAGAATAGAAAAAGAAAAAGGTAGCAAGAGAATCGGCGTGCTTATGAGAAGCGACTTTGCAATTCAAAAACCCAATCGAATGAAGAGGCCGCGCAAGTAATGAGGATGCGTGCACGCAAGCTATAACTATGGATCAGAGAATGAACGAACACGATAAATGTCATGAACAAACCTTCTGTGGCTGTTTGCTGCGTTGTGTGGGTATCAAATTTACGTTGATGCCGTCATCTATCTGCTTGCTAGTGTTATGACGGGCGCTTAGCGTTGAACTACGCAATATCGATGCGGCGATGCAGGGCGTAGCTAGTTGGCCAGATAGAGAAACAGGACCGTCACTTCACGTTTCAGGAGATGGGATCGTGTTAGGTGGTGTTCTGGATAAAGGCTCATGGCGAGGTAACTGCACATATCTAAACAGAAGCCACTGAATGTTACTGGCAGCGTCCAGACTTGAACTGAATAGGCCAGAGCGATTCGATGTCAATAATGTTAAATATGGACATAAGTTGTGAACATAGCGTACCATGAGTCATGCTGGACGCCATAAAATTGGAAGGGACACCGTGTGTATGTGGCGGAGGGAATCCTCGGGGCAAATGTACACAGCTGAAGGATATGCGGCGATACTAAATGAATGGAATCGTTAATAAAGCACAACCCAAAAGCAAACAATAATAAATGGTTAACAAGAAAGACTCGGCACGCCATTGTGTGGTATCCTATTCTCCGGACGATTGCGACACTACTAAAAGAGTGGAACTGTTAATAAAACGTATCACTCGAGTAAACGGCAGAAATAGTTAACCGGAATGAATCGTCGCGCCATTGAGAGATATCCTCAATCTTGAGATCGACTGTCAGCACAGATATCAAACGGAATGATACGACAAAAGACTGACCTCCAAACAACCAATACTCTACTGGAGCAGGATATTCTCTGGGCTCCACCAATCATTTAAGCACGTCACCGACAGGTTTTCGCATCCCTAGCAGGGGGCAGTACTGCTAGCAGATGGGTACTAGGCTGAAGATGCCACATCCGAGAAAAGACAGACCGCAGCTTGACGAAGAAGCACCCATTCGGGCACCCTGACTAAGTCTTCGCAAGCGGGCCCGCTCCGACTAAACACATCGTCGAGTGGACTCTTTCGAGAACTCCCTTGGATGATCATAGTACCTGGTTCGCCCCGACCTCCTTGAGACGCTGCACCCGAGACATAACCCACGGTCATAGATGTACCAATTTACATACGACAGAGTCAACTGGCATCGGAGTACAGCGTCTCGCGGCGGAGATCATACATCGACCTACCACTGCTATGGCAGTGAAATAGGCCATTGTGCGGATAGAGTGGGAGTGCATCGACGAGAGGTGGGAACTTGAGGGATTCCTGCTCTGTGCCAACACCACAGTGTAGTGTGGTCAAGTAAAGGCTGAGAAGATAAGAGAAGATACCTGATGGGTGGCGACATGTTGTTGGGACATGGCGGGCACCCGACGAGTTGTGATGTAGACGGCGTTGTCCTAGCAGGGTGGTGCTGTGTTAGGCGCCGAGCGATGTTGTTATATTGAGGATACTAGGTAGTAGCATGCCATTGAGGGAGCGGTATGTTTGAACGCCCGGTTTCCAGTAGATGGTGGTGGTAGGAAACCAAGAGGCGATGGGGCATTTTAGAAAAGGAGGGAGGTTTATATAGAAAAACAAGTGCTGTGTATTGGTGCCACTCGTCTTGTTTTAGTTATGTGTGATGCACGTGGGTTTGTGTGCTTGTGTGGGACATACACAACGTTGTGGGAACCATTTGAGTGGCACCACGGCCAATCGGACACTTGGCGGGCAGTTTTTGGCAGAATTCTCACTTGGCGGTGTTCAAGTTGGGAGATGAAAAGAAGAGAGAACAGTGGCACGCGTAAGAAAATGATCCCAAATAGGAAAGGTGTTTCCCAATCCGGGTGAAGCAGAAGTGTGAGACTCTGACTTGGTCGACCACACTGATGGCTGTGGCTCTCCCGTCTGCCCCCGAGTGACTCTCGCTCCCAATGTGTTCCTCCAGCCACCGCTCTCTCGAAGAGGCACCGGTCCTGGTCTGGTTCTCTTTCTCCCAGATATCAGCTTTGCGCCCGGCGAATCGAAGCCCCTAGACCCTGAGCCCATACTCAAGTGGGCAGAGGAAGGATTTGCTGTGGTCGGAGTCATATCGCCAGAAAGAGAAAGTTCTAGCATCGAGCAATCTCTCACGCAGGCCGTGGATGCACTTGCTGCTCTCAATGAGGTTGACATCAAGGACAAGTTTGGAGTCATCGGTGCGATATCATCTCCTTTAGATCTCTGATAGTAATACACATTCACACCGCTACTGCAGTGTATGACTCGAGTGCCATCTACTCAGTCTCGGAGGCAGTCTCAAAGGATTCTCGATTAACAGCCTTCATAGGATATGGATCCTTCTCTTCCCCAGCTTGCACCATCCCCATCCTCCTCCATCTAACATCGAATGCTCCCAGACCTCGAAATGCTCCCTCCGCTCTCACAACACAGCACTCCTATCGCACTACATCCACCCAGTTTGTTCTTCCCCAATCACCGAAATACGATCCCAGCCACGCTTCCCTGGCTCATAGCCGTACCCTCGTCTTTCTCAGAAAACATCTTGGAGGGCCTTTCTTTGATCTCGAAGCCATATGGGACGAGCACACTGCTTTCGAGTTCGCGGAAAGGAGCGTTGAGAAAACCATGGGTACCATGGTTGTAAGCACTCCTCACATTATATGCTAATCTATCTTCAATGTAAATACATCAGGCTGAGCCATACGTGAACCATATTCCAACGGTTAGCACCACTTGGACACTTCATTCTTCGATTGTCACTCATCTCTCTTGTAGATGACGGGCGGCATAGGCCGCCAAGCACTGACAGCCTTTTACAGAGACCATTTCATCTTTTCGTATGTCTATCTAATCGTCTGTCTTTAACGCGTTCTAAATCTTCACAGCAATCCACCAGACGCCGAGCTTCAAGTCGTCTCTCGCACGGTCGGTTCCGATCGTGTTATCGGTGTGTCCCATATCCCCATTTTGCTTCATCCGAATTATATTAACTTCCAAGCACAGACGAGTTCGTCTACCACCTCACCCACGACCGCACTGTAGACTGGCTTCTCCCAGGTGTTCCAGCGACAGGAAAGAAGTTGGCTGTACCCATGATCGCCGTTGTCAACATCCGTGGAGACCGTCTATACAATGGTGCTTTCGCCATCTTAATCAAGTTCAAATCATGCAAATATTGACTAAACACCTCTTCATTTACTCATTAGAACATATTTGGTGGGATCAAGCGACTGTGCTCAGCCAAGCAGGCATATTACCTTCCCATGTTCCTTTCCCCTTGCCAACAGGTGGGATTGGGACTGCTATTCCAGGCCAGAGTCAGCTCTTGCGCTTGCCCGTGGCTGGCGCTGAAAGCGCTGCGATGCTCGTGGACGAAGCGAAAGGCAAGAGCAACGAGATGCTCGGGCCCGAATGGGGACTCCAGACAAGTTCCAAGGAGTAGTTCCAAGGAAATATATGATACTGCATCTAAAACCATGTCTTTTCGTCAAATGTCCTTTCGTGTATTTATGCAGTCGATTCGATTGTTGAAATTGTATGATATAACATTTATATCTGTCAGCTTCAGGCAAGTCCACTCATTTATCAGTAGTAAACGATGCTTTCCGACTTCTTTCCTGTGATGTCTTCAAGCTTAGCGAGCTGGGTCCCATTCCACTCCATCAGGGCCACGACGTCTCCTCCCAGGTTCATCAAATCGACTGTACTCAAATCAGCAACATCGTAGCCTGAAAGAGGAAGACGAAAGACGAAATTAAAAAGTACACTCACATCCCTGTGCATACCGCTTCCTCACATGCTCCGCCTGTGTGCAGAACATGCCTGCGTATTTTCCCGCCGCGTGAGCGGCAACGAGAACGCGCGCGATCGCTTCTTGTACCTCAGGGATGGACTCGTGTGCGAGAGGCGGGTATCCCATCGACGATGCGAGATCGTTTGGTCTGTATAAGTGAAATTGTGGCCTCGCTCATCGTATGACAGAAAAATTGGCACACTGACCCTACGAAAAGCATATCTTTGACCAAAGTCAAGCATGAGCGCATGTCCTATTGCATCACAATCAGGAAAAGAAGAAAGCGGCATCCTCACCGATCCCGTCCACTTTCGCGATCTCTTCGCAGTTCTCGAGTCCTTGGATCGTCTCGATCTGCACGGCGATGAACGTGTTGTGGTTCGCGGTGCGTATGTACTCTGCGAGGGTCTGGCGGAAGACAGAGGGTGCGAAGGGGGAGCCGACTCCTCGGATGCCCGATATAAGCTTCTTTGTGCCCACGTTGGTCGCTGCTGGGATCACTGTAGAGCGAGCCTGAGTGGGCCCCGCTTTTGTGGCGGCTGGGAACTTGGAGTAGGTTACCAGAGCGCGGGCTTCGTCAGGTGTGGATATCGAGGGACAGAGTATGCCATGGGCTAGATGTACCAACAAAAAAAAGCAAGAAAAAATAGAGTGATTGATTAATTATATGACCCGAATCCTGAAATGGAGGGTGTAAGGAGGGAGCTGACCTCCAGTATCTAAAGAGCGCTTGACGAGGCCGATGTCGAGCTTAGGGATGCGGACGAGAGGAGAGACGCCTTCGGCTGCGATGGCGCCGACGGACGCGTGCATCGCCGCGTCATCGATGTTCCCATGCTCGCAGTCCACAAGGATGAACTAAATAGATTGATAACCGAAGACAAGAAGGTAAGCATAGAAAAAGATATACATGAAACACACAGTCTGTGAATAGTCTTTCCCCCCGACTCACATCGTATCCCAGTTGCGCGACCATCCGTGCCAGGTTTGCACCGGGGAACATCATCCACGAGCCTATTCACCAGACCCAGAGCACTACAAGTCAGATAAATGTAGACCATATGCATGGTTGCGTCGCTACAGCGTACCGACAACTGGTCGTCTGGGGTTCTGAGCATCCGCCATGACGCGCTGCAGGCCTAGCAGCTCATCTTCATCCTCATGGCGATCTCTGTATCCCAGATGAACATCCGGTCCAACTTGAAGACCGGTGGCAGAAGGTCCAGGAGGAGCTGCACTGGAAAAGCCGGGGATAAACCTCGAGAAAGTGTTCATTACGCCGCGTCCGTTCCAGATGACGGTAGGAGATAAGAGACGGAAATTATAGCAAACCGACAAGAGCTCATCTCTAGACGTCCAACCGGCCGACGAGGCAGAAACGCATGGAGACTGGAGAGGCTGGGGAAAAGAAGAAATAGACAAGAGGCACCGGTGTCTTGCCGCCCCGGACGAGCCGGTGCGGAAAATAGAATCAGAGAGACAGGAACTGGACTCGAGTCAATAAAGCTTTTCAGCGTGAAAGGGTTGAGGATGGTACAACACAAACTATATCTTCAGCAAAGAAAAGAATATGTAACAGAAGATGTGGATGTGTCAAATGATGATACACGATGCGGTAAAGGGGGTACTGTACAATAAAGTACTATGATCAGGACATTATCACATCCTGATCCTGATCGACTCTCGGTGCTCCTCTCACTACGGAGTTGACCAATTCTCGTCGGATTTCAGCGCTGATTTGAGGGTGCGGCGTCGCGCGAATGACGTCCAGTAAAGCGTCCTTCTGGTCCGGCGTCAGGTCAGATGCGTATCTGTGGAGTGCGTTACGAAAACAGCGTATGCAAAAAGAAAGTTGGCAGGGGTTTCGTAAATAATTAAACTTTATATGGATTAACAGGCACGTACCTCTGAGCGAACACCAGTAGACTTTGATGCCATAAAACGGGGAGCTTTTGAGCGTCTCCTCGTGTTTTGGCTTTGTACGAGTTTGACAATCGGATAAAGTGGAACACGATGGCGTCGACGACTTTATATGGGAGCTCAAACTTTTTATCAATCAACACGCGGATGAACAGGGAGTTAGGACCTTGAAAAAAAAAGTTGATCGGGACGTGCACGCGTTTTGAAATATTTAGGGTATATACCTGTGTAATCCATCTCTGCGATGCGTAGGAGGGCAGCGGATGCGTGCAATACGGGGACTTTTGTCCTGGCAAGGATAGAAGCAATAATAGTAGCTTCCTTTAACGTGCAACCTTGCTATAGATTAAAACCATGAGCATTAAAGCTAAAAAAGCGATCACATCACAGGACTCACTTCGAGTAAGGGGAATATAATTCCCTTGAAGAAAGCACCTGGTTTGTACATGGATTTCTTGAGGGCTTGATAATAGTGCACGTTCATTTTCTTATTCTCTCGGATATCCTCTCTGACAGCGTCCAATAGAACAACTCCGAGGAATAATTGCGCCTGTGCGGGTTTCATATTGGAGATGAAGATTTTGGTTGCGGCGTAACATGCATGAGGAGACCAGTTTTCGGGATGCGTGAGAGCTAGCATACGAGCCCATGCTGGGAGAGAAGGGATAACTTTGAAAAGCTTGGGTAGAGGGCCGGACTTGTATCCTCGTAGGAGCATTCCGATTCTGTTGGTAGCTAAGAATAACTTCTATAGATCACGAAGGTCATGCTTACTTGGTATAGGCCTCAACAACTGTTGGATTTAGGCCAGCAGCGGGATCAGGTGCCTCTCGATCTATGTGATTTGTAGAGGTTCAACAAGGCAGTCAGTCAAACCGTCGCATACTTGATACTCACCTTGATGCACCTTCTGAATCGCAGCTGTCGAGACCACTTCTCCACTGTCCAGTTTGGCGAAAATAAGATCAGCCAAGGTCTTACGTTCGCCAGCATTGGCAGGCAGAAGGGCGTCTAGCGTTTCCATATCTCCAGCGTCTATTTCCTGCCTCGAGAACCCATTCAAATTACAGATCACGCAGTCATTGGTTGTGAACCCACATATTCTTCCTCTATCTCCTCGCCAGTCTCATCGAAGTGGTCGTCATCGTCGTCTTCATCGTTGAACGTGACCTGGGCTCGGGGTCTCGATAGAACTTGCCTTGTATCCTCCAAGTCCTCCTCTGCTACATCCGCGTCCTCGGGCATCTCCAGCTCATCTTGTTGATCTTTGGCCAATTCAAAGATGCGACGTGATGTTTTGGGATCGAGGATGACCTGATAACAGAATCAATACAACGCCCCTGCAAACGGAGATGCGGTAAGAACCTCTGCATCGTCGTCGTCGGTATTAGAGCTGTGTTTTGATTTTTTACGCTTTCCTGGCTGGGAGATGCGTCCGTATTTTGCCTCTACCTCATCCTCATCGAGCTGAACAAGGAGAGGATCGTGGCGAGTCTTTCCTGAGGACTTTGTGGTGCGGGGCATTGAATGAGATTATAATTTTTTCAAGAGGAGATGGTGCCTGCCTGTGTATAGATTTTTTGATGATCGGCAAATGCCATTACCAAAAGGAGTGGACCTATTTGTTGGGCTGGATTGGCCGCAATCGACGATTAGCAAATTGCTACAGATTGTTATAAAGACGGGAGCGCCTTTCATTCTTCGCTTTCTTTCCTTGTCTCCCTAAACCCTCCTGACACAATGGCCACCGCTCCTGTGAGTATCCTACTTCGTCTATACTCTTCCTTCCCGTGTCGTCACATTCTGCAAGCGCGTTTCTCACACATATCCCATCTTCACGCGCCGCGACGTGTCACTTTCTCACTCACTCACTCGCTGTCTTGCCTAGATTCACACTCTTGACAAAAACGGTGTCGAAATCACCACTGTTGGTTTCAATCGCTTTGGTTTTGATAGCGAGGTCAACATTGATGTCCTCCGTTCCTTGTATCTCCGTCCCCACTACGCAGTCTCATCTGACGCCAGCTCCTCGGATGCTGAGGAAGCAAACCATGGCAAACTCTCCGAGAGCGCGTATCAATCAAAGTCGATCTACCACCCCGACACAAAGTCTATCTCATACACCACTCTTTCTCGTTTCACCCCGGTCAAATTGCTTGCTCCTTCTGAGCGTAAACGCATCTTGGTCACCGGTGGTGCTGGCTTCGTTGGCTCCCATCTTGTTGACAGATTGATGCTTCTCGGTCATGAAGTTACAGTTCTCGACAACTTCTTTACCGGCTCCAAGACTACCGTCAGCCATTGGATTGGTCATCCCAACTTTGAAATGGTCCGACACGATGTTGTTGAACCGTTTATGATTGAATGCGATCGTAAGCATCATTTGTCGATCTCAGCGCCTTACATATGTCTCAAAATTTTGTTCAGAGATTTATCATCTCGCTTGCCCTGCTTCTCCTCCCTCACTATCAATTTAATGCTGTCAAGACCATCAAGACGTCCTTCATGGGCACGTTAAACATGCTCGGACTCGCAAAGCGCACAAAGGCCCGATTCCTCATCAGCAGTACTTCAGGTATCTACCGGCTCTGTTCATTTGACAAGATATTACTGTTAATTAAAGATTTCATTTAGAGGTGTATGGTGACCCCGAGGTTCACCCTCAGCCCGAGGAATAGTAAGCCAACTCATGTTTGCCTGCCTTTTGTCTTACCAACCAAAAACTCCAGCTGGGGCCACGTCAATCCCATCGGCCCCCGTGCTTGCTATGACGAGGGAAAGCGTGTCGCTGAAACTTTGACATACGGATTCCAACGCCAGGATGGTGTTGATGTTCGTGTTGCGCGGATTTTCAATACCTACGGACCAAGAAGTATGTATGACATACTTCTTACTCTAAACTTAATCTTACGTTGAGCTCCACTCAAGTGAACCCTTATGATGGTCGTGTTGTCTCCAACTTCATTGTTCAAGCCCTCAAGGGTGAGGACATGACCGTCTACGGCGATGGCAAACAATCTCGTTCTTTCCAATACGTCCACGATCTGATCGATGGACTCATTGCCCTCATGAACTCCGACGAATCTCGCCCAGTCAACATCGGCAACGGTGACGAATTCACCATTGGTGAGTTTGCCGAGTTGGTCCGCGAGATCGTGGAGAAGGTCCAGGACGATGATGGTGATAAGCGCACCCGCCGCGTCGAGATCATCTACAAGGACATGCCCATCGACGACCCCAAAATGCGCAGGCCCGATACTACAAGGGCTAAGGAAAGCCTCCAATGGCAACCCAGGTGGACTGTCCGCATGGGGTTGGAAGAGATGGTTCGATACTACAAGGCAAAGATGGCTGAAGGAAGCCTTTAAAGAGACTAAACTCGAATGGGGATGGATCCTTAAAAATGTCAACTAGAATTTCTAAAATTTCGGCTGGAATTAGCTAGAACAAGTAAATTGTGCCATATACCTTTGTCAATAGATGGTCATTAATGTCAGACTCGGATACAAATGGAGTTGCAGGTGCTGGTCTATATTTTTGAGCTGAGGCTGTTATACAGTATGGGATATACGAAATGCATGCCCTTAAACCACAAGCGCTGATACGGTAAAGATAGAATGTGGAATTATAGTTTCATCTAACAATATGACAAATGGTATACATGGTCATGGATATAATGTAGTCGCTGCTGCGAATCGCTTGAATGCAAACTCTTGTAAAGGCAAAAAAAAAAAAAAGAGTATCGCACATTAGAACGGTGAGGCTAGCATCCGTTGCATTGGCACTGTCGCAGATTGGGGATTGTCGATGACCCTGGTCCTAGGTTTCCTTATGTTTGATGCGTTTCTGTCATTAGGCACTGGTCCAGCAATCAAGAAGCTCTTGAGAAGCGGTGCCGTCTCGTTAGGTGATAGCTGCGAATCAGATCGCGTTGGTGGTCTTTGTCCGCGTTCTAAGTCCTGTTGCTTGACACGCTCAGAAGGAACGATTATAGTGCCTGTTAACTCTAAATGAGCAAATTGCCTTAATGTCGCAACATTTGACACTCACTGTTGATGGATGGTCTTCCATGCTCAACGTAAGACCACTCATCTGGTTCTTTCTTAGAACACCTAGAATCACCATCAATAAATCGTGCACTTATATATGAAGGGTGCACCTCACCTTATCGCTCTGCTTTTAGTGGGATCGGGAGTAAATGCATCGCTTAAATTGGCCTGGTATTGCATCAAAGTCAGAGATTGTATCTTGATTGCTTCTGGTGTTAAGCAAGAAAATGAAATAGAAGATAATGGATCCAGATTAGTTATGTCCCGTCCAGTAACATCTGCAAGCGTATTCAAGGCGGCTTTCATCCGGTCTTGAATGGACATAACATGCGGATCAAGGTCTGACCGGTGACGAGGAAGCCGACTCAGAAACTTGAAGAAAACGTTGTTGACAATGGATGCACATCCAGAAATAATAGAGATCATGGATGCTCCTCCTGCGAGAGCCTCAGTATCTTCATAGAGGATTACGGAGAGATTAGCGAACCTTTGACCTCGTATAGTATCGCTCCATCTTCAACATTTGTCAAGTCGGTCACAAGGCGTTTAGCGTACTTGATCGGAGAAAGTTCGTTCTTGTCACCCTGGTAAATTTGGCTCACTTGTATGCGTCAACATAACGCATTGATAACGTACCTGAATAATGAGAACAGGCTGTGTTATTGCTGCTAACGCATCTGCGCTCATAGGCGCTCGCTAAAGGATATACGTGGGTTGAAAAATGAGAAAAGAAACAACCACAAATCCACGAACGTTAATATACAAGTTGGTGGTTTCGCCTGCACGAACTCGCTGCGAAGGAGGGTAATTGACCTCCCAATACTCAATGAGCTAGACAATAGCATGGTCAACGACAAAATTGACAGAAAAATAGCGTTGCTTACATCCTCTATTAGGTCTGGATCGGTATCCTGCCATCATATAGTTCAAAAAAGGTAGTATATCTATGAAGGTAACTCACTCACTGATCCAAAGATAAATTCTATCAGTTCAGTTGTAGCATGTTCAAATGATTCTAGATCCTCCGCAAAACATGCTTCATGTACGAGGTGGTTGATATTCTTGTATATCCACTTCAATCTTTGTTGCGTAAGTACGGTTCCCAAAAACCCGAGTAGAAGGAAGCAACTTACTCAATAGGTGCAGGGACGTTAACGAGAGTTAGACTGAGGCATAGTTCCGGGAACCTGGTGCATTCGTGAGTTAATGGACCGAATTAGAGGGACGATGCAATGCACACAATACTGCAAATCGAAGAGCACAACAGACAGATGTGCCCTCCAAAGCAAGAACATGGCTGGGTGGAAGGTGGAGTCGCTGAAAGAAGACGAATTAGCATGTGTAACTCTTTGTCTTCAATATTTGTGCTACTGACCTGAAAGCACATCCCTAGGTCTGCGGCATCAACCCAGTTATCGTGGGCAGCATTTGGTCGACACGTCGATTTTCCGCTTGAACGCATGTCGAATGCAATGAGGTTGAAATTCTTATTGAATCTTGGGTCTCCTAGCTGTATGTCGGTCCACGTCGAATCTAAAAATACAGGATGGAGGACGACGACCGTCGGCTTCTCAGGGTCGAATCCGCCGACATTGGAATAGGGTGTGTTTGTGGTATAGTATATAGAGGCATAGTCGGTCTGGCTGTGGAGGTCGACGCAGGGCATGACGAAGAAATAAGAGGGAAAGAGGTCGTTACTATCGTGGAATCCGGGAGAACATGAAAGGTTGTCGTGATGGTTGAATGGAGAAGAGGAAGAGGGTCATGGAATTGTGTGCCAGGCTCGCTTGTACGTGCGTGCGTGCAGCTAATCGGCAGATGTATATTGACCCCAGTTCCTTGGTGACCTTGGTACATAGCAGAATTAGAACTTCAGGGTTCCTTAAAGTCAGATGCGCCGCATTGTACTATTAGCCGATACAAGCCTTGTAATGCAAGTCACCGGCACTATGTACGTATATGTAGAGGAATATCGCACAAATCTAAACGAGTCCTGGCCTTCCATGATCCCTGATTAATGATTGATCATGATCTATCTACGGACAGATTTGAAATGTGTATCCTTTTACACAACTTTAAGCTCTGGCTTACGGTGCTTAGTCGAATGCATTAGTCGATCCTAGAGTCTAAATCACTATCAAATCCAAAAGATATGTTTAGCGCTAGTATGTGTACTGGCTGTCTGTTGATGACAGTTGGTGACCAACAGACTTCATTAAAAATTTTGTAGATCACCACCATACATAATCAAACGGCCGCTTTCGGTCCGAGAAGAGTTTCTAATAGCCCAACAACTTGTTGTTGGCGCTTGAAAACACAGTAAGTCGGAATAAGGCTGACTGCCACAATAGCCAGCGAAGACACGCACCTGCCGATCTTCGACGTTACCAGTTACAAACATGGTTGGAACATCTATCTGGGACAGTTCAAGTTGCTGTCTTGATACCAGGCCGTCCCAAGCAGGCAAAGCCCGTTCACTGTCAAATTTTTGGATCTCCTTCTTAAAGGCGTCCGCTATCATCTGATGAAAGCATTTCAGGAACAAACGATCTCCCATGGGTCAAGACGGACATTAAGCTCATGCTGGGAAATTGTTCCTCCAATCATCCGGGCCCTGGTAGAAAAACAATGTCAACTGCCAATACAGACTAGGAATTCTCCTACATTGCACGGCAATGACTCACTTTGTTTGAGCAGTTTTCAATTTTTCCTGATACTTGGTGTAGATGGCTTCCCGATCAGCCCATAGTCGATGCTCCAGTTCGTCTTGGTCGGTCTTCATCTAATGCGCCTTTCGCATATTAGTAAATCTTTTAAACAAGAAAGAAATACGCACCTTCTTTACTGCGGCAACGAACGACGGATTGTCCGATAATTCTGAAATTACGGGGAGAGACTGACGAAACGTGAAGTTTTTTCTGTCCTCCGGAGGCTCCAGGCGCGTCGCAGGTGGGATCGGAGCTACATAACTGCTCCTTGGAGCGGGTAGAGCTTTGCGTCTCCCCATACCCATAACCGAAGTTGGGTAGTGCTGAGAACGGCTCAATAGCTCCGGCTGAGAACGGTTTAAGCTGGGATAGCAAAGAGGCCACAGAAGAACCCGGAACAGAGGGTAATTTGTTTTCATTGTCGGGGGCCGTGAGCTTTCAGGAAGAGACTGCGGCGGTTGCGATGAGACGTAGTCTGGAGACGATGATGAGGACGACGCAACGGGGATCGTCGGTGCCGCTTCAGAAGCAGCAGCGGTCAATTCCTGCCATGCAGAAGATGACTTAAGCTGTTCTAGTAGTGCCGCAACACCTGCTGGGTCCTGCAAAAAGAAGATTAGTTAACTGATCATGAACGCTTTGTCATATCCTTTGAATAGAATAGATCACATTAATGTTCGTGAAGCTCATGGGCGCGTCAGACTGCAGCAAGTATGGGGCTGTAAGTAAACTGAATGTAAATGCTCGTGTGAAGACCACGAGCTCCCACGCTTTTATGTAATTCAATCGTTGCCAATCGTGAAGAATGCCATTACCTCTCATTACCTGCAGTCAAATTTGCCGTGCATGCATTATGATACAGTATGCATGTATAAGTACACCCAATTTCGACGCTTATCCTCCTTACGCTCTGCCCATCTTTTGTCAGTGGTCAAATAACAAAATAAATCTAATGCTTGATATGCTGGGTCTAATTGCTTACACTTACTTGGTATGAGTGACTTCGAGACAATATTAGTGTTCCATGCTTGATCATGAGCGTAGTCAATGTCTACTAAGTCGTCGAGAAATCAAATAGCTTATTTGGTCCCATTGCCAGCATGTAGTGCTATGCACTGAGTCTCACAGCTGAGGATTTAGCTTACAAAGAATCCGCATCTGACTTCGTACCTGTATGCACCAACTTTGTCCGGATTTGCTTTAATTCTCGGTCGACTGGAGTCGTTACAGTAATGAATTGTTTCTTACTGGTGTTCGGCGTTAGAAATCTGTTCATTTTTTTGCCGAAGTTCTAGTGTGGCGCACAGTTTGCTCTACAAATCATTTTTAAATACAACTTTAAGGCTCAAAATGCTGATATTTTGCCCTTTTTATGACTAATATTAACAAATGCCGGGGAAATTTGAGAAGGTCAGCCAACTTTTGCGTCCGCCAAAGAATCATCAGCCCCAGGTAATCACACCCTTCAGGCAAGTTTACGGTCTTCTCTGGGGAAGCGGATCGCCATATATGAAGAACTTTGTCATCCAGCGCGATTAATTGAGGTTTCGGGACTCGGAATGAACTCCGAGTCCGGACCCAGCTGGTTGGGGCCATAGTCGTCTTGGAGAGCTTACGATGAATTTCGGAGAGTTTCAAAATGATCGATATCGCACAGCAAGTATCACCGATGAGATGTCTAATACATTGTACGCGAATTACATTGGAACGCGAATTTTTCTGCAAAACTTGAAGATTTGACATGCATAGGGAAGCCTCGTCCGTCGCGCCCGGGTTAGGGAAGCAGACACCGCCACCCCGAAAGAACACGAAAAGTCCAACTCTGACAGGTAGTTGTCACTGACACGAAGTTGATATAGTCACTTACGACTTAGAATATCTGGTTTCATGCCTACTAATTATGTATCAGTGCGACTTGAGCAGTCGGACACTAGACATAACCCCTAAGTACGTTGGTCAGAGTTCCTTTCGCCGCCGTGATATCTACACGGATCAGTGAGAAAGTTTGAGAAAGTAACTAACAGCACCCAGTGACCACGATATCATTGGAAGACCTTTTACTGACAGTGATTGCACAGAGAATAACTGTCAACAGATCGGCGATGAAGCGCAGAACGTTTTGTAGGGTGCGTTGATATGAAGTTGACCGCAAGTACGATTGAAACGTATTGCTAGCTTCGACCGCCGGCTTGCCACGCTAGTTGGTGCGAGATGAAAGTTATGAGAGACTCGTGTGAGGGAGCAGTCTCGACTCTCGAGCGGGTGACGTTAGATCAGTATTTCAGCGTGGTCGTGTCTACCTGCCGGTATATGTATGATCCTTTTGTCCGATCGACCGAGGGTAAAAAAAGAGAGGTAAACTCCAAAGACAGAAGCTGCAAGGCGGCATTAGTGAGTGATAGATAGTAGTTCAAGCAGCGGAACATCGAAACGGTGCCCTAAGGACCTGGACAGGCATAAAAGGCAGATTAATTTTGCTTGCATTAGTTCGAGTTGTGAATAAGCCCGACGCCGATTTCGAGCTTAAATTCAGTCGGCCCACGTCGAACAACTGTGGGGAATGGTACGCAGGCCATATATAGGTTAAGAGATGTCGGGAAAGTAGTGGAGAGCAGCGGCCATTGCCGCGGATATGTGACGCACTTGATACATACGCTGGGCCCAGGGGAGACGGAACACATCTCCATACCGCGAGTTATTGGCGAAAGACGAGAAACCATCGAGGCAGACAATCAGGTCGAGGACGATACTTCCCGTAAAAGAAGCACATAAATCCGATAGAATAAACGAAAAATATTGTACTGACGCCGCACATAGTTCGCCAAGCTAGTTGAAGCATATTGTTAAAACATTATTAGACTATTCAATGTTCAAACACTCACCAGGGAGAGAAGACAGGCTGGGAGATATATTGGTTACTTGGGTTACTTGGAACTAGAAGTTGTGTATACAGATAAAAGATGCTTGCATGTTAATGGAGAGCGAAGAATGTATGTAAGTAGCTTGAAACCGGCGAGTACAAGTTGAACGATGAGCGGCATGTCGAGTTGATGAGCAGGCAGACAATTCATCGGAGACTTGATATATCAGCGAGATGACAGAGTGATTTATTTTAGTATGACGACCCTGGATTCAGGTGATGATGAGAAAAGGACAGGCATGCTTGGATGGGGGTGGTAACAAGCAAGAGAGAGCAACATGCAGGGTGATATGTTCAGTAAGCATTGCATGGAGTACATACATCTCTGAGAGAAACGGGAGAAAATGAGAATGTTGATGGCTGTCGGGGAGCTCGCTGGTTCAGGCCCAAACAGGGGAACATGAGGCGGAACCCTCGTGGGAAAGCCATGTTGTGATTGGCAACGGATCCGAAATTCCCACCACCCACCGCTGCTCTTCTTTTCCCCTGCCTTCAGCCTCGACTCCTCCCTCTTTTTTACTTTTCTTCTCTGCTTTCTCTTTCTTTTGGTCTCCCCAATGCCGTCCCCGCCAGATTCAGAGCCCCAGGCTACGTCTTCACATATGATGAAGACAACAAAACGGGGAGACCTTTTTGAAGGTGTGTAGCTCGTCCCAGTCCGCAACCTGATGCCTCATTTCAATACTTTAGGATACCCTCGATCTATTTGCTACTCTCATAGTATCTCTCCAACTTGGCCCCCATAAGCAGTTTTTCAGGACCTTCCCTCATTCTTTCTCTACGTGCGCACACATCTGCTTTCACCCTGACGTATTTTTGACATTTCCTTCCTCAGCGACGAGGCTGCCCAGAATCTGGCATCTCTCAAGTTCTCTCAATCTAATAGAGGTCCTGATCCCAGGGACCCTTCACGAGTTGTGACGACTACAACGACTACAACATTTTCCATGACCCGTGATATGGCCAAGGCCATGAGCCAACATTTTATGGATGCCCGTCTCATCGAGAATGCCACGGATCCCACGTCCAATCTTTTCAAAGACAGAGGCACATATCAGCTCACTCCCAAAGGTCTCCATGTTCTAGAGCGATTTATTTCCAAGAATGGCATCAATTCCGATCATCTGCAGCCCGTCTTTAGTTCCCAACCAATTTGCATCAAACTGCTACATCTCGAGAGACGGTCCTCAGACGACGAGATTATCGTCACCCAATCTGTCATCACCGCATTATTCCGTCGTTTTGTTGGACGTTCACCCAACTATCCACCTCCCGCTGATAAGCCACTGGACATCTTCCAAAAATACAACGAACGGTCAAAAGGTATCACTCTGAGTGATATGACGGAACGGGCTCAGCCGCTTCTCGGCAAGTCTGCTCAGGTCCATAAACACTGCTTCCCAGCTGTCACCGCGTTGGAATGGCTTTGCGACTTCACATCTGTCGTGGGAAGAGAAGAGGCCGCAGAAATGGCCGCTCAATTCGTTCGCTTTGGTCTTATCACTCTTGTGAGCGACAAAAGAAAGAACAACGACTCGGCCATCATCTTCACAGTTCGTGGTTCAGCCCCTGGGGAAATTCTCCTGTCAGCGTATGTGTATCGCATCTTTCATTGTTGTTTTCCGTCTAATATTATTGTGTATCCAGCAACAGGGTGAATTCCGCTGTACGGCCAAAGCCATCTACAAGATCACTGACGAAGGTCGACACCTTGCCCACTGGGATGTTTCACCAAGGCCGAATGGCGTCCAGGACTCCCCCTACCGCTTCGTCGACCAACCTCACCGTCGTCCGCTCTTCTGAAGACGGCTCGCTGGATAGCGGTCCCAGCGACATGAAGAAGGGAAGCGTAGCCGATGCCAAGATCCATCGCCGTATATCTTTGGCAGAGAAGCTCAATGCCAACTACGAAGCGGGGGAAAAGAAAAACTCTAAAGAAAGCAACACTGATCGTCTTAGGTACATTCTAGAAGAACCTGGCCTGCGTTCTTTGTTCCGCGAATTCTTAAGAGGGAATTTCTGCGAGGAGAATCTGTCCTTCTGGGTCGATGTTCAAGATTTCAAGAAGAAATTCAATATTACGTCGAGTGCAATGGCTGTTTCACCTGTGTCTCGCCCTGGAACAAGGAATACACCAGGTCAAGCAGCTATGGAAAGACATCATGAATCTCTTATCAACACCGCTTTCGTCATCTACAACACCTACCTCGCCCCTTCCAGTCAGTGTGAGCTCAACATTGATCACGGTCTGAGGAACGAACTGGTCAAGTACCTCGAAGAAGTCGTTACCAGCTTGACTGGCAAGGCATTCCAAGGACGGGTAGAACCCGAGCAGGCTAACGCTTTCAATGCCACGCAATTGCAGACAATGATCAGGTTGTACGAACGCATCCAGATCCACGTCTTCCGTCTGATGGCGACTGATTCGGTCCCTAAAGTAGGTTGCGCAGCCGATTCATTTTGTTGTATCTAATATGTATTTTTCACTGCAGTTCATCAAGACGCCAAAATTCCTTGCTATGCGGAACTGGGTTGAAGATTTCGATCCGACAGAGAATGATATTCATCTCCTGTCCGTGGGGCCAGCATCACCTCCAGGTCTTAACAACTCGTCGGAAGAAGTGGGCGGGGCCTATATTACGATCTCACAGCAAGCCAGCGAGCGTGAACATAGACAGCAAATCGAGTCAGGCGTAATCCACTCTTCATCATGATCCTACGATTTCTTGAGTCCCATCGTGGGAATTCTCTAATGCTCCTATTTTATTTTTTCGGGACATTGGCTTATGCATGATTGTTCATGTTGCCTTACACACGCATCTTTTCTAAACATCTGCACATCTTCTCGGTGCTCTCATCCCATTGATGTTATCTTTTCTACACTGCTATGACTAGCGGTTTTTCCCCGGAGGCCTTCGCTTTTTTACATCTTTTTTTTTTGTTAACATGACTGGTCCCACACACATTTTCTCCATTGCCCATCATTTTTTCTGCTTGTTTACCCCTATATTTGTAATATCCAGTTACTCTACTCGTCTCCTCTCTCTCCTTTACTTTATGGAGGGCGATGGGTCGATTCACCACTAATTGAACCTTTCCTCGATTCCTGTCGATACTTTACCACTGTATGTATATCAGCCGCTTTGCCGAAATCAGAAGCCAAATAATAATCTCCGGGATTGCGGGAAAAGAGCTGTCTGCCAGTGCAAGCGATGTCGGATATGTGTTGGTTGTTAAGATATCTGCATTTTTGGATGGCAGGTGTGTAGGAGGGGTGTGCGCGGTTCATGGACGAGTATCACCATCTATTGAAAGGTCCGTTGATGAGCCAGTGCACGGTGAGAGTCTATATTAACCAAACGAACTCGTTGCATCAGCGTGGCCTATGTATGTTGAGATACATATCGATTCAAGTGTCGGAGGCGAACTTGGTGTCCTCTGCAATTTGATATGTTAGGAAATACGGCCCAACACGTGATAACGCCTAATGTTAAATGATCGACGTGTCCTGAAATTGAAAGCTATTGTTATGCTCTCAGGCAGACTGCGGCGTACTCACACTTGCTTCTCGCCTACCCACCTTCGACCGACACCCATTGACAACTCTCTTCGTCTTTCTCTTGTACACTGAATACATGTCTTGGATCTCGGAGTTGTCAGGCGGTCAAGGACCTCCCAAATTTGTAGACGACTCAACTGATAAAGTCCGGGATCCTTCAATTCCGGGCAGAATGGTTTCAAACAAAACCGCGAACCGACCTTTCCTTGCGTACGTACCCGTGGTTGCTTAAAGAGGGTCGCTATCTTGACATGCTGCATTAATAAAGCTATAAAGAGTACCGCGAAAAACAGGAGGCATTGCACGCCGCCTGGCTGGAGAAGAAGAAGATTCACGACGAAAAGATCGCCAAAGGCGAGAAGGTTGGGCCCCTTGAACCTGATCCCACAGCTGTGGAAGAAGTTGGCATTCTAGGTCTCCTCAAGTTCATTCTCATTGTCCTAGTCTGCATCGCGCTTGCGGGCAAGTTCTTCACTGGGAGCTTCATGTGGGAAAGTAACAGCAAATGGCTCAGGCTGGATACTTACATCGCCTCAGTGCGTAAATGACGTTGACATCCCTCGAGGCTGGTACACTGAGTCTGTTCTAGCCCCATCATCGGCTATTTTCAGAGAAATTTTTGTCAGAATTTAATGGAAAGGACGGCAAACCCTTATACTTGGCCGTAAGTAGGGTCCATGCATTGTTATCTTCACGAATTCGCCGATGACAACGATATTCCAGATTGACGGGGAGGTTTTTGACGTTTCAAAGGGTGCGGCATATCAGCCAGGTGGATCTTATCACCATTTGTATGCATTTTTATTTCTCTATGTTTCGTTCTTTTTCCTCATCTCGGAGCGTAGCGTTGGCGTTGATGCAGCGCGTGCTTTCGGTACGGGTTGTTTCCAGACTCACCGTACTCATGATACCCGTGGAATGTCAGAAAAGGAATTAGCCGTAAGCAAATCTAAAATGTTTATCTGTGTTCCTGATTATCATCTGACATACTCCTGTCTGCTTCTAGAGCCTTGCGCACTGGAAGAAGTTTTACGCAGAACACAAGGACTATTTTAAAGTAGGTAGGGTTAATCATCCACCTATCGACCCTGCAAGTCCTATACCCGAGCATTGCGATCCCAAGAAAGCGAAGGCGGCCAAGGAGGCTGAAGAAAAGAAGAGGAAAGCAGAGGAAAAGGAGAAAGGCGCGGCCAAGAAACCGGAACATGAAGAGCTTTAATTAATAATTGCGGTAATATATTGCTTATGTATGTACAGTCAAAGACACCTCCTTGACACACGATACCTCCTTGACACAAATCGATTTTTGGGCGCAAATCTTGTTTTAAATCTACCAAATTTTGTACGTATGCAGTACTACAGGCATCCACCGTCATGTGATACACCAAAAATCGAATTCATTTAATAAAAAACTGCACGTAATAGTAGGTAAAAAAAACAACAAAACATATAGAGAAATGTCCTAGGTACACAACAGAGCTTTTATTTACAAAAAAGAGGAAGGGATGGTGAGAATATACACAAAATACGAGAGAGAGGTACAAAATGAGCCACACTATTGAGTGTGACACGCGACGGCGGCCCGGCCCGGATGGCCCCGGAAATCGATTATTCTTCATCCTCATCGTCTTCGTCGTCCTCGCTGCCCTCGCTGCCACTCTCCACAGCCTCAAAAACCTCCCTATCATCTTCGTCGTCACCAGGAGCACCTGCCTGCAAAAAACCGTCTGAAAAATCCTTCAATTTCGGCCTCGGAATCGCTTTTGGGATGGGGATGGGGGTAGGTTTGTCAGAATTCTTCAACTTTGTTCCCTTCTTCGTTGCAGCTGCCTTCTTCTTGTTGAAATCTTCGGTGGCCTTCTTGTTCTTCACCCTAGCCTCTGCAGCCTCCCCCTTCCTTCGCTCATCTACAACCTTCCACAGTGCAAGGGCCTCTCTGTACCTTTCTTTGGCCCCTCTCCTGTCCTCCTTCAGCCTTTCCCCATCGCGGATCTCCCTCTCCTTCTCCTTTGCAAGCTCATAGAACTGGTCACCTGTAAGGAGGCGAGGGAGGCCATCCCCTACCAGCTTCCCAGCCTTCTTCTTCGACTTTTTCTCCTCTTTTGCTGCCAGTTGTTGCTTAAGTCGTCGAGCATAGGCCTCATTCAGAATGTGGGATGCCTGGAGCTCAAAAGCATGGATCTCCATCCTATTGACATGGGCTTCAGATTCACGGAGGGCAGAGAGGAGAAGAAGCTCGTTGGGAGTGCAGGGCTGTATTTCGAGGGCAGCAATACGGTTGTTGACAGATCCAGACAGACTCTTCTTTGTGCGAGTGGTGTGGGAGGGCATAGGATCAGAAGAGACAGCAGGGGTGTGGGAAACAAGATGGCCAAGGTTTGTCTGCTTCAAAGAGTTGACAGTATTTGCGAGCACCTGAAGAGTAGAGTCTGGGGATGGAGATGGAGTGGTGGAGGTCGTTGCAGGTGTTGAATTTCTCGTTGACTGATTCAACACCGGGTTAGATGAGCATGTGATCCGGGCTTCCCGCGGTCCGGCAACATCAGCGGTTTCAATGCTCCTTATCTCTGCAGCTGATGTCATCGTCTCGGTATCAACTGAGCTGCTGGAATCCACAAGTTGTAAATCACGGAGTGCCTTGGCAAGGGCTTGGACAGGTTCTGAGGCCTGTTTCATGGGCACTGGGAGGTGAACCTCATAGGATGTGTCTTTGCTTGGAGCAAGCATGCTTTCTGTAATGACAGATGGGTCATATGGATGGATTCCAGTCTTTTTAAAAGCCATTTTGATATTTTCGGGTGTCAGAGCAGCGACGTAGGCCTTCGAAAAATCTGCAAAAAATTGTTTTTGTCCATGGGTTGACCAGTGCTTCGGAACCAGTTATCTCGTTCCTGTGAAAGATATTTTTTCAAAGGTGAGAAAATCACAACATCAAGACCTTGATAAATGTGTGTTCCATGTGCAGGATAGCAGATGATAACAATCTGGTGCTCGCGGGCATATTGAAGAAGGGAAACAGTGTAGTGGGAATTATGGCCATCCACAATCAGTAACCGGTGCTCGTTTTTGGCCTTTGTGCGTGTCATTTGATCAAAATGCTTGATCCACTCAATGCCAATCTCTCCATCGGTCCAGCCCTTCTTCTGATATCCTAATCTAAAAAGGGAAAATTTGAATAATCAGTATTTCTTGATCAAAAAAAAAGCAAAATTCATACGAAGCCTTGAGAGGATTATTATCTCCCCATCTGATATTGTATGCATTGCCCTTGAATATCACAGCTGGACGAATGGTTGTCCCATCTGCACAGATAGTCACAATACCAGTGATATTCTCCCGTGTTCCTGCACGCTGCTGGTATGGGTCTCCTTTGGTACGAGGGCCAAAAACAAACTCCCGCTCTCCTTGACCTTGTCCCTGAAATCCAATCTCATCAGATGCATACATATTGATAGGCTTGATTGAATATTTTGTGATTGTGCCCAGAAGAATGGTCTCGAACCAAAGAGTGTTGTTGGCAGGGTTGGCTGCACGACCTCTTTTATCTTCCAAAGGTCGTGATCGGGACATCTTGATATCATCCCCATTCCTGACCTTGAATCGGTAGGTCCAGTTAATACCAACACCTGTTACAGGAAATGCATCTCCTAGTCGGGCACTGGCAATTTGGTCCACTAGTTCCCTGGTGCGCATATGATCATATGGGAATCCACGGCTTGCAACCTCATTAAGAAACTCAACAACAATCTTCTCCTCTCCCGGTGTAAGCCAAGCACGGTCTGCATTAGCCTGTTCACGAGTACTTCCACCTTCTACTAAACGTTTCAGCCGTCATATGGCAAAGTTTAATCTGCTCGCCATTGGTTTCTTGAATATGCATGCCTTCAAAAAGCATGCATATTTTACGCAGCCCCATCCGCACATTCTTTGGCTTCTTCTGCTCAGCTTGATATGCTTTGACAGCTTGAGCCATCAGCTGATCATGTTTTTGCTTATATTTTCTGGATTTTTCAAGTAGTGATTTTGCTCGGCCAGGCATCAGATTGAGTAGAGAATGAGAGTATGAGGTGGAGGTGAGATTTGAAGAGCACCAGATGCCATTCTGTCGACACAAAATGTGCCTCAAGGCAACCTTGCGGCAGCCTCTATTTTTGAAATTCTCACGATTTTTTAAAGACCTGCACTGATGCTCGCTCACATGCTAGGGCCCTCAAATTGCTACAGGATGTTGATATGCATATTAGATATATTACTAGACCAAAATTTTACATCTATGTGGGGCCCAAATTGTAGAAGATCTCAAATAAATTTCAACTTACTATAATTTAACATGTTACATTACTGTTTCGACCAAAAATACACCTGTATTCAGCACGAAATAAAATAAAATTTTACTACAAATTTATAGACCTGAGTAGTAGCTACAATATACAAAAGAATTTGTGTTAATAGGTGCAAAAATCAATGTGAAAAGTGAGAATTACCGTTGAAGTGTAACACCGGCTAGTTGTGTCACAGTAGCCGGTGGATGCCTGTAGTATGCATACAAGTGCTTGCAAAATTTGGTGTGGTTTGGTGGACTTGGTATCTCAGAATCGTGTGATTGAGGCGGGAAATGACCCAATTTGGGTTGATGCATAATCTTGCAACTGATTTTTTGAGTCAATGAAGCAACGGTTGGGTCCCAAATTTGCACATTAGGTAAAATATAACCTGTTCCACTGATCTAGCTATTTTTTCCGATAAATATGGACGAAATGCGTCCAAAACACAGTGTCCAAGTGTATGTCTTGTGGAAGCGTGACAAGGTGCTTACATAACACACGTTCTCTGATCAACGCGTTCTGGCCTCAAAATCGGTTCTCTCATTCTAAACTTAGCCAACTTACTCAGGATGGTCCGTCGTGTCACACTTGTGTCAAGGAGGTGTAAACGTGACATTTGGCTTCCAACTTTCTTTCCTCTCGTTTGCAATATAATACATGGTATCCCATAATTATTTTTGGTAGATATACTCCTCAGAGTATCTAGTTATAGCCTAAAAAAACTAACTGCAAAATCTTTTGTATTTGTGACGCAATATGGGCATGTCAATTTTTTGTGTCAAGGAAGTGTCTTTGACTGTACCATAAAAAGAAATGTTCATATATATACACCTAGATATAGCCATCATACTTTTCTGGCCGGACATACTTCCTATCAGCGCAACATCTAGCCGAAAACTGAGATGATATCGCAAAGAATCGCCTTGTACTCTTGATAAATGGCGGATTAAGCCTGTAAATCACTGTTTTTAGTTGCTGGCTATATCAAGGATATCTGACTCATACCTGTCGAGGAGCTCCATGGGTGTATAGGTAGTTTTTAAGAAGCGGGAAATCCGACATCGAAGCATCGATCATACACGAGAACGGCATGCTGTCACGATATTTCGCAATGACGATGTTACCGCGCCATGCGTATTCCTCCTTGAAAGCGTCTCCTTGAATGTCACGGATAGTCTTGTTGATTGGGAACGCCATATTGTCCCGGGAGATAGTAGGATAGAAAATTATATATGGATTGGCAAACTTCCGGTTCATGCCGTCGAGCGCTTCGACAAGCTATGTATAGAAGCCCGTTTTGTAAGGACGCCAAACCGTTGCTGCAGAAAAAGCGGACAGACCTGATATTTCCAGGCCCTGGAACCGTAGCCTTCGGCAATCTAAAGCTTATAATGAACTTCTGTAGAACCCATAAGTGCGAGGACGGGGATTACATACATAGTCCATGTAGACCTCTGGGTGGGGCATACGAGAAGGAGGGGAGGTGTGTGAATCCATAGGGCTAGAATATCGTCAGTAGGTTATCAGTTCGGGCGAGTCTCGGAATACAGACAAAGAACCCTACCTAGTCATAAGTTGTACCACTGAAGGTGGTCGACCTATTGAAATATATTTGATGAGAAGGAGTGGCTCCAGATTTTTTTAAAAAGCGAATGAGCATACCGTCTGAAGGGAAGAGAATAGCATCATAGTTGACAGTGAATGGAGAAGACATTCTGGATTAGCTAGGCAAAAGGGTCGTTAGCGAGATAGGCGTGAAAGACAGAACTTGGCCAATACCTCGAAAAAAAAATCAACGAGGTAATTAAAAGACGGGAAGCTTCTGTGTAGACAGAAAGACTCGACAATATTAGGTCTATTTATCGAACCGAGGAGAGGGATGAGGATATGGGGAATAAAGGCTGCATCTTATAAGAGTTTTGGATGTGGGTAATGAGGACGGCGTGCTGTTCCATGATCGACAAACCTAGAAAGTAGGTGTATCGAGCCACTCTGAGCTTTAGGGTACATGAGGTGATCTATGAAGTCACACACTCATAGCCTTGTTCCATCCAATAATCGTTACTCATAAAAAAAAATAGTCCAGAGCAATTTGAGCAGAACCATTGATGCGCCAATCAGTCAGCAAGTATCATCCAGATTAGGGAGCCTGCAGGTTGTCAAAAATTGTAGGCGCACAGATATAAAGATTTAGGGGGCCGACAGAATTCGTTTGCAAGTTTGCATTCGGTTCTCGAAGCAGGCTGCGACAGAAGGTAATGTGGTGGCATCGACTCCGTTATGGTCCATTTGCAAATATGGAGATCTTGCTGTCCATACAGAGATGATTTACCCAGCGTATGCCCTCAAAGGTTTGTGGGCCCAAGATCGCATCTGCGTAGTAGAGTAAGTATTATGTTGTAGTTAGAGATCAACTTATCAACTCCGCCTCCTTGGTTAACTAAAGAAATGGCCGGAGGTGGACCGCAACTTGCCGTTTCATCACAATGACAAGTTAGCAATAAGAAACTACTAGTGTGTATGCCGTGATTCATGTCTTGAACTTGACCTTCCATCTAAGCTCGAACGAATGTATTGTGCTTGAATCCCAGCTTCGGGCCTTGACACTCGACAGCTAGCATGTCGACTCTGGTTTCAGACCAAACCTTTCCAAAACCCTTCTAATGTGCCTGGCCTGACGGGATTTGAAATGCTGCTGCTTATCCCTATTTCGGGTTCTACTTATCTCCCCCCTTAGTCCTGCGTTTTTTCGTTGCGGGACAGACAGATCGACACTATACTCCATATGACGCTTAGCAGACTGGGCCAAAGTTCGACATCACTGGATCGCGTAGTCATCGATGTTGTAGCCTCAAGTACTAAACTGAACGCTGGTGAAACTCTTCAAGATTAATCAAATGAGTCTTGTAAATTCAAGAGAATATTCAAATTTTCTCTTTCTAGGTCTCTTTATACTATGTTGGGTAAGCCGAATCCAGGCGCACATTACACCGATCCTCGATGTGTACAGCTAACTGCCATACATCACTTGATATCCTTTATCTTAGTTTTTTTTTGCCCCACTTTTCTTGGACTTGTACACATAGCATTTACACGGAGTCATTGAACGAACGAGTATGACGAGGTATGACGGCGACAAATCGGCGCAGATTAATTCGTGCGACGGATTCATAGCATGGAGTCGGATGGAATACAGCTTTGCGACTCCACGAATATGGTTGTGGATAAAAGAACGTGTCTTCAATGAATTTGGGCTATCCTTATGTGCAATCTAACCCGTTTTCTTTGGCTTGTAGCATCTGAAAATGTCTTATCTTTTCCTCCAAGCATATATTGGCCCGAGTCCTTGTCTTTGGTCTTTTGCGCACCCTTCTCTTCTTTCGCTACGACAGTCAACACACAGTGATGTGGCACATCCTTTTTCAAATTCTTCATGATCAACTAATAAACTATTTTTCTGCATAACATAGCCTTCCCTTGTGGTGGATCATACCTACTCGTTTTGACCCTCGTTTACACTGCCCGGGAACTAGATGAGCGATGTTATGGGTAATCTCTCGAGGTTCTGAAGCACGAGATGACCTGTAAATGGTCTCTTTATTGAGTACGAAACCTTCGAGGTCCAGAGAAGGTTTTATTGACCCCTAGTATTTCCAGGTTAGCGATTAAGACAAATCGACGTCCTGGAGATGCGTTCCCTTGAGTCGCAGGATAATCTAATGACACTGACTGACAATCGGTGTAATGTACCCTTTAGCTTTCGGGGCAGAGCAACTTGTCAATGGTAATTCACAACGGCCTCCGAGGGATTGGATGCGTTATCTGACTCCAATCACACTCTGACAGCGACTGCACGGCGTTTTAGATCTATTTGTCCAGTCACCTTATTTGGTTGTTAATATCCGCCCCTATGGACCTCAGCAGACCGGTGGATACGAGCCTTTTCGTCTTCACCATTTGGGCTTCTTTAGTTTCTCGCGGAAGACGACAATTTTCGAAATGTGATTAGATATGGTATCCGATTGCCATGCATCCTTGCACACCCAAGAGCAGAACTTATTTTGAACGGAATGGTTGAACTATGTATGCCATATTTACGGCGAAACGAAGAGGTCACGGCGCTTGGGGACTCAAGCATGCAGCCTAACTATGAGGATACAGTGCCAGTTCGCGAAATACCTTTTGGGAGATGGGATCATACTGTTCCCCAATGCACGTCAAATAAGCGGCAAAGTACAAGACACAACTGATGACTGCTGCAACTTGATTACGCTTACTGGCAAGGGTGGCATTGGCGAACCACTCGATGGCAGCACGAGACAAATAATACAATTTTGAGACCAGCAAAGATCTTCAGACTTCATTCTCGAGCACATTAGTTATAACGACTGTAGGAGTGAATCCAGACTTGCAAAAAATGCACCGCGGATGAAGTCAGACCAATCATCAGTAAGAAAGTGGGCATGAAATGACCAACACGCGTTACGACTAGATTTAATAAATTCCGTAAACTCCTGAAATGCGTAGGTCCTGGGAGTCGTGTCTTCTAAAGGTAGACGAGGGTAATATGCTTCAAACTCTAACGGGTTTTTTTTATAGCTGAGGGTCAAAAGTGTGCGAATTTGGAAGAGCGTGATCTGTTGCGTTTTGACGCGTCTTGTTGGTGAAACGCATATTTCCATCTGTCTTCCCACTCGTTCTAGGCTGTCGCAGTACCATTCGAAACCCAAATCAAAACTGAATCCCACGGCTTTACAAAATGGACGAGTACCTCGTCGTCGCGACACACCTTTCCGCGCTCGATCCAATATCAACATCGACCGTTATTGTTCAAACAGCGCGCCCAAATGCACCTTTGGCAGTCGTTCCAGACACAGACCTACCACTCGAACATGCGACATGTAGCTCAATACTTACAACTGCTACAACTGGAACAATCCTTATGCGTGTCATCCACGGTGGATTGATTGTCGAACTCATTTCTTTGTCGACTCCAGTTCCACCGCTCCGATTCGTTCTACCAGCAGCCATTATTCCGACACCCTCTCTATTTCTTTTTGAGGATTCAGAAGTTCACGTTCTTTTGGTGACTGATATTGGCTCGTTGTATCGACTAATCGTACCCGTCGACGGTCTCAAGTTGTGGACGAACCTGGCCGACAATATTTGGCCAAGAGAATACTTCATTCGAAACTTGCCCATTGAGCATATTCAAGATTGCTCTGTACACGCCCAGGGAACACATTGCATTGCTGTCAGTCTACCTAACGGTGTCCTGCTCAGACTTGATGCGGAGGCTATGGGATACGATGTCCATGACGGTATGCCTTAATTCTCTTGCAAATAGAGCTTGAGCTTGAGCTTACTCACACATCTCCTCCTCCAGATGAAGAGTGGACTGAAACAGTATCCCATCATGGTTCATTCCTTTCGTCGTTGACCGCTTTCCTTCCCATACATTCCACTTCTCCAAACGCGTCCGACATCATCTCTTTGGCTTCTCACCCGTGGCCAACAGATATCGGCAGTATCTGGACCCTTTCACGAGATCGTACCCTAAGACTTTGGAAGGCTAGGCTTGGCTGTGTAGCATCGAAGATGCTGCCCACTGCACCCAATATGAAGGAACCTTCCACGAGTGCTTCGGCCAGTGCAAAGTATCTTCTCCTGGACGCTGAACGTCAAAATCTCGTTAAAGTATTCTCAATAGCGTCTGAAGATGAAAGTAGACTCGATATTTATGTTATAGTGTTCATTCCAACCCCATCGTCGACATCAGGTGGATTCTTTTGTCTTCTTGACACTTCCTCCGACCACTTTGTTGAAGTTGGCATTATCGAATGTCCCAAAAATACAGCTCATTGTCATCTACAGGACTTCACTGTCGGTGGTCATACTCTATACGCACTTTGGGATCGACAAGGGCAGTCTGTTGTGGAGAGGACACTGATAGACCTCGCATCACTACGATCGCACGATCTTCGACCGGCACTATGGAAAACTTCAGAATACATGCAACAATCTGAACTAACTCCGACACACATGGAAGAACAACTTCTCTCTCCAGGATCCCTGACTGAGAAATTCCTTTCAGCGGTCATGAAACCAGGTGTATTCTCTTCCCTCACGCTCCGAACGGCCCTAGACAGGTATATCGAAGCCTGTTCAACCCTCCCAGGACCACAGCCCCCACAGCTCAGCGCCCTGTATTCAAGCCTCTGCGAGAATATTGCTGCTGTTGTTGGATGCACTGTAACTTTGAATCGTGACCCTCAGACAGGTGGATTCCAGCACGCAAATTACTGGACTGCCCTGAAAAGAGATTGGGAGGGATTCGTCGCAAGATGCAGAGAAATAGAGCGAAGTGCTCGATGGCCGCTTGCTATCGCTGCTCAAGGTCCCGAAGGAGTCATCGTGGTCGAACGAGAAAGAGTCGGCTCTCTTGTTATCGAAGATGTTCCCATATGGCTTCGCCGTATGCTTGAACGTGATCAACCACCTCACGCCCAATATGACCTTTTCGCGATTGTTTGGGCACTACGCTCCAGGCTAGGCTCTGACATACTGTCGAGTTTGGAAATTCGGGTGGTTGATATTATGCACCAAGAAATTGCTTTTTCTTTTGCTGAAATTCTGCAAGATCAAGCACGCCGCATTGCTTTCAAAGAAAGTCTGGATGAAGGCGCAGGCAGTTGGTTCGTTGGACGACTCCAAAGTGTAGCAGACCTCGACAAGGCCACTCGGAATGCTCTGGACGCCATTGGAGGGTTTGATCTGGCCATCAAGAAGGAGTACACTGACGCCGAGCTCCTTCACCCTCCCCCATCTTCACAATGGCTACGGTCACAATCGGCCGCCTTTACCACCATCACCGTTGAAGCTAGATATGACCTTTGTCTATGTCTTATCATTTTGCTATTCTTCCTTGCTGAGGAATTGCCAGGTTGGGATGCATCTCTTCTTGCTGAGGTTTTTGCTGTATTCCGTGGCCTAGCCATTTTACGCTATGTCGGCAGTCAACCCGCCGAAGCTAATGGCACCCGTGGTCAGACTGATGTATCTTCCCCGGATGATGATGTAGTTGCCCAATTGCGCAACATGAACGTGTCGAAAAGCAAGACTCAGGTCGCTTCTAAATCTTCTCTGATGTATCTTCTTGTTACTCAATCATCACCTCCCGATGGAATCGCATCGGGTGCTCATAACTTTTGGATTCGACAGGACTACTTCAATCGATATCTCCTGCACATGCTACTAGGCATGAAATTCTTTTCTGCGATAAAGTAAGGGCTCTGGGATTTACTGGGATCACCTCCGAGCTATTGTCGTGGTTACCTCGGACACCTGCTGCCACATATCTTCAGTCACAAGTATTTTTAAGCCAGGGCAGGGTCGACGACGCTGCTCAACTACTGCAAAATCTGGCTGGAGCCTTTGGTAAGTTGGCCCTCCTATTTTCTCTTACAATACGCTCAAGTGGCGACAGGGATCAGCAATTTAACTTTGGAGGACTCTGAGGCATTGTCAGCGGTACTTCCCAATTCCCAAACAATCGACTCGCAATACTTTTATTATCTCTTTGCCGCCGATCTCTTCAAAAATATCTATGTCTATCACGAGGCTCACTTCTCTCAGCTGGCTATCCAAGCTGCACCTTCCGGTGCTGACACGGCCCCACTCTGGAACACTGTCGTAAAAGGTTGGACAGATCTAGCACTGTATGACGATGCCTATGCTTCTGCCATGGCCACTCCATTTGAGAAAGAGTTTGTGCTTACTTGTTATCGATGAATCGATGCTCACAAACTCTCATTTAGAAAACGAGAATTGGCCACTCAATTGGCCATCCGCATGTGCGAAGGAAATGCAGTAGAGAAGCTTATGACCTTCGATTTTGCCGGCATTGCCAGCGAAGTCGAAGCAGCACTGGCTTTCAAGTCTCGAAACGCTGATCCACGCGTCCAACCTTGTTACTCCAGGATTCTATATACCTGGTATACCCGCAGAGGCGACTATCGGAATGGTCAGTCTCACTTAGCTTGAATATGATCGCTGATTGCATTTATCAACTTCTTTTATGTTCTATTCTAGCATCGTTGACGATGTTCCAGCGTGCCCGAAAGTTACGGGATATCATTACTGATTCTGTGTCTTTCCTTTCCCTGGCTGAAGATCAATTGGAATCGCTATCGGTGGCCACCAATGCCCTTAATCTTGTGGATGAAAAATCGGCTTGGATTTTGATGCCAACCATTCCAGACCCCGTATGCTTCGTTGCTCTCTATTGATATATACGACTGACCAATTTATCAGACTGGAAGACGCCAAAAGCGTTCGAAACATATACCAGAATCCAAATTTGTTTCAAGTAAATATGACGCCGAGATCATCACATTGGCCAATATGGAGTACGAATGTATTCTTCTTCGAGCTCAAATCGACATCATCAAGCGAGACCCCTCGGTTCTTTCATCTCCGGGTTAGTTATTCTTTATCGTTCTTCGTGTTGCTTCCTGGGCTGATTGCCCTTGCCAGAATTCCTTCTACCCCCAGCACTCATTGTCATGAGACTAGCCCAGGCGAACCAGTACACACAAGCAATGGCCACTGCAAGAAGCTTAAAGATCGATATGACAGATGTCTTTATCCACTTGACAAATCAGTGCCTACGCCTCACTAGAAATCCCGGGGCACTAGTGTAAGATACATCTGTCATGTTTCCCACATCACCGAAGCTCACTTTCAATAAAGGCAGGACGATACATCGGGATGGCTCTTGACGGATATTGCTGCATCCTGGCAAGGAACTCCATCGGATCGAGGATGGCGGTATCTTCAACAATCCTTGAAGCGTCACGATGGGCAAGAAAATGACTATCGCTACACAAAGGCGTCTTTCGAGACGATCCTAAGTATTGGTAAGTCCTCGTCATCTCCGCCATGGTTGATCGACGCTTTGGAGGTACGTACGGCCAACCTTATCTGATCGATAACCCTCTGACGGTTGACATGATAGAAGTATCAACCTGAGTACCTCATCCGCATCAGCTTGAAATATGAAAACATCGCCGATGCCGTAAACTTCACTTATGCCCTTGCTCTTAAGGTGAAGATTTCAACTATCTCCAACTTTTTAGGGGCCGTACTCACCTTTCCTTAAGTCGGATAAACAAGTTTCCAGAGAATCTTTCAAAGATGCATCTTCTACATGGCTTCCTTATGCACTAATCGACCAAGTGCTTATAGCCGCAGATGCCCAAATTAACCCTCCTGAAAATTTGGCACAGCTGAAAACGACGATCAATAATCGAATAAAGCGGATGCAGAAACTCAGCCAGAACGTCTCATGACCTAGCCTCCCTCCATCAGATATCTCTTTCGATTGTTTTGTCGTTTACTGGATTGTTTGTTGTAATTAATGCAAATCTCCTTAATGCCGAGGTTATTCCTCCTTGGAAGGTCATTGAAAGTATACAAAGTATACATACTGTCTACAGCTACATGGTTCGTTTGGGTATTGTAAGAAAAGCTATTGAACCGACAAGACGTCTACGGATGGATTGATACATGGTTTCCAAAAAAAAAAAAATGGAGCAAGGAAAATGGAGCAACAAGATGACAACAGTTTCATTCACACGGCAAGAAAGCAGTGAATGATACAAAAAAGAAAAACCAAAAGAAAAATGGTCCCTATGAGCTTTGGAGATGCCTACTCGACTGCCCCTCTGTCCGAGTGCTGTCTAAGAACTGCGACCACTCCGCGTGACCAAAGCCAACAGCAGCACCCCACATAGCATCTTCGACTTGATTAACGTACGGATACCGGTTAGGATCGTACATTTGCTGTGGTTGATGTGACATATTATTGTTGTACGTTTGATAGGCTGGCGTCGGAGTCAGATTCTGTGCATGTGGGCTGACGATTTGCGGCTGGTTCTGTGGCGAGTGGATGCTCTGGCCCCCGTGGGCCTGCGACAGGGAATGCGACTGTTGTGGGTGATTTTGGTATAGAGTGGTAGCAGCATTGCGGATAGATGGTATGGAATTATGGGGTTGATCATAAGAGTGTTGCGGAAGGGCAGGTATCACTGGCATCGGAGGGCTTACCGAACTAGAATTCGCCGGCGAACCCATGGCGCCTCTCGTGCCAGGGGAGTCGCCCAAACGCCGGGGATCATGCGAGTCGTGGTATGGGAAGGCCAGCTTCCGCACAGTGCCGAGAACGTGCGCGCGCTTTTTCTCGCGGCTCTCTGAAGGCTCGAGCGGGAAATCGGGTGAATATAGAGGGCACAGCGCGTTCAGGATGTCGAGGGCTTTGTCAGCGACTACAATACCCCTAGCCTGTTCAAGAGTCGTGACGGCTTTGCGTATGCTCGCGCGGAACAGACCAGCACCTGGCTGGTCAGGATTGGCAATAAGCTGGAATGAGAAAAACATCGCGGCCGAGAAGCAGTGGAAAGGCTGCCAGTTCATGTGGCCTGGTACAGCCAACGACGAATTAGCAAGGAAATCGGGACGAGACTGGCCCACCATAGTGATGAGTTTGTCGGCAGCGCCAACTGCGATTTCTAAGCTTTGAGCCGACTTGGCCGGATCAACGGCGGGTGCTTTGCTACCAGTGGGCAAGGGACTGGCACCGGCACTCGCGTAAGGACGGTGAAGGGTGAAGCGGATATGATAATAAGATGTGCGAATAATAACGCTTTGCACGCCCAATCTGCGGACTCCTACACTGGGAGAAGCTAGACTTCGGGCCACTCGGAACTCATCCATATCCAACTCCGGCGGCAAGGTCTCCATCCATTGAGTGAGAGCGCGATCGTTCGCCTGCACATTCTCGTAAGATACTGGACGAATTGAGACAGCATCATCCATGATATCTCCAAGAATGAAAGCTAAGCGGAACAGCGCAATATTTGGAAGATACAGACGTCCCGTCTTATCAATAGTAGGATCGCAATATGATGGCAATTGTGTGTCGAAGTGGTGTGACGCAATACACAAAGGCCGTCCGAACAAAAAGGCTTGCCAACTATGATCAGAAACGAGATTTAGAATAGAATCCAATCGGAGAACTAGAGATAAAACGCTGACCGCTCCAGTAATACGATATGCCACCACGCCCATCGTCGGCGTTCGGCGACGTCCCTATGCATTCTCCATTTTCCGGGGTCACGATGAAGTCCCATAGCGGTACCAATGGTCACCAATTCTCCCCTCACATGCCAGATTTCTTCACTATCTGTCTTTGCCAGAGTGTGGAAGTGGGTACGTACAAGCAGCAGTTCGACAAGTTCTAGGGTGTAAGTCCTTGATTCTGCGGTGTGCTTCTGTAGTGATGTGGTTGAAACCTCGAAGAACTTGATTCCAATTTCTTCATGGGTGTCGGGAAACTTGTCGAGCAGTACATGCTGAGATGGCAAGTAATGGGTCGCTATCGCCATCAGCGCGCAAGCGGTTGATAGCACAATACGGTCAGCTTTGACCCCACTTTTGTATTTCTCCCATTGGTGCGTAAAGGAGGCCTGGTTGACGTGCCGATAGATCCAGTTGCAGTATTCGAAGTAGTAGTCGAGTAGGCCGTCGATAATGTCAAGTGAGGGTAGCAGAGAGAGCAGGTCACGGTCGTAATCTTGGGTGACGGAAGCAAAATCGTCACTGGCACGATCCTGGCTATGCTGCCGGCTATCCGAATCGTCTGAGTCGCGACCTTCGTTCTGAGTAGTAAAATTGTTTCAATTTGCAAACACGCGAAGATGCAGATGAGAAAATTTAAGACTTACCATTAAAAGATGCGTAGCGGCACTCGTTGGGCCCGCATATAGTCCGCCCTGGACCTGGCTGCCCAGCATACCAGGTGCCGCTAAACCTTTCTCAGCGACATCCGACTCGATGGTCTCTTTCTTGGGCACGACCAAGGCCTGTGCATCGCTCGGTCTCCGCTGAGGAAGGGTGGATCTCTGGTTTGGGAAAACGTAGGCCTCGAGAAGTGAGATGGAATGGCGTAGACGTGCGATCTCTTGGGCAGGATCGATGCGGGTGAAGGTGCTAGTGGCGGTTAAAAGGGCAAGGCCTGAGCTATGGACTGAACACAATCAACGGACAGGTGACTAACTGTTGATCATCTCCGCGGGTATGAGGATCGCTGGTTTCATGGCCTCTGGCATCTTGATAACACATTGCGGAAGTGCCTAAAAGGTTATGTTAGATCTCTTGACCGATAAACATGGGAACCACAAGGCCTCAAAACGGACTTGCCTCGCAGGACACACGACGAACACGGTCGATTTCTGAAGCAAGACGATGGTTCAGCATAAGCCTGGAGTGTAGGGAGAGAAAAGAAGAAGAAACCTGTCGCATTTGAGCTTGCTATTCCGACAAGGCTCGCAATTTATTGCTTTGCGGGCGCGTTTTGTGGGTGGTCTGCCGTCGTTGGACTGCTCGCCGACGCCTGGAGTTGGGGAAGTTCTGCCACGAACGATGCCAATGGTATTGGATCTGCTGGGCTTTGGACGTGCGATAGGAGGGGAGGCGGAGGGCCTGAGATGGATATTGTCGGACATTGGGGGAGGGTCAGTGGTGGCAAAGAGCAAGGGATGACCGGATCGTAAATGGGAGGGAGGTGGTTTTACAATACAAACTCGTCAAACAACTTGTCATCAAGCTGTCCAATGCAAATCCATCCTTTTCTTCTCATCAATATTCATTTTATACACTCTCATCTCCAATAGTCCGTGAGACCACCATCAAACAGGGAGCCATGGAACTTTTACAGGAGACGCCGTATCGCCTGACTTGCTCATCCTTGCTTCAATGTGTCGCTGGTCCTTTCGGTCTTGCTGCGGCCCTCCTCCGCCGACTAACAAAGCATGATCACTCATAGAAGGTCACTATATTTCCACCTCAATCCTCCTTTTGCCTCGTGTCAATACCACACCTTCCCCGTCCTATGAATTCCATACGACCACCGTTGAATCAAGCTCCGCACGCACGCTCAGTAACTCCGAAGTTACTAAGCAATTATTGCTGACTCTGTAATATCACAAACCACCTTGTGGATGGCCTGCGAGCGCTTATAATGGATCAATGCCTCAGTTTGAAAATCAAAATGTGGTCCTTGGCACCATCTTGGCATAGTTCGTGCATTTTCCTTCCCCATACATACTAGGAATATTTGTGTGCTCGAACGAGGACGAGAGGCTGAGAGCCAATGATACCGCATTTGGCAAATTTTCTTCTATCGGCATATCGTGACAGGTATGGCACCAGATATCGCTCCGGATGCATATCTAAAAATAGGCCCATATAATCTAGGGGTTTTAACTTATACCCAGTTGTCTTACGACGACGTTGAAAGAAATATGTAAGTGGTATGCCGCCGGAACGACCAGATGGTGTCATATCACAGGGTTTCCCCAGAATGCTATCTGAACCACCGCCACGGTCAGATGCTTTTGCCACCCATCGTCCTCGAGTACCTGTCATGGTTCATTGGACAGTGGGTGGCATATTATCGGCTTTCAACGATAGAATTGGGCATGTTTTTCTCTCCCTATCATCAGTGATCAGATATTGCCATTGAAATCGAGGAACAAAAGCGACGTACATGGTGCGCCCGAGGCGGATGATTAGGAAGCCTATTCTAGCGCATTGTTGTGGCAATAAAATGTAATAAGATTACCCCAAATGTTCCACCTTCAGCCCGCAAAAGGAGACTGTAGATCGCTTTCACAAGTGACCCGGTAATAACCGTTTAGCTAAGTTAAAAAAAGACAAGAGAAGTTATAGTTAGAGCTCTGTATGCGAGACATGGTGATGGAAGCCACCGTAAAGCCCGTGAGCATATCCAAGACATCACCAAGTTTAACTAAATGCGTAGAGCTTGCGGGCGTTGCCACACACAGCTGAGGCCATTCGCTTTGACATGATACGACATACCTGCCACTAATCGCCTAGGTTTTAGGACGAGCCTGTATGTAAAATGCTGAAGTAGATTAAGCTCACCTACTTCCAGTCTAAAAAGAAATCTCATGGGTCGAACGCATTTCAAACGATTGGCTTCTCGAATAGAAAATTTTGACCAATACATAATTTAAACCATACATACCTTGTATCGTGTCTCTGCTGTAGAGCCAAGCTGGCTAAGCTGACCCTCCCTGATGCCTAGAGTCAATATGACATTCCGAGAAAGATAGATAAATATCTATGGCGTACCTGGGTTACATGGCAGTGCTACAGACGACAAATGGTTCGACTATGTCGGTATACATAAGATGAAGATGCAATAGAAACGATATATCGCCCACGCTAGACAACATCTACAAAGGCCTTGAAATCAAGAACTAACGAGGGATGCTGACACTTGCGACTCCGAGTTAATCAGCTATAAATATATATACGTTTAAGGTAAGGATCATGCCGTGGCGAAAGGACAATGTGGGGCCCTTGCCAAATGTGGCAACCTACCCAATAGTTCAACAAAGCGTTATAATTTTACAAGCAGGGTCGCCCGACCCGAGTCCTATATTTTTAGGCCTGTGAGACCTTTCCAGGACATAAGACGGCCCAAACCCGGAAGCACACTCTACCGAGAGGTCCTGGCCCATACATTGATCATGGTCGATCTTCAGAAATAAATAAAAATTCAGTAGAAGCTTGCGTTGGTCTCCCAAGTCCCAAATGCAGCATATTGAATTGCGGGAAGAGACTCACGGCCTCGCCTCCATTTGCTTGAGCCTCGCCTTCCAAAAATAAGTATTTTCATGTGGCAAGCCATCTGCATTCGCCTTAGTGTGATTTCCTGCCACCCCAGATTGACCTCATATCGGATAGTAGACGCGGAAGAGAGGCATCCTTCGCTCAGAAATGAAACTAGAATCCGGATTGTGCTTCAATGCCTTTCCGTCGTCCGGAAATTGTGCAAAGTGCGGGTATGAATGACAGCCAGTCTATGGCACTAAGTTGAGACTGTTGAGGTCTCGCCTCGTACGGCCAAGATAAATGGAGGGCTGTGAACTTAGTTGAGTACTTACCCGACCGCGTCCAATTTCATATCAATAGAGATCGCGCGTATGTTTCCATCGATAAGATGAGAATTGGTCTCAAAGAATCTCCGCGATGCGTTGTTTAACCATGATCCATGATGTCCAAACCCCAACTGGGGTTGAGTTCCTCTGGTGGAATAAGTATGAAGGGTGCAGATAAGGCGTCGGATAGTCGGTGTTTCGTGTGGGCGCGTCGCATGTCTTACGCGTGGTCGAAAACACAGTTACATCGCAAAGGGGCCGAAGAGGAGGGAGGATTAAACAGTCGGCAATCCAAGGGAAGATGGAAGCAAAGAGGAAGTGATGGTATGCAATGATCGAACGTAGTATACATTACGTAAAGTAACAGTTGATTCGGACTCGTCAGGGCATCAGACCCAGGGAACAACGGGTCATGCCTCGAGGGTACCGGTTGCGTACATAAACACTGTAGGCTAAAAAGCTCCAACAATTCAAAGTTCAACTTCTCGACCCACCCTGCAAACTAACTAAAATAATCCATAATCACTATCTGATTGGAGAGACCAAGGAAGGACATTCACTTACACATGGTGTTCTGAGATACATGGTCGGATACTATGTTTTCAAGTCGACTCCCCCAATGCCTAAGGACTGGTCGGATTCTTCGGAAGTTCCTGCGTTCCTGCTAACTTGAGTTGGGAAACTTTTCGAACAAAGGAGACCAAAAAAACACACACCGAATTGCAGTCGAAGCAAGCTTATTCAGTCTTGGACCAAGTAGTGATATACTTTAACCAAGGGTCATGAAGCGAATGTTTGATTTGAGCTCCCAAAAGCAGTAAGTGAGACCAAAAGAGCATGGGGAGCGTGCATTAACAAATTTCAAGTCACAAAAACGGCTCTAGTAGTGATGGCGATACATGAAAGGGCCATAAATAACGAGGGTTGGGATATCGAGAACAGCGTTCTTTCTCCCCGCGCGTATCAAAGGAGAAATAGTAACGTCACAGAAAGTATCAAAGTCACCAGTACAACAAGTTCAAGTTGCTTTCTTGCAGTGGTTCGATCGAGGAAGAAATTTGAGTGAGGCTGGCCGTCGTTAAACTGCAGCAGGATTTAATTAGCTCGCCTATTTAGCCTCGATCCGCTACAGGCCACATTGACAACAATTTGTTCGCCAACCAACTCGGTGTACAGTGACGTTCATTTTCCATTAATATCGGTAGAACTCGGTTGAGGGGCACTACAAAATTGGAATCAAGATATATAAGCGCCCAGCGACTAGTGACTACCAACCAACCGTTCTAAAAAAAATTGTGAACGGGAAGCACGAAGGCACCAACAATTCCGATGGCTTGCACTCAGTTATATATGGATTTTGCAACAATGAACCGCATACAGCCGGACATAGAGGATCCCACACGAAATGCATCGCTCGAGAAGACAGAAAGCGTTCGGGATAGCAACTGCAAGAAGGCTTAGAAGGCGTGGTACGAACAGCATATGTAGCAGATTGAGGAAGAGAACCCAGAGCGCGACAGCGAGTGCAATGGAAACCGTGGCCTAGCAGAACGTCACAATTGCAGAGGCTCTGATGAACGTAAGCGTATCGAGCCGGTTATTTTCCTAAGTTACATACCTTCAATGTAAACCGTTGAATACACGTAATCTCCATCATGGCTAACTGAGACATGCATTCTTCCTATCTTCTCCTGGTTTTTTGGAAGGAAAGGATGATAACTGATAGACGGCTTTTGCCCTTGGGTCGATAGTCCATGGTATGATATTTCTTTCCAAGAGGGTCGAATCACAGGGTACATCGCTTTGTACGTAGATTCTTTCACACTCCACCTATGTAAAAGAATGAAATAGGGTTAAAATAATACATCATGAGCCTTACCTGACTGCTAGGAATCGAACGCGATGGGGAATAGAAGTCGTGCCTAAAGATTGCCATTCAGCCAATTCATAATGAGACAGAATTCTCGACGCAAATCGTTCTGTCCGGCTGCGAGCCATGATAGAAGCTATTCGAGGTACATGAACGAGGTCGACGCCTATTCCAAGAATTGTCATAGAAATGAACAAGAATTGGCCTTGTACTAATCCAAAGGCAACCGCACGCGTTGACTAGGACTTCCAAAAGCTTGGTTCGGGAGTTGACGCCAAACAGACGTGTTTAATCCGATCAATTTGCCAAGGGATTTATTTCTGATTTACGATTTCTCCAATATTCAGACTCTGCTGCGAAAAATATCCTCAAAGGATTGTTCTGAGGACAGAATATCCAGAAACATTCCTTTGCGAATCTAAATGCCAAGTGATCTGATCTACGTCGCTGCTGCTTGCAATCGATTCAGTCAAGCTGCCGATGTCTCGCCATCGTCGTCTCTGGTTGCTTTTGGCTCTTCTAGTTTAATAGCGCTCTGGGATCTTGATGTAAGAAACCTTTATGATCACAAGCTCTGGTTCTTAATGCTTTATGCAGAGCCGGAATGACAATGGGGTGTCCGAAACATTACCAGAATTCAAGGGCTTGATAACCTGTGTCAAATTTCTAACCAACAACGTTTTGATATCTGCGAATGACGCTGGAGTGTTAAATTGCTGGAAGAGGAAAGCATTAGACTCTCAGGCAGGCAAGGCTCTATTTTTCAATAAGGCAGGAGCTAATCGTGTAGATTGTGTTCCCAGTGGAGGCTCACTTCCACGATTCAAGCCCATTCGAAATCAATATCTACCCTCTGTGTCCAAGGCGCCCGAATCGTAACAGGATCTTCAGATTCTTCAATCAAAATATGGAAATATGCCGAGGGCAGCGACAAAGGTAATGCACTGCTCTTCGTTATCTTGACCCACAATTTGAGATTCTCATCCAGATGATATCATTGAGTCACAGACAATTGAGCTCAAGGGCAAATATCCTCTTATCTCTGCCATGGCCTATCTTCCAAAAACGAATGGTTTGAACCTACCTTTTTGTTTTATTTTGGATCTTTTCACATACCTCAACAGTTTCGATCTTGGCTGTGGCTGGTACTGAGTCATTCGTTCGACTTTGGGTCTGCTCAGATGACCAGGTATGTTGTTCCCAATACGTTCAATGAATATCGATCTAAAATTAGTGTCTTACAGTATCTCTTATCTGCTACGTTAGCCGGTCACGAAGACTGGATTCGTAGTCTCGCTTTCAAGATCCCGGAGACCGATAATCTTCCCTTGATATTGGCCTCGGGATCCCAAGACGCCACTATCAGGCTTTGGAATATAGAACCGTGGAAAAAGGCTTCAATTGCCATGACCAAGTCCCTATCCTCCGAGCCAATAGACGAGCTTTTGGATAGTTTCGAGGAATCTCTAGGGGACCTGGGAGAGAATGAAGAAGGTGGTAGACAAATATCACTCAAACATCATATTTTAACGGTCAAAGTCGACGAAGAGAGGTATTTAATAACATTGGTCTCATCCGTAGCATCGCTTCCTAACATGTATACTCTAGTTCCCAGCAGTTTTCTGTTACATTTGATGCCCTTCTAGTAGGACACGAAGCAGGTGTTACATCTTTATCGTGGCGCCGAGATATATCGACATTGCCCACTTTGTTGTCAACCTCGACAGATTCATCTGTTATTCTTTGGTCGCCATCTAGTGTTAATCCATCTGCAGATGCGTCGGCTTCTATATGGATTAATCGCCAGCGATTTGGTGACGTCGGTGGACAAAGACTAGGTGGGTTTGTCGGAGGGCTTTGGGCACGGGATGGCCTTGAAGCGTTAGCATGGGGTTGGGCAGGAGGATGGAGAAGATGGTCATGTGGCTCTTCTGCAGCGAATGATCCCGCCGACGAAAAATGGAATGAGATAGGTGCAATTTCTGGTCACGATGGCCCCATCAAAGGCCTTGACTGGAGCCCAGATGGTAAATATGTCATATCCTCAGGGTAAGTGGTTAATTCTTCTTTTGTTTTCATTTCTTATCGAATGACTCGCGATATTTTTCAACCAGTCTCGACCAGACCACCCGAATCCATGGACCTGTGCATAATCCAGGAAAACAATCATCATGGCATGAGATTGCTCGCCCACAGGTTCATGGATATGACTTGCTGAACGTGGTGTTTGTGAACCCCTTGAAATTCGCTAGTATAGCTGATGAGAAAGTCGTCCGAGTCTTTGAAGCCCCTCGCGGGTTTGTTCAATTGGCTGAAAGGCTCGGTGTCGCCCAATTTTCCAAGGAAGAGGTAGGCCCAAACTCCTCAAACATGTATATCAAAAGGCTTACAGAACTTTGTAGCATAAAAGACCTGTCGGTGCTAATGTCCCAGCTCTGGGACTGTCTAATAAGGCGATCAGTGATGGTTCGTACTTTTTCATATCTTTGGACAAAGCGAACCAGGTTAATCAATGTGATTTAGGCCCGCAAGAGTTGGTCGGAGACATGGACCTTTCCAGGAGACCGTTCGACGGTGAGCTTGCCTCCATAACACTGTGGCCGGAGACGGAGAAAGTATTTGGACACGGGTATGAGGTATACTTATTCCTTTTTCGATACTAGTAATATCGGGCTAAAAACTTTATCAGTCCATTACTTTGGGTGTTTCGAACTCGCGACAGCTCATTGCGACAGCCTGTAAATCAACAAACGCGGAACATGCAGTCGTTCGTGTTTATGATACAAAAACCTATAAACCAGTCGGCGAGCCTCTACACGGACATGTTTTGACCGTGACACGGATAGCTTTCAGTCCCGACGACAGGCATGTTCTAACAGTGTCTAGAGATCGGTCGTGGAGATTATTTGAAGTCCAAGAGGCGGGTGGTAAGCATTAAACCAAGATATAGGTGATGTCCTTATCCCTGACTATTTTGTCAAAAAGGTTATATTCCTGTCGCGGCTGATAAATCCCATGGCCGTATCATTTGGGACTGTGCATGGTCAGCAGAAGGAGATGTCTTCGCCACCGCGTCCCGCGACAAAACTGTAAGTGATTGAAACATGTATCAAGAAACTTAGATTGAAGACACAATTGTAGGCAAAGATATGGCAACAGAAAGACGGCAGCTGGAAAGCTGTAGCGACCATCAAGTTGTCCCAGCCCGCCACAACAGTAGCATTCTCTCCAGCGAGGGAAGGTAAAAGGTATGTTACATCTTCAATCAGTCTAAATGACAATAGTTACTTACTTGTGCACAGACGAATGGCAATCGGACAGGAGAATGGTGAAATACTGATATATTCAGGTTCAATGGATTCAGTAGATTGGCTACACAATGATACCATTAGCTCAAGGTAAATTTCCTGTCGCCAACATATTCTGACAGTGTGTAATTAATGTCTTATTCCAGCATGGCACACGTCGATCATATTCATCGCATGGCATGGCGTCCGTCATCTGAAGGGTCATCTGAGGAATTGGCAACGTGTAGTGAAGATGGTACATTGAGAATCTTAAGAGTCCGGTTGGGTTTGAATTAGACAGTTCCAACTATTTAACTAAAAATACGGAAATGAAACTTGCTTATACAGTGTGATGGAAGAAATGACTACACCAAACGAGAACAATAGGGAAACATCTGGGAATAGAGGCAGTGTGGGTGCTATGTAAGGGTATAGAACACCAAGTGGATAGTGCAAGTCAGCAAGAAACAACATAGAAACAGGGGATGCACAGTAAAGATACAAGAACACGTTAGGTCGTAATTCAGACAATGTCACGGAGATTCACCGGGACTTCAGGCTGCAGAAACCGAAGTTAGAGGACATATAAGCACCTACAAAAACATGACTTACGCATTTGATTCTAATGAGAGATGTCCATAAGCAAAGAAGCTACAAAGGCTAGAGAGGATAAACGCACTTATAATAACATTCTATAGATCGCAACATTTCAACGTCTCCACCAGTGGCAGTAACGAAATTAACGACGACACCAGCGCGAGAATATGCAGAAGCAATTGCGGAGGAAACCCTAATAAATGAAGAATTGTTATCAACCATTCTCTCATTACCAATAAGAATACCGACCGATTGGAATATTCTTCCACTGCTTTTGGGAGATCTGTTAAACGAAGTTAGAAACAAAACCACAGTGATCAGTTTAACAAGCCAACCATAATTGATGACAAGAGGAACGTGGGGAACTTCATTGCTCTTCAACTGGATGTCATAAACAACCAAGATTTTCGTGCTTGGTTGTCGTAAAACGACAGAGGAAGAAGTCCTGAACTTATTTAAAGCTGTAACACGTGTAGGGGCATTCATATCGCCATGCTGAAAAAATAAACTGAATTTTTTAAAATCCTATTCAAAGGAACGTCGTACGCACCAGAGGGATGGCTTCAATCCCGCGACTTGCAAGCTTATACACCACCGTGTCCAAAGCTGTCATCCCGCCAACGTAAACGATGGCTTGATTAACTTCAACGTCTTCAAAAATATCTGCAAGCGCATCAAGCTTCCACTCCCGAGCTTGTGTGGTCTCAGCGCTTGAAGCACTTCTTCCTGAACCGATGATCCCCAGCCCTCCTCCAGCCGTGGAGGCCATTGGGTCAGATCTACCACCTGCGGTAAACGCCAGGTAAAGATAGAATTGGCGCAGACCACGAGAGCTTTGGCTGGCTTCGGGGTTGACGACGTTGCCATCACGGCGCACGAGAACTCGAACAGGTTCTCGAAGTTGGATAGCAGAGGCAAGGTTAAGGACGTCCTGAGGAACAGTATTGGAGAACAAAGCTGTTTGCCGTTCAATAGGCTGAGAGGCGACTGGTGTGGAGCTTTCAGCTGGGTTGGGCGATGGCACGGCGGCAGAGAATCTTCGGCCAGAATTAGGAACCTGGAATGCAGGTATCACCGGATTTCCTGGTTCGAACGGAGAAGTGAAAGTGGTCTGAGAAGAAGGACCGGGTAAACTAGGAGTCGGGCTAGTGATACTGGTCGTATTGATAGAAAGGGGTCGAGAGCGAGGAGGGGGCAGTAATTTTACAATGTTGAAGACAAATTCATGAAGGTTTCGAGCGATCAGCTGATCAACTTCGTCGAGGACGAGGAAACGTACTTCGGATCCGACAAGCCCGCCGGGAGATGTGAAAAGAGCGTGCAGCTTCTGCGGAGTACCGCAGATGATGTGAGGCATATTCTGTTGTAGTAGACGGAGTTCTTGGGAGAGGTCGCTACCAGCTGAAGTGGCACCAACTCCCAGGGCAGACTTAACTCCAATGGGCCCGCCTAAGTCACGAATCATGCGCTGAGCTTGGGTCGCTTGATCAACAGTTGTGGACACCATGATCACGATAGGTCCACGATTTGGGCGAGAACCCATGTTGGTCACAGCTACTTGGATCGCAGGAATAACATAAGCAGCGATACGCTCTTGAGTGGGAGGTGCCTGCGCAATGATATCAGAACCTCGCAAGAGGAAAGGCAATGCTCGTTGTTGTATCTTGTTAGGTGGTCCAACACTAATCACAGTAATCAGTTGTGACGATGTGTTGATATATGGTATGATTTACTTACCCAAATTTTCCGAGAGATACCAGCAATTCTGGGGCCAGGGAGAGCTGGTCCCACTTGGACACCATCGGACCGCTATCGCGAGAACCTCCAGCCCAGTTATCACCCTGAGGATCAATCACCTGGAAAAGAATCAAGTTTTGAGATTAAATTGGATGATAGGGGTTGGGATTACTTACACCGGAAGAGTCTCGTCGAAGTAAACTCGAGACTGATCGACGCTTATCGCGAAGAATGGCTTCTTGACGGCCGAGACTTTGGTCCGAAGGGCGTACAGGGAGATCTAAGTTGCCAGCAGACCATGTACGCATGGGAGGATTGGGCTGACGAGGAGCAGGCCTCAAATCAGGGCGGTTTGGTAAGCCATGACCGAGCATCGACGCCGTATTCACTGAAGGTGGCGAAATCTGATTTGGTGCCAATTCCATTTGGGGAGTGTTTAAGCTGATGACTGAGCCATTGCGGCCTTCGGAGACGTTGCTTTGCTGCATTTGCTGCGTTTGAAGGGCCAGCAGTTGTCCGACGGAGGATGTCAACGTGTTCAGTCGTTGGGAGATTGAAGTTATATCATCAGCGTTCGCAGCTTGGTTTGGAGCAATGTTCCCAATAGAGGGACGATGTTTATTGACGGCCAAAGGAGTAGAATTACTAGCAAATGGGTTATTGAATTCCGGTTGGCTGTTGACACCGAGTGCGCGTTCCACTAATAAGTTGACTTTGCGGTTGATATCTCCCAGATCGCGTTGTATCTCGCGCGTGTTGTACTCGCATCGAACAAGTCTGTCTAGAATGTCGTGAATTAAGGGAGATGCCTTGAGCTGAGCCTCGAAATTTTGCGCCTGGAGGTCTGCAGCTGATGTGACCCGACTGTTCGAATCCAGCGAAGATACCGGCGACGAGGATGTATACGCAATGCCCGAGATAGATCCAAGGTTATTGTTCAAAGCGAATGGGAGCGACGGTGTATGTTCCAGACCGTGTTGTTGTTGATGCTGTGGCATAGTATAGAATGACGATCCGGGTGTTTTGTGGCCGCTTTCAGGGGCCTGGTCGTCCTCGTCCTGCTCTGGGGATTGCGAATCTTCTCTCTCTGGAAGGGTACCCAACGTGGCGAGCATGCTCCCTTCTCTATTGAGTCGCGCCTCGACAGCTGGATAGGGCTTGCCCGCGTCGGTCTGACGGATAGTCGGCGACTGTCGCTGGTTTTCGCGTGGTCCAGGTGAAGACTGGTGGCGAGGTTCTTGGCTTTTGCCTTCAGCTGGGCTGGGGAAGACCTGACCGAACGATATTCGGAGGGCGCAGAAGGCTGGAAAGAAAGAGAACTGCGATCCTGCTCACGAAAGATATGTTGCCCAAAGCCGACACCATTGCCTCGTTCGTCGTCGTTGCCGCGTAACCCCCTGGAAAGAAGGGCATGGAAGCAGGGTTCAGAGCAGCGCTCCTCGCCATGACTGTGGGCTAGAAAGGTGGCAACGAAGACAGCAGCTTAAGAGAACTTCTAACGTACTGGAGGAATCATTTTCGTTAGTAAGCAATGTAAGTGTGTAGGGTGGAGATAGTAATGACCGTTGCAAGCTTTCGTGAGTATGTAACTAGGCAAATTCCATGCAGCCAACAATCGCCTGATGAAAACTCGCCTGGCGTATGAAAAGCGACAAAGGCTGCAAATCAAACGGTAGCAGCTGGAAGGATCGCTGCTTAACCTGACTTTGATGTGACTGTCCGTCAACAGTAGCTTATGGACCGACTTAGACACATCATGATCACACGGTTCAATACATTTCAAACAACATATATATTTAGAAGATAAGATATGAGAATAATAGTACAACAGTATATACATGGGGGCGTCGTAAATGTACATGGAGATTCGTTAAATGGTCGTGTATGTAATCAGAGAAGAATCAAAGAATGCTTTTCGGAAATGAGAAATCTCTCATAATACGAAACTTATCATTGCCAGCCTTGGTGAAGTCAATAAACACTTCCGTTGGGTGTCGGACAAGTGTGCTGTATGCATGGTCAGATTATATCAGACTTGAGAGATAACAATTTAGGTACCTTTTGGGCTTGAACCAACGGGTAGGAGGCTTTGGCATTGAATCGCTTTTCATCTTCTTAATATAATCTGAATGAGACTGTGGTCAGGACTGGGAGTTCGGGTAGATCTAGCTTTGTGCGTACAATTGGCGATTTCTTGGACTTCGGGAAGATCAGCAGCAGAAGCACAGACCTTAGATACATTTAAGCAGATTATCATGGATGGAACATGGCGGACTGGACATACTTTTATTGGACCCTGTTGGCCTGGTATGACCTTGCCATTGCATTTGAGAGCCTTCTTGACAGATTGGAAGTTCCTGAACTCGACAGTGGCATACATTCGATCGCGCAATGAAGCTGGCCCATGAGGTTTTGAACCGTCTGCCTCGTCTTCCTTCGGCGGGTGTGGGCACCCTTGGCTGCAACGGAATATAACTCTAGTTATGTATCCGCAATCTGCAAAACCATGACGCAGATCTGCTTCAGTCATCTTCAATTCCAACTAATCAAGTGACAGTTAGCACAAATTCGATGAATAGTCTGAACCACTCACATTGCCTACGAAAACAAAATTAGTCGGATTGCGATCCAGTGCGAGCTTATGTCGTAGCTGCTCCTTCTTTCTAGCGTCAATGATATGCTCTTTCTTAGTTACGCGTTGAGCGGGTTTGAGTGGCCCTTTGCCCTTGCCCTTGTCAGTAGCGTTGAAATTGACGCGCTTCTGTGGATGATGTGAGTGGGATACGAGTAACCAAGAGCGCGGCAGATACACACGGCTTTGATTGGGGCTGCTTTACTTGTAGATGCGGCAGGTTGAGAAGTCTCCTCTATAATGGTGGAGCCTGGACAAACCCATCGACCCCTCTGCAGATAATCTGAATGAGAAGAGCAAGCATGAATGCCACAGATACTCACCTGAGGTACGCTAGGCACTGCTCTATCAGTAAATGGGGCAGGCCGGGGGTTTTCTTCTATGATAGTAGAACCAGGACAAGCGTAACGCATCGCAAAATAGATCAAAAGTGATCAACAAAGCGCGTCGACGAGTTGGGTCAAGAGTTACAGGGGGGAAATGCAAGCGGAAAGACGGAGAGTGAAGTTCTCAAAATCTGCCACTTAAATATATAGTGATTTGCAATTGGGTCAATGCGACAGTGACCTCTATTTTGCCCGAGACGCGGCGCGCACCCAACCCAGGGGCCAGCCAATGGCCCTTGTATGGAGAACGAGAAAAGTAAAGCCACCAGCTAGAATTCTATACCATGCAGCATTAGAACAATAACAATGGCGAAGGCGGTGAAAGGCCCTTCCTCTGCGCCACTGGCGGGGTGTCGCAACTGGAACTTCAGTGGAACTTGGGCTAATTTTGGGCTTAACTGGGGCCAATAACTCGCGAGCACACGTGATATGTCATAAGTACTACGTTTTTGAAACTTCTTTCGGTCCTGATTCTGAACAATGCTCAGAGACCGTGCTACTCTCTATCGCGGGCTCTTGCGCGAGCTTCGCCAATCTGTACGTGTCATGTCATCCTCATGAACATATGGCGGGTCTGATTGCTCCTCAAGATTAAGCCACCTAGAAAAGTCAACAAGAATATCATCGTCCACTTCCGTTCTATTGCTGAAAAGCTCAACGACGACAATGTCCGTGCGCGACAGGACTACGAGAACGCCATCCAGTTTATCCGGGCTCAACGGGAACACAAGGTATGAGCATTTTCACTCCAAGTTTCGCTTCCAATTACCCACAAATTCTCAATTCGAACAGCGTCTTCTGGAAAGGTACAACCCTCTTTTCGATTTAACAGCCCAAGAGCGGATCGAGGCCACCGCAAACAGAGTCGGCTTTAACATGCCTAAAGTCCACAAAGAAGAATAGAGGCAGTTCTATACGCGAACTACAATGCAACAGACGCGTCTCAACATTATGGGCCAGTGGTTTCTGTTCGGTGGCAAGCAAAACTTGCGTCGGAACACCAATGGATATATTTCCGGCCGACTTCTACTCAGCCCAAATTGCTTAGGGTGTGTAGACCTTTGTAGAAGCAATTCAATCCATTGAATGAGTCATACGCGTTCAGCAAGAAAGAGACCCCGGCTCCAATGAACAATACACGATGTTACTTTTTCTTGACGATGGCTACCCAAGCGGCCCAAAGGCTACCTCGGCCAACCTTAAGCCCCTTTCTGAAAGTTGGAACTTAGCAATACAACCAACCATCATGTTAGAAAGCATTTTGAGGCTGAAATTGTGGAATGACCCATCATTACATTCACGAAGTTACAAATGCTTCTAATATGCAGCCTGTCATGTTCATAACTGCATTGCCTCACTAAAAATACTCACCGACCAAAGAGGCGCTGTCAATGACCGGTGGCGCGGATGATGACAGGAACCTCCCCATTAATGGAGGTGCTTTATCGATGTCGCTTTTCTCTTCATCAATCTGTGATATAAACCAAATTTGCCTCGTTCTTCATCTAATCAAATGCCGAAGGATAGTCGTATTAGCGTGGTATAGTTCTCACATCTCACATGGCACTATGAAGTCACTAATGGATTATGCGACAGAGTCCTAAATCAAGGGTTAGTTTCATACCTGGTCCAGAGGAACGGGGCCATCGTCTGCGAGGATACAGCCAATCCGAACACACGCAGGAAGAACCTTCTTCCAGTCTGGTTCCTACAACGGGAACCGTCAGAGCAGGGTGCGAGAGTCTTTGTGTGTGCCCTGCTATGTTGCTGATGATATACCCTGGTGCATACAGACCCTCACAAGGATCCTTCTTCGAATCTGCTAATAATGTTCAAAATTTTGGAGGGCAATTTAGTAGTACACAGGGCCATCACGCAAATCTTACAATCAACTTCCACCGTTCGTCCGCAGTTTATGCCTAAAATTCTATATACAATGCTAAATGGCGTCTCAGAATATGCAAATGAAGTTTGTAGTCTTAGACGTCTATTGTATCATTTCTCTCATCCGTGGACTGTAGGATCCCTCCCAAATGGTTCCACGTCCAAACATGGTGAATAGTTCTTCTCCACAAGTGCATGGTACGTATATTGTTTCTGCTACTGTCCAGCTCTCTTATCCTCTTGAAAGATACATACCATGACGACACGGTAATTGTTGAGTATAATGGTGAGTTATAGACAATGACACCCATGATAGTCACAGCCCCAGGCGTCTCCGCTCCCCCTCTCGCAAAAGCTCTGAAATATATTATCGACATCTCACGACCAAAAAACGTGGGTCTCCTTTATGGATCCCGGAGCCTAACAACATGCTTTCCGTTGAATATCAAAAGCAAGGAATTGGTATAGGCGACGTAGGCATCATCACAGACTACGGGGCTTTTGACTATTTGTTCAATATATGCGTACCTCAAACCGACCCAATCAATCCGGAGGACATGCCTGAAAACTTTTCTCCGTTAAATCCTCCTCTCAGTTGCGCAGACGTTCACGGCTACTCGGCATCCAAAGCTGACAGCCATCTTGCTAGTGCCCAGGTGGAGACCTTTCGCCAAGATGGGGAATCGTCGTAAGTCGTACTATTTATACAGTCACTTCGTTAAACACTCTCGTCTGATCAATTGCCAGAGGCCTGACCTTTGAGTCTTCTGCGTCAGAGGGTGCGATCTTGACCATGCCTCGTGGTTCGAACTCGAAGGATCTGAGGAATCTATTTAAGTTCCGAAGGTATGCGCTCGCCAATGCAGAGAAATGGTATAGATACGCCAACGAAATCCGTGGTCGCGAGGCAAGAAACGGGGATGTTCGTCTGGTTGTGGGCTATGATTCAACAACGGCTTGGGGAATGGCGACCTTCGCGAACCTCTCGGAACAGAGATATTCTCGTCTCAAGTTCAAGCCCATTGGCGAGAACAGTTTAGGACGAATCTATGGTTGGGAGTATTCTGGAATCAGCATGGCTGAAGTTAGATCAGGGCCTGATATTCACGAACACGAGAGGTTGAGGAATCTTGACCAGACAGAAGAACAACTGATATATGAAAACCAATGCCTGTTTGTCAGGACACTCAACATTACTTTGCAAAATGATATCTGGAATAAATTGGCTGAAGAGTGGGAAACGTTTTACTTAGGAGATGAGAGTCAAATGTCAGATCAAGACTTTGACCCATCTCCTACCCCCTGAACTTTTCTTTTGGTCCCACAGGAGCTGGACTGAGTGGAGAAGGAGCCGCTTCCGACACTTGCATGAAGGAGGATCCGGGGATGACGACCGTCTTTCAAGGAACTCTCCAATTAAATGCTGCGCATATATCTCATTTGCCTCTAGCTCTCGTATGTCATAATGTCTATGCAGCTGATGTTGGTGTTAACCAATGGTGACATTCATTCACAGGATATACATCCGTCTGAAGTGATCAACAAATTCCTTCTGAGTGAAGTGAGTGCACAATATCAAACAGGGAAATTATCATTGACTTTTTCTCTTCAGAAACCTAATGCTAAAGTTGCCATCACTGAAGACAACGATTGGATATCTGTTCTCAAAAAAGTGAGATTTAAATCAAACCCCAGGTCTTCTGTTTTTCTCACAGAATTTGTCAACAGGACGATAATGTATTACCTCCGCCAGAACTTCTTCTCCACAGGATAAAGATGATGTATGATTTATGTGAAGAAGAAGGTCAGATTTCGGACCACTGTCTCAAAGTTCTACCTAATAATGAAGGTTTTTTCCTCTAGACATGGTCTTCTTGCAGCTCAAGACTCTGGTATGTCGGTTGCATCTCTGTATCATCTTAACCTAATCAGAAGCACAGCAAACGCAAACGGAAGGTCACGAATCCACTCATATTGACCTCGGCTTCCAACTTCACGTTCCTTCGCGTCCAACTGAAGCCTACAAAAGGTGGGTTCTTTTAGCTTATATCTCTGAGTGGTCGTTAATGACTTACTCTTTCTTTACAGGAATGTCAACCACGAGTCTGAAGACGACTCATCTATTGCGTCTGGCGTAACTGCGGCTAATCACTGGGAGCACTGCAATCATCCAACCGTAGCTTCAGCCTCTGGAACGTTATCCCCATCCACCCTGATCCCGTTCAGCGTTCCTTTTCCTCAAGGACATCCACTAGGAAGTACATATAATGCGTCTGGACTCACGATCTTAAGCGCACCCGACGCCATGAGAGTATTCCGTAGTTGTTTCAACTGGCTACCGGCCTCGAAGCTGAAGAAGAATGGTAATTGTGAAATCTTCAAGTCGGGAATCCCGATGTGGAAATACTCCGTGAATGATCAGGGCGGTCAGTGGATTTTGACGTTAAGGACCAGCCCAACACGAGGTGGTGAACGGTCTACTTTGCTTGCTCTGGCTATCACGGGTGAGGAAGTGGACGGTGGAACGTTAGGACTCAAGCAATCAACGGAAAAACGACGAGCAAGCAAAGGAAAGTGGGTCCGAGCGACATCTGTAGGAGTCATAGTCGTACAAGACGATATTTTCTACAAGCTTCCTTGGGGTAGTTGGTAGTAGACTTAGCACAGAATAAACGTCAATTGACTCCGAGATTTTGATCCTAAAGTGGCAAGAAATCCATTTAGGGTCGTAAATGACTCTTGTACAACTCCATGTTCCTGTCTCGTCTACGACAAATCTATGCTCGATTTATGGCTCCTGTTGAGTTCACCACACAAATCTTGAAATGTGATCCATCGAGTATAACATTTCTTCCGTCTTCTGATGAGCCACAGATAACATCTGAAGAAACTTTGGAGGCTCTGAAAATTGCGTCGCATCGACTCGTCGATCTGGCGCAAACTGTCGTGTTCCCAACAGAAACTGTGTATGGACTGGGTGCTTTGGCCTTAGATGCTACAGCAGCCGCCAAAATCTTTGCGACTAAGGGTCGTCCTCCCGATAACCCGTTGATCGTCCACGTTTCCTCCTTCAACATGCTGCATTCTCTTCTTCCTCCAGGATATATTATTCCAAAAGCCTACGAGGCATTAATGAAGCACTTCTGGCCTGGAGCATTAACCCTTCTGTTTCCTCGCAACCCCGACATAATTCCTACAATCATCACGGCGGGGCAATTTTCGGTGGCCATTCGAATGCCTTCGCATCCAGTCGCCCGTGCTTTAATCGCCACTGCCAAAGCGCCGCTCGCCGCTCCCAGTGCCAACACATCTGGAAAACCTAGCCCAACACGATTGGACCATGTTCACCGAGATTTGGATGGGAAAGTGAGTCTGATACTCGACGGCGGAGCCTGCGGAGTTGGTCTGGAGAGTACAGTTGTTGACGGATTACATGCCGATGGAAACATACGGGTTTTGAGACCTGGTGGAATCACCGTCGAAGATTTGCAGCGTGTCCTACGTGAAGAATTTCACGACATTGCCAACAAACCAAAAGTCCTGGTGCATAAACGCGACTATGCGGACGAACAGCTGGAAAGTGCTCCAACAACTCCTGGGATGAAATACCGCCATTACTCTCCCTCTGTTCCAGTTACACTTCTTCTCACTCTTCCTAGTCTCTCTGGATCTCAACCGGCAGTCAAGTTCTCGGATTATATATTTTCCCTGCAGAAGCAGCAAGTCAATACGGAAAATCTGAAGATCGGTATACTGGCGCCCACAGATTCAAATTTATGGAATGAGATTGAAACCATAAATGATGTAGAATGGTTCCGCTTTCCTTTGGGACGTCTTGCAGAACCCTCTGTGATTGCGCAGAATCTTTTGACGGACTACTCAGTTTAGAACGGGACGGGGTTCACTTGATGCTAATAGAAGAAGTAGTAGAAGAAAGAGAAGGTCTTGCGATAATGAATCGTGTACAGAAAGCGGCCAGCGATTCAATACGAATCGCAATGTCATAGATTCCAGTAAGCTCAGTATCCATTTCCGCGTACCATCTCATCTCATCCCTTCTTAATTAATCAGAACCCTGTCATTTTTCAGTAATCTGTGTGTGTAATATCCCTAGCATGTTCCCCTTGTCTTTAAACTTTACGCGTTCTGATTATATTTTGAAAGTAGGAGAGAGGCCTTAGAATTGCAAACATAGGTACCTGCTTGTTCAACTTCGAGTATGCTTCCCAACATTCTCCTCAATTTCTCCCAGTGCCAACTCGTTTGCTCATCTATAGTTCCCGAGTTTGAAAGCCCTCACTCTGCCTCATGTAATCCAGTGGCTTGCCCATGGCTTTAACTGGGCCTGGATGTAGATAACTATGTACACATATAATACTTCCGGAAAACGTGAATCGGTTATTCCCGTGCAATGTCGTTTTTCTGCACCGAGACACTTTATGAGGCCGGGGGATCAAAAAACGTGAATCGGTATTAGCCGTGCAATCTAGTCTTGCTATGTCCCGAGGATGAGGACGGGAGATTTAAGTGTCCTCTTTCATCCGCTCCGCCCCACGATGCACCTGGGCTCTTTGGCAAATTACCTCGTGTATTCTCAAGTCGCGTCGGGATTCAGAATATATAAGGCGCCTTCAAAATGTTCAAAACCCCCATCTTTTACGCACTTTCACGACTGTCCTCACTATCTAACTCACGACCAGCATAGCCTTCCAACATACTTCTCCACGCGAAATGTCTTCCCCTCGTACGTTGTCCAATTCTCTCAAAACATTCATTTGATCTGATGCTAAACCATCTACCTTTTAGGTGATGTTAAAACAGACGATGCAATGTACTTAAGGGATTCGCATAGTCCGACTGAGTGGCCCTCAACTCCCACCAGCCATTCATCTGCTCCCAGAATCGCCATTCCTCAGGCATACATGCCTCTCTTCTCTGAAGTTCCAGTTTCGAAGGTCGCTCGGGATGCTCGCAAGCTCGAGGAAGCGTCTTACAACCTTGAGTATCACGAGCCCTTTATACATAGCTTCAGTTCTCGACTCGATGGCTCTTTTCCCAAAGTCCCCAAAGTTCTGATACTCCATGCACCCCTTCTACTCCCAGCGACTCTCGCGATCTCTCGCGATTGTCTTCGGAGCCGCCTGTTACTAAGATCGCTCGTCCTCCCAATGCTTTTATGATCTTCCGCTCCTGGTGGCTGAAGAAAGGCGAAATCCCAAAGCACATCGAGAAACGTCAACAAGCTCTCAGTCGTGTTGCTGGGCAAGTTTGGGGCATGCTTGAGGAAGCAGACAAACAGAAGTGGCATCGCAAGGCTGCTGAGATCCAGCGCAAGCACAAGGAGGATAACCCCGACTACAAATTCGTTCCTTCTCCTCGAGGGTCTCGACGAAACAAGGATAGAGTGCAGACCATGTCTGGCAATGCCACGACTGCTGAAGATCAGACAAAAATTCTCCGCGAAACGTACACAAAGTATACTGGGCCCTCTCCCATTCCGACTCGCAAAAAGCAAGCCAAGAAGGCTCGCAGTGTTGACTCATCTAGCCCTGTCAATTCTACCCATTTTTCTCTTCCTAGTTCTCCCCTGTCTCGTTCTGTTCCTGTGCATCCGTCATCGACACCCATCGCCGGATCTTCTCAAATCCAGGAGCCGACTTTGCTTTGTCAACCTGATTTCACGCAACTCCACGTTCCTCGTCGTCCTTCCACATCGCTTGGTTTCAATGACTATTCTCAAGCTCAATTCTCTATCGCAGAAGCTAGCGTAAACGCTAACAAGACCATTGAGGGCATCCATTACAACTTTGGAAACACTGACCAAAATATGGTATGTCGTTGGAATTTATTGCAACAAAGGGATCGTTCGCTCATCAGTCTTTTCTCTCCTGAAGATGTTCGGTAATTCTGAGCTTTCTGGCACACAGTCGTCGTTGTCCGGAGGCTTCGGTGCTTCTTGGACGCAACAGCCGTTCGTCGGAAGCTCTCCCCACCTGGAAGCAAAGATGCAAGGCCTTCATCAGCAACTCGCAGGGCCTTTCCCTCCTCCTACCGTCGTCTCACCTCAAAATACCGGGGACGCTTCTCAAGTCAAGGAGCTGTTTTCCTTCCCTGCTTTAGGAAGCGCCAACTTCAGCCTAGGCACTGATTGCGACGATTCTTTCCTTAACACTATCTTCCCTTTGGACGCATATGCTGCTCAGCCTAATGATTCCCCTGCCGTTCAGCTCTTGGACGCCCAGGATAGTCAAAACTATCTTTCGGGCTCGTCAATGGGAACGGATTTCACTTTCCAGATGAATCAATGCCAGTACAACTTCGACGATGCTTTTCAACTTTCTTCGTTATGAGTCTTATGACCGATATTACCATTTATGACCCGACTCACTTATCATCTGTATTTTTACCACATTTTAACTCTCTTGGGCATGCATTTGTATTCGGAAACTGGGGCTTTAGCATCACACTGTATTTACTAGCAATAACTGCTCATTGATTGACAGTTACTTCGATTTTTCCATGTACATATTTCTCCAAACATTTTTCGTTTTATCTGCAATACATCCTTAGATTTTATCCATATTTACATTCGACTGGACTGTAGTTTCATTTGTGAATTTTAAACCGCAGTAATCTTTTCTGCCAACTGTTCGATTTTCCCATCCAATAATTCCAAGACAGACTGCAGATCGGGATGGTTTTCACCTTCCGGGACACCCATGACTGCCGATGGGAGATGGTATGATACAATGGCCCCGGCACCATCTGGTTTCTCGAGGACCAAGAGGCGCGGAGGGACGCAGAATCCGGCGAGTGGGTTGTGCTTTAGGATCGTTTGGGCGATGAGGGGATTTCCCAAGACGTATGCCACGTTGGCTGGCTTTTTGACACCGTCTGGAAACTGCAAAATCCTATGGTGAGGATAGTCGCTGAAATATCTATGATCAAAATTTAAATCATTAGAACGTGGGAAGTAGTCGTAGTAGACGTAGTTGTTACTGACAAGAAGCTATTGGGCTTGTATTTGTTGATGGTGGATATAAATTCCTCTTGATTTTTGACTAAGCGAATTTGGGACATGATATCTTCTGCTCCTGCCTTATTGATTTCGATGTCCAATCGTGATATAACCTCTTCAAAAGGGACAGAGGTGTCGAATTTGACGAGGTCTACGGCGAGTGGGGTAGTGGTCTTAATGCTCGACATCGTAAACTTTCACTAGAGGCTAGGAGCGTAGTCGATACTGCTGACTGCTGGGGTCGATGCGCATTGCACAACGACGGTCAAGTTTATTTAACACATCAGCACTCGGTCTGTGTGAACAATTGCTTAAGTGCGATGGACCAAAAATGGCAGATCATGAACTTCTATAGCATTTAAGATTTTTGAGCAGCTTCGGGCATAGGAGTACAAGCCCGAGTTGTTTGATAAAGTGGACGAAAGCGGGACAGTTGTTTCCGGGATGTAGTATCGGAGAGAACAATGGGTGTCAGAGCCAAGTCAAAGCAGTCACTATCCAATCATCTGGGTTGTTCTGTACGTATTGAGAGTTGATATCAGTCAGAGATTATGCAATTGGGTGCGATAATAGCGCGCGAGGCGCTGACAGTTGGTAGCTAGGAGGATCAAGCAACAAGGTTAAGGATCAAACCACCGGGAAGACTTTAAAAAAGGAAGACTCCTTAGGGCCGCCCGGCCCGTCAACATAACTTACGTAACGAAATGAATCTTTTCTTGTCCAACCAATTAAGCAGTCTCTTACCTCCTTGAAATTTATACCACCACCTCTCGTTTACTTATTGCCAGTTCCAGAAGATGCCCACCACCGTCAAACATAAATCAGAAACAGTCGATTATTTGCTACGTCAACATGACGAGCCTCCAAGGAAGAAAAGGCGTCTCTCTGTAACCGAATCTATGTCAGAGGACCAAGATTCAGTTTCCAGTTCAGGGGACGAAGAGGAGGGTTCGGGAGAAGAAAATATCGAGGACGACAATGCATCAGAGATTGACTCTGAATCACACGATTACAGCGCACCTTCACAGTTAAATGTAGAGGATCGTCTGAGCCTGTTCGGTCAACGCTTGACGTCTCCGAAACCCAATGTTGCAACATCCTCAGCACCTCCCCCCGTTGCATCTTTCGCATCTCTTGGAATATCTAGACCACTACAGTCTGCACTAAATAGTATGTCTATAAAAGCGCCTACCGAAGTCCAGTCCGCTTGCATACCCGTTCTCTTGGCTGGCAAGTATGTTTTGCTCCAGCGATAGTTTCTCTTTACTAACTGCACCGCAGGCAGAGACTGTATAGGCAACGCTAAGACGGGTTCCGGAAAAACTATTGCATTTGCTCTGCCAATTCTACAAAAACTCTCAGTGGATCCTTATGGTATCTTCGCATTGATATTGACGCCCACAAGGTATGTCAATTTTCACTGAAAGACGCGCCTTAATTCATGATCTTCTCTAAACAGAGAACTAGCATTCCAGATCGCGGAACAGTTCGCTGTCCTCGGATCTTCGCTGAATGTCAAAACTTCTGTGATTGTAGGAGGAATGGATATGATGGCACAAGCATTGGAACTTGGAAATCGCCCCCATGTAGTAATTGCAACACCTGGTCGATTGGTCGACCATCTCCGAAGCTCAAGTGGCGAATGGGATCTCTCGAGGGTCAAATTTTTGGTATGGCACGGTGTCTTAACTCTTGAGATTCAACAGGTTGGCTAAAGCTCGCCTAGGTACTCGATGAAGCCGATAGACTTTTGACGCCGACATTTTCTCCAGAACTGAGTCACCTTTTCAGTGTGTTGCCCAAAGAACGTCAAACATGCTTGTTCACTGCAACGCTCACACCGTCGATCGAAAGCCTTGCTGAAGCACCACCTCGACCTGGGAAGCAGAAACCTTTTATTCACCGAATGAAGGCAACGTGAGTCAGTCATTCTGAACAATTAAGATATGTCTAACTTGGCCTTCAGTGTTGAAACGGTATCGACTCTTAAGCAGCACTACATTCTGGTTCCTTCTCATGTACGAGAATCATACCTTTTCCACCTTTTATGCAATCCTCCAGAATCAACACTTCACTTGCGACGAGCGCCTCCCGAACAGACGAAACGTGGTGGAAAGAAAGCCAAGCCAGTCAAATCTAAATCAAAGAAGGCAAAGGTTGATAATCCGGAGGACGAACCAGAACAGCCTCCACCGACGATCATATTTTGCGCCAAACCTCGGACTGCCGCCTATCTGACTCTTTTGCTGAAGACTCTGCAGATTCGGAGCACTGCTTTGCATTCAAGGCTCACCCAACGAGAGCGACTCTCGTCTCTGTCATTGTTCCGGGCATCAGTTGTACCTGTCCTCATTTCAACTGACGTAGGCGCACGTGGATTGGATATTGAGGATGTGGCCATGGTTGTCAACTGGGACCTTCCAAACGAGCCTGAAGAATACACGCATCGTGTAGGACGAACAGCTCGTGCTGGTAAGGGAGCGGTATTGCCGTCAGTTTTGTCACTGAACGGGATGAAGAGCGTGTTTTGAAGATCGAAGATCGAATTAGTGAGTTGTCCGAACATTTATTCTTTTGGATGTGATTTTTAAATTGGGATATCTTAGATACGAAGCTAGAAGAGATGACGTTGCCTGAAGAGAAAGTACTCGACAAGCTGAACGCGGTATCGACAGCGAAACGTTTGGCTAACATGGTGAGCACATCATCCCGTATTCTGTTAGACTGTTTTGGTGTTCACGTCTCTATTTTATCCAGGAACTTCACGACTCTAATTTTGGAAAACGAGAGGAAATTCACAAAATCAAATACGCCACGCGCAAGGGTACCGAACAAGAGGGAGGCCTAGACCTTCAAGTTGAGAGCGGGTAGAGGACGATGAGATTGAAATACGTCGATCATGATCGAGTGACAGTCCGGGGTTATTACACACTAATAGTGATTTGGCCTCAGGCCCGTTTGAATGACGAGTCGATTCAGTGCGAACTTTGGAGAGTCGCATACTGTCGTATAGCGAGCGTGAGCGATGGCATTGGCACGGCAGAGGCCGCATCATTAACACGAGGCATCGTCCGGATGGGAATCTAAGAAATGGGGTGGAAACTTGGGCCAGGCAGGACCCCTGGAACGAAATACTGAAATGTACTAGAAGGCGCGCGATAAGAACCGGACTAAATACACTGATCACTATTTCCTAAAATTGATTCCGCCCTCCTCCCATTCTCATTCTCTTTACCTCCATACCCTCCAATGGACTCTGACTGGGAATCCGTTCTGCAATTCGTTAGCGACCCGCTCGATGTCGACTATTCGAATAACAAGCAGAATGTCCGCTCACCCATGCAGGTCCCAACTCCCCCAGTAAGATAAACAGCCACATTTGACTGCATCTTTTCTCATCTTTTTATCTCCTAGCAATCGCACGACGGCTCGCCAGTCATGGATGACCCATCAGAGGGACACACGCTGGTTTCGGTGTCCACGACATTCTTCCCCGGCGCCCAACACCTCCCAGTTCAACCAGACACTGTCCTGCTTTCATCCGACAACGTCTTCTTTTACGTTCATTCCCATCTTCTCATAGCAGCCTCTGAAAATGGATTCCGCGGCCATCTACCCCAACCGCCTTCATCTTCCAAACAGGGGCAAAATCCTATCATATCTCTGCCCGAAAATTCCAAGGTCCTAAATGTTATCCTCCACGCTGTGTATGATATGTCCTGTGCACATTACTCGCCCACATTCCCATGTCTTGTTTCTGCAGTCAACCGCCTTCCGGTCTATGGGATACGTCCTAAAAGTCGCATAGCACCTTCAATGCCACTCTTTTCTATTCTCCTTTCTCATGCCCCTCTGTACCCTATAGAGCTTTATGCTCTCGCCGCCTCTTTCGACCTGTATGATCTCGCCGTGTCCACATCATCGCATCTCCTCTCTTTCTCCCTTGCCACTATCACGGATGAGATGGCCGAGCGTATTGGTCCCGTATATCTAAAGCGGTTGTTCTTCCTGCATTTCGGGCGCTCAGACGCCCTGAAGCGAGTACTCCTTCCACCACCGCATCCGCATGCACCGACTCCTCTTTGCGATTTTACCGAGCAGAAGAAGTTGACAAGAGCGTGGGCTCTGGCATCAGCCTATCTTGCATGGGACGCAAGGCCGGGTGAGCTCTTTATAGTTATATCCCAATCATGAATACTTATACTAATGACTTAGACTTGTCGACAAGTACGATGGAATCAGCTCTCCGTCCATTAGCCGAGCACCTCACTTGCGAAGGATGCCAACAAGCTCTACGGGATCGAATCAAGAATCTGGTCGTGCAGTGGTCTGTTGTCAAAGTGCGTACATAATATCTAATTTGTAAATATATGCGCTTATTATCACTGCACAGAGGACCATTTGACTCTACAATTCCGATTTGACACGAACCTTTCCCCAGCTTCATCCCGAAACCTTCCAGAGCGTCACCATCCCATGCACGTATCCCTCAATGGTCGACAGCAAACTTTTGTTCCCTGAAACGTTATCATCCTGGAGTCGGTCCTCAATGTTCCCTACATTATTTGCATTTCTCGCATTGTATCATCGTCTTCCATCGCATATTCACGACACACGCATTTTTACCATAGTATGGACCATTGATACCCAAAAACACAGCCGACGAATGCATTGTACCATCTTCTGAGTCCGAATAGCAGCTCTTTTCTTACGCTTCCACCTCCACAAATAATCGACAAACATGACTCGATTCTTGTAGCCACCATCCAGTCTCATTATACACGTTTGAGACTTTTGTAATTGTAAACTAAAAGATACTGTATATACACCCCAATATTATCTTACAATACGTGAATCATAATGACGTATTTTATGACGTCGTTGTGGGTCGGTCACGTAAACTTATATGAACAGAAACCCTAACCTCAAAATAATGTACAAACTCGCAGAGTGTCCGGGGTACCTGTGCCACTACACCACTACCGCGCTTTCAAATCTTCTGCCAGGATCGCATCGTTCAGTTCATCAAGCGGTGCCAGTTCCTTTCGATCAACTAGGTCAAACTGCTGCCGTGTCAGCGATCTGATGCCAAATTCTCGGGCAGTCCTACTTACCTCGTTGATGAATAGGAAGAAATGCCGGTAGCTCGTATTGAGATGAGCTGCACAAAGCATGTGAGCTTGAACATTTTAGAATTATCCGACACCCATACCTTCAATCCCCAGTGCACATATATGATCAAAGTGATTGCTGTATATGTGCGCATACACCGGAATAGACGCCTAACTATCGTCTTAACGGTGTCACGGAAGTTCTTTGGGAATGCAACGCCTGCGGAGGACATGGTGAATGGAGTGAGCTAGAGCCCAGTCTAGACGCGCACCTATCTTGTTTGGGAATATGGATTCGTCGTCGAGTAGGTTCTGTGCCCAGTTCATGAGCGCGTCCACATAATCTGGAGCCGCGAGTTTGGTGGGTCGTTTATACTTTACACCATCTTCCCACAGATACTCATATCTGTCAATCGATGATCACACGTATGAGGAACATACGTAGCAGAAAACTGATAAAACACACGAACCGTGGACCGGCAGACATTACAGGGCACTGAAAGGCTATTATCAACATCTTCCATACCAGGATATCTCTGGCACGCACTTCTGAGGGTATACAAAACTCCGTAACGGTACCGTATAACATGTTCAGATGATTGAAGAAATCAACGGCTGGAATAGGTCATTCCAATTGAAAGGGGCACATAGCAAAGGATCGTCGGAGGCCACTTACTGTGGACTGCTAGCCATTCGTTCAAGTCTTCGCCCTCTGGTAATTGCACGGCCAATCTCAGATTTCCTGATCCCTAAACACGTTCGAAAGCGGTGAGTGGGCGGGCTCCATACACCAGAACACACGGCGATGCGTGGAGTAGATCCTACCAGAGTGGCCTCGGCGTACTTCCTCAGCTGGTACTGTTTGGTGCCCTCTGGTACATCTTTACGTGGTTTAAATGTTCGGGTTTTGCCCCTATATGCGGAGATAAATCTGTCAGAACTTAGAGAGCCATAACGGTTGAGATAAGGCTTACAGGCCAAAGAACGAAGACATTGAGAGAACAGGCCAAACGGTAACCCGTTCATAATCACAGAATGGTGCCAAATAGGAAAGTCCGGGGTCCGGTAATAGCCGGAATTAACATTAAGGGCTGAGTAATTATTACGGCTCGGCCAGGGGATAGATAACCTTATAATTAGACAAGCCGCACCTCGCTCACGCTACAGCAGCTTGTTGAATGTCCACGAACACACTGAAAATTTAGACGGTCAAAGCACTGTAGAGACAAAAGAGACAGATCCCAATTGGTGTTCGTACATAAGAAGAACAGAACAAGTATGTACATACGAAATGGGGACATCTCGATAATATATAAATATAAATGATAACCTGTAACCGCCTTAAGTTCGTCTTCGGATCTCGTCAAGCTCGGGGGGTTTTTTTTTGAATCTTTTATTATCGTGCAACAAGCAGACGAGGTGCTAAGACGCACGGGTGTAAATGTACACCTCTCTACGCTATTGTATCTACTACTAGAGCTCGAAACCAAGCTTGGGGTTTGCCTACCACTTATTTCCACATGCGTATATTTGACCTCTTTAGATTCTGTGGTTAATATCTCTCGTTCGGAAACAATGAACGGGGACGTGCGGTGGTCAAAATCATGAGCTTCCACGAGAAGATCTGCTATTTCTCATTGTATTACGAATCAAGAGAATATGGAAGATTTGCAATCCTTAATACTACCTGCGGGAAATTCGAAATTGCGTCATGACAAAGACCTCCTAAAGTCTGTGTATATAAGCCACGATGACTTTGAACTTGTCCTAAACAACAGCTCTCTCTCAATCCCATACATCAATGCCTGCCGTACTTTTTGTTTTGACCTCCGCAAATAAAACCCTCACAGGTGGACAGACTGTGAGTGAAGAGCTGACCCGCACCTACGTCGACGACTCACACACTACGTCATTCTAGGGTTGGTACTTGCCAGAGGCAGCTCACCCTTACTACGTGCTTGCCCCACACGCAACCATCGATTTTGCCGCTCCCAAAGGAGCCAACCCGCCGATTGATGAAGGGAGCGTCAAGGTAACGAAGAGGCTTCGCCCTTGTAATCTGATCAGGATACTGAAAATACTGCATCAAAGGCGTTCAAGGACGATGACTCCGTCAAATTCTTGAACGATTCAACCGTGAAAGACAAGTTGGCTGGCGCCAAAAAGCTATCTGAAGTGAAAGTCGAGGACTATGACGCCATTTTCTATGTTGGAGGTCATGGCCCCGCCATAGATCTGCCTACCGATCAGGATAATATCAAATTGATCGCAGAGGTGAGTGGAAGCAAAAAGAGTATGCGATATCATATTTTGATTGTGAGCTGTAACAGTTTTGGAAAGCTGGAAAAATCGTATCAGCTGTCTGCCACGGGACCGCGTAAGATATTGTTCTTTGAAACTTTTTGGCAGCTACTGAGATGGTCTGTTAGCGCTCTTGTAGGTGGCGTAGACGCGGACGGCAAATCGATCTTTGCAGGAAGGACCTTCACCGGATTCTCGAATGACGAAGAACGAGAGATTGGCAAGGTCGCGGTCAGTATAAATAGACTGTGGTTTCATATATTGTATTTCTCACTCTGTAATGGACAGGATATCCCATTTTTATTGGAAGACAAGATTACCGAGCTTGGAGGCAAATACGTAAAGGCAGATAAGAACTGGGGGTTAGTCCAACAGAATAGCTGCAAAAATGTTGACAATCTGACATTTTAACCTAGGAAAAAGTCGTCGTAGACGGACAGCTTATTACTGGACAGAATCCTGGCTCAGCTGCTGCCATTGGAAAGGCTCTTCTTAAGGCTCTTCAGTGAAGGTTCTCTGTCTGTCTGTCTGTAGTTGCAGATTTAGCATCACGGGGTTAACACCGAAAGCCCCGTATGGTAAATATATTATCAGATGGAAATAACGGCGATAGCTATGCGCAAGTAACTGTATACAATAGGAATCAACAGTGTTTTGTTCTAGTTTGATGGCCAGTTCACCCCTGTTAATACTAACCACATGTGGCATTTGGTACCTAAGAACTTGCCAAGAACCAGGAAACCAGGTCCACAATTGTGAATACAGTCGAACCTATCATAACCCCCTTGGTGGATGGACCGGGCTATGTGTTATGGCAAGTTATGGGTTATAAGAGGTTAATTTTGGTGGAAATTTCGGTTTGGTGGCGGCTCACGGGTATGGGTTATGATGGGTTCGACTATATATCGTTGGGGCAGGCCTCGGGAGCGCTTCGGCGCTTGACTCGGAGGAGAAATTGAATTGGACAGTTAGGCGGTTAGAAGATGGCCGCGCCCACTGCCTGATGAAGATCATCCTTAGTAATCCTTCAGTGAGGTCGTGACCAGCTTCTACCAAACATAGTAACTATTTCTGTAAACAGAATTTCGTAACGAAGATCACGCTGGTTATTATTAGTCAGAAGATGGATGTCTCACCAAATAAGATATCATTGCGAGCTTTGTGCACTTCAAATCGTGTTTCACCATTAAAATGTTTTTACATTACCTCGGCTTTTCACTGATGTACAATATACAGTATAACACCATATTCTCGAATGAAAGAGCCTTAATGATTGCTGCCAGAAAGGTGTATGGCATGATCATAGAAGCTGATCATAACAGCCCATGGGCGGCCCTCGTTCATTGCCTATTCAGCCTTTGAAGTGTTATCAGTACGCCGTCTGGGACCGCACATACGAAGAGATCTGTTAGTTTAACATGCTCGGGTTTTACGGTGCTAGAGGTGTTCAGGGACGGGATTGCTTGGCTGTCGATGGCCTAGGATATCTTGCATATCGTACAGCATAAAAGGGTTAATATGCATACCAGACACTTCTCATTATTTACTCCCTTCAGCAGACTTCAGTAAAGCTCAAGTCATTGATATCATGCCATCCGTACTCTTCATCCTATCCTCTGCAGACAAAAGTCTCGCCGGCAAGCAGACTGTATGTAATTAATCTTCAAATTCGGCCATGATGGCCTTCACAATTAATTCCTCCTGTCTAATGTAGGGCTGGCATTTACCGGAGCTTGCTCATCCCTACTATGTTCTCACTGCAAACGGTATTGATATCGACTTTGCTGCTCCTAAAGGCCCCAACCCCGTCCCGGATTTAGGAAGCATCAGGGTGAGATATTTTATTGCGCATCGTATCGCCGATCGAGTGATATTAATAACTTCGTGCAGGATTTCAAAGACGATAACTCTTTTAAATTCTTGAACGACCCAGTTGTGAAGAAGAAATTGGCTACCGCTAAAAAACTGGCGGACGTCTCAGCCAAAGATTACCATGCCCTTTATATTGGCGGAGGGCATGCTCCAGTCATGGATCTTCCTACTGATCCTGAAAATAGCAGATTGATTGGAGAGGTGAGCTCTATAAATTCTGCTCAGATGCATTTGGAGCCTGAATACAGCGACGATTAGTTTAGGACGGCTGGGAAATCTGTGGCAGCTGTCTGCCACGGACCAGCGGCTCTTGTAAACTGGAGAGGCGCAGATGGAACGTCCCTCTTTGCAGACAAGACTGTCACCGGCCTTTCTAACGCTGAGGAGGCCCTCATCTATGGGACCGGAGTAAGTTTGATAGCTCACACAAAGATGGTTTGTAATTCCTTTGGCTTGACATACAGGATGTTCCATTCTCTTTAGAAGATAAACTCGTTGAGCTTGCAGCATCCTACGTTAAAGCCGACAAGCCATTCTGGGTCAGTTTCACATTTACTCTCAATAATAGAGATCAAATTTTAACCCTATGTGCATGCAGGAAAAGGTTGTTATCGATAGCAAGCTCATCACTGGGCAGAACCCGGCATCGTCTATGGCCATCGGCAACGCTCTCCTCAAAGCTCTTCAATGATCGGTATGGTTACCAGTAGAAGCTGTCGGAGAAAAGACTCGGTATTAGCAGGGCTTGAGATTTATTAAAATACACAAATATGATCATTACCTACCTGTAAATGACTTTTCCAATTGACAAGGTCGTCTAGCCTTCCACATTAAACATTGTAAATCTCATTTGTAGACAAGAGTTTAAAGGTTCCGATTTACCAATAGATAATTTCAAGGAAAGCTCGTGGCGATGCGAGTGACACTACCAAATAGAAGGCACTCTTATAATCTGTACGGCTATATTAATCATGTTACGACTCCGAAGTGAAATCTGGGAATACAACCGAGTATGACCAGACTATTTCAATCACGGCGGAATGCGTACCAGCATCTGACATCTATTCAATTGTCTGGAAAGAACGGCCACCTGCGCTTTGAATGAGTTATCGCCAAAAACAACCAGCGTTGTCCTTGCAAGGGCTCTACTAGTACTTGCAATCTACTTGGAGTTCGGCAAGAGTTAGGCGCTTGCCCTGAGGGTACTAATCGAGTAACGATTGAATGCAACTTACCATCCCTGTGCTGCTGTGACTAGGATGACTCATCCTATAGAGTTCAATTCATAGAAGAACTATCTTCCTCTGTGTGGATTAGTAATCCTTTCAGGTATGATGAGTCCTAACCCCGGGAGTATTACCCCAATAGGTAAAATTTTCTATTTACAGGAAGCTTGGTTTCTGCTTGACCGCGGGCACGAATGCCACTAAAAGTAGCGATGAGAAGGTCCAGAGTGAGTGTAGCCAATAGGATATCGCCGCAAGCTTTGAAACTCATGCTTCCGCTTCATCTTTATCCCAGCCTTACAAATCCGACGTTGAAGTTTGAGCACCGACTCGTTTTTGGAGTGGATTTCAAGTCATGAGCGGTTCCGATAAATTACATTTTACGGAGTTCTCTAGTGTTTTTCGTCCTGATTCACGGATATAGTCGGATTTTAACCGTTACCCCTGCCTTGTACGCCGTTATACACGATTGAATGATTTACGTCAGAAAAAAGCCTCCCAGGCCATCTTGACGAACATATAAAAGGCCTCACCAGTGTAGCTAGACTTACCAAAGTTTCTTTAAACCGAGTTCCAATAACTGCCAAATGCCTTCTGTTCTTTTCATCTTGTCTTCTGCAAACAAAAGTCTCGCCGGAAAGCAGACCGTACGTACCTTGATCATTTCATTCAGCATGATCCTGCAATATTAATTGTGAATTGTAGGGCTGGTATTTGCCAGAGGCCGCGCACCCATACTACGCACTCGCTCCCCACGTCAATATCGACTTCGCAGCACCTAAAGGACCTAACCCTCCTATCGACGAAAAAAGTGTCAAGGTATGCTGTCTCGCCACCTAACAAAGGCCAACATCTCTGACTGATTTCTGCGTATTTTCATAGGATTACACAGACAGCGATTCAGTGAAATTTTTGAACGACCCAGTCGTGCAAGAGAAACTGGCGACGGCCAAGAAGTTGTCCGACATCTCCGCCAAGGACTACGATGCTGTATTTTATGTTGGCGGACATGCTCCCGTCATCGATCTTCCTCATGATGCTGATAACAACAGGCTGATTGGAGAGGTGAGCTCAAATATACCCTTTGAGACGCCATTTCTGACCGAGATGGCATTTGACAGTTCTGGACATGCGGAAAGGTAGTCTCAGCTGTATGCCATGGGCCAGGGTAAGATATTAACATCATAATGTCGAGGACCGTCAACTGAGCCAGGGGTTTGTAGGGCGCTCGTAAACTGGAGAGACGCAGAGGGCAAGTCCATTTTTGCAGGAAAGACCGTCACAGGCCTGTCCAACGTAGAAGAAGAAATGATTGATGGTGTCGGAGTAGGCATTTTATATCAACCTTCAACGACCAGAGATTTACCTGCTCCCTCGACTAGGATGTTAGAGGACAAGATTGTCGAGCTCGGTGCGACCTACGTCAAGGCTGACAAGCCTTTCGGGGTTAGTCTCATCTAGTTTTTTTTTTTTAGTTGGCATCTAGAAATTAATATCGGGCTTATTTAGGAGAAAGTTGCTGTCAGCGGAAAGCTCATCACAGGACAGAATCCAGCGTCATCTGTTGGCGTCGGGGAAGCGATTTGGAAGGCCATCCAGTGAGGGACTTCGTCGTTTAGTCAAGATAGCGAGTAGAAGGGAGAGACGAACCTCAAATGTGACCCTGCTTGCTGGTAGTTGAGCCATTTTGGCATTGTATGGTTGAGAGACGTAAATAACAATAGCCATGATATTACAACGTTCGAAGATAAACAACACACCGCGCACCGCACAAGAAGTCCAATGTAAGTTTGCATGGTCAGATATAGACCACCGACATTTGCCAGCCCTTTTTAGAGTAAAGCCATTCAAAGCATCCTTGGCAATGATAGCCAACTCAGGCGACTCGAATATCACCTGGGCCATTTTTACCCGTATACCAGCAGGATTAAGGGCGGGAGACCATGTTACATGAGTTTTTGGAAGCCTTTGTACCTAGTTCCAGAAAAAGATAAGCTCTGAATTTCAACGAGATGACTGGAACAACGTACTGTTGGAATAGAACAGAAAGTACGTCGTCTGTAACCTCTTGCGGCAAGTTCGTACATAACAATCGTGACGAAGGTTGTTGTACCTCAGTGGGTACGCTTGTTGGGACGGCAACTTTGCGAGAAATGTTGTGAAGCAGATGTTATATTGGATACTGAAGTAATGAGACATACGTGAGTTATTCTTTTGTGGTGTTTCCTCCTCATCGTCAATTTCCATCTCCTCATCTGAATCATCGGCTTTTTCTCGCTTCGCCTGTCGGTCTGACTCTGATTCTCCATCTCTCTGGCGCTTGCCGTTTTGAGTCAGTACTGCGCTAGCATTGACGGATGTTGGGGGAACGAATTCGGGGTCCTCTGTGCGAAGGGTGGCGTACGATTTGGATTTTGCATAATCAATATGCTGTTCGAGGGAATTCAGTGATCGACTCCCTTTATCGCGCGTCTTTGTGGAACTCACTAGTGGTTTGTCGTAGAATATCATTCCTTCGCACGCTCTCATGGCAGATGTCGCGCCTGCGAGGTCGGTGAACACGAGGAAGGCCTGGCCACGCATTTTCTGGCTCTTGGAAGCGATGATATCGATGATTTTGCCATAGGTCGTGAAAAGGGCGAAAAGTTGGGTCTTTAGTTCTTCCTTGTTGACCTTGTCGTTCAGATTCTTAATGTACAAGGTTGTATTTGGCTGATTTGTGGAGGACGACATGATTGTTCTGGACTGGACTCGGTGGACGGTTTGGTTGGAGGTGCCGAAAGCGGACACGTTCCCACGAAGCGAATAGTGCAAAAATAAATAAGTTGCGATGGGTCGGTTACACAGAGTCTCCTACTTTCAGGTTGCAGCTGGCAACTTCAGGCACTCAAAAACGCGTTCTCTCCCATCCTATACCACCTTTTTACCCACTGACGCGCTTGTTTTCTCCTCGTTTTCTCTCTCAGCTCTGCACCTCACTTTCAACTCTGGATTCTTAAAGGTGGTCCGATAAATCTTTTTTACATCGGCTACATTTGTGCCATTCTCCCAAGCTACATACCCCGATTCTTAAGCCTGGGGTAAAATGGACAAAATACACGCCGTCGCATTGTCGCCATATCTCACTCCTTTCTACACTCTTCAATACCCTACCGACACACCCACGGACACAGATTCATTCCATGACTCGGCGTATTATAATGTTGGGAAACTGGACATATGTCTGGTCATCACCTTCATTGCCATAATGGCCATCTTACGGGACGCGTTTCGGTTGTTGATCTTCGAACCATTCGCTCGTTGGAAACTGTTCAGAGATCTTAAGCACAGACAACAAACGAAGGTCCTGGAAGAGAAGAAATCTAACGGAGCTGCTAACGGTCGGGCCAACGGGAATGGCAATGGCCATGCTGCTAACGGAAACGGTCATTCAAATGGACATACCAACGGGGTTTCCTTACCTCCACCCACTCTAAAAGAATTGCGCCAGCTCAACCATAAAGTACTTAGGTTCGCTGAGCAAGGATGGTCAGTGGTCTACTACACCTTACAATGGGCTTTTGGCGTCGTACGTGTTTATATCCTTCAGACTCCTCATCAAAGTTAACTTTCCAACAGTATGTCCACTATAATTTACCCACTCGAATGCTGGATCCAACTGATTTATGGGTAGCATACCCCCATATACACATCGCTGCTCCCGTCAAAATCTACTATCTGACTCAAAATGCGTTTTATCTTCACCAAATGCTCGTTATCAATGCAGAGGCCCGAAGAAAGGATCACATTCAGATGATGTCCCACCATGTCATCACCGTCTTTCTTATGTTGACCAGTTACTTTTCGAACTTCACTCGTGTGGGTTGTGCTATCATGGTCCTGATGGACTGCTGTGATATCTTCCTCCCGGTGGGTTTTTGTTAACAAGTTAATACAATAGAACCTACCCCTGAACTATTTATTTTTCCAGCTAGCCAAGATGATTCGCTACATCGAAATCAGTCAACTACTTTGTGACATGACATTTGGCGTATTCATGATTTCTTGGCTCATAACACGACACTTCCTTTTCAACTTTGTTATTTACTCGACGATATTCGTCGGTCCTCAGTATGTTGAATTTAAGTGGGATTGGGAAGGCGGTTATTACGTCACAAAAAATGCATTTAGCTTGTTTTGCTTCCTACTTGTTGTCCTCCAGGTATGGGATTCTTTACTTTTTTATTTTTTACTGTCGACAAGCCAGGAGCTGACGCACGTGTGTAGCTAATTCAGTGCGGCTGGTTCTGGCTGATCTGCAAAGTGGTTTGGCGGGTGCTTACCACAAAGGAAGGCGCGACAGATGTTCGCAGTGACGATGAGGACGAGTAAGTGTTCTTTCTGATATGTCCAGACAGACAGAATAAATACTGAATCATTCCACAGGTCATCAGATACCAAAGAAGAATAAACCTCAACATCTTTACTTTGCTATTTTGTCTTCCAGCAGGAATCTGGAAGTATGCTATGGGCGGGCGCACGGTGCCAAAACTATTCTACGACGCCTCATATAAAAGTGATTTAGATGCGGACGAAATGCAGACTCCAGTAATTAAGACCTAGGACTTTTGCAGCACGTACATGTTATTTTTTTGTTATGAACGACGCAGGGATCGGTATAGAGCTTTGATTATACACATATGTATGGCCTCTGCAGTTCAATTTTAATGCAAACACATTTGGGCTTATGGCGCTCTTTTACCTATTGTACTTTAGCTTTCTTCATTAAACTTAGCAGTAAATAAGTACTGTTCCTAATAGTTTAGAACTCAGAAGCGACCCAGGGAAGCAAGTCACACCTATTTCCTTATCGGGGTACATCGGCAACAAAGTCGGTGTCAGTGCTTCGCAATCCACAGCACTTTACTACTCTTCCGCACCCGCCACACAAATCCTTGCTTTGTTTCCTACTCATATCACCTCTTTACACACTACCGTTTTATTTTTCGTCTCCGAGGAACGAATATATCACTCATGATGGCCAGTTTCATGAGCTACTTTGGAGCAGGGCGGAAGGATCCCAAGCAGACAGCCCGCGAGGCAATCGTCGGACTGCGGCAGCAACTACAGATGATCGAGAAGAAGGAGGAATACCTGCAGAGAAAGATTGAAGAGGAAACAAAGAAATCCAGAGCGAACGCTGTGTCGAATAAGGCTGGTACGTCAAGTCTTTGCTTGTGGTCGCAAGTGCTCTCCACCAGGCATTTCGCGGCCCCTTTCTTCACGTCGTTGGGACTGAGCTAAATGCTATTCCTTTCCTTTTATTTTAATTATATGTATGCGTGCTTCGTGCATTACTCTGTGTCTGCCTCATGACTCGTTCAATGGATTTCACAAACGCTGATATAATGTGGTGGACGACCGATGTCAACAGTGGCTCTTGCTGCGCTGAAACGAAAAAAAGGTGACTGAGGGAGAACTCGATCGACTAGCGGGCACACGACTTCAACTGGAGATGCAAGTCAACACTCTTGAGTCGGCCAATCTCAATGCCGAAACGATGGCGGCGATGAAGAAGGCTTCGGATGCGCTCAAGGTTATCCATGGCAATCTGTGAGTCATATTTTCTTTGCGACTATTCCTCCTCCAAATTACTGCGGAGTGTATGCCTACGGGTTGATGTATCTTATCATGTGTCCTGTGATTTTTGAATGCTTTGTACCCGGGCAGAGGAGACGCAGAGTTGCATCTGGCATGAGAATGTCTACTAATACTCCTTTTTGTCATGTAGGACAATAGACAAGGTGGATGCTACGATGAACCAAGTAAACGAACAAAGGGAGCTCGCGAGCGATATTGCAGATGCGCTTGCCAACCCCATGTATTCGGGCATGGACATGGACGAGGTGAGTGTTTTAGTATTCGACATCGTATGCATATCGCTGACTGTCTTCTAAAATCTTCTCCCATTCTGTGTTTTGTCATTCTTTCTTCCACTATTTGCATTTCCTCATTCGCGCACATATCACGCGTTCATAGGACGAGCTGGCGGCAGATCTAGAAGAGTTACAGCAGGAGGTACTGAACGATCGACTGAACGAAGCAGATCATGCACCTGTGCATTTACCACCAAACGCGACGAGGGTGGAAGACAGTAAGTTTATTTTGCCTCTAGGAACATGTGCATGATGTAACTCATTCATTCTTATCGTACCCGCAGAGACACGGAGACCCTCTGTAGCAGAAGACGACGAAGAAGAGCAGCTCAAGCAGCTACAGGCAGAGATGGCTATGTAGACTATCTGTCAATGGCTATGCCGGTTGTTCTGTCTCCTCTTTCAAGGTCGTTCACAAGGCAATCCTTGCGGCCTTTTGCTCGTGACCTCCCTTATCTGGTGTATGTTTTTTTCTTGTATATTTTTACTACAGTGTCCCTGGGTCTACCTGTTTGCCCATCCCTAGCTACGTACTACAACGGCCTCCTGCACCTTTTCACGATTTATCCAAACCTTCTCTTTCCGTTTTAAGAGATTCCCGGTCTGTCAGAATAATTTTGTCTACGGAATTTCGCTTTTACTCTTCCTTTTCTTTGTTGCATTAAACTCGTCTTTATATTTCCATTACCTAGTACATTAGCCCATGTCCTTACAACTGCCAATTTGCTTTATCACCTTTTCCTTTCTTTTTAAATCATGTAAATTAACTTGAAGCCCCAGGGTTCAAACGCCAATCAAATATATGCTTGCCTTGCGACACACTTTCGGCAGTTCTATGCGAACAGACGCCTCCCTTTCCTAGTGGATTTCTCGGGCGTCGGGTTGGATTGTTATTTCAAACCTAAATCACGCTGACCTTTCCTGACTTGTGTACATGTCGAACAATAGATGTACAGTGATGACCTTGAAAGAAAGACACGAGGATCAAACGGTAAATGTACAGAATACGATGGCAGAGAAATGGCCGCGTTAAATCTTTGCAAAATATTCCAGGTATGCATGGACAGAAGGTCGCTTCGGAGGATCCAGGGACCAAGAATCAACCATCAACTTCCAGAGGCCATCGTCCAGTCCTCGCCTGGAGACTTCTGGCTCGGTTGGTCGTTGCGGGTGTTTTCCCTCGTAGGCTTCCCGTGAGGCTACCAAGTGGTGCTTGATGTGCGGGTAAGGTTGTTTGTGGGTCATGATCTGTTTTAGATTATACGTCAGGGTATAGAACCGATGTAGTGTTCAGGAATACGGACTTCTAGGATTGTCATTGCTAGACTGTATATGTCGGTTGCAGAGGAAAGAACCCCATCTCCTTGGAACATCTCTGGTGCGCTGTATCTGCCCTTATCCATCATACCAGAGCTCTGAGTGAGTGGAGCTGCGGATGCATCCTCGATGATCTGAGCACACATTATGAATACACACTTCGGAATTGAGTGCATGGTATAATTCCACCTTCGACACCCTAAAATCGGAAAGTAAAGGAAGACCTTTTTCATTGACAAGGATAGTAAGCTGATAGGATGCCGGGTGTCAAAAATTGGTTATATAACGTGGACGATACCAACGAAGACGTACCGATCGTATATCACCGTGTACCAGGTTCATGTTGTGCAGTACAGCAACACCACGAGTAATGTGTCCCACCTGGCCGTGGCAGTGTAAGATTCTGACAGATCTTTATTCTTGTTCTATCGTCTCACAAATTTGATATAGTCGACAGTGAGGTCATTAGCTTTGACGTATGCTAGCGCATCTCCATTTTTCTGCCATGGGCTAATCATGCATCTGATACCAAATGTAAGAGTTGGTTATCATCACTCCATCGAGGTTCAGATGCTGCCTACTCACGGATGTGGTTCGTCTTCCATCTGGCAGAAACCGTAGAAAGGAACAATATGTTGCCCCTGGTCACGTTTCCATACTTGTCCCCAGATCTTTGCTTCTCTTCTAAACCGCTATGTATTAAGTCACATCAGCCATGGAGTATTAGTGATCGACAGAATATAGCGTACCCTTATATTCCTCTCATCAAAGTTCATTGAATGGATAACCTTGATGTCTACCCTTTCACTCCCTAGATAGAGCCCCTCGTAGATGTCCAACATGCCCGAGGAAGATTTGCGGACTGGGTTTTTCCCGATCTTCTTGACTTCTCCGGATTGAAGATGCAGATCTGGCAATAGCTCTTTGCACTGGGATTGATAACGATATAAGTTCGTTGATAATCCCTTGTGTACTTCCGCGGCATTCTGCTTGTTTTCTCCCATAGCCTACAATACAAATAATAGGTCAGAAAACCGCAAGAAAAGCGTATAGTATTGACATAGGACATAAGAGTTGCATTACAGAACCTTTTGAAACATTGCCATCATTTGTCGCATCATGATATTCGTCTCCATTGTCGTGGCTTCGACGTTTTGTGTAGTTTCTTGAAGTTGACTGAGGCTTTGTAGCAATTGAGCATGGTCTAATCTTTGATTCTTCTGAAAATCTGTCATCCACTCGTGGATTTCAAAATGTGAGGTTAACTGCACTGAAGTCAGCTTCATTGGCATGATTCTTTGAAGCAAACGGCGTACGTGAAAGTTATTGATACAGTCGGTTATTTGAGTATGACAATTTGCGATATCTTTCGCGATGATGTCCTGATTCACGAGGCTCTTCAGCCGTCCAAGACTTGCCCATTCAGACATCTTGTACTGAATATCAGTCAATTGTCTAGAATTTAGAGGTTAATATGTTTCGAAAGATGGATGAATTTGACGTACTCGAGTACGGCATTTCTAGCTTGCACGATGTTATCGTTGACAGCCTTTTCTTGATATTCACGCATTGCGAGGACTAAGATATGGCAGCGATCGCAGAGCTGCCTAGCAGCATGTCTAAAATTGATAGAAGAAATTAGCAAATAGACAGAGTATTTGCCTACGAGTTACACCCACCGATTGTGGGCAACATTTTCGCAGAGTTGAATAATACCGCAAAGAGCATCGACCAAAGGGAACAGGGCAGGGACAGGTGCAAGCTCAGCAGTGATCTGAGCCAGTGATTTTCCTAAAGAAAGTAATAGATGAGTGGTTCCAGTACGCATTTCAGCAAGGGGTATAGATTGGATTGAACGTACAGGCAAGCAGTTTATAAAAGTCTCGAGAGTGCACGATGTTGTGTCGTGCGAGGACAGCCACGGTACAGCCTATTAGCAGGTGTACAGCCACATGCCATCTCTCTTTCCACCACCACTATCACCAGTCCTTCTAGAATTCTCGTCGCTGCTTATCACTGGCGCCTATCACCCATCTGCTCCCATACATCTAGCTTTATCGGCTCCCCGGGCAATCATTTGTGCTGCTTCAAGATCGGCTCTCGTTTCCAATTTACACCAATTCAACGATGCTTTCTTGACTGAAGAATCTGGCAAAGGATCTACGTCGGGATTGACATCCAAGATTGAAATATTGTATTGTTCTCGTGTCTCTGACGTTCAGGAACCTTGATTCATGGTTTCCTGTTGCCAGTTATCCTCCAAGCCCTGCTCATCTGTGTCTACTCTTTTCCCTTTTTCGCGTGGCAAAACCCGGAGATCAGGCTATAGGACATACTCCAGCCCCTCAGAAAACAATTCAACCAATATCACCAAGCATGATCATACTTGTTGAGCCATCGAGATATTTCTTGAGTGACGATGGAAACAACAACTCGATTTCTCCGTGCGTACTTGGGACGGGACATGAACATGTCTTGTTTCTGATTCCAGACTGTCATAAAGAAACTTTCTGTTGTCCTCTTATCTTAACCTTATCAATCGTGTTTTCCTCTCTATCTTTGAGCTGAAAGACTTGCCTTCGTCAGTAAATTTCTCCAGTGCCATCTTGTCTTTTAGATGTGACGGTACTATAATTCAGGGATATGCCTCCTAAACTTGTCTTGTTCGATTCCCAACTGGAAAATTCAAGCTTCCCGCAATTGCACACCAACCCGAATGCCCGGCTCCACTTCTAGTCGAAAGACTTTTCTCGTGTGTGGGTGTATTCGAAGAAGGTACGAAGACATACAAGTCTGTTTGCTTATTTTTAGGATCGGAATTTGATTGTATTTCGCAAAGATTCTTCTTATGTACCGTCGTCTCAGAATAGCGAAAGAAACTCGGATGAAGGAATTAGGAGACAGTTACGCCTTTATTACCCGGCCAACGATGGTGCAATCGAGATACAAACTGACCGTTGGATGGAAATAACCCGCCCTTCCTCATACGGCGAGCATTTGCCAGAAACATTTTTTAAATGGAATCTCCCCGAACGTTAACTCCCTTGTATTATTTGCGATGTACACACCCCTTTGCAATGTAGAATACATAGTTGGATTGAATAACAAGTCGTTTCTATTGAAACTTAAAGTGATCATGACCATATTGGGCAGTTGAATCTTAACAGAGGCCATCTCATGCATCCTTTTGCTTCGTATGTACTACGCAGTTACTACAAAGCCACAGGATGGAACGAAGATAACCTCTACGCCAATCTAACTCGGTCTTCAAGTGGTTTGTCTCTCAGTCCATATCACTCTTTCTCAAACCATTACAAACAGGCATTACAGCTCTGTTAGATTTCTCAGTCCCCCATGGACTGCACTTCTCTGTCTCCAAAGCTCCTAATGCGCTCTTCAAAACTACATATGCCATGACGGCCATGCCCTCGCTGCAGGGCTCTGTTGGGTACATATTCACCTCCTGCGATCTTAACGTGAAGTCCTCAGGAAATGTCCGATTCAAGGACATGATAGAGCGCTTTAAAGTCTACGATCAACCTCGCAGACCGGATCCAAAAGAGGAGGAATGGCTAGCTGGCGAAAATGTCTCCGCCCGTGGTACGTTTCTATGAACCATTGGTGTGGAACGCCTTAATAATAATGACGGGGGCCGCATATTCAGATTACCTGTTATATGGTCGCTTCTTCCTACCGACTGGCCGATTGGATGCGCTTTATTCAACGAGACTAACGCCCACCATACAAGCATCTATCTCTGCTATTTCGGATCCTCCTTCGAGTGAACACCCAGAACTGCGAGGACGACGCGCAGATCTAAGTAATGTCATGATTAACGTGCAGCATGATGTCGGTAAATGGTGCACCGAATACACATGGAGCGCAGAGGACGAAATGTGGGGTGTCAGGATGCTGCATAACTTTGGAAAGCTCGGCCTGTCCACTGAATCTCCGTCGGAAGATGCGGCTGCGAAGAGACGGATAGGCATGAAGCGTGTGGATGAAGAGGATGCGGTCGAAGGTGGTCTTAAAGGCAGGGTGTCCCTTGGTGCCGAAATATACTTCAGCGCAAAAGAAAGAAGCGCTGGTGGTATGTAGCACAACTTCTACGACTTTATTGGAGGCTAACACAGCAACAGTATCTACCGGGATTCGCTTCACGACACTACCTGACGCTACTCCCCCGTCATTCCAGGTGCCCGTAACCGCCCCGAATGCGTCTTCGAGTACACCCCGAGCACCACCTTCTCAGCCTCCTACGACCATTACTGCACTGTTCAACCCTATGCTTGGCCACATGTCCGGTGCATACACAGCTCGAGTTTCGCGCGACCTTGCGCTATCCTCACGGTTCGATTTCAACGTCTACAGTTTCGAAAGCGAATGGGCTATGGGTGTAGAATGGTGGCTGAGACGCCCACCAACGTCTCCGTCTGATCAGGATGGTCCGGATACTTCTTCGTACCAGGAGCCACCGTCCATTCATTCGGCAGATGTCCACGGCGTCGTAAAAGCGCGGGCGTCAACTAATAATGTGAGATGCGTCTGGACAATCATCCTTATCGTTTCTAATTTCTATTGTAAATTTCTCAGGACGTATCTCTCATGTGGGAAGGCAGACTAAGAAACATGCTTGTCAGTCTCGGTGTTGTATCAGATCTCTCAAGCAGGTCAAAGCCCATCAAAGCGCTAGGGCTCGAAGTCGCCTTCTTCAGCTCTGAATAAGTACAGTAGACCCTTCTTCAGCTCTGAATAAGTACAGTAGACTATCCTTTCATAATTCTATATCCAGGGGTGTACGAACAACATTTATTTATTTCATTTCATTCGTTCAAATTTCACGATAAATGTACTATTGCCAAAGTACGTATACACAAGAATCTCCTAAGTATCAAACAGTCAAACCTACAGTCAAGTCAAATATTGTGTTCCAATTCCAGTTAGAAGGGAAGTTGTATATACAAAAGGATGGAAAACAAATGTAACAAACAAGCAGAAAAAAGGTGAGTAGGACGAAATAAATCAGTAGCGCATTAAATTATGAATTTGGGATGGTTGAGATGGGTGGGATTTGGATGAAATGCCAAGGGGTATACCAATAGCGGTTCAACGTTGAAGAAAAGAGAAAGTCAGATCAATCGTACGTGCGCGAAAATAGATAAAAAATGCTATGTATCAGTAAAACACAGATATATCACTCGCCGAGGGGCACGACGGGTTGTGGTTTAGAAGATGAGGATGGCCCCGTCCTTCCGATGGTCCTCGCCAGTCTCGAAATGGCGTCACCTGTGATGACAGGCCGCGACGAAGGATGTGCGCGCAGATGATTTGCCATAGCACCGGCAGGCGGCGATGAGTGCGTTCTGGCATGATACGATTCGTGGTAACCGCCGCCGCCGCCGCCTCGAGGCGTTGTATGACCCGAACGAGCGAAACGTGGAATATATTCTCCCTGTGCGGACTTGGGGAAAGATGGAGGCCTACCGACAGTGTGGGCACGAGTATGCGTAAAACCGTGCAGAGAAGTAGAAGAGTTAGAGGGCAAGTCAGGGTAAGTGGAGAGATTGGCGGGTGCAGAGACAGAGTCTGTCATGGCCTTTGGTGCATGTATGGACGCAGCAAGACCCTCGGGAGCTGGCTTTTCCGTTTTGCTCGGTGATTCAGATGTAGCTGATTTATGCTGATCTGACACTCCAGAGTCTTCCGGTTCGGTTGTTGCCAGGTGTTCAGGAGTCGCAGGTTTGCTGGTTTGTTCATCGTTTGCCGTTGGCTGTTCAACAGCTATCGTGATTTCTTTCTCGTTGACAGCAGGAACTTCATTTGAAGCATCTTGGTTGGCATTGGCTTTAATATCCGACCCCTTGTCTGTGGAAGTTGCATTGACAGGGGATCTGGGATAAGTCGTATTCCTCATAGGAGCGGCTCCAGACCGCGATTTAGGTGAGACGAATGAAGATCCAACTGCAGGTTTGGCTGGCAGAGAGGGATGAATAGGTCTTCTACTTGTCGAGTTCGAGTTATTGGCAACGGGCTTTGGTATCTTCGGCGTAACTGGTGATACATGCTTCTCTTTAGCTGCCGGTTCGACGGCTTTAGGAACGTTGATCGTGGGCTTTTCAGGTTCTTTTTCGATCGGACGGGAATTCAGATTTGTGTTGCTCGATGACGAGGCACCATATTCTTTCTGCCCGGGTTTTACGGAAATTTCTTGAGTTGTTGTGATAGTTTGCACATGCTTTAAAGGACTACTGGGGACTGAACGGGGAGTAAGATCGGGTAATGGCCTAAGACCGTCAACAATTATTGGTGAAATAGCGTCCAGCTTGTTTGCATTGAAGGTTGCTGGGGTAACACCCCAATCATCCAGGTCAGGTAAGCTGTCGTCGTCGTCGCCTGCCCAGTCTATGTGGCTTCCTGGTGTAGTAGGCCTGTGGTCCATAGCGACTGCTCGAACACGTTCGACCAACGCATCGATGTCGTTTCGCATGTCTATCTTTTGATTCAGGTGGGGTGGGGTGTCTTTGACGGGTGCGGTATGTGGGACAGGACCAAGACGAGGTTTATTCGGACGAAGAAGGTTATCATTAGGTGCTGGAGGATTGATCTTCGGCGGGATTATAGCGCTGGGTTTGCCTGTTTGAGATCGCTTTCGCCTATTGGGTACTTTCGCAGAAGCTGGTGGTGCGACTACTTCTGCAGCTTGTATCTGAGTGGTAACAGCTGGTGGAATCGTCCGCGATGCTCGTCGAGAAGGAGGTTTTGCCGGTTTGGAAGTGGGGGAAGAAGTGATCGATTTTTCGGGGATAGAAGGAGAAGCGGAGAAAGAGGATGATCCGGATGGTTTGGGGGCGGTTGTGGAAGGAACTTGTAGACTATCAACCTTGGTGTTTGCCTGGTGGTCATCGTCAGGCTTTGAATCTCTGGTAGAAGTACCTCCACGGGTTCCACCGCGTCCAGCCCTGGCAGCACCACGGCCTCTTCCGCCGCGCCCACCTCTACTAAGGCCATTGAAAGCACTGCCTGGTTCCCCAGACCTACCCCATCTGGGTGTAGAGTTGGTAGATGGCATGCCACCAGAAGTTGCAGGCGAGGCCATTGATCAGAGGAGGCCAGTCAAATTTTGAAGACGACTGTTGAAAAATAAGCAATCTGCAATAAGGAAATGAAAAGAGAACATACGATTTAAATTTTGAAAAGGATTAGGATTGAAAGGAGTACAAGAAGGAGAGTGTCTGAAAGTGATCCAAATAGCTTACAAGAACCAAATACGGCAAAGCACAAATCAAGTCGCGCCTTGACTCCTTTCTTCCATCATCAAAATCATGTCCAAGGCTTCCCAACCAGAACTCAAAAGGTGCGGATTACTTACTCTCAATTCATTTAATTATCACACACTGACTGCATTGCGTTGCGTAGTTCATGGATAAGAAGTTATTCGTCCATCTTCAAGGTGGTCGAAAAGTTAGCGGCGTCTTGCGCGGCTACGACCTTTTCTTGAACTTGGTCATTGACGACGCTATGGAGGAGAGCACCCCTGCTCAAAAACATCCCATTGGAACAGTCGTATGCACTTGATTTGGTTTCATGAATGGATCTGTGGCTGATTGCTGTGATTTTGCAGGTCATCCGTGGTAACAGTGTAACATCGATGGAAACCTTGGAATCTATTCGGTCATGATGTACAACGAAGCGTGGTTTGTATATAACGATATTTCATCTCTTCCCTGAACGCTTTGAGAGAATTAAATGAAATGTACTGAATAATGGGATTTGCAATTATATTTCCAAGTATGACTATGTATCTGAGAAGCGGTTGTTTGGCAAGCGCCCCAAGCTCAAACTGACATCCGCACTTCAACTTTTTCATTGAATTTGTGAGGACAGTCATATGCGCGATGAAACGTCGCGTCTTTTCACATTCAATACTTAGAAACTATAGAACTGCCATCTCTTCACTTTCTCGTTCCTATTCAGTAGACTTCACTTCCACACTATCCGCCACACAACAGTTGCGTTTCAAGGACCTCGCCAATGCCTTAGCCGAGAACACTACGGATCCTTCCTATGTGTGGGCAAACTACAGCAATCTCCTGGCTCTCCTAGGCAGCGAGCCTTTGCCTCTCGAAATTCACCAGAAGGTCCTGCGTCACTGTACTCCATCTGTACCACAGCTCAGACGCGCTCAAGTACAACAACTGGATTCCGGAAAGCACGACTTCTCAGCTCCGGACGTGGAAGTGCGGTTCCAAACACTCCTCAGGAATATCCGGAGTATAGGTGCAGAGCCAAGCCTGGGTGACTATAACTTCATTATCGAACAGTTTGCTGCCTATGGCCATTACGAGGGCACACTCAACGTCTACGAAGAGATAAAGCGCGCTGGAGTTACCCCAGATCACAGGACGTATGGTTTCTGTTTGCGCGCATTGGCTTACCGACTTTCCTTACCAGTCGACCAATACAAGCGGCCTGCCCTATTTGAACGTATTCAAAACCTCTTCAAGATGTATATGGATGACATGCGGAACTATAACGTCCCGATGACAGGCTTGAACCTCGAAGTGAGCCTCCGCATTATGAAGGAAACCTTGGACCGCGAAGGGCTTGAATCTATCTTGCGACGTGGATACGCCGTTGACCTTGCTAATCTGGATCGCATTCCCTTGGAATACACCGAAAATCGGAAAGACAATCCTGAACCCTTTCCTTTCACGACAGCTGTGTTAAATACCACACTCGAAATCCTGGGCATGCTAGGCGACGTGTCAAAGCTAGTTCAGGCATTCGAAGTCCTCACACAACCATTGCCACAAGCCAGCCAACACTTCTTCAACTCATTTGAGTCCGATGAAGAGGGGGATTTCGGGGTTGACGTCGACGCCTCTCCTCCATTCCCGATGCCATCCGCCATGCCAAATACCACTACATATACTATAATGCTCCGCCATCTATGTCGATTAGGCCACTCTATTCTTGCTCGCCATTATATCCTAGATGCTAGAACGACGAGCAAGGCAGCTGCAATTGACCTACGACTCCAGGTTCAATACCTTTTCGCCAAAAGAAGCCACTTGATTCTATCTCAGCCCCTCGTGTAGCCATTTCACGCATGACATTGCTTCCTGCTATGGGTGAAGCTAATAGGGATAAGAATCTAGGTCTTATCAAATGGCTGACTAGCAAAGTACCGACGATGATCCAGAAACAACAGCAGGCGCTGAAATATTATTCTCTCGTTTTCGATACTGTGCGAAATCCATCCTACCACAAGCCTCACCGTCGAATGCGTCTAGTGAGATCCGTGTTGAGGTCTTCCTATCCGGGGATGACGCCCGAAGAAAAAGCAAAGCTCGCTGTTCAAGTACATGCCCGCCCCACAGAATATACCTACAAAGAGCTGTTCGAGGTCGATATCAAGGATCCGCCTCCGCCTCCTACAACCCAACCATCTGAGCTCAAACCATTTAACATCCGACTCCATATTCTTATCCTCAAACGCAACATTATCGAACTGGAAGACCTGAACAAGAATCTTCGAATGATATACGGCCGTACCGTGCAACGCGTGAAGGAACGCCTGGGCCGCCGCGTATGGCAAACCAAGGATATTTTCCTCCGAACTGAACAAGGCAGATTGGAGGTGACGAAAAATAGATGGAAGGAGATTGTTAACTTCCGGACGACAGCACCTGATGAACCCGAAATCCATCGGAAGCGGCCTACCTATTTCCGACGGATGTCGACGTTGACAATAGCGTCCTCTCTGCGTGGACACCACCAACACCACCATCCGAGACTGTTGGCGCTTCCACGGCCGTCTCCTATATTGCAGCGTCATCTGGATAGATCCTCCAAACCATAGCATTTCATAGACCTGCTATAGATGTACTAATCCTCTTGTAAGTATATTACTCAGTAACCTTTTTCATTATACTTATTCACGACTTTTTCAGGGTGATTACACCATGCATGTACGATACCAATGCGGCGCATAACGTCAGGCCAACCCGTAAGCATCTAGTGTGCATGGTTCGCGTACGAGTGCAGAACCCAAGCCCCAGTTTGGTGCAGTTAGAGCTATGCCGCTGGTGTTGTAAATTTTTTTTTTAAAAAAAAAACTCCAAAAACAAGAGAAATAAAGGGAGTTCCCTCCCCTCTTTCGGGGGTCCGCAATCATGACGGCTCATCGTTAAGGATACAACAGGTTATAACTGTAAGTTTAACAAGATGGGATTGTTTGAGTTACAATGAAGAAGCAGGACGTGGTAAAAGAAGAAAACAGAGTCGCAGAAATCTATATCAGCTTCTCTGATTCTTTGGCCTGTTCTTTGACGGCCTTTTCCATCCCGTCTAACCAAACCTCCACGAACGCGCCTTGTCTTTCTCTTGGCGGTTCTCCTGCTTGATTAGTCGTATGGACTATGCCTCCGATTCCAATATAACGTGCAAGCGCTAGGACAGGCAAACGACGCAGTGCGCGACCCGACATTCCTTGTACCTGCAGAGCACGAAAAAATTAATCAAAAGGTATTGAAATGTAGAGAGGGTTTATTTACTCGGCATGCAGATGCCAACGCCAGAAGACGCAGGCCAACGTTTTTGGACCTATCTTGTACATCATCTGACCGTCCAGCCGGCTTGTTCACGAGCTCATAAATCTGCACTTGCTTGAGGGTTGGGACAGACTGCAATACGTGGAGTTAGTTCTGCAGATACGTTTACGAAAGGTGAACATACCACAGGCAAAACTATGCCCTTCGCAATGATTTCGCACAGACACGATCGAAGGATTTCATAGATAGCTTCTCGCGAAGGAAGGTCTACGTATTGTAATATATCTGCGCGGTCTACGAACGCGGAGTCTGTAACGGTAAAAGCCAGTTATTAAATGTAAGACAAAAAGGCTAAGTATGCATACCGATAGCTTTCACTAGATTGCTCGTTGCCATGATCAATACGTTTTTGCGATGTTTGAGTTTATCCAATTGAGTCAAAAGAGCATTAACCACCCTCAAACCGTCAGAAGGTTCTGTACCTGCCATGGCACCCGCTCGAGCAGCAGTGAGCGATTCCACTTCATCTAAAATATTGGTTAGACGTATAACACGCATATATGGACCGAAAGCATGAATACCGATCAATACAACTACAAAACCATCTTCTTCCTCGACCAGCTCGGTTATACTGGTAAATAGACGTTGTACAAGTTTCCCCGACTCTGAGAACCATTTTGAAAAGAGGGAATGCGAGTTGATTTCAAGTAGACGGGCATGTGAGTAGCTGTAGAACGGGTGAGATTGGAGAAGATCGCAGGTTATTAGAAAGATCTAACCGATGAGATAGGCGGATGGACAACTTCTGAGCAAGAGCACGACAAAGAGATGTTTTCCCGGTTCCTGGAGGTCCATGCAAAAGTACGACGCGGTTCCACGACACAAGATTGACTATGAGAAGTGAGTTTATGAAATGGATATGATCCTTAATCACGTACAGTCAACGTTTGCATCGCTGAAAACAAGTGTGGCATGGATATAGTCAAGTAACTTCATCTTGATATCGTCCGCATAAATCAACGAGTCCCATAAGCCTTCGTGGCTCCTATTTGGAAGTTCACACAGGCTTGCAGCCATGGTATCGTCATCGTCGTTCACGTTGCCCGAGCTGTTTGAGAATTCCTCAAATGCATCTCCATCAGAGGGCTTATAGACGTGTATTTGGATGTTCATTTCTTCCATTGAGAGAGAGGATTCGGTGCATAGTGATTCGCATACAGTGATTTTCTCTACGGAAGAAGCCAGTTCTGGGACCTCCTCCCAGCCGTCCAAAGTACAAGGGAGTGCAAGCCGCTCGGATGACGCAATAAAATTGTGCACTAGATTTCGTATAGTGTCAAATCGAGCAGATGCCCTAAGTTTGAGGCGGACTTCGACTGGAAATATTGTAAGATGATACAAATTGTGAAAATCAAGTTGTAGGCGTACTGTGTACCGTCCATCGAGTTACTTCCATGATCGTTTCATCTGTTTGAGCTTTCTTGTGAGTGTCTGCGGAGACCATACCGAGATTGTGATGAGTAGGGGAAAGAAAGGCAAATTGAATTTGTGAAACGCGTCTATTGAACCAAATAGCGCGTCGACTAAGCACACGTGATCTTCAGAATGGGCCACCAGCCTACACAAGCGAGCCAGGGAGCGCTCAGCGAGTCAACGACTTCAATCATGGCCACCAACGACGATGACGTAGCAAAGAATAAGCTACTGGACCCTTCAACGTTTGTCTTTCCACAGCCTCTGGCATCGACAACCGTTACAATCGAGTTTTGCGATAGAGTGCGTGATGTGGTTTAAATTGGTGACGGCAGCCTTCTTAGTTCCCATCCAGTGTCGATGGTAAATGATATATTCAGCAAACACTGGTAAATGTTAAATTGACGTGTGTGGTGGTCTCAGGCTACATCGTGCTACCTGGGTGCAGACCGAGCTGTTTTTGACATTCCCGCCTCCCACAATTGGGGCCATCACATTGATCCCCCCTTAACAAGGATGACACTGCAGGCCGCTTTCGTGTCTGGCTGTCGATTCCAGGATTGGACAGTGCTGTCTTGGTATGGGACAGGAAAGTCGAAGGGGGTTCCCGGAATTAAAGGTTCTTGTACGTGGTGTCATATATTTTCGTGAACCGTGCCCTTCATGGGCTTTCTCTTCAGAAACAACGAATCCGCGATAAGCTTCAACCTGGAAAATCTTTGGGCCATTCCGATGTTTGAGAGAAGAGTGGTATCACGTACATAGCTACAATATATGTGTATAGATGTATAGAAGGTTAAAAAAATAAAGTCAGGGTCTAGAGTCTCCAAAAGGAAGTAAATATTGTTCGTGCATTAGCTTTCTTCTTTCCTTCCTGCTCTCATCGTCGTTATGGACTCAGGGGCGTCTCTGTATGAGAAACTTATAAACCAATGCAAATCCAATGGTATAAAACTTGTACTCCTCACTTTACTGCACTGGTTCTAAGTCTCGTTTGATAGATGTTGATGTAAAAGTAGACGCCTTAACAAAACTGCAAGCACAGTTTGAAAGTGGCAGTCCCGAAGTTCGTCGCATTGTTTCCAGACATCGCATTGCATATTCTAAAGTCTTTCAGATAACGGATCCAGAAGCTCTTATTAACATTCTGAAAGCGTCGTTACGAACATCCAATCTACATCTAACGAATGCAACATTATCCGCCCTGCCAACTATTCTTCCACCCCTGATAACTCGCCCTTCAAATGCCTACGCACGATCCAACACTCCCGTTCAGAACTCATCGTCTACATCCTCAGTTTCGCCTTCGAGCTCAATAGATTTGAGCACACTTCGTTCGGCACTGACTTCATTCCTCCAACCAGGCGGAGTGATTGATCGGCTAGGTGATAGAGAAAAGGCTCAGCTCAAGGCCCGAGAAACCCTCGTCATTCTTGGTGGGTACGCATTTAGGGCAGGAGGAACAAATGCACTGCCCAAGTCAGGCAAGGGGGTGGAACCGCCTATAGCGATGTTCGAACGATTTATCAAGGAAGGAGGTCTGGCAAGCAAGGTTTGGAAAGTCAGGGAGCAGGTACGCACTCTTTATGTTGGTTTTTAGTTACAAGACCTTAGTTCTTGCAGTCTATTTTCACACTTGTCCACATTCGACGCACACATCATCTATTCCCCATCCGACCATACGCTACTCTTCTAGTAGATTGCCTAGAGGACACTGATCCACACGTACGCGATTGTGCGCGTGTCTCGGTCGTGGAACTATTCTCAGGACCTGGGGTGACCGACGCGGCGCGTGCAGACCTCAAGAAAGAAATGACTAAGAAAGGCGTACGGAAAACGATTGTCGACGGCGTGCTCTCGAAGCTCCTCAGCAGTAGCACGCTCTCGAATAACCCTCCAAGCCATGAGGGATCTGAGAACGGAGATGCGTCGAATGTAAAGAAAGATTACGTTCCCCCAGTCTCGCGTTACAAGGAAAACGACCCCGTGTTATCAGCCAGAATGCTAGCATGTCTAGGACCGTCAGTTCATCTAGCGCAAGGGAGATCTCGAGACCAGCGAGTAGAGCAAATGTAGCTTCTCCGCCCCCTCCTCAAACTCCAACTGCAGAAAACTCGGAAATTCGACCTGTATACGTGAGTATTTATCGACTGAACCGCAGCACATTGAATTAACAACAGTGATAGATCGCATCAACTCGAGATCTAGAAAATGAGTTCGCAGAGATGGTTAAACCGTTTGAGGTATTCTTTTTCACCCTTCAGTATTATGTTTACTCAGCTTCTGTATATGCGACAGGGAAAAGAGACTGAACATAATTGGGCAGCGCGAGAACAAGCGATACAACTTGTTCGCGGCATGCTTAAAGGCGAAGTTCATGTCAAATACCAGGAGCAATTCCTAACGGGTTTGAAGGATGGTTTCATCATGTGGTCGACAAAAACTGTAAGTCTCGGTTCTCTGTTGGTCGCATTTCTACTCTGACATGATATTAGCTGGCCAGTCTCCGGACTACCGTCGCAATCAATACTTGCTGCCTGTATTCTGAATTAGCAATCGCACTCGGGCCACTTCTAGATCCCCATTGCGAGGTGCTATTGACTAATCTTCTAAAGATGGCGGGTTTCACAAAAAAATTACAGCACAACAATCGCAGGCAACGGTGGCGACGATCATGACGTACACATCTCCTCAGCCGAGGCTGGTCATTCTTCTACTTTGGAACGCTCTGCAAGAAAAAACTGTCCAAGCGAGAGCCTTCGTTGTCGGGCACTTCAAACTGTATCTCGAGCTCCATGGCACCCGCTTCAAGACTGCGATTGACGGACAGAATTTCATCGAGACTTTGGAGAAGTCTTTGAAGAAAGCATTGGCTGACGCGAGCCCCGCTGTCAGAGAGACCGCTCGTGTGTTGTACTGGGTGTTTGATGATATCTGGCCAGATCGTGCCCAGGTTATTTTGGAAGGTTTAGATTCCATTGCTCGAAAGCAGGTCGAAAAGGCATGTCCTAATCCAGGTGGTCAGGCGGCTCTGCCCCCTACCACTCCCAAGGTAGCGAAGAAGTCAAGTGTGGCCGCTGCCATAGCTGCTAGTAGGGCCAAAGCAAAGGCAATTGCTACTGCACCGCCTAGTCTTCGTCATCAAGCTACATCCTCGTCGCATGCGGCTGCGCCAAAGCGCGATACCTCTCCGAGCACATCATCTCGGAGCCCTCCTGTACGCCCGGCTTCTCCTCTGAGGACCTCGACCTCACCGCCATCTGCTTCTCGCCGCGTTGTTTCTGCAAGCATAAGCCGAACTACTAGTGCGCCCTCCATAAATACTGCTTCCCATAGCCGAACATTCTCAAGCGTGTCTGAGAAAGTGGCTAGAGGTCCTTCGCCTTCATTATCTGACCAGGAGAACAAGCGCAGACGGCTTTCCTCTCCATTGTCTGGCGCGATTTCAGGCTCGGGCGTACGCAATGCATCGTCGAATATAATATCCACCTTCGAAGTGACTTCATCTGGAAAACAACCATTATCCCTAAATTCAGTGCCAAAAGGCTTCAAAGGAGGCGCCCCGAAACATTCCCGCCAATCCTTATCCAGAATGTTTGGACATGATGATGAGGATCTCCTGATGGCACAAACCGTGCCTATCCCAGAAGACAGCGATTCTGATGACGGGTCGGTAAACCTCATGTCCTTTTCCACTTCATTCAACGCACGAACCCCTGCCAAATCTCCCCCAAGTCCAATAAAAGCCAGACGATATCGCCCGTATCGGACCATCGACCCACTGGATCTGTGTCGAACGCTTTGTCATCGGGTTCGCTGTCGGATATGGGTACAAGCCAACTGCCTGTGGTCGAAGATGCCCTGCGAGCACGAGCCGAGCAAGCGGAAAGTGCAGCAGAAAGGCTCCTTGAGCTCGTCGAGCCTGAAGATGATCTCATGAATAGCCACCCGAGTATACCGTCCTCACTGCTTAAAACCGGAAATGGGCACGCACATGCAACAAAGGTCAAAACAAAGCCGACTCCCCTTCCTACAATTCGCGGGAAGCCGGTTCCTGTGACTCCAAACCACAGAGCAACAGCTGTTATGAGACAGGCGGCTCTATTTGCAGACAGTCCTGCAAGAAACACTCAGCCATCTTTATTGGATGTGTTGCAGAACCAAAAACAAGATAATGGTTGGTGGCTAAAGCGCAAAATTTGTAAGTTAATGCGAGAGCAGACGTTTCATGGTGCTAATACGCAGACAGTATTTTCACAAGTAGCACCCGCCAAATCTAACCTTTCGGCACAAGAACTGGACGCCCTTATCTCACAACTAGACAAGGGGGATATCGATGTACCAGCGCTTCAGCGGCTGGCCATAATCTGTATGGAAAATGCGGTCGTGGAACCGTCCTCTCCTTCCATGAGCACAGCCAGTTACCCAAGCAGCCCAACTCCGTTGACACCGGCACATTCTTTGCCTACATTACACGTTGATATTTGGGAGAAGAATAAGACTTTCGAGAGGTTGTTCTCGGCCTTGATAAAATACTTGGAACCGACTAGGGTACGTGCTTCTACATATTTGGGAAAGAGAAGGATCTTGACTGATAAAATGACATCACAGACTGAAGATGAGCTAGCGTATGGGCTCATTGTGGTCTGGGAAATTCTCGAGGGTCAGTCAACGTATCTGGAAGGAAAAGAAGGGGATATTTTCTCGATGATCCTGAGAATTCGATACTGCAACAAACTCATTGTGAGCTTTTGGGTACCGATATGCGCATGCTTGGATTCTGATACTTTCTCAGGTTCTTGAAGGCACAAATGCCATTCGAGATACCTTGACGTCCAAGGTCGACCCTGTTTATGGTCTGACAACTATGCACGCCAGCTTGCGGGTTTTCCATCTGGAACCTACTCCGATCGCGGAAAGTGAAGAAATCAAGGCTGCCACATATGCATTTGGGTTAATGGCATTGGGTAAATTCATTCTGCGTTTACCTGCCGAGATTGCAGAAGAAGAACTTCCCCGTCTCAAGGCAACCTTAATTAATGTATGTGCTCCTTTTTCGCTGCTTCTTCTGCCGGCATACTGATAAACGGATTTCATGCAGTCTTTGAACGATAAATCATCTCTTATCGTACGAGAATCAGCTGCAGCGGCTATCATTGCGGTACAACTTGTTCTGAGAGACGAAACACACTTATTTGCACTTCTCGACGGCCTTGCAGACGACAAGAAGAATCTTTTGACTTATTTATTCGACAAACATGGTGCTCGAGGAACAGGGCTGAATGGTCCAACGGGCATGGATAAATTAGAGAAAGAGATCAGAAGGCTCGACACACGCACAAGCACACCTCTTCGAAGTGCGAACGGGCCATAGAGACTGGTGATAATCTGTTGATACCTCTTGATAACGATACCAGTTTTCTTTCGCTCTCCGCATTGTTTTGTACACCACGGCATGTATGTATGTTCTAATTTACACTTTCTGATAATAATGTACCAAGAGTTTGGCCATTGTTATAAACAAGGAATGATTATAATCCTGTAATGATATGCTAGATATTTGTAGATGGGGATAAGTACCTTGAAAGTCAATGAGGTTTATGCAATAATGATACAGTGTGTGGGTTGCAGTCTAATAATGTAAAAATGTGTACAGGTATATAAGTTCTATAAGGCATCTTCGAACAACAATTTTCGCGGCTTCCGAATAACAGGGGGTATGGAATAAAGGGCCGGCCTATGAAAAGGTTGTTCAGTAAAGAAACAAAACCGAAGGGAAATGAAAGTATCTTACATTGACGTTCCACACATAGCTGCGGGATTTCCCATGATAATGCTCTCAGATACCCCAGCGATGCTATCGTTCTTGCCATATGCAGAGGCGTCAAACAGATGATCCGTAGTCTTCTCGAAGGATGCCAACATGAGTACACTGTCTTTCATTTTGGCGACACCGAATCGTGTGATACCCAGTACTTCGCCCTAAAACCATGTTCAGAAAGAGAAAAATGAAAACGATATATGAACAAACCTTATACGTCATTACATCGCCTAGAAGCATGACATGTCGAGGATCAATGATCATGTCGTGTGATTTCATGGTGTATTGGATTTCATTGATGATAGTACGTCTTGCTGCTTCGATCCCCAGTACTTGAGCAACCTCGATGACATGATTAGAAGAAGTTTCTTCTCCGACAACACCTTAAGGTGACATGAAAAATCAGGAAAGTAGTAAACGAAATTGGGGATGGTCTGACCTTCTGTGATCATGCATTTTTGCAATCCATATCCTTCCACCAATAATTCTTTATCACCCTTTTTACCCTTTGCATCATCTTTGTCTTTGATATTGATGACAGCACGTTGGATGGTAGCCACACCCTACAGACAAGCGTGTATCAGGTGAAATGTCGATACAGAAAGCATTTTGCGCATACCTTTACAACGACAGCAGCCAGGCCTCTCTTTAACTCTCGTAGACGGTAGTATTTATCGTCTCCGTCCACATATATGCGTAAGCGGTTTTTGCGGGGAATAACAGTGATAGCCTGAAGATGTCATTAATATGATATGCTGATACATTTGTTCAGATTGAGCACCTCTTGTTTAATTTTCAACTTCTTCGCACCCACAATGGCCCATTTTATATCATCGATGGTAAGTTCAAGCTAAATCATGATCAATAAAAAATTGAAAGCAACACGGAAGAAAACATGCCTGGAGTTTCTGGATAGCATCAACGTCGATAATAATACCGATGTAGGTATACTGTGGCGCCCAAGCTTCCTCGAAGACGGCTGCAACCTAAGACATTGTCAATAAAAAAGCAACCACTGAATGTCCGAAATCCCTTACATCTCCGAGTAAAGTTTTTTCGAGACGAGCCTTGACAATACGTGCCGAAGGTTCGCTGTCATTGGTGACCAACTTGCAACTGATGATGGGAGTACTGATGACTTTAGCAGCGTTGATAATTTCCTTGATACGAGGGACTCCAAGCGTGACATTCATTGAGGCAACACCAGCAAAATGGAAAGTTTTCAACGTCATCTGGGTACCTGGTTCACCGATAGATTGTGCTCCAACAGCTCCGACCGTAGAGCCTGACATCAGAGATAATCAGTCGTTAATTCATTGGAATGTAATAACAAAACTAACCGGGTTCAATACGAGCTTTGACGTATTTTTCCCAGCAGATATCAAGGAAGTTGCGCAGCTGAGCTTCAGTCACCTTTGACGCATTTTCTACGGCAGCCTTGTCCGCCTCTGGAAAATAGCATATATAAATGAATGTTTCTGGATTATAACACTTTATACATACCTGAGGCGCCCATTGACAAATCAGTATCTTCGTCCCATTCATCCTCTCTTTCAAGAGCATCAAACATGCCACGACCTCGTCGAATCTCTGCCATTTTATTCGCGACGTTGTCGAAAATGAATTTCCGGACGATGCCGAGGTAAGTAGGCGAGGTTTCGATCACAAACCTGGGAGTGGCCAATTCACGATCTACATATTCCATAACCTCGAAGGGTAGAAGTCCACGACCTTCCCGTCTTCCCGAAGCCTATAGATAACAATGTAGTCACGAATGAAACGCATAGAGCCTTGTACATACCAATACACGACTTAATGACCTATCGAGATCGAGAGGTTGTGGGTCGCCTTCCAAGCAAGCAGGGTCCAGACCATCATCACCGTATCGGAATTGAACAACACCACCGGTCGAATTTCGCACTGATAAATCATACTGTGTTGTCAAATCCTCCAGAGCCTTCATCAATCGCCTTTGCATGTAACCGGTCTCAGCTGTTTTAACAGCAGTATCGACAAGACCTTCGCGGCCAGAGATAGCATGGAACAAGAACTCGGTAGCGCGCAAGCCAGAAAAGAAACTGTTGCGCACGAAACCTTTCGAGGGAGGCTCTTTTGACTTTTTGGGGAAATGAGGCAGGGAACGGTCCTGGAAACCATCGGGTACACGATGGCCTGCTATGATCTGTTGGCCGACACAAGCTACCATCTGCGACACGTTGATAACGGAACCTGTGAATCAAAGATAGTTTAGTAATATTTCGTTTTTGAACATCTGAGAAAGAGCACCTTTGGAACCACAGGTGGCCATGATCAAAGGTGCGTTTTGACGACTGAGTTCCCTCATGCAAATCTGTCCGACAGCCTCACGGACCTTGGACAAAACGGACGAGATCATTGCTTCGAGAGTTTGTTCTTGATCGCATCCAGGCTTGTTCTCTAATTTTCCCTTCTTTGCGAGTGCGATAAGATCCTGACAGTCTGCGTACGCCTTTTCGACGAGCTCGTCTTTCATCCTCCTGAGATCGGGACCGGGAATGACGTCGTTGATGCCCAAAGAAAATCCATAATTCGCTAACGCCAGCCAATCAGAAACGAAAAATAGAAAGATACAAGAAGCAGGACAACATACCCAACCATCGAGCACATAACTTAGCCAGCCTATTCATTGCAAAAGCCGCCTCGCGAGGTCCAAAATCTCTCATGATGACACCGAAGATCGACTTCTTCTTCCCGCTTCCGACCGTCGCCTTATCCATAACACCACACATAATTTCACTATTAACGATCACAAGCCATCCATCGTTCGGCGACAGGTCCTTTGCGGGCTTCATCCACGGATAATTCTCATTCTTGGCCTCTTCCCACTTATGACACTTGCACTCGACGTTCACGAGGATCTTCGAGTCCTTGTTCGGCCGCATGAGCACATTGAAAATCTGCTTTCCGGTCCACAGTCGCACGGGTTTCAGAATGGCGGGCGGGGGTATATCGATCTGCACGTTGGCGTCGGCGAGATAGCAGCATATCTGGGTGAACTGCCGCCTGTCGAAAAACTGATCTTTGCGCGAGAGGAGGAACGACGCGGTGATGAAATCCTGGATGGCGGCGATGACAGGTTCTCCATTGCGCGGGGTGACGAGGTTGTTTTTGACGTTCATGAGTTCGAGGGCTTCTGTCCTTGCTTCTTCCGTCTGGGGCACGTCTGTTTTCCGAAGGCGATGCAACTGTCAGCTGAATGATTTATCTCCAAAATAGTGTCGGCACTCACGCAAATTCATCTCGTCTCCATCGAAATCAGCGTTGTACGGTCCGCATACACACTCATTGAGTCGGAAGGTGCGCCAAGGTCGAACTTTAGCCTATAACAGCAGATCAGCAACCTCTCGTTCAAACGACAGAAAAAGCACCAACTCACTTGATGACACATAATGGACAACTACATCCACAATAAGCTGAGACACATAAAAGTAATACCGTACGCACCTTGTGCAAACTTGGCTGACGATTGAACAAGATAACATCCCCATCAATGACATGCCTCTCCACAATATCGCCAATACACAACCCATCCGCAATGGCGGCGCGATTCCCGAACTTCAGAAACTTTTTATTGTCCCCTCTCGCCACGAAATTCGCGCCGGGGTGGACGTCCACGCCATTCCGCACGGCTTGCCTGAGCAGATGTATGTTGTGCGCCGTCACGCGCTCGGGATAGGTCAGGACTTTGGCGACACGCTCCGGCACCGCGACTTCGTCGATGCGCAGATTGGGGTCGGGAGAGATGACAGTGCGTCCGGAGAAATCGACACGCTTTCCTGATAGATTTCCTCTGAAGCGACCCTGTTTACCTTTGAGACGCTGTACAAAGCCGCGGATGGGTTTTTGACCTAGTTGCGAGGGCACGCCCGGCAGTTCAGAGTTGATATACATTGCCACGGATAGTTGCAGGAATTCCCATTGTTCCTAAGGAAGGACGAAAACGAGTTTGTGTTAATTAGTGTTTGAAAGCAAGTGAGAGACAAGGTGATAGATTAGACTTGCCATGAATTGCGGAGTTGGAGAGCCTTTTGCAAGGCCTTGCTTGATCAGTGCGTTTGTGAACACGATTTCAGTCAGTTTCACGGTCAAATCGTCTTCGTTTGAGGCGCCGTCTTGCGCAACGGATGGGCGAATACAAACGGGAGGAACCGATATATACTGCCAGATGAACTCTTCTGGTCGACCCCATTTGGGATGCAGACCCAACAATTCACAGTCCTAAACCCACCCGCATGAACGTCAATAAAAACGAAATAAAACACGAGCAAAGCGGAAGATGAAGCATAAAAACACACCTCATCTGAGATCCTCCTAAACAAATCGAGGACCTTCAACGGGTTCAAATCATCATGCACGGCCTTATTGATATGCATCCCCAGCTCCTTCTGGGCCTCCACCGCGGAGCTGAAGGTGAGCTTCCACCTCTCCAGCTCGTCCGCCGTCTTCTTTGCGCGGAACTTGTCGTGGATGATCTTCAGCGCGCCGGCTTTTTTGACAGCGCCGTTCGTCGCGGAGCAGTACGGGCAGTACACGACTTTGCGGGCCATGGCGTTGACGGCTTTGGAGAGGGATTGGCGTTGCATGTTTTCGAGGACGGGGCGCCGGAAGCGCTTGAGGAAGCTCCTGCGGTCGGGCTCGTCAAGCAGAACACGAGCGCATGTCTAGAGTGGAGGTGGAGATATATAATCAGACTGGGATTAGTTCTCTTTGAGAATTAAAATTCAACCCACTTTGCAAATAGCTTGTAAAATGGCGATAGTATGCTTGAAATAGCCAATGTGGAAGACCGGAACGACAAGTTTGATATAGGCATAGTGTCCTACGCAATTTACAGACGTCTGTCCGCACGTCTCGCAGAAAGCATTTTTGTCTGTCGTTCCCTGTGATCAAAAGAAAGAAAGAGCGGAGAAATATGATGAAATGAATATCATCCATTTGCACAGCATCAAAATTTGGACGCACGAGACGACGATCGAGAACACCATTCTTCACAGGAAGCCGATCCGTGGGTGTATACAAGTCGCGATGGGTGACTTCGAACTCGGAGATCTTTACTGTGTCCTGGGCATTTAAGAGACTGAACTGTAGCTTTTTACTGTTATATCCAGTGTGCATCAGCCATCCACATAGAACAAGACATAAGGCGAGACTCACATTACTTTTGGAGCTTGGTGCGAGACCGCCTCCTTCATTATACAGGCCCAGCCAAGAGACGTTGAGATAGATTCAGATGCAAAGGGAGTCAACTTCAAGTTAACAGCCGGACCAAATCTCTTGAAGTGATCGAAAGTACCTGGTGACAAGTAACGCGTGACGATCGCGTGACGACCACTTGCGCGTCGCTCTTGAGAGTTGCTGAATTCCAGAACTTGATTGAAAGAAACTCACTCTATTACCATGTCCAGGACATCATACGACAGGTACTTTGTTCTTTTACGGTGGAATGCTCACATTTACTGAATCATATGTATCGGCAGATACCTCACCGTCTTCTCACCCGAGGGTCGATTGTATCAAGTTGGTGAGGGATTGGTATATTGCTGCTCGAGTCTCCCTTTCGATTTCTGACTTTGGATGGCCTGCAGAATATGCCTTCAAAGCCATCTCGGGCTCAGGACACACTGCCATATCTGTCCGCGGAAAAGATACCTCTGTCGTTATTACCCAGCGCAAAGTTCCTGTGCGTCGGGTTCATTCAATCGGATGACGTCCTCACTCAAATATTGATATTGTAGGACAAACTCCTCGACGCGTCAACCATCACCCATTTATTCGGCATCACCCCCACAATCGGCTGTGTAATGACTGGTCTCATAGGTAAGCCTGTCTCATTTATCTCATGCTTAATCGTCGCTCAAGCTGTATATGTCCATGTTAGCCGATGCGCGAGCGCAGGTTGCCCGCGCCCGTTCCGAAGCAGCAGAATTCCGATACAAGTATGGCTACGAAATCACACCCGACGCTCTTGCTCGACGGATGGCCAACATCAACCAAGTATATACCCAACGCGCCGCCATGCGGCCTCTAGGCATATGTGAGCAGCGACTAGATTGTTCTTGATTGATTAGGACTAACGACGCTTTTTGAAGCGATGATAATGATCGGCATAGATCCTGAATTCGGGCCCCAGTGCTTCAAGCTCGACCCCGCAGGCTACTTTGTCGGGTTCCACGCAACGGCTGCTGGGCAGAAGCAGCAGGAAGCCATGAACAACCTCGAGAAGAAGTGGAAGAAGCTTGATAACGGACGCGGCGGTGATGATGCCACAAAGGCAGGACAGACCCTGAGCCGGGATGAGGTTATTGAAGTGCGTTTTTATCCCTTCTCCAGCATCTTCTCAATATTAAGTGATGCTTTAGATGGCAATTGAGGTTATGTCCGTTGTCCATGCTACTGATTACAAGCCCGGAGAGATCGAGATCGGCATTGTGTCTAATAGCGAAGAGGAAGATGAGAAAGTGCGAGGGAAATGGAGGGTGATGGGTGAGGCAGAGGTCGAAGAGCACTTGTTAGCGTATGCAGAGAAAGATTAGTTTTGAGGTAATTTCTGGATTATGGTCAATGGATGACTTGTACAACTCTTATTTTGCGCATTGCAGAAGGTTACATTATAAGTGGTAAATTAGTATGAAGAAGCACCTCCACTCTGCAAGGGCGTCAGCGGTAGGTAGACTAGGAGAGGATGTTGCGCACCATGATAGCATCCATTTCGTCCTCTTCTATCTTGCGAATTCTAGGTCTCCAGAAGCGGGATGGTGCTTCCCAAAAGTCGCTGTAGATATTTGTGCTGGACTCTGAGGATGATGATGAGCTGACAGTCGACTCTGACGATTTGTGCTTTGCCAGAAATTCTGAGAAGCGTTGCTTGAGCTCTACGGGGGCGGCTGGATGCGGGTGGGGGGCATCCGGTGCTAATACAACGTGTCAGGGATACGGAAAAGAAGGAGAAAGGAGAACTTGCTGCTGGGATATGTGCGCTTTCCAAGAAACTTGATGAGGGAGTGTGGGCTCTTGACGAGCAACAGCGGAGAGATGGATACATGGTTGTTGGTCAGAGTCGTGAATTGATGCTCGTCATGTTTCTCATAACCGAGTTTGGCCCGAACGTGGAAACCAAACAACGCGGCCAATACTGAAAGATACATCTGTTTTGAACCGCCAATATGTCGCACCACTTGTTTTTGCTATCGCCATCAGATACCCCTCTGTATAGCCTGACACACCAGTCGACGAAACCCGTAGCAAGTGTTGCATCACCCCTGGCAGCGAATCTGCCGACGTGGTCTACATCTGCATTTGCAGGGACGCTGACTGCCCTGTCTGGGGCATCGAGTGCGACGCAGCACACGGCGGGGGGGAGCGGTGCGGGTGGGCGGCGGACAGGACCGCCATGTTATACAGATGATCGCGAATGCGGGACTGGATGTGATCGAGGATGTGATGCGCAAGGAAAATACGATGTGGGTGTGGACCTGTGTGACGGCATGTAGTGTAATGACGCGAATGATAATAGGTACTTGAAGTCGGTAGACAAGTTCAACGAATGGACTGTGTCTGCGTTTGTGACGCCCAGCAGTAAGAGAGTGTGTGGATAGATAGACGCTATGGCTGACTGGTATTAGATATGAAGTTTGTGCTGCTGCATGAAGGAAAGAACGACGAGGGAATCAGGGCGTTCTTTATGGAGGTGTGGGAGTTGTATATCAAGGTAGATGATATGCTATCTATTAAGGTGTCTACTAACCAGGTATAGACAATGTTGAACCCGTTCCAAACAGCGCACACCAGAATACGCAGCGCAGTGTTTGACAGCCGGGTACGGAGTAGCGCGAGAAAGTACCTGTGAGAATTAGGGGGTATCCGGGGTCCTAGTTTGTATGTTTGTAGTTTGTATGATGTTTGTGTTGTCGCTCCTTCCTCTCGACTCTGACCTGGCTTGGGTGGCAATTTCATCTTCTTCATTATAAAATCTCAATATTAAACTCTTTTTCTTTCTTTTTCTCTCTCTTTTTACAATATCTGCCCAATCCATCGTCAACGGAGACAATCGACGGCCACACTCCATATCTCTATCAAAGTAGGCCCAGTTTCTTTTGCTCTTTCTTTGTCTCATCTCCCGCCCAGCTGTATCCTCTTTCTCCTCCCAGTAATCATCCGTAATCGTATCTATCACTTCTGACAACCAACCACCAAAGCAATGACTACCGCAAACACCAACAACAGGGCCTCTCTTCTCGCCGGCCTCCGCACAGGCGGCGTTCGTTCTTCCTCAGGCACTGTTCCCCACACCGCTGCTCCTGCCGGTTCTTTCAATATCAATGTCCCCCGCTTTGCATCCCAGCAGCACAGCACCAACATCTTTCCAGAGGAAGAGGAGGACGACCATGTTCAAGAGTTGCCCCAGCAGAGCGTTTTCAACAACAGGAACATCCCCATGACCGCTGCTGTAGATGGCCCCAACAATCGTTTCTCTCATCATCAAGCTGCTAGAGGCATGAATCCCAACAGCATGCCATTTAGCCCTGGCTTCAATCCCAACATGATGCCCCAGGCCCAGATGCAAATGCAGATGCTCCAGCTCGAGATGATGAGAATTCAGGCAAGTTCCAACACTATTTGTAATTCTGCTTTATTCTTATTTGTTCCCTTTCTGCAGGCTATCCAAGCTCAACAATACCAGGCAGAGTTGCTCGCTCAGGCACAACTTCAGCAACAGCTCCAACAGCAGCAGCAGCAACAGCAACAGCAGCAACTCCAGACTCAGTCCCGCGAGAGGCGAACCAGCCTAAACTTCAATCCTCCCGCGACAGCTGGCCCCTTGACCAACTCGTTCGACCTCCGTGCAGCCACCTTAAGCGCCCAGATGCGCCGTGCAAATCAGGCTGACCAGCTTCGAGCCCAGCTGGGCGTCGGATCTGCTGCAGGGGACGATCAAGTCCCCATGACAGCCGCCCTTGGAGGGCGTTTTGGTAGCCGCTCCACTAGTCTCACTGCCACGGTGGGATCCAACAATCAGACCAGATTCGACGAATATGGTGAACCGCCCACGACTCCCAACTCGACCACCGTCATCAGCGGCGGGACTTCTCTTGGCCATCCGGCTTCGAACAATGGCAACTCCAACAACAATGCAGGTGTGGTGCCTTCTAAATCGGACTCGGCCTCTTCCTGGAGGCGCGGCGGGAACAACAACTCTGTCCTCAGTGGCAACCGCGCTGTCTCTTCGCCCAGCGTCAAGGTCACTCCTCCACCCAGCGAAGAGCGTGTGTCCCCTCCCCCAGGTCTCGAGGGTGTTGGTACCGCCACTGCTGCTTCCCCCGTCTCTGCGTCAGGACCCAAGTTCAGGCCTCAGCCACTCCGTTTCAACCCCGTTGTGTCCCAGCCGCTTCCCGCGGTCGCCATCGATAACACCGACGAAGATACTGATGGCGAGACCCAGTCTTCCGGATCGTCTGTCAAATCCTCGTCCCCAACCACCCCACGCTCCTCGTCTTCCAACGAAATGCCTCTCTCGCCGCGCGAGGAGGCTAGCAAGCGGCTCTTTGAGGGGCTTGGGATCGGTCGTCCTGTCTCTTCCACCCCACCTTCCTCCTTTGAGCCCGAGCAAGGCCAAGGCCAAGGAGAGTTGGCGGTCACGAGCATTAGCAGCGCCGCTGTGTCTGGCCACAGGATGGTCAGCCAGCCTACCAGGCAGCCCCGCGGGCCGCCATCGGGCGCAGACGAGCTCGGACCCAAGAACTTTGCGACTCGCATCAGGAGAAAGGCGATCGGCGGATTGGGCATGCTCATGGGTGCTCGTGAGAGGCGCGAGTTTGTCGAGGCATATTGATTGACTCTGCTCCCAAAGATGACGGACTCGCTTCTTTTTCTCTCTCATCGCTATCCACTCCACATTGGATCGCGATTGCACAACATTGCCAAGAACCCACCAATAAAGATTCTTTCAGAAATGGTATATATATATATTACGTCGGCTGGCGGACTTTCTTTTTCCCTTTGCAAGAGATTGGTTTTCTGTACGACGAGGAGAGGAAACAAAAAACAGTTTTTTATATATTTTCTTTTTAGTGTGTACATTGCTCTTCTTTCATCACCGTTGGCGTTGACGATGAGGGGAAGAGGTTCATTTTTCTTGGGTTGTTCATTGGGATGTTTACCCTTTTATTTTTCTCATCCCATTACATTCCCAAGTTTTATTTCCTTCCATTTCTCTCTCATTTTTATTTTATTTGCACCAAACACCCCACCCGTTTTTCTCAGGTCCAATCCAGATTCTTTTTCTGCATGACTTGTCTGTCACTTGTCCCCTCCCTTTTCCATGGGTTGTAAAACCTCAGAGCCCACGACTTGTGTGCTTGGATCTTTTCACTCTCGCTGCATTCGAACCACCCGACCCAACCCATACACCCACAACCTGTTGTGCCACCCCCCCTCTATACACTCCTTCATTCATTCATGTTTGCTTGTCTGTGTCTGTGTCCGTGTCTGTGTCTCCCATCCACCCACACCGTTTCTTTCCACTGTCATTTTTTCTCGAGTAGCTTTCCAAAGTACATACATAATTTCTGTTGCATCCACCGAGAGTTGCTTGAAAATGATATTGTTGTATTCTGTTTTGTTTTTTTGCTCGTCCCACACCATTTTTAACTTATTGTTACTCTGAATGCGTGTTGTTCCTTCTAAGTTTGAGACTTCAGTAAAGTTTGAACTTTGGATTCTTTTTTTTTTTTTTTTAAAAAAAAAAAAGGTTTTGTGAGGGTTGTTGTAACGGGTATGGGACATTTGATCTGGTATGTACACAACATTATTATATCATTTACATCTCTGGCCAACGATTGCCTTTCCGTGTTCCTATCATGAGATGAATACCGAATGGTCAGTCCATCGTCGACTACGATCGCAAATAATAAAGGATAAAAAAGTACTGACCTGCCACTCCTCCTTGCTTATCCAGAGCTGGTGGAATGTGCCCAAGCTCGCGAGGATGCTCCCTCCCAACCACCCACCGTAGCGGCGTTCGATGGGATTACCAGGCGCGTGGATTTTCGTCTGTCGATGTCAACAGTCGAAAAAAAAAAAGAAAAGAAAGAAAAGAAAGAAAAGTCGGAAATGTGATTGAATCAGTGTCAAGGATGAGTAGGAAGCAGAAGAAATACGTACGTGGGGGAACGTCCTTGTTAGCTCATTCGCTAGTCGATCGGCGAGCCCAGAGAAGAGGCTTCCGCCCCAGTCAGCACGACGTTGCCCATGAGGACTTGACGAAGTTCCGGGTCGCATGCGCGCAGCGCTTCTGTGATGAGCGCTGGAAGAGTCTTTGGCAGATTGGGATTTGAGGCCTGTGATTGGTGGGTGAATGGAAAGAGAAGAGAAGAAAGACAGTGATTGTTTAGTTTGATTTTGGAAGTAGATCACAGAGAGAAATGGGCGTACAATAAGTTGTGGATTATGCGTGAAGTATTGCTCTCCAACTAAAAATCTTTCTGAACCAAAATATGTGCTGTATCCAGACGGGAATTCATACTGGCGGCTTGGCCTTGAAGCTGCTAATCTAGAACGTACCGCGAATCATTGATATATGAACGTGAAAGGGAGCACAATCACTCACTGATCGTTCCAGCCCTGTTCAAGTATACCCGCAACTGTTTGCATCCATTCATCAACCTCCCTGGACTCTGCCCAATTACGCCACTTCTGCGTTGTCCCTGCGATCCTGTCTTCTCGGACGGTGAATTGTGGGAGAGCACCTACATCTACAACCTGCATCATGACACCGGAGAAACCTTGAAAAACATGGATAGAAAGAAATTAGGTTTCCTTACCGACTTGCTTGCAATCAGTTGGTGAGGTATCAGGTCAATGCCCCGTCTGATTTGTGTAGGCGAAATGAGGAGATGGCGGGCGTGGGCGTGGACGAGTTTGGGGAGTGGAGAGTATGAGAGACCTACAGCAAACTCAGTATGTCAGTTATCTGGTAAGTTCGGTGGTAAGTTACCTTTGCGAAGAACAAATCCGTCTACAACTGGGGTCACACTTGCCATTGACTGCCCAATGTCAATGACCAGGGCAGAACCCTTTCCTGCCGCAAATCTATAGCAATGTTATTACGAAAGAGATTTTATACCCATAGACGCGTTCACTTACGCATTAAGAACGCCGGTGTTGGCGATGTAGAATGCAGGGACGTTGAACTCCTCAAACATGATTTCGGCCATACGTTCTCTGTTGGCGGGAGTATTCCAAGTAGGTTCGGTCACTAGAATAGGATGTTCTGAAGGATTGACCAGCATGACCTTACTGAGCGCGTGGTCAATAAGGGGTTTTATGGGATTGAAATCCTGGACTACAAAAGCCCAAGCACTCGAATTAGCGTCTAAACGAAAAAGAAGACCCAGGCACAACCACATACTAAGTCCATCCACAATAGGATTGCCGACTTCCATCCCACTCCTCCACACCGAAGGACCGTTTTGGCCGATGTATATTTTAGTAAATTTCTCCGCTGGGGTTGGGCTTTCTAGAGCGTTGTCGGACATGTCTACATCCATATCTGGTATCTTAGGATGGTAGCCGTATGATGTGGGGATTATGGCTTTCGGTGTGTCATCTCCAGCATATCCTGCGCGTATGGACGACGACCCTATATCGATAACCAAAGCAGAGACCTCATCTATTGACGCGTAAAGTGGTCAGTCAAATCCGTAGTTGTACGTTAACAAATGAACAAAATTCCATACCGCCTCCATAGTTAACCATAGCAGAAGTTCAGATATTTTTACGCGTTCCACTCTAGAAAAGAACGGCGCCTTAATTTACAATCGTTTTAGCAGATAGAAACGATGAAAGTGTTTTGTCGAAGGCAGCCAAGGTTAACGCTGAACGTGCATCAGTGCTGTTTGCAGATGCTTGGAACAGTGGACATTGCTATTTCCGTCCATGCCCTGACTCACGTGGTCGAAGTAAAAGTGATCGGGTCTTCTACTAAATCTTTTCTAAGTTCCAACTTGTCAGTAACAGATTCTTGGACGCGCCTGAACTGGAATCATGGCCCCTCAAGCTCCTGGAAGAAAATCCGTTAAGAGGAAGCAGGCCGAAGACGATGAAGAGATAGCGCCTCCCCAGCAGGAGCTGCACTCTACTGGCGTATTGGAGATGTTGAGCGACGAAGAGGACGAAGGGGATGCTTCCTCGGATGATGGCGAAGTTGACGACTTTCCGGAAATCGTAAACGAGAGCGACAGTGATGATAGTGATTTTGATGAAGAAGAGGACGAGGGAGATGAAGAGGAAGAGGACGAGAGCGAAAGCGACGCGGACTCTGACGACTCCCTGCACGTCTTCCCAAAGGCGAAAACTGTGACGTCCGAAATTACCAACCAGCCAAAAATTGTCTATCCCGAAATTGAACCAAACTATGATTCCGACTCATCGACCGAAGACGTGCGTCCAGATCTCCGCATTCCTTGTTTTTCTTCTGCTCATTTTGTTCATAGACACCAAATCGCGTAGGCAATGTGCCAATGCATTGGTACGATGATCTACCCCACATTGGTTACGATATAAACGGTAAAAGGTCCTGCGCCCTGCTCGTGGCGACGAGTTGGACAAGTTCTTAGCCACTGTGGACGATTCGTCCGCATGGTAAGTTCTTAATACTCGCCTTTGACTTTCTCAAAACCAAATTAAATCTCGCGTAGGACATCTGCCTTTGACAAGAATACCCAAAGCGAAAAACCTCTCACCCCTGAGGAACTCGATCTCATTCGTCGCCTGTACACAAACGAGAATCCAGACTCTACATATGATCCATATGAGCCCACGACAGAGTGGTTCACAGGAAAGGGTAAAGAAGAAGTCATGCCTCTTTCAGGCGCCCTCCAACCCAAGAGACGTTGGGTTCCCAGTAAATGGGAAAAGCAAAAGGTAGGAGCCTATCGTAACGTACAATTTTCCGACTGCTGAACAAAAAAAAGGTCATGAAAATTGTTCGTGCAATCCGTCATGGCCGTATCCTTCCCTCAAAACCCAAATCAAGTTCAAAATTCGAACCTTTCGCAATCTGGTCCGAACCTTCGTCGTCTCATCCACCTCCCTTACCAGCTCCTAAACCAGCTCTCCCCACTAATGCCGAATCCTACAATCCTCCAGCTGAATATCTCCCTACCGAAGAAGAGCGTAAGGCCTGGGAAGCTTTGGATCCCGAAGACCGTGAACGCAACTATCTTCCTCAAAAGTACTCCTCGTTACGTCTCGTCCCTGCTTATGATCGCTTTGTCAAGGAGAGATTCTTCCGACAGCTCGATCTTTACCTTGCACCACGAGTCCAACGAGTAAAACTCAACATCGACCCTAATTCTTTAATCCCCAAACTTCCCAGCCCAAGTAGCTTGAAGCCATTCCCTAATTATCGAAGTCTGCAATTCCATCATTCCAACAGCCGTGCGAGATGCATCAGTGTCAGTCCTGATGGTGCTTGGGTGGTTAGCGGCGATGAGAATGGCAATGTCAGTCTTTGGGAAATTATTGTTGGCCGAGAGGTCAAACGATGGAAATTCGAGGGCAAAATCGGATCTTTGGCATGGTGTCCAAGAACTGACGTCAGCTACTTCGCGGTTGGAATGTACGCCTTTCTTTTCTTTTCTTGCCGCCGACTCTCTGACACCTCTTCCATTTCTAGTGAAGACAAAATACATTTCATCATACCACCAAACGTCGACCCTGTTGTTCTTTCGCTTACACGGACCATTTTAGCACCCGCCACCCTCCCTCCCGCGCCCACCGCGCCATCCCCTGTCAAATGGGTGACACCTCCTTCTGCTTCATGGTCATTGGATACCCCTACTTTAACCATTAATTTACCTGCATCAACTGGCGTGCCTACTCATTTTTGTTGGCATCGCAGAGGCGATTATCTTGCAAGTGTTTGTAAGTGCCCTGAGCCCTCTAAGCTAAGCACTTTACCATTCTGACACCAATTCTCTTCAAGCGACTGGCGGCATACAAGGCGGCGTATGGATCCATCAAATCACTCGTAGACATTCTCAAGCACCTTTCAAGAAAATCAAGGGTACCGTTCAGTCGGTCCTCTTCCACCCCCTGAAACCACATTTCTTTGTGGCCGTATGTTCTTCATTTTATTTGATGTCTGGCCTTCTAAGTTCTTCCTCTATAGACGCAACAATACATCAGGATATATAATCTCTCTGAGCAGAAACTGGTCAAAACTTTGCTACCCGGTATTAAATGGATATCGTCCATGGATGTTCATCCATCAGGAGACCATCTTATCGTTGGAGGCTACGACCGCAAATTGTGCTGGTTTGATTTAGAGCTCAGTGAAAAGCCCTACAAAGTTCTTCGGTATATATCTCTTTCAGATGCTGTCTTTGATCTAACTCATGATTTCACTCTCTCCAGATACCACTCACGTGCTATCCGCTCGTTGCAGTTCCACCCAACATATCCTCTCTTCGCCTCTTCCTCCGATGACGGCTCAATACAGATCTTCCACTCCAGAGTGTACAACGATCTAATGACGGACCCCCTTATTGTCCCCTTGAAGATTTTGAGAGGACACCAGATCACGGACGGCCTCGGTGTTCTGCAAGTCAAATGGTGCAGTAAAAACCCATGGCTAGTAAGCAGCGCCGCGGACGGAAGTGTTGCCGTGTGGTGTAGCTAGGCGATAGGTCTTTGTTGTATTGATTTGCTTTTTGATTAATACCATATATATATTCATATTCGATCTGTGAACATACTTTTACTCAGTTATTCAAGTCATCGAGTGGGCCATTGTTCAGTCGTAGATTGTGATCGACCAGGGTGCTCATTAGTTTGCTAATAGGCCGGATTTTCCAAAGCAATGCCGAGTTGAAACTAGATGGCACAACTTAGCGGCTCCAAGTCGTGTGACAGCCGGGAAAACATTATTGGCTGTGTATATTCAATCCTCAACACAATGTAAAAGTGTTCAACGGAGCCATACTGTCTTCCTTTGGATTCCAACGACGCTCAAAAACCACCGCCTTTTAATTAAATTTATCATCTAACCTCTCCCTCACAGGTAATTACAGGCGTAGTGCTTATAGACGCCGCATTATAAGCACCACGGGCGATGCTATTTTCACTAGCAAATCCCACAAGCTGAAAGTGTTTCATCCCCTTCATATTAATGTATCTATTAATGTATCGGTCTTCGCGGAACGCCCATATCAACACTGTGTTTGACTTTGCTTTCACTTCTCGGTCAGAAATATCTATTGTCCGCTGGATGGAAAGTCTTCACGTGGCACTTGAAGGGCATAGTTTAAGCGAAAGACGACATAGTAGGAGCGTAAGAGTAATAGACTGTGTATACTATGTATGTTTGCGACTGCGATATATGAATGTAATGTCAAGACGAGTTCCTTGCGAATGCCCTGAAACGGTCGCTAGTCCGGTGCCATGCAACAGGCCGAAATAGGAAAGGTGCTTACTATTTTGGGTTAGATGATCCGACTCACTTCGATATTCCAATCCCTCCGTGATTGTGGAACATTCCCGTCAGAAAGTAGTGTTTATTTTATGGAATATAAGTCAAGTAATATCTAGAAGTGACGATCCTGTATGTTTCTTATTATCGATCAAAAGTCAAAAATGTTATGCAATGATAAGAATCAGGCTTTTCGGGTGGCAGCTGGCTCTAGTAATCGTCTCAAAAATGAGCTTCTGCTTTTGAGGTGATCGTTTATTGGTTACAGCATAACTCATATTAAATTTTTGGATAATCGTAACACATCGAGAAAGAAGTACAAGATGAAGTGGTATCAGCAGTTCAAGAGATGTAATTGTGATATTGTCACCAAGTGTTTAGAACTACCTTGACCTTAATATCCACTACCCGTCTGTGTAAATATAGAAAGACAACATGCATAGAAGTAGGAGAGGCACGCTCATACTACTAATTTTAGTGACACGCTGGGAACATCCCCTTCCAATACATTTCTTCGGTGCCCTAGCCTTATCGATGAATGTCTTCAAAATAGCAGTTCCCAAAACATGTAAAAGGTGTAGACAATGAGTTCCCATCCCTCAGTCATTCGAGTTCAACAAATTTTAAATACTCAATAGTCTCTAACAGCAATGAAGATCGCAATTTCTGCTGCTTTCATGTCTCTCGTTGGCTTTGTGGCCTCTACGAACTTGAACGTCCACCACACAAGGTGCGATGAGGCGTCACGCTTTGGTATACATAGCGTCTCTTCGACCACTTTCTATCCAGGGGACGTACGTTACACTCCTCTATCTACCATTATCGACGAAACGTACTGACATTGGAACTTACGACTACTTGCAAACAGTCCGGATTGACGTCGACCTCACCTGCGGAATTCAAGAATTTGGCATTGTTCCTCAATTCCTCGACTACCTCATGGAACTTGGAAGTACTTCCTCCGAACAATAACGAGTTCGAACACCCGGTTGCTCTTGCGCGACATACCTTCCCGCAAGGCGCCTTATCTGACTCGTTCACAATCAAGGTTGGCAGCATTTTCTTATCTGTACCTCCAAAAATGTATACTAAAAGTATATTTACCTAGATCCTGGACAACGTATTCTACTTCTCTGCGCCCTATTACCTGGTCTTGAATAACATAGCCCCCTCAAATGACACAGGCCCAAATGGAGCCTTATTTGTAGGAGGAATTGAGACCTCAGTCAATCTGCTTGTCAACTAGGCTGTTCTCCTGCACAGTATTGAGATGAAACCGTTTATCACAGATAAGTCAGAAAACCATAGTAAATAAATAGTAGTCGATAGACTCTCATTTTTTCACGACATTGGATGAAGCTTGCTGAGTTAAGTGTGCTTTCAAGTCACCAAAGGGACCGAGCAGTGGCTATCTACGGGCGCTTAAATGTAGAGTTAACGATAGCAATGTGTTCCACAAGAGTTTTCGTCGCTCTTGGGTAATCTTACCGTAGTAGACGATGCTCCCTAATGCCAACGTTGAGACCGACTTTCACTGTCATCGTGGAAACATAGTATCATCCCTTGACACCATGGCACAAGGCTGAGTAAAAGAGTATATCGGGCTTAGTCAAACATTCGTTATCATAGATTCGTACCCTAGACTAGGACGGGACACGTCAGCACACTGTCTGCTATTCTGTGACGGCGATTCATAATGATAGAGATTCGCTCCGGAGTTGAAACGTGTAGTATCACTGATATAATATGTATCTCGTACTTCGAGGGCGGCTAAACTCCCGTCACCCGTGAACAATCGGCCTCTTGCTTCAAGGATAAATCCGAGCGCTCCGTTATGCCCGTGAAACACATTCTTACAACATAGCTTGGGAATGCAGATCTTGCATCTTGTATCAAGCATGTGTAGTACGGGATCTTTGCCTTCTATGGCTTGTTAAGAACACTAGAAAGTGACAGGTTACCTGTAAACCACGGCCTAATAAGAACGCTGTGGGAATCCAAAAGAGGATTATGTGGCGTCAACCCCCACAAAATCTAATTATAGGCGTCGATCATTGGCTATTGTGCGAGAACCAGTGAAGCAAACATTGCTACCGGACCACAAAGATCGCATTGAATGGGTAGCGGATTTTCCCGTCCAGTGAGAAGTGTGTCTGGGTTGACTGTTGGAAGGTTAATCTATCAAGCTGGAGCCTCAGGTAGTGCATCTAATTATACATACGCACGCGAAGGCCTTGCGGGATCGCCTAAAATAGTCTTCCATTACATTCCTCCGGTGTATGTTGGCCGCGTTGGACTATCTGTCGAGTAACTTGGTACAGTATAAAGAGCATAGCTGGTAGCATGAATCTTTCATTTCCAGCACAAACAGCCAGGACAACTCAACAACCTTAACAATGAAATTTGCTATCTCTGCAGGTCTTCTCTCTCGTGGGCCTTGTCGCCTCCGCCAACGTTGGTCGTACAGCATGCGACGAGGCAGCGCGATTCGGTGTTCTTACCGTGTCCCCCACGACTTTCCGCGCCGGAGACGTACGTCTATTTATACAAACGTGATTAGGGTGGCAATACTGATATAGCTATATAACAAATACAGACTATTAAGATCAGCACCGACGTCACCTGCGGTGTTCAGAACTTTGGTATCATTCCCCAGTTCCTCGACTACTCGATCGAAGTTTTGCCTCCCAACAACAACGGCTTCGAGCAGGCCATCGTTCTCGCCCGCCACACTTTACCGAAGGGAGCTTTGTCCGACACTTTCAACGTCAAGGTAAATAGTCGATTTTTCATCATACCCTCAGAATATATAACAGAACCATTCGATTTAGGTCCCTCATGGGTTTTTCTTCAACGCCACCTACACTTTGCTTTTGAATAACCTCCACAATATCAATGGCTCTGATGGCAGCCCTGTTCTGGTCAGAGGAGAGACCGAATCTACAGAGCCAATCACCGTGATTGTCTAGGTAGCTTTACGTCTGAGTACAACGAGTGCGCGAGTGATGGGGGTATTGGAGAGGTGTTTGAGGAAAAAACAAGAAAATATATAGTACTTAGTTGATGGACTTATCGGAGTCAGTAAACACGTTCATTTCAGTAACCTGGGAGGTGCTACCATAATTTTGAGTTAGAGTCAATGATGCACGTATCGGCATCAATGCTTGCGAGTCAACAGCTATTCCCAATGATGACATGTGTTCGAGCCCAATTTGTTAGCTAATCTTTGTTGGGCGCTAATGATATCGTTATCGTCATCGGATACTTTTAGTTTGGAGCATAGCCTCGGTTCATGTCACTTTGAATGTACGTTAATGTACGTGATGTACAAAATAGGACCTTAGTATCTCTATCTAACGATTAAAGCCTGACGCCGGATAGTGCTCAGAAAGATGCACCGCAGATTTTTAATGCTGTTGAAGGCATTTTGGGTTGCCTTGTTGAAGATCCCATAGTACTGTTGAAGACGACAAAGTCCTTTTTGAAGCCAATGTGCTGCTGTTAAAAGCCGCTATGGTGTTGTTGAACACACTGTTTCGGATGCTGTTGAAGGCGTCCCTGTAATAGTACCGAGTGATGAATGACTGTATCCGTGTTCCGCTCAACGCACTGGTTCGCCGGTCTAGATTAGTTCTAGCCACGTCTGAGAGTTCCTAATCGTGGGTTCCCTTCAATCTTAATGGCTGTAATCGTACCTATAAGTCGTAAGGAAAGGCCAGATTTGAGTGAGCATAGAAGATAGCATCAGATAGAAAATAAAAATAATTACTTTCGGTAGAAAGTTTCAGAATCAGATGGGACTGCCTGTTATGATGATATCAAATATACTAATCAGCTTTTAGTCAACCGCCCAAGGAAATATGACGTACCGGATTTCTACGTGCACCTCGGACAACGTGTTGTCCCTTCTTTTCAAGCTCTCTACGGTAGTCTCTGTCTTCTTTAAGCCATTGAAGAGCCAGTTTATACAACGTGGGTGTGTCTAAGCTGATGCCAGAATCAGGATTAGGAGTCCAAGGGGTAGGAAAGGTCACAAAGGACCCAAAGCGCATGTGGGCGACGTGTGTAGGGAAATTATTCAAGCCATCGAAGATATGAGTTGCATCTGTTTGACATGTAAGATCGCAGAAATCTGGATACAACGCATAATACTTGCATAAAATTGTTGCTCCCCGAGCCTCGCTATCGGCTTTCAAGAAATTGAGTAGATCATCTCGAACTAGGACGTCAAGATCAACCGTGACCTGAGAGAGAGAGGTCAGATATGTGCTTGACTATCAATTCTAGTAGGACCTCATCGAGCAATAAAACGTCCCATGGGACCATTAGCCCGAAACAGAGCTGGACTCGACGGCGTTCACCATCAGATATCTGGTGCATATGCCAATCCAGGTCCACATCGAGGATGTCGAGAAGGAGATCCCTCCTCTCTTTATGTCTGTAGCCGCCAACAGAGTCTAGGAATGCGGAAACGACAATATCGCCGCGAACGACGGGATTCATAGCCCTACGAAATCAACAGATTGTGGATCAGAGGAGCTGGAGGTATCAAAACAACGGACCATTCAGTGCCCAAGAAAGTCACGCCTGGAGGAGAGTTCCTGAAAACATCCTGGCCCTTAATCGTAAGTTCAGCACCAGGGGTGTTGACGAGTTTCTTTCCGGCCAGGAGTTGAAGCAGGGTGGACTTTCCAGCTAAAGACATGTCAGGAGAGACAGGTAGACAATCGTGAAGTTGGCGGGCCAACCTCCATTTGCGCCGACAAGAATAGTGCGAGAGCCTGGGGTAGAGCGATATTTACATCTATGAGAGAAGGGGGCGAGAAGTTATTATAGGAATAGGTTAAATTGGAGGCGGCGATTGCTGGAGTCATTGAGGGATTAAGGAGAGAAGGATAGCTACTTAGCTAAGTGTTACATAGCAATAATAAAATCATTTATGTAACGGGTTTGACAGCCCGCCCATGTGGGTCAAATGATTTCCCACGGCTACTCTGACTGCGAATGCAAACACAGAGCTGAGCTGAGCTCGTTACCACCCTCTTTCTCACCACCCAGTGGTCTCCCCTTTTTATTTGACCTTCACATTCTTTTATTTATTCCAATGGTCGCAAATCCTCTATCAGCTCGGGCCTGCATAGACGTGTCGACATGTCCTGACCTTATACCCTGTGCTTGTACTGCCACTGAACTCTGTGTACAAATCTCTAGGTATGTTCTCATCTATCCTCAATTCTCTCTCTTCCCAGTTGACGCTTCCCCACAGGGACTGTAATACATGTCCTCGTAACCAGTGTGTCAGTCAGACCCCTTCCAAGTCCTCAGGAGGAGGTGTCAGCAAAGGCGCGCTTGCAGGTGGTGTAGTCGGCGCCATCGTCTTTCTTGGCCTCGTGATTGCTTTCTTCCTTCATCGTCGCAAGGCTGCGTTGGTTCGCAAACATCGCTCACATCCCCGCGAAATCAAGAAAGACATTCCTGCCTCCGCTGAAACCGTGCTGAATCGCCCGGATCCCACAGAAAAACCTCCATCAGAACCCAGACCCTCTTCCAATACTATCGATCTTGACCCTCATTCTCAAGCCTCTTCATCCCATCCACCTCAAGGCTTCAGGCCTCCTCTTCCAAATCCATTTGACGACAACAATTCCATTCAGACCGCTGGCACAGAGGGCACCAATGTTATACCCATCGCTCTTGTTCCTGCTGATTCCAATCGTTTGTCATCAACGCACTCGGATTCCCATACATCTACTTCCTCCCTCCCTACTCGTCCCGCTCGTTCTCCTGAACTCAACCTCAATCTCGAGCATGTTAATGTTTCTCACGATAATATTCGACCAAACGGATATTCCCAATCTACTCGCTCCGGTATATCCTCCAGAAATTCATACATGTCCAACGCCAGCTACTCCAGCGACTTCTTGAATGAAGCCCCGATGATCATGACCTCTTCTAAAGGCAATGTTCGCCAGGTTTTAGGTGTCGTGAAGGCCGAAGTTATTAGTGCTGGTTCGTTGTCGGCAAACAACTCATCCGACAACTTGAAACCTCCCGCCTATTCGAGACCGGTCACCAAGTCGCCTCTCGCCTCGACCTCCTTCGGTCCCAGTGATATGTTGACAGAGGCAGATGAAAGTCAAGAAGCCAACAATCCTTTCAATGACAACATGTCGACCCATGTTAACTACTCTGCGTCCCCAACAGCTTCCACTACGACGTATGGGCGTCTGTCGACTCAGGGCGTCGATCAATCCGGCGAGACTAATTGGGTGCCTGACGGGCCAAATCTGCCATGGTCACGAACCGTCGACCAAAGCCGACCTTCGAGTATGAGTACTCAAGCCGGATCTGTTATTGATATAGCCAGCGCTACACGTGTCAATGTCGGCCTTAGAACTCCTGCAAGTGCCAATTCTTACAGGACAACTATGGGCCGGCTTGTCACCCCGCCCACTGGTAATGAAGGCAGAACTTTGCAAGAACAACAACAACTTGCTCTAGCTCATGCTCAGGCCCAAGCTCAGGCACAGGGTCTTGATAGAAGGAGGATCTCAAGCTCCTCTGTTTTGTCGGCCACTTCCACTCGCGCCGACTCGATTTTGGAGTCGTTCCCATTCGTCCCTCCTTCGCCGATTTCAGATCGACCCATTAGATCTCCCCCCGTATCTCCGCTAGGTCAACAATCATTCACCAGTTCGAGTTCTCCATTACATCAACATACATTTGTCGTCGCTCCTCCCTCCCCTGCTACTATTCAGACATTTACACCGGACGCTACTAAGGCTGCTTTCCCGTCGCCGGACGATCAAGGCGATGCTCTCCCAGCTCCTCCAAACAGGCGCACATTGGGTCTTTCGACTGGTTCTCAACTTTCTACGATGTCATCGGGATTGGGATCGTTCCCATTCCAGATAGAATCTGATCCTCCGGCTGAGAGTAGGCCTCCGCCCTCACCCTTTAATGTCGCTCGTCAAAGAGCCAGTCTTGATACTCTTGCCCTTACCAGTGATCTTTCATCATATCCTCTTAGGTTTGATCGCGACAGCGTTCAACCCCGAAGAAATAAAGAAAGAAGACTCGAGCTTCTGGTTCCTGTAGGTGTTTCGTTGGGTCTGTTCAGTTAAGTATGTATGGGAAAGTGACATTTACATTGTATATAAATGCGATGTATGATGCGGATTTTTCTTCTCATTTCTTTTGGTCTCTGGTAGCTTATATGTTATTTCCCCCGATAACCTTGTCCTCGATTCCCGTTCTTTCATGTCCATTACACGTCGTTCTTCTGACAACGGTTATCTTTGTACTCAAACATTATATATTGTTGTGTGTGGTCACATCTTGAAGTATACATATAGACACATCTATATACTATACTTCTCCACAAAAATTGTCCTGGCCAGTGGGCGAAATGGATCTCTACACTTGCAACTTGCTTGCAACAGAGATTACATTACGTAAACGTAGAGTCGGTTTACTTAGTTCGATCGGACTTAGGTTGAGGTTCCTGAAACGAAGTTGTTCAAGGAACACAAACATCTTCAATCGACAGTCAAAAGCTGGCTCCCTAACTTTGCCTATTCCATACTTCTCCGCCTTTGAAGATGTCGGAGACCGAGATTCAACAACTTGTCGAGATGGTGTGTCTTTCGAAGATTTACCTAAATGCACAATGAACTCACGGCAGTCCAATGCCACTGGATAGGGAGCGACTCATGCCCAGGCGCGCGCTGCTCTGAAACAATATAAAGATGTTATGCAGGCAGCTGAGAGATTCTTCGAGGGCAAGTTTGATCACATCAAGGATGACGATGTGGAAATGTCTTCCAGAGCGTCCCCTGTAAGCGACAAAGTGCCGCGGCCAGCGGTACGTTTCGACTGACTGTTGTCATGAACCATTGTGATTAAAACATTGGATTGACAGACGCCTTCAGATGATGAAGACATGAACTCGGCCGAAGAACAAGAAGAAGAAGACGACGATGGTAGATTTATTGGAATTTCCGATTATACTTGGGATTCACAATCTCATTCCAGATGCAGGCGACTATGTTGATTATGATTCCGATTATGAAGAAATGCACGGAATAGCAGGCGCCGGAAATGTCAACGTTGATCCATACTCTGGTAAGATACATCTCAGCTCAGCACTTTCATGGTCGGCGCTTGATTGTAACATATTGTGTTATCCCAGGTATCTTCTTTTCCAAAGATCGTAGAGAAGAAGTCATCGAGATCGACGAAATCCCGGAAACGATACTCATAGACGAAGCGAACGAAACAGTACCTCTAGTGACGCAGGGACAGTGGATGAAGGGGTGTCCGGAAGGCGGAGAACAGAGCTTCCTGTTCAGTCTCTATTCACAACTTAACTCACCCACTGCACCATGTCCACACGACTGTGGGGCCGCAATTCCCTCGCTCAAAGGGCGATTTCTTTGCCCTACATGTAAGTCTTGTTTTCTAACAACTGGTCCATCAGTCTAAAATTATCTAGCCCAATTTCTCGACATACATCGATCGACTGCGAAGTCGAGTGACTAAAATATGTCCCAGGTGCCATTCGAAAGTGTGCCTCGCTTGTGGAGAACCGGTTTCAATTGATCACGAGAAACACGCCACTACTCGCGACGATCCTCTTTTCCACTGTTCGAATCTCCAGGGTGTTATATTGGGTGTTGGTCTGATAATGCTGGACCAACTATACAGCCAGCAAGCTCTGGAAGCTGACTTGACTGATTCTTCCATCCGAACAACGAAGCGCCGCAAAACTGACGGAATCAACCCTACTGATGGGGACGACGAAGATGTCATGTATTATGGGCATGGAAAGAAGGCCAAGAGTAGTAGTGGCATTGGTTATGACGGCGATGCCACTGAGGATGTAGGCTGCCTCTTCTTCGAGATTTCGTTGGCATACTAACTCGTACCTTTCTCTAGAATACTGGTCAGTTGAAAGCATTGGCTAATCAACGGTCGAAGGACGAAAAGATCTCGAAATTGTTGAATTCGATACGCGTCTTCCTGCCCAATCTCAACCGCGAGGGTGGTGGGAGGACTAGCGATTATTTAGTCCACCCGACTGCTTTGGCCCACCTCCGCAGGCGCTTCAACCATATTTGTAGTAGCCTTCTCCGGAATGATTCTTTAGCAGACATGTCTGACCGATCTATCCTCTACTTTGAATTGTTGGAATGGCTTGAGGTATTTATAAAACCGTCGTCTTTGTTATTATTGACTTCCTCACTTGCTGCGATAGACCATCTCCAATCACGAAGCCTTGGCTAGCATGATGGCAATGCCAATTATGGTGGTCGCCTCCGTCAAATCTGTCGTAGCCAAAAACAATCAAGCCCGAGAGCGAACCATCGTATATGAAGGGAGTTCTGGTCCCAGAGAACTTCTTGAGGGTATCGCCATACAAGCCCAGGCAGCTTTGAAGGGATTAGAAGGAAATAAAGTAGCGGAGTCCCTCCCCGAAGAGCTTACAGAAGAGCAAAAACGCATGACTGTTGACACGAAGGAGAAGGCTGAGGAAGAAACCGCCGCCGTAATTTCCGATGAAAACATGAAACTCCTTCGTTTCTGCCGACGTATACTTGCGACAGTCCTAGCCATTGACCGCTCGCTGCGAGATACTAAAGGAGATGCTTTCGTAGAGCGCTTGCACGCGTCGCTTCCAAACATCTCCTCGTCTGCCTCTGTGCCTCAGTATCGTATTGATGCTGGTGCGTCGCAAGAAGCCATTGAGCGTGCCTATAATGAATGGGCAACTCGAGTGAGATTTGAGTACTGTGATCTAACCGTCCCTACCGCGGGAGGAGAGGAAGACGGGGATGTTGCCCCACATTATAAGTTCTTTTATGATAATGAAGCCCGAATGTTAGCCAATTCTGACATCCCCAAGAGATCGTTAGCCATCGCCAAAGAAGTGAGCGCTGTTCTGTTTCTAACTAATTCGCTATTGACATACTCTATAGCTTGCTATCTTGACGACCAATTTACCTGTCACTTGGGGTTCCTCCATATTTTTGAGGGTTGATGAAACCCGAGTCGATGTCATCAAAGCCCTCATTACAGGTCCAGAAGGGACGCCGTAAGCCTCCTTCGCTATTCTTCTTCTTGAAGCTTGTTTTTCAATCAACCTTTTACCGACAGGTATCATAATGGTTGGTAGGTCACTCTAACAGCTTTGAGATCTTTTCTTGGTTTGACATGACACCTAGCTTCTTGTTCGATATTTTCCTGGGACCGAGTTACAACCAATCACCCCCAAGTGTGAAATACATGACCGTGAGCACCAGTTTTCTCTTTGGAAGACAGCCATGAAAACTGATGCTCTTATAATTATAAAGACCAATGGCGGGAAATACCGCTTCAACCCCAATTTGTATGCTGTAAGTCCATTTCGAAGGTCAATAACCTGGTTATTCATAATAGTTGTACATCTATAGGACGGTAAAGTTTGTCTCTCACTCCTTGGCACTTGGCAAGGTCCTGGTTGGGTCCCTGGCAAGTCTACCTTACTTCAAGTAAGTTTAGTCTCTTAAATGTTTCTTCGACAAACCTGAAGATTCGAAGGTTCTCATCTCTATACAATCTATGATTCTCTGTGACGAGCCATTTTTAAACGAACCAGCATGGGCCACGAGTTCAGGCACTCCGCAATCACAAGCATGTATGTGCTTTTGCTTGTTTTATGTTTTGCGTCGCCATCTCAACATACAAACTTGTAGATTCTGCAAATGTGCGACGGATGGTCGTAAAGACTGCGGTGAGTCACCCTAATCGTGTTGATGGATAGGAGCATTAAGGTGTCTCTGGTTACAGATGCTTGGAAATCTTAAGAATCCTCCTGAGCCATTCGCCGATATTATTCAGACGCACTTCCGTTTAAAGGCCAATTCTATCTGTGCCCAGTTGGACAATTGGCTAAGTGTAGATGATGGCAAAGCAACGCAAGCTGACGGAGGAGCTTACTCTTCCATCAAGTCAGATAGCTCGGGCAGCTCCAATGGGTTTGCGAAGGACATCGAAGAATTTAAGAAACTCTTGAAGAAGTTACAGAACTAGTATTCTCCTTTTTACGGAACATATAGCTTGTCAGCCATATCCTCAACGTAACTTAATAAATAATGGGTACCGGGAGAACGATGTCAACGGGATGGCATTGGAGCTCGTTGGAGCTCCGTAAAGTTCATTTGTATCCGAGCTTTTAAGTAAGAGAAGTGCTATTTGTACGTGTTGAGTGATGGATGACATGTGATTTACTTAGAGCCAACATCAGGATGTTCCGAGTCCATGACTTTCAGTGACCGATTACCCGAATTTCGAACATATGTAAATGAGCCTGAGACCTGTTGTCCGCCTAAGTCCCTTACAACCACATACACAAGTCTTTACTTTTCTTTCTACTACGGTGTCTAAACAATGAGTGATTCTGCTATTCATTCCATCGCTGGTGCTGCAGGAGGCATAGTTGCAATGACGGCGACTTAGTACGCATGCATTTCATTCGTTCTGTGGGAATGCTTGGCCCTGACATAATTCTGTGCGTTTAGTCCTCTGATCTTTCTCTCTACCAGGGCAGCAGTGGAGACTAAGAAGGAGCAAAAGGTCAGGCATTTATGGTCCCTCTCTGCGCGATAAACGCGTCATTGTGGACTAAATTACGCGTTCCAGTCTACATATCAAGCGATTATCGATATCATCAAACGTGAAGGAGTTCTGGGTCTCTATAGTGGCTTAAACTCAAGTTTGTTAGGGATTGCTGTTACGAATGGGTTAGCCCCTTTATTCAGGCGATGACTTTTACAAATCTAAAGGTCGTTGGCAGAGTTTACTATTACTTCTATGAACGTTCGAGGGAGGCTATTCTCCATTCGAGGACAGGCGGCAGCAAGGCACTCAGCACCCTGGAGTCTATGTTGACTGGGTTAATTGCTGGTCTGCCTTCACTCTTCATGAGCCCTTGTCGTCTCTTACCTTATGAATTAATTAGGTTCTGCTACTACTATTATCAGTAACCCGATATGGGTTATTCAAACCTCCCAAGCTGTCCAAACAATGGGAACAGACGGAAACCAGTCTACCGTTACGAAGAAGCTTGGATTCTTAGAGACCGTTCAAAGTATCTTGGCGAAAGATGGGATTGGGTTAGTTTCTGACTCTTTCTTCTGCATTGGCCGCGATTCCTGACATACGTAATGGAGAGCCCTGTGGCGAGGGATTGGACCTGCCTTGGTCCTAGTCATGAACCCGATCATTCAATATACGGCCTTTGAACAACTGAAGAACTTCCTGATAACAAGACGTACAGCCAAGCTTCGCGCCGCTGGGGAATAACCGCGGTCGCGGTTCTGACTGATATGGACTTTTTCGTCCTGGGCGCCCTTTCAAAACTGGGTGATTTGCCACAGATTCTCGACCCTTCACCGTCTTCTGACTTGCCGTCCCTTAGTTGCCACAAGCGTTACCTACCCGTACATGTATGTCATCTTTTCATTTGAAAAGGGGGATGCTCATCGCGATGGATCACAGTGTTGTGAAGAGCCGCTTGCAGGCGGGATCCGCCAACGCATTGAGATACAAATCGTCTCTTGACGGACTATTGACTATCTTGAAGGAGGAAGGGATTGAAGGCCTGTACAAGGGTATTGGAAGCAAGATCGTGCAGAGCGTTCTCACGGCGGCTATTCTCTTCGCAGGCCAACGGAGAATCTTTGAGATGACCAAAGCGGTAAGCTGAACGGGATTTCTCTGCACCAGTCCACAGGAGACTGACTGCTTCCTTTTCCGACAGTCTCTTCAACCTCTTATTAAAGCCTAAAGAAAAATATAATCTGCTTAGCGTTACCCATAATAATATACACCAATACCTAATTGTAAAGAATTTTGAAGGGTTAAAGTTGTTCGTCGGAGACTGAGAGTGGCGTTCCAGCTTTGGCGTTTAAGGACACGCAGGGTAAGCCGAGATCTGGATCTGAGTTAGTACAAGTCCCGGGCCGACAGTCCTACTTAAGTCGTCCAACTTTACCTTCTACTTGCCTGCTCATCCACTTGCCCACTGCTCCTCTCTCTCTCTCGAAATGTCTCTTTCTGTTGATGACCTCGTTTCGTCTCTTTCTTCAAACCATATAGGTCAAGAGGCCATCGATCTTGCTGTCCTACAGGTCTTATCTTTTTATCTCAATTGTTTGAACAAACCAATAGTTAACTAGTAATTAATCTGAAAGACCCAGCTAGCTGAAACCCTTTTGGTGGCACATCCACTCATAATAATACTAATCGTGGCGTCCAAATTCCCCCCCCTCTTCGCGGCCATAAAACGAACGCGCAGCCGTGCCCCACTCCTACAGCGCGTACACCTTCAGTCTCGTCCAATCATGGATGGGGCATGGTCATGGACACGAGCCGTAGTCGCAGGAACTCAGTGACATCCACATATCTAGATGACATGGAAGAAGACGAGAAAATGGTCGAGGATCTGCTGATTCCTTCTCCACCTTCATCGGCGTCTCTTTCTGGTTCATACTTCGGGAGTGTCTTTCTGCCTTCTAATTTCCAGGAAACTCAGTCCTCACCAGCAAATACGAATCCAGGAATGTTTACGCCTGGCTGTACTTCTCATAACAACTTCTCAGATCCGCCTCCCTCCTCACCAACATCACTGTTTACCACTACAGATCCTTTCTACCTTGCGCAGTTGCAGTCTCTGAACAACATCCACCCTCATTCGCAGTCCGTCTTTACACAGAATGCACGACTAACACAAAACTCGCCATTTGCAAACTCGCCATTTGCCCGCTCACAATGCGACCAGTTGCATTCTCCGAGTCAGAGCTCAGGGATGGTGGCGAATCAGCCATTCGGCCCTTCCTGATATTCCACTTCCAGATATACAAATTTCCGATTCCTGTGGGTCTTTTTTCCGAAGCTACTATGTTTGGACTTGCGGAACGTTTAGACCACTACACAGTATGCTTATATTCTCTCCTGCGGCGGAGGACTGAAGCAATAAATGATTCCAGTGACTAGCCAATTCGTCAAGATCCCAAAGTGCGACGTATGTCATTACATGTGTCTATTGGATCCACAAATCCGTTACTCCGGGGAGAATGGGTAGCCCTGACATTCCTGGTTTGCACAAACATATATAGCCACAACAATCGTGCTGGTGGCAAATATTTCGTTTTTGGTCGGACTTGAAGCCTATTAGGCTGGCAGTAGGATTCAACTCAAAAGTAACAAGGACCTCATCACTCCGCGAGATGATAATTCATCCTTTCCCTCACATCTTGTACTTCAGCTTCATCACTCTCCACACATATTGATCCTATCACGTCTTCTCAGCTCAGCTAGCCTCTGTACATGATATAATTGCATCTTTTCCAATCCCTTGAGGGAAACGTCTGACTCTTATGGGATGGGTCTTCTTGCGCAGTTATCCCGTTCCTTGCCTGTCTATTTCTGATTATATTCAACGCGAATTCAATCGTTCGCCACAGCTCACGGGAGACTAAGATAGACATGGCAGTACACACGGGTAGACATGTCTATCCTAATTATCGTGACAAGCGCAACTTTCCGACGACGTTGACGAGTTCGAAAAATATTTTTGGTTCTCAACGTTCCCGTTCCTATGGCTCTGGACCTAGTCTGCGGCTTCTGTTCTGCATATAGACTCAGAAGGCGGATGTGGTTCTGTCTCTGCTTTTGCCCCTCAGGAGAGAACGACATCATCGTTTTGTGGTCACTGTGGGGGCCAATTTTTGGTTCGTGGTACTTGAAGACGAGTAATATTCGATACAGTCATACGCGAGGCAGAAAACTGAGACTCATAGGATTTGGGTTGTAGTTGTCCAAAGAAACCCGCTGTATTCATCGCATTGAACTACGGAGCAAGAGAACCTGAATGGTATTGGAACAGCAAATGACGCTTGAAAGGCAGGGTCATCGACAATCTATTCTACTTGATATTTCATGACGGTAGAATGCATGACTTGTCTTTAGGATTAGGGGAATGACGAGGAAATAAAAGAAACTGAAAACCGAACGAGCTGGATGCGATAAAGACCGTGCGTGAAGGGATGATAAATCCCGCCTACGGTCCAGTAGATACTCATTATGTCTACGAAGCGCTCAATAAAGAAGGAGAAAACTGGTCAGATCAAATTCAGTACATCAAGTACAATTGAAGACCGTTGGAGCTCACAAATGAAGAGAAGGTCTAAAGTGTCAAGATCGCGTGCGACTCTGTGTGTGTATTTAATTCGCTGGATGTGTGGTGTTAAAGGTACTGAATGTTGGAAGTGAATTAATATTGAATGGCGAGTCCTACGGGCATTAACGTTAGTGAAATGTCAATAAATGTCAAGACCTCACTGACCAAGCACGATCTCTTTCATCGACGAGACCTGATCAAACAAATCGAGAACAGGAATGCGAGCAGTGTAAAGAGCACAGTTGCGAACAGGTGTTGATCAATATCGTACGACTACGTGTCGGTGCGGTTACGCAGAACGTTTCGTCTCTTTCCTAGATTGAAAAGAATTGGGTTTGGGACATTAGCAGCTGTGTAGATGAAGGGTTTAGAAAGAGGGACAAGTGATTGTGCGCACCTCAGAAGACGCCCCATAGAAGACCGCTGCCGAGCTCAACCTGTCGCAAATATATCCTTCAACCTGATATATTTCGATCCGTTCCCGAATGTTATGTGGGCAGGCAGTGGGAGTACTGGGACGTTGGCTACATTTGCAGCGAGAGTGGATACCTAGAGTAATACGTTGGAAAGCAACGCAATGTACGATGCGAGAGCGAGCAAAAAGGTTGCGGTTGTGGGAAGTAGTTTTGGAGACCAGGTCGATGTGGATTCTGAAGATGGCTGAGCTGCGAAGGCAGAGGCATTGAAAGGGCCCTTGAAATGCCAGGTGCCGGAACGTTAGATAGTGACCTCATAGGGACTTGAGAAGAGGGCGACGTTGGCGGAGGCGCGACTTTCGACGTAGTACCGGGAGTATTAATTTCTGATTCCTCTGCATCTGAGGTATGCGGCTCCGCATCGGAATAGCTGAGAATCGGTTGTAGCGTGGAGCGCGACTGCGGCTCGTCCACTATGAGTTTCGATGACCTTCCGGGGGTGCATACGATACACTGAACTTGTTTCTGGGTGGAAGATCCAGAGAGACACCCTCCTGGATAAGAATGTCGCCTTCTGCTGTCATGCGCACAGCTGGGAGTTTGTGAGGGCTCGGCATGTCTTGTGCTGCACGAGAACAACCAAGATGTGTGAAAGCAGGCTATGGAACGCAAACTCTTGCGCCAACTGTACGCTGGATGCGACTGAAAAGTCGATAGATAGCCATGGCCTGAAATTCAGCAGCCTGGAGGGTAACAGGGAATGGAAAGGGTTATAAGCATTGGAAATGGGGATGACCAATCCCCACTAAGGGTGAGAGCATGTGACACACATGTGACTACTGTGATGCCACAATTTCTATGAGACATTGTGTTTGGGCTTTCCACAACATGATAATAAAGAATCTGCTGTTGCCATTATGTTCATAAAAGTGTTTTAGATGTTAATAGAAGAGTATAATTTTCAAATATTAAATATTGTTGTCAAAAAGCGAAAGGAGTGTGTTTCCCCTGCCAAATCTGTGCCTCTACCTTATTTTGAATAGAACTTGGCAACCAATGCGCCTATGCATATGATTTGTAGGAGTATTTTGCTCAGAATTTCAATCTGAATCGAACTCCAGAACCGGAATTTTTATTTTCAACCCCCATGTATGTTTATGTCCCATTTTTCACGTATATCTTGGACATATGGTCCAAAATTAAAAATTCTGGTTCTGGAGTTTGATTTATATCAAAATTATGAGCAAAATACTCCTACAAACTATATGCATAGGTGCCTTGGTTGCTGAGTTCTATTCAAAATTGTATTGGCATACCAATTTGGTGTGGCACAGCCACTGAGGGCATTCTATTTCAGCGTATATCTTGGGCATATGGTCGACAATTAAAAAATGAGTGCCGTAGGTCGATTCAGATAAAAATTATGAGCAAAAACCTCATATAGATTATATGCATAGGTGCTCTGGTTGCTGAGTTATGTTCGAAATAATGTTTGGGACACTAATGTGGCATAGCACAGCCACTGATGGCATTCCACATGTTACTAAATGGCGGCAGAACATGCTGCAAAGGCTCTGCATCAAGAATGGTGCACTCCTGGCTCGCATTTAGAGTACTTTTGCATACTTTCCACCACTACATATCACTCTAGGCCATATAATTGCACTACTTCAACCCTTTTTCTCATATTTTCTGCATAGAAAAGCATTAAATTCACTGTTGTAAGCCTTTAGCAAGCTCTAATTTGTACTTTTAGCTCATTTAAGCATAGACATTCAATCACATCATCACATATCCACATTTGACAACATTTTGCCCCAGAATAAGTGGTATGAACAATATTTTTGGCTGAGTATGATAATATCTGTTAACTCATTCTCAATTTCTCATGTCAGAAAACCCCAGCTATGCCTCCTAAAAAATCTCACCAGCAACTAGAGCAAGCTTGGATGAAAGCTCTTGGATCTATGACTCAGAAGTGTGCTGCTCTTGGTTCTGAGACTGCAGCTGAGGATCTCTGAGATCAACTGAGGAAGGCACTTGCCAGCAATAATGAGTTAGAGCAGCAGCTTGCTCAGAAGAGTTTAGAGTGTGAGAGCCTGCATTCTGATCTGGAGATTTCCTGGGAAAAGTGTGCCCAGCTTATGGGTGAAGTTTCTCACTGGCGATCTAAGCAAGAAGCTACATATCATAGTCTCCACATGGAGCACCAAAAAGCAAACCATGGTTCTGCCAAGATTGACTGGCTTGAGCAGCAGAAGGAGATCCTTGTGTATGCTGAGAAAGGTTTCTTCGTCTCTTTATCTGGGCAGGTTGCGGATGCCACAAGGATCTTAACACGGTCTGTGGTGGATATGCAGCCATGTCAGCACTATGGGATGTGCTCAAATTGCCAGGACCTGTTCTTCTTGCTAATTGGGATAATGATCCAGTTATCCAAGAGCGGACCACAGCTCTTGGGGAAGGTGATGTACCTACACTAGCCCAGCAACGTGCATTTGAGAAGTCTGACCGTGGTGCAATTAAGGCAGCTCAAATTGCTGGTGCTATTTTCAATCACAAGGATGACAAGAAGGGACACCATGATGTCTTTCGCTATTGGTGGTGGGAGCATGTTGGAACTCCATTTACATTCCCTGACACATCCAACAATCGCTTCCAATCATATTGTGATGCAGCTGCAGCCTTGCTTTTATACAGAGATGTCTTCATTGAGTTTTTGATACATTTACGCATAAACAAGCAGAACTCTCAGTTTAACCATATGGAGCAAAATCTTTGGAATGCCCTTCACTGTGATGCTACTCTTGCTGAGTTTGCTGTCCTTGCTATATATGCTGAATCTGTCTCATACCCCTACATGAAATCCATTTGTACATCCAGAGACAAAGATCAGAACATGCTTGAGCTTGGTCCTCTTCATCACCATGTATATGACCACATGCAAAAATCATTGATAACCCTGATATTCTCATTGGAGCTTCCTCCTCACACTTGAATGCATCTCTGAATGGTGATGAATGGGAGAATTCTGCTGTTGTTAACAAGGTGCTTGAAGTTGCCCAAAAACTGCCTTACTTTAAGGATTTGCTTGTGGCTTTTTCACTGGTGCAGCAAACACTTGGGAACGATTTACATCTGAATTTGCTGAGGGAGGGTTAATTGATGAAGCAACTGCAGAGGAGAGAGAATTGGCATGGCTGCCAGCCACAAATGATGAGAATGAAGGTGCCCTTGGGTCTTTCCAGCAGCTCATGAGTCGACAGCCACAGCTAACACTGCTCAATCATAATGCACTAGCCATGTTCTACAAAAATAATACACAAGCATTTATGGCAGCAAAATTCACAGAACCAGAGGACTATCAATACCTATGCATGCTTGCCCGTGAGTCTCAAGGAGAGGAGAAGCAGTGGCACAAAGACATTGTCGAGTTCTGCAATATACGCCAAGTAAAAAAACAACAAGGAAGGAGAAACCTGAGAAGACAAAGAATGATAATGCAGAGCGGCTGGCAAATTTGGAGTTAGTACTTGACAAAGAGGAGGTCATGAAGCTCAAAGGAAATTGTCTGGCTGACCAGCTGAAGCTTTTAAGCTTGCTGAAGCACCAAATCTTGCTACTGGTGCATTACCCACATTGGCTGATGAGAAGAGGAAGGCACTCTCAGATGCTGTTGATTTATTTTTGAATGGTAAATGGGAGATTGAGGAGGATAGTATTGATGATGATGAGATTGGTGATGATGAACAGGAGTTACAGGATGTGGATGATAATGATGAATGGATAGATGAGGACTAAAACTGCAATTTGTACCATAATTTCGGATTTTTGGCATTTTATTGGATATAAAAATGTTAATTCAGCCTTTTAATTTATTGCTAGATAGCATACTATGTCCCTTGTACAAAAAATGGAGGGAAACCATAAAGAACTCATGGAATTACAGTGTCTCAACATTTGTGATGTGCAGGGCTGTCACACGTGACATTATCAAGCTGCCGCCATCACAGGGATTGTTTATCCCCAATTGGAAAGTGTCCTTGCTCTCCCCACTCTGACATCATGTGACTACTGGTCATCACCGAATTTCCTTCTATAGCACTGCACTGCCACCACTGACACCAAGTCGTTTTAGTGACCTCTGGAGGACACTTACAGGTGTTCTATGACCCTAAAAAAATCTAAAAAATATAGAGTATCATTAAATAAGTATATTAAGATAATATAAGGGTTGTAGACTGATTTCTATTGTGATAAATTGAGATTAAATGGAAATTGCACCTGTTTTTAGATGATAGTTAAGGTGTTATAATCAGTTCTGTCAGTGACATTTAAATAGAGAAATATTTAAATGTCTATGGGTATATTTATGGGAGTTTTTGTCTCTTACATTATATATAAACACAATAGATATATGAGGCTACAATATTTTCTCTCATTTATTGCGATTTTTTAAGCAATTTTTCAAGCAATAAGTGGTGATAAGGGCCACTATACACCGTAGGATTGGATAGAAGTAACAAAAATAAAAATTTGAATCATAGTTAATAGAGATTTAAGCTCAAAATGCTAAAATATGTACAAAATAAAAAAATGCAATGTATGGAATTGAACCATCAACTTTTAAGAAGCATGGGACATAAGAGAACAACACATCATTACTGCTACAGCAAGAAGGCTATACTTGGACATGCAACTACTATGCTATACCGGCTCAAGAACTCGACACGTGACAAGTTTTTTCCTTTTAGGTAAGTCAGAGTGGGGAAGAGCTATGAGCTAGCATTGGAGGATGTTTAATACCTGGCCACCGATGTCAAGGACTACAAGGACTGCAGATTGAAGGGGTTCCATTTCAAACCACAACAAACATACAAACTAATCTTTACACAAACCCTGCATTCCTTATTCATTCATTTGCAGTTTGTTTCAATATGTACACAATGACCCATAGTCACAAAAAGGGTGTGTACAGACACAAAAGATAAAAATATCAACAGGTACTTAGGGTCAT